>OU343118.1:25143750-26452500 GCA_910594885.2 Bibio marci | reverse complement strand
TGATGAGTAACCATATATTATTTGTGAATGTATAATCATTTCATATTTTTTAATTAAGATTCTATAAATCCATCATAGTCTTATATTTTTTTTTGCATAACAAAAAAGCATATAAATAAAATAAATCTTATGCCACAGTAAAATGTAAACGTATATTTTACATCGCGGTTTTTAAATGTGTTGACAATAAATTGCCATACATAAAACGGGTACAAAAAAAAAATATAAATAAATACAATAATAATATTTTTCTCTATATAAGTCTCAAATGATGTAAGTCCTCCGCCTCCTTCTCATCCTCATAAATAAAATTTATATATAAATTTAATGAAGATTTATGTTTTTTTTGAATTGGAAATTAAAATTATATAAATTATATTCATATATTCATGCTGCGTCACAAATTATAATAATGTATGCACTTATATCGTAAGTCTGACGATCGATCGATTGACACACATGCATTAATAATATTTTAATTATAAAGATCACAAAATTGTTAACATCATATAAATTATATATTATTAATATTAAATTGTAGTATAATATTTCAAAACAATAATAATAATAATAAATCATATAAAAATTTAATGATCATAATTGATCATATAATATTTTTAAATACACTGCCGACCACTTAATTTAGTCGCGTCCAACATGTAAATGTAATATTTGTATATTTCTGTCTTTAACAATGCAACTAAATTATCGCTTCGACTTTTGTAATGTTTTATATCACCATAACACTATTTTGATAACGATAATGGGATAGCTTAACTTAAAATTGCGTATTAAAAACTCATTTACAGCTTCCAATTTAGCTCTTAATTTTGTTGAACTTAAAAATGTATACCCGTTTCTCATACGTTAATTAATATTCTATCTTCGAATTTGATTAGTTTTCATTGAAAGACAATTTTTTTTTTAACATATTTAATTGCATTTAATTTACTCTTCGCGGTGTAAAGAAAATTTGAATTCAATAAGAAAATGGGTTTTTACTAACTGCTTCCTTACAATAACATGCAAGATTAGATTGGCAGGCGTATAGATACATTGTTTTTTTCGAATTTGAGAATTTATAATAAGATGTTCCGCGGCCACTCCCAAACATATTGCAAATATAAAGATTTTCGAGTTTTTAGAAAACCCAGATCAAATTATCACTTCAGAACATTATAAAAAAAACTGATATAAAAACTTTATATATAGGATTTCCGTTTTTTTTCTCGACTTTATGGATTTCTCCGAGATTTGAGAATATTTAAAATCTTTATTGTGTCTAAAATTTTCGAGAATTGTTACTGTGCGCCAAATATTAATTTTGTACAACTAATCGATTTGATTGCAAGAAAAACGAGCAGACTATGAAAAAAATTTAAATGATAATGAATATAATGTGATCTGACAATTCTCAAGCACACCCCTAGTAACAATTTGTTCTAATTTTAAAAAATGAGGAAAATTTCCAGTGAAAAAAATCCAAATATTTTCTATTGGAAAAGATATATTGAAATTTATACAAAAAATGTAGTAAAATAGATTTTCCTCTTAATATAATTGTATTTTATTTAGGTCAATTGGAAATCTTTGGATTGTCTGGGTAATATGTCCAACATATATCCGCTAGGGTATTGTATTCATAATTTATTTCCGCAATTATCCAAGACAGTGGTGGTTGAAATTTTGTATATTTCACTTATTTATAGATATAATCCTTACTCTTCGTAATTTATTTTTATAATTTTTAAAACAACCAGCAACTCAAATATCGATATATTTCCGAGGAATTTTGTAAAACTTTTCATGGATTTTATCCGTATTTTTTTGTTCTTGTTTATCACTAAAAAAAATACACAATCGTTGAATTTTTTACCATTGCTCAGCATCTTCATTCCGTGATAGTCATAGAACCGCTGGTTTATCGGTAAACAAAACTGAATCAATCCGCGATCATTAGCATCATCGTTATAAGAAAATTTTATATCTACTAATACAGACAATTCATGGGTATTACTTGCCAAAATACAAGGACGATCCAAAGATATTTTTGTCAAAATCTGTGGATCTGCACACAAAAAATATTAATATTCTGTGGAATAATAGCAACGACAAAATTCATATAAGGAGAATCCGTAGAAATTATCATCGAAAATATTGGCGAATAATCCAAGGATATTTTTTTATAAAAATCCATGGACAGGGTTGCATTCATCATATAAAATTCCAGCGGACATCCGTAAGAAATCCATAGATATTTGCTCGGACTAAAACTACAGACTACTACATATAATGCGGAAATTTTACGGACAAACAACGGACAGTGTTACTAGGGACCAAACAAATGTTGTGTTCAATGTGTTACCGCACCAGCGCTGAATTCACCATACCAAACGCTATGATTATAAGTGGTAATCAATCTATTTAACATATGCATTCTCGTACAGTAGTACTTCACCCACCAACTATATACATTTGAAGTCGGAACAAAAATTGATCGCTGAATTGATGAATGTAAAGTTTTAGAAACCGATGGAAAAAATTATTTTAAAATTTAATTAAATTTATATGAAACGAAACGACTTCACTTAAAACATTTCTATACCTCAAAAAATAGTAATGCAAAACACTTGTGAAGAAAACATAAATCATTTTTTTAAACGCTCGTACCGAAACATAAATGAACAAAATATTTATGATCTACCGGTTTTTGTGTAATTTATTATATTATTGTATTTATGAAATAATAATAATAATAATAATTTTGATACTATACACACGCACACACACAAACAAGAGGATCATTATCAAAAGTATAAATGGAGTAGCTGTTGAGGAAAATCATTAACAAATATTATTTACCTTCTCCACCTATACATACCATATATTAGTTATAGGTATCAATATTATGCCACTTATATATATATTCAATTCAATTCAATTCCATACATATTATAATCAAATTATATTTATAAAATAATATATTAGCAATATTTTATAAATTAATTTCATGGAATTATTGTTCGTCTCACAAAAAAAATTTATTAGCGTTCCATGTCATATTATTTTGTGTTTGAAAATATGCATATCGCCTCCGCCAACCAGTGAAACAAAATTATTTTTTATATGCTTCGAATATCGTAGCGTATGTGTGCGTACGGGGATTTAAATATGGATATTTTTTAATTTATTTATTTTTTCTTTACACCACACCGTGTGTGCTGTTTAATAATACAAAATATAACCGACCACCACAAAATACAAATGTGTCAAATTCAATTTAATTTTTCTTATGAAAGTTCTTTTTAATTTAATTTTATTAGTTATACTTATTTAAAAAAAATATACATGAAGAAAAATTATTATATGGCACGCGACGACGTTCGTAAATCGTTTAGTGTCTTTTTTTTCATTTAAATATTCTTTTATTTATTTATTTATTTATTTATTAATTTATTTATTTATTTATTTATTTATTTATAGGTGTACGATAAAATAACATTTATCGTTTTTAGGTAGTATTATTAATTTTTAATCTTTATTTTATTTATTTTTTTGGTTTAATTTCAGATACATGTGTCGTATGTAGAATATATGTCATCAACAAAGTGGGATTTATTATAAAGTGTTTTTCTGTTATTCTCATTTTGTTTTGCATATATTTAACCGTCGCCGTGTTAATAAGAAGCAATTTACATATGAAAAACAATATATGATCTTGTAAAAATGTCAAATTTCATTTAGGAATAATGAAAATTATTTTATAATATAAATTAATCATTGCGAAGTACATGTGAATGCGTTTATGTATACCATATAATGAATGCGGTAAGTTAGTTAATATTTTAATATTTTATTCATTCATTATATAATATATTAGGTACTACTAAATCATCTCATATTTAATACAATGTCAAAATTACCAGCTTTACCATTTATGCGAATCTGAATTTGATGATTAATTAAATTATTTATGTAATAAAATTATCTATAATATTGTAATTTCTTACTATATCGAGTTGATTTTGGTTTGATTATTGTGAAAGACTTGAAATAATCGTTGTATACTTTTCAATTAGGTAAACATATTTCTATTTTGATGCCATATTAAATATAGAAAAATGGGCGCATATATAGACAATTGCTGGAAAATCCAGAAAAAAGAAATCAAATATTATAGTATCAGAATCAGAGTATAATCAAAAATTTATAACACTAACAAAACCCAAAAATTTTAAATAACATATTATTAATTAATCAATACTATAAATTTATTGAACTTTTACAAAATTCAGTAGAAATACCGTAGAATCAAATTGATTGGATATAGAATATGTATAAAATTTAAAAATATTTATTATTACAATATGAAATGATGAGGATATACTCTGCTATATATTATACGTTGAACTTACAACACAATTATTTTGCGTGTGTTTATACCACGAATACACATATATATGACCCATTGAATTTATACGCTTGTACTACAATATGCTTATATTAAATATCTGTATAAAGATAATGGCCCTTTAAAAATGCCGTAAATAAAAAGGGGAAAAAATATGTTTTACAATTATCGATGCAGAAAAATTATACTGCAACGTAGTTGTGTCTGTTTATGTACAAAAATTGTTTGTTTTCTGCGTCTCCACGTCTATGCAAAAAAAATGTTTTGGTTTGTAAAAATCAAATATTTGGGAAAATTCTAGTTTGGTTTGACCTGTGTCTTCATCGAATTTATATAAATTTGATAAAATACTAAGCTTAAGATTTTACAAGCATTTATCGATTAGAATTGCAGGTGAATACATTACAGACATTTCAAGGACCTTGTAAGGATATTTTTTGAAATTGATCATATAAACACTATACATTTATATAATATGAAATAGAATTTAAAGTACCTTTTTGTTTTGATTATTTTTCGTCGAACATCTCATGTTAAAAGAAAATACAAACAAGAATAAGATTTTCGAAGAATCGACGGGGTTCATTATTAATTTCGAATTTATTTATTCGTAATATTTTTCCAAGACATTACATTGATTATTGTCACCAGACAAATGAATTTAAACAAGAAATTGTATGGATCAACGCAGTATTTTAAGTATTTAACAAGTATACAATTTTAATTTTGACGGTCGATACTTCATAAGAAAGAAGACATAATGTTGCTATGGTGTTATGGATCTGTTCAACTTTAGCACATCATAATATTAAATAATACGAATACTTAAAAATTTTAAATAATTTATACCTATAATCTATCCAGAAACAAAAGTTGTACTCAATTTTTTTTTTTTTGGTTTAGTTTTCTCGTTTACATGACGTATCTCATACGCACAATTTTAAAATAATATCCTTGTAACATAAGAGATAACATTGAGACGTGCCCATAATCCTTGAAACACAATTTGTGTACTCGAAACATAATTTAATTCTGCATTATCGGCGGTATATTGAAATTACAATTTCAAAAAATATTTTTCCACTAAATGTTCTTAATCCTTGAATCAACGATTCTACTAGAATCCTATCATTTAATTACAAAAAATTCAAAGTTTGATAAATAGTTTTTATTTTATATTTCGGATATGCAAAAGTAAGTTCCGCTGTGTGTTGAAAGCGTTTGTACCAAAATTAAATGCAATTTGCGGGAAGTATTATTTGTTTTTTTTTTTCATTTAAATTGTGACTGGAGATGAGAATTGGGTTTACTATAAATCCTATGTGTAAAAATGGTTAAATACAGCTAGGTGATAAAGGTGCTCCATCGTAGTGAATGGTGATAAGGTTATGCTCTGAATTTGGTGGGAGAGAAAAGTTGTTGTGTACTATGAATTGCTATTATAACTATTACTTCTTTAGACAGGGAACCCATAAATTGGAAACTAAAAGACGGAGACACAAGTTGTGGCTTCTGAAGGATGAACTGTTTGAATAATGTACCACATTTTTGTACATAAATTTAACCAAAAAAAAACGGTACTTACTATTGCATATATTAAAATTTTTTGTGGTACCAGCCATCATTCCCTCTTCAGTGTAAAACTTTTGTGTTTGTTTGGTTTATATACCGATGACAAACTTCACTATAAGGAAAATTTACAACTTTTGCTCACAATTAATTCTAACAGTAACGTTTTAAAGCACTTTTAAAAAAAAAACCGAGATAAGACAATAAATATTAATAAAAACAAACCTATCTTTTTTTGATAATATATATTTTTGTCAAATCCATCAATTTTCAATTATAAATAACATAATATTTTATCCATCAAGTCAACGAAGGTGTGTCATTAAAATGGGAAAAAAATAATAAATAAAACCACAAAAGAAATAATATAAAACATCAACAACGAGAAATTATTTTGAATATCAATCGCATTTTATATATTGTACTATTATACTATGGTAAAAAACAAAAATTATTTGTAAGTTGTACGCGCATCCTCTTTCTTTTTATTTTATTTACAATATTTATTTATTTTTTTTTTGAATTTTTAAATTTGTAAATTTATTTATCCATCGCGCGCGCATCAACAAAACCCACTCTGTCATTAACGAAAATAACGTGTCCGCATATAACATACAATTTTGACATGCACATCACAATTATTAGTTTTTTTAATAATAATTTAAATAAATATTTTTGTTTGTTTTATACCTGTGTGTGTGTGTGTGTACAATATATGAAAAGTAACAGCGCCTTCTCATATAGAGGAACCTAACCTATACGAAAATATACTATATATTTTTTTATTTACAGTAAAAATGCGCATATTACTTATATTATTATTGTAATTATGTGAAGATTATGCGTTGCATATATATAAATTTAATATAATAATCATCATAATGTTTTATTAATCATATAGAGTTGCGCAAAGTATTGTATAATAATATAAAAAAAATATAAAATCAAATGACACGTACCAGATTCTTTTAATTTTATTTTGTGGTTCTTTATGGTTTTCGTTTTTTTTTTTTTTTATAATGTATACAGCAAAAGAATTGAGAAATTTACCATACCATATTTTGAATCAATCCGACCACAATCACCACCATCACACACACACAATATGAATCATAATTATATAATTTATACAATAAATTATATGAAATTTTTAATGATTATATTGATTAAATAATATGCATCCTAGCGCCGATCCTTCCATAGATACAAATGATATATATGCAATTGTTTGCAGTGTGGAGTAATAAAATAAAATTGTTATAAAGTTTTTTACGAATGAGATACTCACGACAGTATATTCTGTGTTCTCCAATAACCTGGCCAATTTGGATGTATTTCTATAAGTTTGTATAAAGAAATTCTGAAAAATCGATACACAGTGTATTGTTCTATGGGATGCTTTGGCTATTTATCATTGCATTTTTATAAAATTTTGGTATGTGCGTTGAGAATTTCATTATCTCAATATATATATTTATAATGCCAATGTCGATGTGTATATTAAATTAGCCACAAAATCCGATGAGAAATAGCTTAATTTTTCTGCTGTTTGGAACTTATTATTAGGAAGTCATTTATGTCCATAATTTTGGAAGAATTACCCTGTAGCAATTTATATTAGTGTACATTAGACTTACATTCGAAATTTGATCAAAATCCGATGAGAAATTATCAAATTCTATAAAGATTTTAATAAAACTGTTACTTATAATTTGTTGCCTATATATAAATTAAATGTTGCCCTTAATTGGATACGCGTAGGATGATCTGAAAATGTATAGATCCTTCCCTGTGCATCACCACTTATTACTTTCTTAAATTTATTCATAATATTTATAAATTTAATACCCATTTGTTTTTAATATTTATATAAACATGAATTTATGTATTATTCAAATATGTATTCGATACTCGGTATTCGATACATTTTTATATGTATTTTTATAAATTGAATATAAGTTTATATAGAAATCACGATTTTTCTCATTAACAAATTTGTTATTTAATTTTTAAATTTAATGATTAAATTATGTGACCTACAATTATTTAGAGACGGTAAACACGAATGTCACACCTTTATTATTTATTTGTTAATGGATGGCGGACGGAAGTTTTTCTTTGTTTTTTTTTCAAAATTAAATTCATAATTGGAAACACACTGCGATTAAATACGCACACATATTTTATGCTATGTTAAAAATTAGAAATTATATATCTTATACGGGGCGTACGTAGTATCGTTAAGAGACTGTCACTAAATATCAGTGGGAAATCGTGAGTATAAGTGATAAAAGTGTGACCAACGTATATTCCATAGGATAACAGTCAAAATTTTTGTTACACAATAACATTCAAACAGTGAGTGCTTTAAATACTTTTTAAAATTATTTTAATTATAGACCTTCTGGTTTTTGAATGGCAGAGGAATCTCTGGCTATAAGTTGAGCATTATTTTTCGCTGTTATGCGAGTGCTGATTGATTGTTTGTTATTTACAATTTAGATGATATTTTATTATTCGTGTCGGAAATTATATTATATTTTATATTTTTAAAAACATACTTTAAATTTAATTCATTTTCTATACCAAAGCAATACTCGTCTATTTATATAATTCGTTTATGGTAATAGTCTGTCTCTAAATTTATGCGTATATATTTATGGTAATATATTTTCTTTTTTTCTGGTTTTGTCGATTTATATTATTATGCCAGAATTTACTATACACTCGCAATAATAATAATAATAATAATATTAATAATAATAAAATATTGTGGTTATAAACAACAAAATATAAAAATTTAAATGGAATATGTTTTGACTATAAAAAATTGTATGTAAAATACAATATATTTTCTGAAAATGAAATAAAATTAAATAATAAATGAAAAATCTGTAAATCCATATTCAGATATTCGCCACATTAAAACCAAGTATACATTTAATATTTATTCATATAAGATTAATTTTTGTGGCTTATACAAATAATAACCACACCATAATATTTATAAATCCATAAATGAAATGATATTTATAATAATATTAATTTTTACAATAAATAACAAAATACAATAATAATATTAAAACCTCAGTCAAACCTATAGCCTATAGCCGCCTATAGCCCATATGTCTTAGAAAAATTAAATACCATAGTTCTTGCATAATAGACCTATAAAGAGCTGCTTATATAGAATTTGTGAAATAATTTTGTATTGAAATTAAATCCAAATAAAATTTATTATTGACGACAAAAAAAAGAATCATTAAATATGATTATGTAATGCTTCTTTGACTATAATCTAAAAAATCAAATCCAATTATTGAGTGACTCATCAAAAAATTAAACACACACACACACATTTTGAAGAGACGTACCTTTTATATTCCGATGTTGTTGTAATCTTATAATAATAATATTTTTAATATAATTGCGTGCATAAAAGGTAAATAATGTTTTTGTTGTTTAAATTGTACTGTACTGTTTTAAAATGTATATTTTTATAGTATATGGCTTGAAAAGTTTTCGAAATCAACGCACGCAATGTGACAATCCTTTAAATGGATTGCTATCAACCAAAATCAAATTCATTGCGATTAGTTTGTATGAGATTTATGTCTCATTATTTAATAATCCAAGAAAAAATGAAAGAAATAGTGAAATGATTAAGTCTTCGTCATCAGTATCATCGTTAAGCGTCCGATACGCAAACTGAGATTGTTGACATCGTGTAAACATCACAAAAAATCGATTGCATTTGATTAATGAAATTAATATGAATATTATTTGCTTATGACAAAATTATATCTGAAAAATTCCCACACCCATACGTTCGTTATATTACAAAAAGGGAACTTTTCTTATATTATAATGCAGAATTACATATTATAATCTATTTCCAATCTTCCATTGCGGAGTATTTTAAAATCGGTTTCACGCCTGCAAAAGATACAACCGATTTTCCAATAGATGGTACAGAATATTTAAAGAATAACACGAAATTCTACAAAATTTAATTAAATATGTTATGCCGATGTGCATGGGATGGGATTATATATGAATAGTTTTTAGAGTCTCGTCCATATAAAACTGTTCAGAGTATCGATTCTATATATATATATATAGAGAAGTTCAGTAGGAACTATTCATATAATCCTATATCATTTTACATTTACATATACCAAATTTCATTGAAATTGGATAAGAATTGATAAAATTATAAAGTTTGTGGAAATTTTTTTGTTTAAGTAATAAGTAGTTTTTCACATATTCCTTTAAAAATATAGTTAATATATTATTATATATTCCAAAGATGTCCTTAAATTAATATGTGTTTATAAATAAAGAGAAAATACGATATTATAAGGAGTTTTAATTTAATTTATTCTATTTTGGTTGTAAACATTGTTTTGCTCCATACTTTTATGGTTTTCCAGAACTTCCAAAATATCAAGAATTTTCAATAGTTTGTTATCGATGTATCAACAACTACAGAAGCTTGCAAATGGTATTTATTTCATGAATTTATTTTTACTCTGATAAATTCAAAAATATTCATTGTTACAGTACAAAGAGATAGCGCATAAATATACAAAATCATACCTCATTGAAATTTAAAGGACTGACGTAAATTTATGATCGCACTAAACCAAAAACGACATGTAATATACAAGTACCGCATAATTTAACGCTAAAATTGATGGAATTATGGAAACAACTATGCTTTTCGATATAATTGCTGACCAAATTGGTGAATATAAGTTTATTTAAGGGTGCTATTCCCATATATATTCCAATTATAATAAATCCATGCTCTAAATTTCTACAAAATTTCGATGAGAAATAATTAAACTATCTTGGTTGCTAGAATCTAAGTGGTCAGCCGGTCAGGATGTAGTGTCATATATTTAAAACCACTGTGCCATAATAATCGCCTATCGTAGACCAATCAAAATTCAATTAATTATTGTTTTCCGTATGCCAAGCTCCATTTCGATGAATCTTGCTGAAGATTTCTTAGAAATTTTCACGAAATCACGTAATTTTTCAATGTTTTCTTTAGTAACCTACTTCAAATGCGATCGACCTGGACGTTCATCATCACTTATAGCTTCCTTCTGTGAATAATTTATGGAATTTATTCACAAACCTTCGGCTTTTAACACACAATTATCATTGCATCTGCGATTTTAAACAAATCATACACGACCCTAGTAACAGTTTGTCCGTACTTTGAAAAAAGAAGAAAATTTCTGTGGAAAAAATCCACATATTTTCCATGGAAAAATATATTGGAATTTGTCCAAAGAATGCCCATAGATTTTCCTCTTAATATAATATTTTATTTAGGTAAATTGAAATATTTGGATTGTCAGGGTAATATGTCCAACATATATCTTCGCGGTATTGTATTCATAATTTATTTCACCAAGGCAGTGGTGTCAAATTTTGTATATTTTGCTTATCTATAGATATAATCCTAACTCTTTTTAATTTATTTTCATAATTTTTAAAACAACCAGCTACTCAAATATCGAAATATTTCCGAGGAATTTCGGAAGACTTTTGATGGAATTTATCCGCGTTTTTTGATTCTTATTCATGTCAGTGCTTTATCTGTCAAATTTCTACAAATTTATACTATGAATTTATTATTTTAATTTTACAATGAAATTAATTTTTACATAAGAAAATATAAATAATCATACTTTTTATTTATTTAGAACGAATTTATTCAATTACATTTTGTTTCAACAAGTTACAACCACCTGTTATAACAAAATGTTTGTGCGAGTCCACTTGTCGCATGACGTATTTTTGTCAAAATCTGTGGATCGGTTCACAAAAAATATGAATATAAATTCTAAGGATATTCTGTGGAATAATATCAAATCAGCGAAATGATGCGGATAATCAATGGACATTTTTTATAAAAATCAATGGACAGGATTTCACTATCATATAAAATTCCGGTGGACATCCGTAACAAATCCGTAGATATTTTCTCGGATTGAAACTACGGACTACTACATATAGTGCCAAAAATTTTATGGACAAATTATGGATAGTGTTACTAGGGGATTGAGCATAGTATTTTTATCAATTTTAAAATAAAATTTAATGTTAGGTTTTATATTTATTTTTCGCGAGACGCACAAAAAAACAGCTGTAATTTTATGTCATGAAATTTGTTGACACTTTTTGTAGTATTTGGTTCACAGAACCAAATCACAAATGGGCTAAGAGCAATTCTATGGATTACATATACCCAATTCCAGCTATGGAACATCGGGTGTAAATTTATTAAAATAAATCTAAACAAAATAGCTAAATAACATCATTTGTATTTGTATTGGTTTGGTGGTTTTTTTTTTTTGCTTTTTTTTGGGAGGTTGTCAACCTTTGATCTAAATAAATAAATTGTTGTTTTATGTGTTTTTCATTCCTTTTACGTAAATTTTATTATTACCAATCGTATTATTATTTATTAAAATTTATAAAATCAATATAATAACGAAAGAAAAAAAAAAAAATGTTTAAGTACATTGAAAAAAAAAAAAAACAGGAAAACATTGAGAGCAATTAAAATTCATTGAATCAAATCCAAAATAATACTATAAAAATAAATAAATAAGTAATAAAAATAAAGTTGTAGTAAACAATTACACACATATATTTATTTACCTGTTTGGTATTGGTATATATATATATGAAACAGTTATACAAACACCTGACTTAAGGCGACTTATGATGTGCATATATATATTGTATTTTTATAGTATAAATACTATAAATTGTACTGTGTTCGGTGTATGCTTTGCGCGTAAAAAAAAAACCAAAAATACAATTGATATACAAATAATTATACCCAGAAAAACGCGTTAGGTAATACTACAAATATTGCTTCTTTTTTCTGTTTATTTTGTTATTGAAACAATAGGGAATCGTGAAAATTTCTATTGTATTTTCGACACGTGTTATCGCACGCGAGTCAAACACTTTAAAATGTTTTTAAACAATGAATGCACTACCAAATATAAAATCCAATTGTTGTCTCATTTACACTGTGTGTGTTTTTTTTTTTTGTTTTTGTATTTTTATTTTAATGTTTTTATTTTGGTTTTGTTATTGTTTTTTGTATTTATTTATTTATTTATTTATTTATTTATTTATTTATTATGTAGCTTTTTTGATGATGACGATTGTATTGTATTGTATTCAATTTTATAACGCATAAATAACTTGCGACGTCTATTATTATTAATATTATAAACAGATATCGTACTATAAAAAATACAAAAAATATATACTAAAATACACACACACACACACACTTCGATTACAATACAATAAATAATATTATTATCTTTATTTATATATTATTTTTACTACTTTGCCTATATATAAATACTATGATGTGCCTATACACTGTTGTGTTATAAGGCCTGTGTATTTATTTATTTATAAACACTTAACCGATAAAATACGATTCACATTCATTTCATTCACCGAAAAAATAATAAAAATAAGAAAAAATGCCGAGACAGAAAACCAATTCATTTAGAGTTTGAGAGAAAAATCTTTATAAAATATAATAACACAACAACATCCAATGGAAAAAAGTAATAGTAGCAACAATAAATAAAAAATACAAACAATCCTTTGTCGCGTATATCAAATGACAAAAAACACCTTTTTTTTTCCCAAACACCTTGCACTGTTGTAAATAACAAACATAAATATTATATATGCAAACATTTTTTAAGGATTAAATAACACACAAACACACACACACACACACACAGACACACGACTTCTTCTCTCTTATATACATGCGGTTATTTGCTTATATATTATATAACTCGTCCTATATGCAATAAACAATATATATTATATATATAAAAAAGGAAAAAGTTTAAAGTCCTAAACGCATGCGTGTGTGTGAATGTTGATTTTATTTATTTACCATACAGGTGTATATAATATGTAAAAACTGATAGCACGCAGTATGAATGCGCGCACAGATTAATTGATTAGGAAAATTTTTGTGTATTTGTGATATCTTAATTTGTATTGTATTAAGACTTTTTTTATTTGTCGGAAAAGAAGTATTTATTTTTTGTGTGTGAAAAATTAGTACTTAATTATAGTCGGTGGATGTGGGCAAGGTCAAGGTGATACCGTCCGATAAGTATAGAGAGTGTAGCCAAAAATAAAAAATAAATGAATACGGTGACATTGTAAATATTTTAACATTTATTCTTCCAAATCAATATATTGTACATGGTACAAGGAGTACATCATCGATACTATTCCCATATATCTTCAAACAGTTTGAAAAAAAAATTTAATTTTTCTGAATTCTCCTGCTTCGTTGCGGCTTGTATCTGCTCGATAGCTTGTTGAATAGCCAGCAGTCACATGGTTCTAAAACTAAATCAATATATGGATTGAATTTTTAACAAAATCGTTTCGAATAAGTGGAGTATGTGTTCCCGCAAACGATGCATAACACCCAAGTAATATTCCCAGTGTTAACAATTTGGTATGACACAATATTACCACGATAATCGAAGATGAGTTTGATTTTTGAGCGACTTTGTGGTTATTTTTTCTCTGTTGGTTTACCCTCAGCACGATATCCTTTGGATTGTTCAACTGTTTTTCTGATCGTAAGCATATAGTCTTATCTTCCGTAATGATGGATTTCATAACCGTTTGATAGTCAAAAATCAACTCTTTTTACAGACGTTATTAACATGATGCTCTTTTTTCCAAATAAATTCACACACAAATTATCTTTTAATAGGGCATTGTTAAACAGGACACCACATTTTCGATTTTCTTGACGTGACATATTAATTAAGTTGAAACGTTGATGGTTCGCCGTGACGCTTTTCGTCGTCCGCACCGCGTTCGCTGCCCGCACAGAATGATTTGTATCATTTGTAAAAAATTTTTATTATTTATTGAAAATATTATAAAAAATCTGTTGCAGAAATTCCATAGAAATTATCATCGGAAATATACGCGGATATTCCAAGTATATTTTATATAAAAAAATCCATGGACAGGACTGCATTCATCATTTAAAATTCCATTGGACAACCGTAAAAAATCCATAGATATTTCCTTGGATTAAAACTACGGACTACTACATTTAATGCGGAAATATTGCGGACAAACAACGGACAGTGTTACTAGAGTTGTACCGGTTCGCAAAGGAATAGTTTCCTTAGTTTTGGATCTTTCAGCGCTTAAGCTTTTAAACCTCTTTTTATATGTTTTAAATGCAATGCAGTTTGATCACCACCATAACACTGTCTTCAAACAATCGATTTAACAAGTTAAATTTTCTAATTTTGATAGTTACTTTAAAATAAAGTGGGAAAATTAAAAATTAAATTTTTATGTTAGATGATCGCTCTTGTTCGGGCACATATGGTTGAAAACGATTTTTCATTCTTGATGGGAAACAAATAGATCACTTTAATATTTATTTATAAATAAATTTTTACGTTACTCGTTGTGTGTATCCTTAATTTCTTGTATAATTTAAATTAATTTGAATGTGATCGATTGGACTAATCGTCACTTTGCTGCGGTATATAAAAAATTAAAGTATATAATAAAATCGTTAAATGGTAAGAAAGTTTTATAAATGAAACGCAACCGCTACCGTTCATTTCTTGATATGTTACATATGATAGATATAGTGTACTTATGGTGTACCTATACTTAACTGACTATATATATCTATACTTTGTATAAGGTTGATTAAATAAAAACGATAAGTTGTTGGATACCAATAGTTAAAATCAATTTTATATGCTCACACACACACACACACACACCTATGTTTATATGTTTATATTTATTTATATAGAGTTTTTCTACCTATAAATTGTAATAATAATATTATTATTATTATTATTATTATTAAAAAAACTTTGTAATTTTTAAATGCATTTTAGAGAAGGTATTTAAAACATAATGCAACAAACATAAATAAATGTAATAAAATTAATTTCTAATATATGTTCTTATGCTCGTGGTATATATATTAAGAAAGTAATAATTTTTGCAACAACATAAATACATATAATAATATTATGTTCGGTTATAATGTTCGGTGTAATAGTAGTTATTTGAACTTTTATATGAGTGGTATTATGATAGAAAAGGTAAATGCCCTTTCGACATATACCATGCCATACAATCAAGTGTATACATATTAATATATTATTTTAATATAACATAACTTCATACACCAATATATTTACCATAAATAAGAAGGAAAAATATAGTAGTGGAATAGTTTATATGAAAACGATAATTTAAAAAAATTTCTATGCTATTTATTTTTAATTTTTTGCTTTTTCAATTTGACACAACAAATTATAAATTTCATTATTATTATTATTATTATTATTGTTATTGATATTTGAACAACAAGTTGTTGTTGGTGTTGTTGTTGTTAATGGAAAAATTTATAAACTACCATTTATATTAAATGTATAATTAATAGCATAATACAGTGAATATTTCAAATATACACAAGAGTTCGATACATGATATAAGTGAATATTGTATTCAATCGAATCACGTTACATTCAATTTGTAAATAAATGTAAAGCAACGTTTTTTTGTGTTAAATTTTCATATCAAAAATATTGTACAATATATTCAAATGAATTTGTTTTTATAACATTGTATTATTCAATGTGTGAGGAATATTTGTGTCACCATCATCGTCAGAGTTTATAGATTAGACAAAAATTATTCACTGTTTTTTTGATGAGAAAAATAATAAAATTGCGTGCGGTGCGGTTGACGATTTTTACATAACAAAAAATTTATTATATGAAAAGAAATGTTTCTTCTTACCATAATTTAATAAAATTTATATAAACTTTGTTTATTTCACTCATTTAAAATACAATGAAATTGAAAATAAAAGCTAAAAAAAAAAGAAATCACAACAACCAAAACATTTTAATATTAATTTAATTTAATTTAATAAACATTTTAAAGGTAACTCCTAACAACAACAACAACAGAAAAATCATATATTTATAACTACATCAGAATAGCATTAACAGTGGCCGTGCCCATAATTTTTTTCTATGATCTTCACAATTTTTTTTTTTTTTTCCATGTTATATTTCTCATTTCAAATTTGTATTTTGTTAAAATGTACACCACCCAATAAAATGATTAATTATTTTTCAAACGGAAATAAATATATAGGTACATTTTTAAAAATACATCCACTGTCCCGTAATAAATCGAAATGGTTATGTAAATCATAGACCACGTAACGCTACACTTTTTTGTGATTATGTTCTGTGAACGTAAATATCTTAACAAAAAACTGTCGGCAAATTTTATGAAATTACAATTAATATAGAAACGAAAATGCAATGCATAAAGTTATAGCTGTTTTTGTGCGTCGAACATAGATTAAATATTAAATTTTATTGTAACAATGAAACTATTACAAGCTACAGAAACGCTTAAAAATGTTTAAAAATCGAGTATATGGTGCGATAATTTTTATATCCAAAACACAACTTTTTAAGTGCAGCAGAGTTTCGAATACGCAAAGATGCGGTAGAGAAGATGTTAATGATGATCAGCATTTAGGTCGATCATGTGCGAAATGATTTATGAAGAAAACATTGATAAAATACATGATTTTGTAAAAGTTTACCGGAAATCTTCAATCACATTCATGGAAATGGAACTAAACGCCTAAAACAATAATTCATCGCATTTTAACTGAAACTGAAATTGTGGCCTACGGAAGCTAAATTCAAAGTTTGTTCCACACATCGATCATTGTACTACCGAATGGTGATAATTTAAGTATTTATATTTTTTGGTACCATTTTAAATCCATTCCGCGGTTTATTATGCGACAGAGGTTGTAGGTAAAAAGCAACCAAATTATAATAATATATTTAGATTTTTTGATGGCGATAAAACATCTTATATTAGTATAGAGAACACATCAGGCGGTCTACCATCTATCATAGACCAATTTACAAAAATTTAAAAACCTATAAATAGTCAAATATATGTTGTTAAAAAAGTAAAAGATTAACAAGAAATCAGTGTACAATTATTGAAAAGATAAATAAATAACAATACAAGAACATGTATTTCTGTATTTTATCTGTCCACATTTTCCTACACACACACACACACACACACACACCAAAGGAAGTTATCTATATTTTTAACTGCGATCATTATTTATATTTTACTACTTTTAATACATTTATGGGCGATTTTTTTTTGGTTCTTTTTAAAAACATGTTCGACGAAATGGTGGTGTCATCAATGACATATAAATACCAAATTTAAATTTGGGGCAATTAATAAAGATTGGATTTTTTGGAGAGACTCTATATAGAACTTCCAAACTATATATAGTCAATGAGATTACTTTAAATATTTCCGACTTCTTTTATATATGGCAATCTCTCATTTCCGAAATAGCGACGTGGTTTTTTTTTATAGCGATAACTAAATAATTATAATTATTACGGATTAAATCGAAAAATCATTATGAAAAATTTTCTTATTATTCACAACATGAATTGATAATTGCAGTCGCTATGGTTACTCCTCAGTCAATTCCCTATGGTAGAGAGATCAGGTGGTAAGTACATCTGCATTGACTGTGATTCGACCACAGTTCTTAATACATTTCGCCAACATGGTTTTTCTTTTTTTCTCCGTTTTAATGGCTCTCCATGTCGTCGCCGCCTCATTTTTATCATGGTTTTTTTGGCCTTCCGCAATGACACATGCAACATCATCTTATATTGCACAGAATAATACGGCGATGGCACATATTATCTAAGATATCCTCCTTCTTCTTTACCATTTTACCCGTTTGTGTATGTAGAACCAATTATTTGTTGCATCTTCGTCGTTGATTCTGGTTAAAGAAAAGAAGTGATACAATTTATTATCCAAAGCGAAAATAAATTGAATACCCGTTCATCGTTGTGGTTATTTGTGAATATCTGTGGAACCAGTTGACAACCAAATCAATGTTATAGGTCAAATTAAAGTTTATGAATGTGGCAGTAAATTTTTACCGAATCTCTGACTTTTATACTTGAACAAACTAATAAAAAATTTGTTTAACGATTTGTCAACATTCCAATATCTGGATAACACACACAATTCCTAATTGCCTTATATTAATGTCAAATTATAGGTGTCGGTACGCTCTAATAGGCTCTAATAGTAAATCTTTAAAATGAGGTTAATTAATTATTTGAGCTATTGCATTCAGTACAGTGCAGAACACGGTTTTTATAGAAAATTCAGTTATTTTTTTGTTTATTCTTACCGTCGTCGAATCGGTGAAAAATGTTATATGACATTTTCGACACAAATATTAACCAAGAGAACCTAGCGCTGGTTTTCGTATTGCTATCGCAACACCCTGTATACAAATAACAATTTATTTCTTAAAATATTTTTAATTTTAGATCACATGATTTGCGGTATATATTTAAAAAATTATATAATAATTCTAAAAAATAATGGCATAGTAAATAAAAAACCAATTTGCCAATTGACATTTTCGATAGTAATCAGAAAAAATGCAAATTCGTTTGCAAATAAATTTTTTTATAATTTCCGCATATACCAATAATTTTCATTCATTATATTTTCAGTATATTATTTTATAATTATTATTCCTTTTTCATATAATAATAATAATAATAATAATAATAATAATAATATATAAAATCTTCTATGTATATAAATTTCGAAATTTAAATATTCATTACAAATAGAGGTGTGGGTGTGTGTGGTTTATTATTAAATATTCATTAATTTTTTCTATTTTTTTTTTCCTGCATTTTTAGTTATCCGTATCAGAACCGGCGGTTTATTTTTTACTTTTTTATGTTAAACACAATACAATTTGTTGCGAAAAAAATACAGATTTATTTTAATTATTTAAAATTGGGAGAGCACTTCGTATTCAAAAATTGAAATAGTTAAATTGTAATGTTTTGATGTAGATGTGAATGAATGATCAGGACTCGGACTACCAATTCTATACATATTATTTTGATGTTTGCTTGCATTGGCAATGTATTGTAACAAAGAGAAGGAGAACAGAACAATTTAAGGTGATCGCGATATGGTTTTATTTATTATTTGCTACACAAATAATTGCCTAAATGCCCTGTGCAATACAAAACATTGCTAATGCGTGTATAGTTTTAATAATGATTGCCGTACGACTGACGGCTCTGCATAAAAATAAGCATAATAATAATAATAATAATAATAATCATCATCATCACCGCATACTTCATCAAACGTATGATTAATGACTCAATCTTTTATAAAGTATATATTTTGTTTGTATGAAACGTTTAGGTTTGTGATGTCAAATGTCAGATTATTATATAATTTTTATTTATTATTGTATTTTTAAATATAATGTAATCGAAATATAGATTTAATATTATACAGAGTCAAGTCAAATTCTTGTTATATATTTAAATAAGTTTTTTTCTTATATCAATTAATTGGAGAAAAATGGTTTTTAAAACTTTTATTCTATATATTTTTCTATAATTTTTATTGCTATTTGATCAAATTTTGAAAATTGTGTTCACATTTAATTCATTGATTTCGTTGGGAATTTGTGTATGCTATAGTCAGAATGAAAGATCACTTTTAAGGAAATTGATCCTTTCCATCATATGGTATAGATCGGAATCAATCTTGTTAATCACCAGATTTTGTTCATAATCAGCGTGACTCAATTAATATCTGCATCTTCCACAGAGAATTACACATTTATTTTTGATGAAATCCTTTAGATTTTTCTATAAACGTTTGATGATCGTTTTCATTTTATATATAAATTTAAATTTAAATTAAATTCATTTAAAAAAAAAACGAGGTTCGATTTCGGTCTGTTTCAGTCAATGGCAATCGAATATATTTTGGAAATTCCAATTGAGTTGATTGTATTTATGATCGTTTACCATATACAGGAATTGTGTCAATAATCAATTTTTCCATTTCTCACATAATATAGAATATTTCAAACAAAACATTAAGGATTTTCTCTTAATTTTTGTTTAGGTTTTGGACCCTTTTCCGCAACCCAATAATCTAAATACAATTATTTATTTTTATTATTATTTTAATTTACTCTACTCGAACTCAAACTATTTGCCAGTTGTCGATGGATGATTCTTTATTGGTAAATCCAAAATACGTAGAAAAAATTGAAAAAAGTTTTGTAAAAAACTGTTTCAACTATAAAATAAAGTTCTTTTTATGCATCGAATTGTAAAACTAATGAAGAACAATTTATTTTTAATTTGATAATTTTAAATGTCAAAATTTTAATTGATTGTTTGTGGTACATAATCTCACAATAACCCCATTTAATATCTACTATTTTGGCGTCCGAGAAACATTGATCAATTCATTTTACATTATTCTTTTCAAAATTAATATATGGAACAACATTTGATGTGATTCGAGAATAATTTCCTTTTACATCTATCTGTATTTGTATGAAAAAATGATTAAACATTGATGGCAACGTTTGGCCACTTGTTTGCAAAACGAGGATCATTTCAGGATACATTATGCGAAATGCTTGAATGGACCCTCTATAGATATTCACCTCACATTTCTGATATTTGTTTCGCGAACATAATAATACAATCATAATGTTGTTACAAAAAATATTGCAGCAAATTAACGAAGATCATTCATTTTAATTCTTTTATATTAATTATTACTATACGACTATGTCAGAGACGAAATAGTTTGAGGTTGAGTAGTTTATAATATTTTTGAATAATTCAATTATTTTGTAATAAATACAATTTATTATTATTAGCTACAAATATGTGTGTGTTATAATTGTTTTGAATGCGTATAAATGTTTGTATTTTTTTAACATATAATAAATTATCATATTCCAAATAAATTAAATAAGGTATTATTGTCAAAAAATATACTTATTATACTCGCATTTTTTTTATAATAATATAGTACGTATACTATTATATTTAATAATATAATGTACAATATAATAAAAATAATTATAAAAATTTATTTATTTCTTGATTGCCATGAGGAAATATTATTATTTTCTCGTACAGATATTTATATGAGAATATATAAATATGAGAAACAAATATGGCCCTGAACGATATATTAATAATAAATATGTATATGGCGAGTTGAGTGTTTTATAAAAATTTAATAAATTTAAATTACAACACATACAACACATACGAAATTTAATTTATTATTCCATTTTTTCTATACTTATCGGTAGCCATCAGCATTAACAATTTCACCAGGTTTTAGGAGCTGGTGGTAATGCTCTCACCAGACACACACACAATATCTTTGTCTTCTTGCCGAAACGATTTGGTTTTGCAGTCGATGTTGATGGTTGTCCTGGATTAACGCATGATTTTTTCCGTTTAAGATTCTTAATATAACTGAATTTTTCATCGCCAGTAATAATTCGATGGAAAACTGATTTTATTTTATGTCTGGCAAGTAAAATTTCAAAAGTATTTTTTCGGTTGTTCATCTGTCGTTCATTCAATTGTATGTGGCACCAATTTTTCACACTTTTAGAATTTTTTCCCATAGCTTTTAAACGGCGGGAAATTGTTTGTTGTGTAACATTTAACATTTCTGTCATTTGCCTTTGAATCAAAGTGTCATTTTCATCCAATATTGCTTGTAATTCGGCGTGTTCAAAATTTTTTTTGGTGGTCTTCCACCACGTTCATTATTTCTCACATCAAAATCTTATTATCTCTGAACCATTGAAACCATCTATTGCATGTTGGTTCTGATAGAGCATGATCACCTGAAATGGCTCGACAATCATTCGATACGACTCTGCAGCACTTTTCTTGCAAATCATCATTTTCTCTGGTACCCAAAATTCGACATTTTTAACACGATGATTTGCATTGGCATTTTCTGTTGAAAACATCCCGGCATATTTGCATTCTACCATTAATTTACTGATGAACACATTCCTACAGAAGAAATACTCGTGTTTTAATTTTTTATTGGATACTACCCTATTGCAGATATTTTTTTTTTTGTGTTTGGATCACACAGACCCTCTCTATATAGCGGTTGAGGTGTTGAGACTGTACTTGAGTTTATTTTTTAAATTGTATAAATATACAGGAACCATAACAATAAAGTTGCTATTGTAAATCGCATGTTTTTCTGATACTAAAACATGACATTTTCAACAAGCAACACAACATTCTTGAAATTGCGTTTGGTAAAATGTTATCGGGATCGATATAAACAATTTATTGGTTGTCAAATTATCAATCACACGAAATTACAACACAGAAAATTTATTAGTATACAATATCTCGTATTTTTATAATCATATTAAATCACAGTCAAATAAATGGTTGGCATTGTTTTTCTCATATGGATGAACACTAGATCGAATGTGATTTTATCATCTAATCTACAATATATGGGTTTTGTTTTTGTTCATGTAAATGACTATATAATTACAGTTTTTAATATTACAATTATGCAAATTAATTATTTCGTGCATTAATATCATCGCACACACATATGTTAACCTATAATTAATTATGCGGAACATATTGTATGAGCTGGAATTTTGTACACGGAATATAACATTTATAATTATTAGAAGTGTATACACCCTGTAATAATAATTATTATTTATTATTTTAACATTTATACAATTAGTAGAAATAAGAAGCAGCAGGGTACACTTAAAAGTTAAAAAATAAAGTCAAAATAATAAACATAAAAAAAATAAATTATATATTACTTTTTTTTTGTAATTTTTATGTATATTTATTTATTTTATTTAACATAAAGCAATAAAACGTAACATATAACCACTTTACGCTCTAATGATTTTCCGTGAGAATTTTCTTACCTCTGGGAAAATTTTTGTTAACAATCATTTGTGTACAAAATTATGTTTTTTAAAAAAATAAAGTTAAAATATATATATTATTGGAATGTAGAGCTGTTAGCTTCCTCTATCTAATATACTTATGCCATAGGTATAATGATAATGTGGTTGCTATAATAATGATTTGAGGGGAGAGTCGAGTTTGGTTTCATAAAAAAATAGAATATATTTATATGTTTGACTTACTGAAAAAGACCAACAACAATAAGGAAAAATATTTGTTTTGCGTGTTGTTAACACACATATGTGTTTTTTTTTCTTAAACTTACATAAGAACCAATCCAATCTTTTCTTAGCGATATAATAATAATAATAATAATTTGTGTTTTTTTTTCATTCATTCACTCAGTCATTCATTCATTTATTTATTTATTATAAAAGTTATGTAATTAATGAGGAAACATTTTGTTGCCGCTGTTGCGTTGTTTATGATAAAGCAAAAAAATAGAAAATACATTATAAAATCAAATTAGAAAAATTACTATGTACCTACAATCTACGGGTTAGTTAAAGAATTTACATCTACATTTTTTACAAAAAAAAGATTATCCAAACACCCATAAATTATATAAAAGAGTTCATCCAATAAATTTTGAAAACTTGATATATAAGATCGAATACCACATTAGCGATAAGACACACAATTACTTCCTATATACAATACCATCGACACATAGCTTTTATATACAATATATTAAAATAATACACTTATGATAAACTCTTCTTGCATTTACATGTAATAATTAAAATAGACCCACAGACACTATAATATATGTATAAACGATATTGTACAATAACGTTGACATTAACGTTAAGTTCGACAACGCACACATAACACATAAACGGAATAATATTAATGAAAAGAAATCTATTCAAAGTTACTTACACATTTTATATTAATAGGTTCCAAATTATTCATATTAATCAACTAGAGTTGGACCAGCTTTGTTATTTATAACGTCTTGCCAGGGTTTTGGACATCCTTAATAACACTGTCCGTAGTTTGTCCGCAAAATTTCCACATTATATGAAGTAATCCGTAGTTTTAATCCGAGGAAATATCTATAGATTTCTTACGGATATTCGCTGGAATTTTATATGATCAGTGCAACCCTGTCAATGGATTTTTATAAAAAATGTCCTTCGATTATCCGCGTATATTTCCGAGGATAATTTCTATGGATTGTCCTTAGAATTATTTCTCGTTGCTATATTATTCCACAGAATATTCATAGAATTTATATTCATATTTTTTGTGAGCAGATCCACGGACATTGACAAAAATATCTTTGGATCGTCCATGTATTTTGGAAAGTGAGTGAATTGTTCGTATTAGCAGAATAAATTTTCTTATGACATTGATGCCAATTCACTGTTTGATTTAGTTTTTTACCGAACGACCAAAAGTTCTATGAGCACGGAATTAAGCTACTTAACGATGGCAAAAATTCATCGATTGTGCATTTTTGTTATTGTAATAAACAAGGAAAAAAAAACCGTCGATAAAATCCATGAAAAGTCTTACAAAATTCCTCGGAAATAAATCGATTTGAGTTGCTGCGGTTGTTTTAAAAATTATGAAAATAAATTATGAAGAGTGAGGATTATATCTATAGATAAGCGAAATATACAAAATTTGACACAACTGTCTTGGATAATTTTGCGGAAATAAATTACGAATATAATACCCGGCGGATATATGTTGGAATTCAAAGATTAAATAAAATACTATTCGATTAAATGGAAAATCTATGGACATTCTTTGGACAAATTACAATATATCTTTTCCAATGGAAAATATGTGGATTTTTTCCACGCAAATATTACTCATTTTTCAAAGTACGGACAAATTGTTACTACAGATATACTTGCTGCTATTTTTTTTCTGTAACTCTGATGAATCCGCATTTTGTTTCCCCATTCCTCCACAGAAGTGACACGTTTTAATTGATTTTTATTTGAATACTAGTCGATTGTTAATTTTTCTTTTGAATTCAAACCACCAGTGACTTTATATATATATGTTGAGGTTTGGAGACTGGTGTTTTGCAGTTGATGCGAGTTAATTTTTTACATTGTATATAACAACGACGACTGACGGAGAGCGAAAAGGATATTTTCAATCCAACGAATACAAAAAACAAACAATAAAAAAACTTACTGCAGAAATAACTGGAATAATAAATCAATTCATATTTTATGTGAAACTGTTAGACAAACAATATAATAAATCATTCATATCATATGGCCGACGAATTTCTGGTAGCAAATTAAACACATACACAACTTAATGGAATAAAGAGATTATAATTTACAGAATCCAAATCTAGACAACCAGTTTTTTTTTGTTTTTACTAAAGTAACAACAATTATATAAAAACACGGCTGGAGGTATACTTTAATGGTCTGAGTTTGTATATAATTGGAAGTTTAAATTTCATTGATCCAAATATGTTGGAAGCATTTGGATAGGAAGTCTTTATAGATGTTGCTCCATTCAATTACCATTCGTTCCGATTGATGCCACATAGAATCTGCGTGCACAGCACTTACATACATTAAACATACAATTTGAAAATTGTTTTACCATTAAAAAAACAGCCCGCTATAACAATTTACTAAATTTTACTATGTCATTTTGTAATTTTATCTTTCCACCAATAGACAATAGAAGCGATAAATATCTTATTTATTAAAATCAAACAGTGCTAATAATAATCGTATAGTTGGGTTAGTGTTCACTGTTCTGATCAATATCTCTATATAAATGAAATTAACCATAAAAATATATTCAATGGGGCGCAATAAAAATACATCGTCCGCATTACTAGCACCGCATCGTCCATGCGTCTTAATGGCCGGAAATTATAAGTTTTAATTAGATTGTTGTTGTTGTCTTCTTTAATGTTATACCTATTTTAAGAAGGTATAACCGTGTTTTTTGTTTGTTTATTTTTTTAATTGAATTTAGTTGTATGTACTAGAGTCCGCAATATGGATATAAATTCAGGGTCATTTATATTATTTTACAAAACAGGTGTACTTAACGCGGCCAATACATAAATTTAATGCATACATTTATTTCTTAATATATATTTAAAATAACAATTTTCTTTCTTCTTCGTATAATTGCAATTATTTACTATAATTTTATTATTGTCTTATAAACATTTTGGAAATAATTTGTTATTCTACATATAAAAGAATATATAGATATACTCAGAAGTTTGTCTTAGCACATATCAATCCGGTGACAGATTATATATAGAACGAACAATCATATCGGATTAAAACAACAAGTAGTAAAAAAAAAACACCTCAAACTATATATCATTCCCACGAATTTTTAATTCCCAT
Source organism: Bibio marci (assembly GCA_910594885.2). Classification (NCBI taxonomy): domain Eukaryota; kingdom Metazoa; phylum Arthropoda; class Insecta; order Diptera; family Bibionidae; genus Bibio; species Bibio marci. The sequence continues at coordinate 26,425,147 of OU343118.1, read as the reverse complement.
TTGATTTATAGAATTCGTCAGAACTTTAATAGGCTAATCATTAAAATCATGTGCTACATTGAAATTGTAAGACCTCAGCAATGTCTGCATTATGTCTCCATACAATTACGATTTTTTTTAATGTTAAATATAAAATTTGATAAATTAATTTAATTAATATTGTTAATATTGTCAAAGGTGTATTTTGTCTACTAACTAACTAAATGCGATTATAAATTACTATATATTTAAAATAATATATATAATATTTGAATTAAAGTATAAAATATATTTCCGCATAAATAATAAAAAATATTATCATCGTTATAATATCGCCGAAAAAAAAATAAATAAATAAATAAAGTCTAGACAATTCGCTATGTGTAATTTTATTTTTGTTGTGGTTTAGTGCACAAATTTACGAAAAACGAATGTCTTTTAAATTTTCTTATGTGATAACAAATTAATTTTTAATGGTTCCTCATAAATAATATGTATTGTAAAAAATATAGACATTTGCCTTTAAATCGGAATGTGATCCATTTGAATGCAAGACAGACGCGAGTTTCATAAGATTCACGCACACATAGCATTTTGAATCACTTGCTATGTTCTTTGGACATGGACTTTGCAACAAATGCTGTAACGTTTTCGGATTATGTGCTATTATCCTTCCATATAACTGATGCCGCCTTATGTTTGCAGATGAATCTGGAGAAAATTTGTGTGGACCTTTACCCACTGAAAATTCAATTACAAATTTTACCTTAAATTTCGTTATATAGTGATTTTTTTTGGTGTTGATTTTATCGTATAACTAAAGAGCATTCGCTACTCATTGTTGCAGTTATTAAATGGAAGAAAATTTTCTTGTACCATTTTACAGAGTGTATTGAAACACGATAACATTTGATTGTATAAGGTTATAAACGCATTTCCATTCGATAATTTCAATCTCGGTTTGTTGAATCTCACTGAATCTGATGTGGATGGATCTATGGACGACGATTGAACTTCTACATTTACAGAATATAAGGCACTGTCACTATTCACACAGCGCAGACACCCGAAGTGTTTGCGATTCTATTAAAATTGTTATTTGTATGGAGTCATCTGATAAGACTAAAACGTTTGTCCAAAAACTTCCATTTTGGCTTTTCAATATCAGAGTTATATTGTTAATGGTTTTTTCACATTTTCGTTGATAATCTGTTAGAAATACATGGATATAGATCAACACCGACACCAACAATTGATTATGATCTGTATGGTTGGTGTTAACGTATTAATTCCATATATACAATACGTGTTTGTAATTGCGAATATACATATTTCAGTTCTATGGGATTTTAAAATTTCAAGACAATCGCGAATAAAATTATCAATTCTATATTGAAACAATTTTTGTCGCACCTCCATCGTAGATCGTATATAAGAATTCCTCATTAAATATAATTATGCGCAAAGTTCCGGTATAAAATCAACTGAAAAGGTTTTGAATCTGATGTGGATGGATCTATGGACGACAATTGAACTTCTACATTTACAGAATATAAGGCACTGTCACTATTCACACAGCGCAGACACCCGAAGTGTTTGCGACTCTATTAAAATTGTTATTTGTATGGAGTCATCCGATAAAACTAAAAGGTGTGTCTAAAAACTTCCACATTGGCTTTTCAATATCAGAGTTATATTGTTAATGGTTTTTTCACATTTTCGTTGATAATCTGTTAGAAATACATGGATATAGATCAACACCGACACCAACAATTGATTATGATCTGTATGGTTGGTGTTAACGTATTAATTCCATATATACAATACGTGTTTGTAATTGCGAATATACATATTTCAGTTCTATGGGATTTTAAAATTTCAAGACAATCGCGAATAAAGTTAGCAATTCTATATTGTCTCCACCGTAGATCGTATAAGAATTCTTCATTAAATATAATTATGCTTAAAGCTCCGGTATAAAATCAACTGAAAAAATTTTTATGGTTTATTTATTATGGAACATTAAGACGCATTTATATGGTAACGGAAGATTTTGATTGTGGCATGATTTTGGACAAAAACTATAACCCAAAAATTATTCAAACTTCTTTTTAAGTTTGTTGTGTATTTTTCCTATTATTATTACCAGTCTCTGTCCAGTAATTATATGTGTGACATGCAGTTAATAATGGTTGTTAATTTTTAACTATAATGACCCTAAGAACTATTTTATTTTGATGGAAAAACTTCACTAAAAATAAAAAAAAAACACTTGCTATTTTAATTGATTTTTATCTTATTTTATAATTAACACATTATCAAAACATAAAATCTTTAGCATTGCATTACACAAACATACAATTGCAAGACCTAATGGTGAACACCATATACAAATATTGTACTTTTTCTTAATTTATTGTACATAATAACAACAACAACATACAATACTAATAATAATATTAATTATAATTTTTTTAATTAAATAATTAACAGTTAATTGCTGCCATAGTTTGCAATAATTGTCGAATGGAAAAAATAAAATAAAATAAAATAATAAATTCCATAATTTCATGTTTGCATTAATTTAAAAAAATTATGTATTTAATAAAAAATACGGTATAATTAATTTATTTATAAAAATAATAATGATTAGAAATTTTCCCACAGGGTTTTTTTTTTAGTTATTGTTTAATAAAATTATTCAAAGAAATAAAGCAAAAAAAAAATTGTTATACATTACATTTTTGAAATTAAGAGCACGATATGTGTTTTTTTTAATTTAATTTATTCTTTATATAAATAATATATAAATTGTTGTTTTTGTTATTTTAATAAAACTACACAATAATATTGTTTAACAAAAAAAAAATAATAAATAATAATAATTATCGTCATTCCACCTAAGATTTCTAATTTTTTCTATCTTGTTTTCATTTACTCGCCCGCATATAAATTTCATTTTAATTAAAAACATATTTAACTATAATCATTATTGAATGATGAAACGGTTCGTTTTGAAATAAAGGAAAATGCCGGAAAATTTACAATAATAAAAATTAAACCACAATTAGTTAAAAATATTTGTATGAGCGCGGTTTCATGTACATCGATATAAGATTTTTGGAACATTATAAGATTCTAAATTATTTGTTTTAGTGTGCGACAAAATCACATTAACAAATACGAATAATAAATTATTAAAAAAATTATATATAAATTTAATAATGATCAATTATTTATTCAAAATGCATGATTGTTCAAAGCGTTAAATAAATAATAGTAAATTTGTCTCCCCATTACAAAATAAAAATATTAATGTACGACGAGGTGTGGCTATAAAATACTGAGATTGATCCGAAAGAACTCTGGATACGGATGAGCCAAAAATCGTACGACTCTACAACTGTGTAGCGTGAAATCTTCTTAATCGATATCCGTTTCGTCTGTGTCTGTGTACACAAATTTAGTGTGGCCGTGGTGGTGGCCCCCATTTGAATTTAGATCTATTTGTTTGTTTTGCCAAAAAAAAAAATATGATAAATAACAAATTGTCGTAAAATTTCATATATCAAACTTGGAAAAATTCTCTACTGAAACTTATCTTTTCGTTAAATGAATGTGTATCGAGTTCAGGGTATAAAATTATTGAAATAATCGATAATCTGATCCGATATAACCATCGTACAATATGTCGAAACTGCAGGAATTAACAAAGAATGCGTATGAGGAAAATTTTACATAACAATTTTAACAGGAAAAAAGTGTGTACAAATTATAAGACATTTCTAACCGCAAGTCCAACAACCCAGTATTATATATATGGCACGTGCCATACCTTATTCGTCCGCTCTGGTACTCGTATGTTATTTTTATATTTTCATCAAATCTTCATTAAAAAGAAACAAAATCGTTGAAGCTACTACAGTGATTATCATTTTATCAATATACGAATTAATTTAAATACTACTGTTCAAATATAATCGAAAATAAATATAAAATCCAAAATTTATAACACACACCACACACGCCACAATATTTCATCGAAGCAATCGTTCGAACATATTGTTTATAATAAATTATTTAGATGGTGCTGTGGCAAACAAATTATAAAATAAAATATTTAATTTATTATCAATTTTTGTATATTGAATTTTGATAAATTATACGGAATAAATCTTATGGTGGCGGCGGCGGCGGTACGTTGCGGTGCGATCACAATTTGAATTTTGATTAAAATATTTACATTTGTTGTGCGATATAAATATTATTATTCAAATTCATCAATATTTTATTGAAAATTTTAACAATTTAATATTTTTATTTTCTACATATGGAATGAATATTATTTAAATTTTAAATAAATATTAATATTTCTATGTCGTTGTATATGTGTTGTGCGATGTGATGAACGAGAAGTTACTGCTGAGGTATATTAGCAGGTAATGTGTGTGTGTGTGTGATATAAAATAAAATATGGTAGTTACGTTGAAGGTAAAAATAAAATAAAAAACGTACATAATTAATATTTTGTATTAGAAACTTAAGCGGCATTGTAAGCTATAAATGTATTTTTCAACACCCTATGTACACTTGTTATAGCACTTATTTCATGCACCAGTGCTGTTTCTATTCAATTGAAATCTGAATCAATCGATAAGTCCCTTTGAAACGAAAGTATGTTTAACACCATTCAATAGAGAATTCCTGCCATCAACACACAACCCATTTATTGAGATTACCATTGAATAGAAATTTATCTTTAGCTTTTTTTGGAACTTTTTTAAAATTAAAACGTTAACATTTTATGGTAATATACGCTACTATGCCATGGACTACCACCCTGTTATTTGTAATACTGCAATACCTTGCGTTTTTTTTTTTTTGTAAATATAATATTTGTCAATTTAATTTACCATTTCCACTAAATATAGCATTAAAAGAAGGTTTTGTTTTCATAATAAAATCAGTGATTAATTAAAAATTTATGATCAAAAGTAAGTGCACAACTTAATTTAGCATATCTTTTGATCAAATAATGTGTTGATATGTATATATTTTAAAGGTAACAGTATGATGACCATATATCCTTAATTTATGTTACTTAGAAATTTCGTAATTCTTATATATATGTAATTTCCGTATTAAAATATTGCTAAAAAGTATTAGGTATGCAAATTAAAAATACCCGTTTTATAAATGATAGTGTAACTAATACTGAATCTGTATATTAGGTGTGAATCGACATTACGACGTGTATTTGAAAAGTCTCTTCATTATACATTTTAAAACGAATCGTATATATGACATTTTTTTTTATTACCAAGTATATTTAGTACCAAATAAACAACATTAATTTGTTTTCATATAAAAAAAATCTGCTGCAGAAATTATGATTGCGGATATGAAAAACATATTAAACGTAAAAAAGTTTTGGTAAATCCTAGTGAAGCTGATCCATCGCACAACAGTCAAAGCGAAATATTAATATTGTTATGTTGTGTATTTGAATAGAATTAAAAAAGTGATTGTGTACTATGAATTTCTTCTGAATTTATCATTGATGATGTCTACCGACGACAACTATTGTGTTTAATACAATCGTTGATGAATAAACGATCAAAATGGGTGAATGAACACAATAAATTAATTTTTCAAAAAAAGCATACTGTAAATTCCGTCAAAAAATTATTTACAAAGACACAACTATGGGAGGTTCTATCCCACCCCACCCATATTCACCAGACACGCATCTCCTTCAAATTACCATTTATTCAAGTTGCGATGCAGTTAATCCATCAGGATGTACGCAATTCACTACTTATGAAAGCATCAGAAATTGGCTCGATGAATATATGGATCATCTGAAAAGACAAGGAATTTTTTATACACAAAAAATCCAACAATTGGCGATTGGTCGTAGATTTACATGGGTCATATTTGTATACAACATTGAAATATTATTATTACGTTTACGTGCCTGTTTTCTCTTGGCCTAAGAACGGGTATTTTTAATTTGTACACAAATGAAAAATAATCTTATATGGAGAAATTTGTATTTTTTCATCCCTTAAATATACATTTTTTTTTACAGCTTTTGTGATTGAAATATATACGCTGCAGCAATTATATGTAGACAAAGTCTAAGAAAGTCACCGTCGCCCATCGATGCACAATAAAATAATATTGTAATAAATACTTAATTTCATATTACCTTTCTATTTCGCATATAATTTGACAGGATATTTTTGTATCCTGTTTAAAAGCTATGTAAAAGCTTTTTAAATAATGGTGTTAAATGAGTTGCATATCACTGCAAATATTAATAGTTTCAATTATGTGCACTTTTCTTTATATTTAAGGTTCTTAGGCTGAAGAAATTATTATTTTCAATACGATATAGATAAAGTAATACAAAACTTAACACCGCGTATTTACGTGTACAATTCAATATTATTCAACAAATAATCATCATCAGTATTTTTAAAACATTTAAATTTCCAATTTATTATTATTATTATTATTATTATTATTATTATTATAACACAATACGCATGTGTATACACTAACCTGCACGATGGTAATATATAAATAGGCACGCTTCAGTCCGGAAGATGACACGTGATTTGCATACCAAATGACGTCACGGGATTATTATTCGACTATTGAATATTGATGAGATTTGTATGGTATAAATGAATAAATGTATTTATTTTTATACATAATATTTTAAAATTATGTATTTTATATTGTTTAGTTAAATTCTAATATAATATTTAGATATAAATATAAAGTTATTTCTATCCATACGCGCGTATATGTTACAAAATAAAATATAGATGCGATACGTTACGTGGATATGTAAAAGAATTTTCTATACGATGTAAATTGTAATAATTATAATAATAATAATAATAACAATAATAAAAAACGTAGGCACATAAATTGTCTTTTTTTGTAGGTTATTGCGCTTCAATTGAATTAAATTAAAATAAATATATAATTAAATTTAATGTTTATTATAACAATATATTTTCTAATCCCATTTTAAGAGAAGCATTTGATTTGATTCTCTCATTCAATTCATTTTTAAAAGTAACTTTTAAACACGCATTTTATAAATAAATATAGTTATAATTATACAATACATAGGTTTAGGTTGTTTTGAATGATACCCAATAAATAAATTATTAATGGGTTTAATAAAATTTCACCTAAAATAATTTTGTCGACTAATAGATGAATATGAAAAAAAAAATTATTATTAGTATAAATAGCCGATTACTTTTAAAAAGTAATCGATTACTTTTTAAAATTACTCGAGAGTAAAAGTAATCAAATTATTTAGTTTAATCTCGTTTTAAGCGATTACTTAATGAAATATAATATTAAAAATATATAGAAATTGCTGTTTTGTAGATAAAAAAAAATAGTCATACCTTGGGCAGACACATTTCGAAAATTCAAAAATTATTCGAAAGCAATGCGCTATCTTTTAAATGTATTTTTATATTTTAGAACAATAACATTTTGTCCTTTACGCACCACCGAAGAAGACCGTATAAGTGAACAGTGTTGTGTGGATATTTTCAAATGTATGTCAAATATAACGAAAAAAAAAACACCACCAGAACACAGGAAATTGAAATATCTACAGAGCTACTGCTCTTCGGTTCATTATTCAAACGGTCAAAATTTATGATTGTGTTCTTAAATCTTTTTTTAAATTAAATAATAAACCATAAAAAAAAATTAATCCATTCAACTTAAAAAAAAAAATGCTAATTAAAAAACCGTTCACACACAGAAAAAAGACAATATCAAATGAGCGTTTTTTTTTGTGAATATAAAACACTAATTTTAAATGGGAAAGTAAAAAACATTTTATTAAAAATATTGACGTTTGCTTTCCATCGATGAAAATAAATGGTAGTGGAAAGGAGACAATTCTGGTGAATACATCGGGTGGGGAAGCAGCTCCCAGCCAAGTGATTTGATTGTATCCTGAACTGGTTTTGCTTTGTGTGTAGGTGCATTGTCATAGAGTAATATTACCTTGCCGTGTCTTCTGACCCATTCTGGTCGTTTTTCGATCAATACATTGTTCAAATTGATCATTTGTTGTCGTTAGCGATCAGCATTAACAGTTTTCTCAGGTTTTAGTAGCTCGTGGTACAACACACCTTTCTGGTACCACCAGACACACAGCATTTTCTTCTTGTTGAAAAACAATTTGGTTTCGCAGTCGATGTTTGTTCTGGTTTAACCCATGATTTTTTTCTGTTTAGGATTTTTAAAATAAATCTAATTTTCATCGGCAGTAATAATTCGATGGAAAACTGAATTTATTTTATGTCTGGCAAGCAAAATTTCACAAGTTTTTTTTTCGGTTGTCCATCTGTCTTTCATTCAATTCATGAGGCACCCATTTTCCACACTTTTGAATCTTTCCTATAGCTTTTAAACGACCGGATATTGTTTGTCGTGCAACATTTAACATTTCTGCCATTTACTTTTGATTCAAAGTGACATTTTCATCCAATATTGCTTGCAATTCGGTGTCTTCAAACTTTTTTGTTTATCTTCCACGTTCATTATTTATCACATCAAAATCTTATTATCTCTGAATCGTTGAAACCATCTATTGCATGTTGCTTCTGATAGAGCATGATCACATGAAATGCCTCGACACGCATTCGATGTGACTCTGCAGCACTTTTCTTGATGAATAAACACAAACATTTAATGTCAACCGCAAATCATCATTTCATCAATTCGACATTTTTAATACGAAAAAAAATATGATGTTACAATGACTTGATGTTAACTACAAATGTTTCCGATCGATGCGTTTGTATCTTGGCGCTCACTTGATACCGATACACATGGTATTAAATAAATTTTGTTACAATTATTGGTGGCCTAAAAATAATACCACATCTATACAAAATTTGGTTGCCTTTTCCAAGGAAAATGTTTCCCCCTAAATATAGAGAATTTTTTTCCTTTTACGATAATTAACATTAAATTTGTCCACTGGATGGTTTATTCGGTGGAACATTTTGCAAGTTTATTTTATTGATGAATTGTTTTAGGACTTGCAAAACTTCTTAGTTGTGTGTGTGTGTGTGTGTGTGTGTGTACGAGTGACTTAGCACTTTCCAAATAATTGACGCATGACATTGTTTTTTTTTCTTGATTTTATTTTATAAGATATTTTCATGTTTAATGTAGGCGGTTATATTTTTATTAATATAATAACATTGTAATAATAATAATAATAATAATAATAATAATAATAATAATAATGTACCAAAGAGTTTACGATATGAAATACAGTGAATTAATCAAATAGAATCCACGTTACATTAAATTCGAATATGAAAATAAATGCTATAGCAACATTTTGAGTTAAATTTTCATATAAAAAAATATTGTTTTTAAAATATTGTATTCAAACGAATTTGTTTAAAAAAATATTCCATTGTCAATATTTAGAATATTTGTGTTACCGTCGTCAACCTTTATCAGACTATAAACAATATTCACTGTATTGTTTTTTTGCTCACAGTACTCACACAACAGATACATTTAAAAACACAGATTTTAATGTTAAATTATTATAATTTTTTGTATATTTTAAATTGTTTTTAAAACCCAAGTACAAGTATATCGATATTTAATTATAAATTATGGCATGTGTATAAAGATGCTATTCAAAGACAGCTTTCTAAACTATATGTAAATTTTTAAAAATTATTAAACAATTTATTGATGGTATATGTGTGCGATGATGAAGATGGATCTGTGACAATTATTTGTTTTGTGAAAGTTTATGTATACAACATTTTTGATATAAAATTATAAAAGGATTAAAAATTCTGTGAATTATTATTGTTTTATTATTGTATTGCCTAACACAAGAAATATGTGTGTGTACTCTTGATATATATGTGTGTTTCATACCACTTATAATAGAACACTTATTTATATATCATATTATAATACATTGTACAAATATATACAAGTGTAATTCATATGGAGTGCTGCACGAACATTTGAAGTATTATATATATTTAGAAAATTACATAGTTTTTATAATATGTAAATACAAATTTTTTTATTTATGGAATATGCATGTTTAGTATTATATTGATGGTGGTAGTAGAGAGACGTATCATACACTTATAATAAAAGTCAATAAGTACATTGTATACCATATACGCTATGGATAAAATATCATATGAAAAGAATCAAATAAGTCACGCTTCCCAATTCCGTTAATGTACTCAGTCCAGAATTTTAAGTAGAACATATAAACAACAGCAACAACAACAACATCAACAACAACAACAAAATAACGATTTATTTGATATTGTTGTCGTGTAACAACTTTATTTTGTATTTTGTATTTTGTATTTTGTATTTTTTGTTTTCTTTCCAGATATGTTAATATATTTAACAGGAAAATAATTTAATTAAATAATATTTAATTTTAAATGAATAATTTAAATAATTTAAATATTAATGTGTATTTTTTTTGGTATTATTATTATTATTATTATTATTATTATTACTTTGTATTTTATGGTTTATATTGTACGCGTAGAGTACACAGGGTATCAAAATGTCATAATGTTTGTACAGTGTAAACTCTATATCATATACGAAAAAAACCTCAATCAATGTGTAACCAATTATACCTGCAGTTAGTTATATACGCAGCCTCATATACGAAAAATCTCTATCATATTCATTCAGTTACATAATGTCATTTGTATATATGGTATAAAAAGACCTCCATCACATACAAATATTTGTTATTATCTATGAGTTTTATTAGAATTATTCTAGTAAAAAATTTCGGATATTATGATTACCCATTTTAAGATGGGTATTAAAATTATTATCATACACCTTCGACGTTTCATGAAAACTGACCATTTATAAAACATAAAAAATAAACTCAAATAGTTTTAAAACTATTTGAACTTATTATAAGATTTTAAGAGATTAATATGTATTGAAATGGATTTTTATTACTATACAGATGATGACACAGTACCACAATATACCTCTTCCAGCATCTGCCACATAGAATCCAAATATTTCCAATATGGAATTACTCTATACAGGTTTATTATTTATCCCCGATTTCATTGCATTTTTTGAGATTTAGCATTTATAGTAATATTTAGTAAAATTTATTTTTAAAATCAAAAATGAATTAGTTGTCTTGTCAATCTTATAGTTGTCGGTGGTGCTTCCCCATACACCGTCGAACAATTTTCGAATAGAAAGTGTTTTTAATTTCTAAAATTTTCTGGAAATGGTGAACAGGTGAACAGAATCATGAAATTTTTAAATTAATCATTTCACAGGTACATTGTCCAAAATGGAACAAAATCAGAAAATGAAACTATATTTAGATCGTTGCCGCAGTAGTATACTTCTTACACGTACAACAAAAGACAATCATTTTAAATGTTACTTTATTCTCTTCCCATTCATAAGGCAAATAATATACCGTTATGTGTGTGAAAATTATCCTTTAGAGGTACTAGTAAAAATGTCCTTGAATCCTTTAATTTTAATTAATTTTCTTTTATTTACCGCAGACACTATGTATACTGTATTTTCGGAATTATCCTTAGAAGGTCCTTAAAACATGATCGTTATAATAATGATCCTATATATATTTAAGAAAAATTGAATAAACTACTAAAATTCTCGCGTCAATTGTGGTACAAATTTTGGAAATATTAATTGTAAAATAAAACGCTTGGTTTGGATTAATGAATCAAAAAAAAATGGGATATAAACTGCGTCATTACACATTATAAGCTTACGTTGCTCCTCCAACAAAGTTGTGTACACTGATTTTTTTTTTACGATAAACAACATCGATCATGATTAATTAAACTTGGAAAAAAATCTCTATCATACACATATTGTCAACCGTGTGAATTTATGTGAATAATAGAGAGAAGATTACACTGTATATTTCTTAAGTTATGATAATATTTCCAAAAAAAAAAAAAATGTAATTGTCATTTATTTTTTTATGGTGACAATATTCAATTTCCATTTAAAATTGTGTGCGATGATTTCCACGTATAATTGTTAATAATATATTGTGTGGCGTCGTCGCCATTTATCCATACACTACACAATTTGTGGGGTCTGTTTTAATTTTTATGGGTTTGCATTAAGAATTTTAAAATTGTTTGTCATTTTGATGGATTTTATATATGGCACGCCGCGTGTGTTCGTCTACAATTATTAAAATGTGCATTACATTATATATTTTTTAAAGTTATATAAAATTGTAAATGTGTCACATTCTCATATAATTAAGAAAATGTTTGGAATAAATTCTGGGAAAATATATATACGTTTTATGCGTTTGTTATTTATATGCGGGTCAAAAGCTATATAGAAAGTACTATAATTGAGAAATTATAATTGTTGTTGAACGAATTCTGCCACGCAAAAAAATTATGGTGATAAAATATTCAAACAAATAGGTAAAATTGGTTTCTTTCTGGTAATTTTTCACTCAAAAATGGAACACCATTCAGATCGTTCACTTAAATTAGTTGATGACAATCAAATCACAACAATAATCGAGCACAATTCGTAAGATTACAGAGGAGAGATCGATGTATGTTGAAAAATTTAGTTTAAAACAACTCGAATACAAAAAATAACTCGATTTATTGGGTACCGCTTCAACTTATTAAAGAAATTCACTTAACACAACTCAGTTTACATATGCGATTTGCTTATCTGAAACGAAAATGATCCATTATAAAAAGTATTTCCGTAAATGGGTTTGAGAATAAAATTTGTTTCCGTATGGCTAATAAATTCACACGCCATAAAATTGTATACGATTATTATTTTATTTCCATTTGACTTATTACAGCAATCCTTTTTGGTATTTATTATGGGTTAGTGAACTTCCTCGCCGCTTGGCAAATCAAATAAAACGGGATTATTTCATTTGAATAATTTTTTTTCGAAAAAAAATATTAATGTATTTAAAAATTATTTAAAAATTTAAATATATATTTTTCTCATTTTTTAAAAAGAATATCATTTATGTGTAAATTGTAAAAATGTATAATATTAATTCTAAATAGTTTTGATAAATTTTTTGTATATATATAGAGTTTCTTTTTTTTTAAGCTATTATAATACAATAACACAGAGCCGCAATGTATTATAACCTGAAAACAAAATATAATAATGTAAAAGCAACAACAATTATCAGAATAATAATAATAATAATAATAATAATAATAATAATGATAAAAAGCAAAACAACAGTCTTTTTAAATCTGGATTGTGGGAGATTTTTGATGGGAAAAAAAAAATGATTTTATTCTTATTTTTTGTGATTGTTTCATACTTAAATTTATTAGACAATAGATATGTGTGAGTTTACAGTATTTACAACACTGACAGTGGCGCAGTGGCACACATAATGTTTATGTGTCGTAATCGATGGTGAACCGATCGTACCGGAGATACAATACCCACAACAATTTATATTAGAAAAATTAGCTCAGTTACCACTTATTCGTTAATCTTTGAAAATATGTTGTTTGTGGGACATTATTAATGTTTTAATCCATTTGAGTTGTAAGAAGAAAAGGAAAAAAAACGCATGCGTGTCCTCAGTTTTCAGCATACTCAGAACACTATTCATTTCAATGGGTCGCCATATTACATAAAAAATACATTCCATTTATATAAAACATCACAAACGAATATGACTAGGAACAATCAAAGATCATGTATTTGTATTTGATCTTGATTCATACGAAAATTCGACAGATGGTTATATAAATAAATAATGACTTTTCACAACAAAATGTTTCGGTTTTGTAAGATTTTGTGACATAGGTGTTTGTGTTCTTGACGGATCGCTAATATTTTCAATGTTCATCATGTCATTTGTTTGCCGATGATGTTCAAAAATATATAACGATCATATCCCATGCCTACGATATTGGTTCATATATATATATATATATATTTCTTTGATGAATGATCCTTACCATAAGTTTTATTATTAACACGGTTTCTATATAGTTTGTCAGTGTGAAAAACCAGGATTTTATAATAAACTCCTCATATATTGTTTTACGGTATGTACACAGTAATTGGTGGCAAAAACTGTATGATATTTTGGTTATAAATTATTGAAATACATATATTTAGTGACAGTAATCCCATAATTGGATTGAACCTTTGTAAAAACTTTAATTGTGCCTCCTTTCCTGTATTGTTATTTAGTGTATTTTTCTCTTGATTCAGAGTGCGTATATAGTGACTGATTGCTTTTCAGAAGAAATAGTGTGGTTACTTTAATTGTGGTGCCATATATACATTGGTAATATTTAAAAGTATTTAGTTAGCACACCTATTGTAAATGTAATTTTAGGTGTTCAACGCCATTCCCCTATATAAACCAAAGATGTCAATATCAATACACAGGACCAATTATGTGTTACAATAAATAAATTGTTAAATTATCCTCTGTCTTAAAAATTCCCAAACATTTTACAAAATAAAAACAACACTTGGTTTTTTTTTTCAGTTAATTCATTTATACAAAAAAGCTCAGTTCAGTTGCAACACTGCGTTTGGTTGGCAAGATCTCAAATTGAATCAAATGATTTATTTATGTTCTGCAGTAAAAATTAATTTCAACAAAATTCTTTCATTTCATATAGTCAAATAGAAAATAAACACAGCTATAGCCAAATCAGGCGAATATATTGTGTGAATGGTTGAGTGTTAAAACACCAGCGTTTTTGGTTTAAAAAAAATAGATAATCGCGATGGTACACTCGTTTACATGAACATGATATCGAATTATCATGATGCTCTCGTTGAATTCGACGGTTATACTATAAAGCAAACCGTTCCCAGCTACCAATTAATATGCACCAGTAACGCAGTATTGAAGAAATCATTCATCATTTTCATTGAATTTGGCCGTTTTCCATATCTCTTTCATCATCACACCACATTAGTCTTTACGACTAATTTTACTATCAGAGAGCTACTCTTTGAAATTGATTTTTGTACCATATTATAGACTAGAATAGATTTGCTTGTAAACAATGGAATTTAATGTGTGACTTTCTACAACAACCAATGATTTATGAGGTTATTTTTTGAAAGTTCTGGCGATTCTACGACTTGCTCGGTGCATAATAAAAACATGACTTGATGATTATAATGAAATACAGTAAATGGTGATGGGCACATGCTAAATGCCGGTATATTTGAAAAACTACACACACATAAATGTCACATTATTCAATTTTCTTAAAAATATTACTCTCAATTTGGTTAGAATATTAATAAATCCCATAGATTAAGAACTTGCAGCATCAACTTTTTCAGCAATATATGTTTTTAATTTCTTCTATATTATAATATAATTGAAAATTCAAATTTATACTCGACATGGTGCTATAAATTTTTCTCAGCATTTATAATATTTATATTTAACATAAAAATACATAAAAATACATAAATAAATGTTACATATATTTATTTGTATCATAAATCATAATACATAAATCATATGATAAAACGTAACAAAATATTGTTTGTGGTGAGTATACAATTCGAAATGGTTTTGTGTGTGTGTGTTTGTTGATTAGCTGGGTTGAATGGATTATCTACGGTATAATTGTGAAACAGGATTGTCACATTTCTTTCTTCCTTCATTTGGTACCTGTGTGCGGGAATGCATAGAATAAATAATTATATATTTCGCACAAATTCACTCTATTTTATTTATTGTGCCATAAATAATTTATGTTTTTATTTATAATGTCTCATCAGTGTCAATGAACTCTTGTGTATTATTACCACAAATTTCCACAATTTATTATAAGGATTTATTTATTATTTATACAAATCGCGTCGTTGCTCGACGCAAAAAAATAAAAACAACAACACAGAAATAACAATAAATGAATTAATTTAATTATTTATTTTGTAAATTGTTTAAATACACTAACACACATTTTTTTACCTTATTTTTTCTTATTGCTTCATATATTTATGAATACAAAATATAATTAAAAATATTATAATGGTGTGTGTGTGTGTGTGTGTGGACTCTAGTACTATACAATATTCTTATTCATTACCTTTTAATTATTATATTATATGGTAAATGGGGTCAATAAATTATATATATATATATATTTGTATGAATGTATGTGTGCCATTTATATACAAATATACATTTCGATATGGAAAATTTATCATTTTTAAATATATGTACACAAGTGTTAAGTAATAATTATATGCGAATATGTGGGAAATTCACATAAAATGTATTTGAAAGAAGTAAATAGCGTTAATTATAGATCGCATTATCTATAAAAAAAATAACACAGCACCACACCGGGTGATTCTTATAATTAATGGCACAACAACAAACATTATGTGTATATGGTATATGATAAAACATGAAATTATACAACCTCTGTCCCATAATAATCCGAAATGGATTAAAAAATCACCAGAATAAATGATAAATTTTCATAAAAACCATTTTTTATTTATTCAAAATAATCTCGACACGTTCAACAAATGCCTTTTTTAATATGTCTGTGATTGGTCGTCGCCTCAACTGATGCAAAACCGTTTTCCTTACATCGGCAAATAAAGTATATAGGGAATAGAAATTATTCGCTGGGGCCAGTTAAATTATAAGGGTGTTGAATGATTAAACAAAAAAACATTTGATTATTACTTCAATTCGGTGCAATTTTTGATCAGCATTTAATTGGTGTGGAACAAACAAACCAATTAAAATTCGCTGAATTATTGTTTTCGGTATGCCAAACTTCATTTCCATATGAATCTCGGTGAAGATTTCTCAGAAATCACGTAAGATATGGTGATACACGCGTGTTCTATGGTTTACATAACCATTTATGCGATTTATTATGGGACAGAGGATGTATGTTACGATTAACAATTTTAAAATATAAAAATATGGTTTATGTTACAATGAAAAATGAGTGATTATAAGTTAATTATTTGTGTATAACATATTTCATTCAAATTAATATTATCAATCAGATTAGTGTTACGCACAACAACACAATGCACATAGGGTTTTAAGATTTACTAAAAAATATTGGGTCATTGGGCCAAAAACTATCCTATAAAAATTTTGAATTCTTTGTTTCCACTTAACCCGCGCACGTTAAAGTGACGCGCGCAGTGACCCGGAAATTTTATGAGCTCCTGAAAATATACGCTGGTAAAATATCTCCGATACACTGTATAGTACCGATAAATACGTCTGAGTATATTAAAATAAATAAATTTAACTTTTATGATATTTTCAGTTTTACTGGCTTACTTTTGTTTACATGTAAGAGAAATAATCAATAAGAGGTGCGGCTCTGATTAATCAGAATGACTGACATAAGCAAATCTACCCGATTTAATTGCCAGCACACTTGCAAAGTATAGTAAAAACGAATGTACACGTATTTATTTTTTTATCGACAAAGGTATAACCAAAAAAACGAATTCGATATATTTGAAGTTTTTGCGACGAATATCTTAAAAACTATGGGTAGTAGGAAAAAATGTTTCATGTATAAATTTAATGAAATTTTACGTTCTTGAAAACTGTGGTACATTATATCAAATGTTACAATAACATTAAAGATATTTTCTTTCTAAATTCGAATCCGTATGTATTAATTGAATTACGATATATCATATAAATCAGCTGTGGACAACGTTAGGTCCCCGTGGTGGTGGTGGTATTATACAATATATAATATATAGCAAAATATCAAATTCTTGCTAAATTTTATTACCTTATCTTTTTGTAGGACATAAATTTTATCTAATGCATTTTTATTTTTTAACTGTCAATAAAAATGTAGATCTTTCATTAATCGAAATACCTAGAATTATCTTCCAAGAGGCGATTTACACCACACACACCAATTCATGTTAAATTGTTATATAATCTTGTGTTGCCGATAATTTACCATCTTTACTGTGATGAATGCGTCTGTTAAATGTCATATATGTGTGTGTGTGTGTATTGGATATGGCTCCACTTGGAGTATACTATCATGTCTTGATGATATTGAATATATCCTAGAAAATTTAATAACTTCTTGATCGCTAAATTCATATTTGCAATTATATATAGTGGTTGTACCATAAGAATTTCTGTCGTATGTTGAAATGGTAACTAATCACCATACACAATGATTTGCTTCATGATTAATATAGAAAATATATATTCGTATATAAAATCCACTGTTAGAACCAGTGTATTTATAAATAAACAATTAATAAAAACATAAATAAATTGCATTCAATTAATTTCGCATGTCAACATTGTCAAATTGATGATTTATTTTATGAGCCGTGTTTGTGCGGTGTACCATCAGCCGTTGTCGTTAACACAATTAGCGTGTAATGAAAACGTAAATAATATTTTGACATTTTAATTTACCATCGTTTTTATTCTTTCATTTATTATTATTATTATTATTATTATTATTATTATTCAATATTTATAAGATATCCGCGGCGGCGTTCCATACGTTACATAGATAATATTGTAGATAGAATTTATAGATACAGATAATATTTTATTAATAATAATAATAATAATAATAATAATAATAATAACAGTGTGTCATCTCAAAACAAAAACAACAAACAATTACAATTATTTATTTACATATAAACATTTTGATATATAATACCAACAATAATTTTTACAAGTCAACAACATATTGCTTAAGAAATTCTATGTATGGTATATGTTGTATATGTGTAAATGACAAATGTATATACATTATACAATATGCAAATTATGTATATAATAAATATTTTACATTTTGATTACAAATCAGATAAAAAAAAATCTCATTTATCTGCATAAAATAAAATATTTAAACAACAATAATTGCATTCAATAAAAATTGTATGTATTTTAATAAAAATTAATTTTCCGAAAAGCTTTTCGCTCTCTGTGTGCGCAGCAGCAACAGCAGCAGCAGCACCAGCACCAGCAACAACAACAAAACCACAGCGGTTCTTGTATTTTTATATTTTGTGTTATTTATATACAATATATCTGCAAAAAAAAAAATAAAATACCGACACGATAATATGATAGCGCACCGTTTCTATATATACATTTATTTATTTATTTATTTTTTCATATATATTATTTAAAGACAAATCCGTATTTGTTAAGATTAAATAGCCAATAGTGGTTTAGGTGGGCGGAGTCTTTTCAATATATATTATTTATATAGTAATTTATTTATTTATAAATAAAATAATTTAATTTTTTTTTTTATTTTATAAATTCTTTGAACAAATGAACCGTATAAAAGAGATGAATATATTTATAATTGCGTATAATAATAAAAAAAAACAAAAAGTTTAAGTATATAGTATTAAATATTACTAATGTAAATTTATCTTTATCAGTGAATCAGTATATAATCGCTTTTTTTTTTTTATTCTTCAAATTGATAAACATAATAAATTTTAACGCTTTGACCACCGAATTTTAGAAAATTATTCTTCTAATCATATGGGTTTGTATGATAATAGGCTACAAAACAATTTCTTTCGAAATTGCTTGCTTTAAATAATTAAAAAATTATGAGTTTTTATAAAGAGTGTCACATAGCAAGTTAAGCAAGCAAGACGTAGAACACGTGAAGATAAGATGGCGGATGGTATCCTTTTCCTACATATATATGTAACAAATTATTGTCAACATTTTTAAAATGTATCATAATTGTCACTAATTTAATTAGAAAATTATGGTTTTTAATACATTTTAAATGCTATCAGGAATATCGGTACATATATAAATTTAAAAATCATATATAAATATAGAGGATCATATTGTACACGGTCTCTACCATAACGTATAATATCGCTATGGTTGCCTTATTCAAATTTACCTATACTGACACAGTTGATTAGCTACAAAGTCTTTATTTATTAATACAAAAATATGACAAAATTGAAAAACACTAATTTATTGCAATGTATAGATATTAAAAAAAAATAGAACGCTATATAAAAGATATATTTCCTTTCCATCTTTATCATTATATCCTCTCGCCTCTTCCTTTATACTTTCTTCGTTTATATGTCCATCATCATCACCATTTCATCAAATGAAATCAATTATTCAATAAATGTTAGTGTAGAAAAAAAAATAATCGGAACGGTCGTGTATTTTGTTAGTGTTTTTTATTTTTTGTATGTCGCGTCTCGCGTTTTCAATTCTTTGTCCTTAATAAATACGTTAATAATAATAAAAAATTGCCAATTTTTAATTGTTATTTATAAAATTTAATATGTTTTTAGTATAAATTAAATTAAATTAAAAATTTAGTGAGTGTTTTTATATTTTTTAGAAATTATTCAAAAAAAAATGTTCCATTATATTATAAATTATTTTATTTTCATATGATTATTTTATAGTTCTTCTTTTTGTCTCTGTGCAAATTGGCAATCGGGTATTTTCGTTATGTGTGTGTAATATCAGAGTCGCGAAATACGATACCATTTCAATTATTTTTACCATCGTTCGTTCGTATTCGTTTTCGTAGTGTGTTGCAGAAGGTAGAAATGTTATGTTTGCTTGTGGTTTTGTATTTGTTGCAATGTGATGCGCGACGCTGCTTCTAAATTCACATTTATATTTGCAGTAGCACGCACTTGCACAAATACACACTCTCTCAAAGGTTAGATATTGGTTTTTTTTTTTATTTCTATATATAGCAATATATTTTGTTTCTTTGTATATTTATTTATTGTTAATAATTAATATTAATGTAATGTTAATGTTAATGTACAGTTACAGACAGTCGAATATTTCATACACACAAACTCACACTACTTCACTTTTTTGTTTATTGGTATAATAATTGATGATGATGACTTGAATTATATATTGTTATTTAATTAAATTATAGGTATTGTGTAGATTTTGGGTGTAAGAGGTTGTTTTATTCTTTCTGTTATGTTACACTAAAAATTTTGATGATCGGTGTATGAAATTTACAGAGAGTAGTTAAAATCAAGTGTAGTATTAGTTCTTTAGTTGGTTGTATCATATATTTATCACACACACACACTCACACAAACATATTTATATTTATTGATAATTATTTTAAGACGACACGATACATTACATTATTTATGTCGCTTTTTTCAACACAATTGCATATCATAACATTAGGATTAATTAAACTATTGACTGTAGCCATAGAGATTAATAATAATATAGTATCACACCATACATTACCAATTAGTAGAAATGTTTTTATTTATAATCTGGGTCGGAGATCTACAAATATTATGGCACCTGGTCTACTTTTTGAGATTTTACACATATTATTGAGAATTAATATGATATATAACTATAATAATTATATTAATTACCCTTTCGCTACGTGTTATGTTTCTTATGCCATAGACCTAGTCCTGATAAACGCACTAAAAATATCCTTTTAAATTGCCTATATGGAACATCTATTATATCGATGACATTATTTGAAAAGCAGTGCGTCCGACCTTACATTATTATAGATGCTTAATGCATACCGATTTTAAATTTTATAGGTAGAGGAATAAGTATTTATATTAAGTAGTATCAGCGATATCTGCCAATGTATGATCATGTAGGAACCATATACACATATAAGAACATATTAAACACTGACTCTACCATATAGTATATTATCTCTATGGTTGCCGTATTCTAATTTACCTATACTGACACAGATGATTAGCTAAAAAAATGTCTTTATTTGTTAATACAAAAATATAACAAAATTGAAAAACACTAATTTATTGCAATGTATAGATATTAAAAAAAAATAGAACGCTATATAAAAGGTATATTTCCTTTCCATCTTTATCATTATATCCTCTCGCCTCTTCCTTTAAACTTTCTTCGTGTATATGTTCATCATCATCACCATTTCATCAAATGAAATCAATTATTCAATAAATGTTAGTGTAGAAAAGAAAATATTCGGGACGGTCGTGTATTTTGTTAGTGTTTTTTATTTTTTGTATGTCGCGTCTCGCGTTTTCAATTCTTTGTCCTTAATAAATACGTTAATAATAATAAAAAATTGCCAATTTTTAATTGTTATTTATAAAATTTAATATGTTTTTAGTATAAATTAAATTAAATAAAAAATTTAGTGAGTGTTTTTATATTTTTTAGAAATTATTCAAAAAAAAATGTTCCATTAAATTATAAATTATTTTATTTTCATATGATTATTTTATAGTTCTTTTTGTTCTGCGCAAATTGGCAATCGGATATTTTTCGTTATGTGTGTGTGAAATAAGTGTCGCGAAATACGATTACCTTACCATTTCACTTATTTTTGCCATCGTTCGTTCGTATTCGTTTCGTAGTGTGTTGCAGAAGGTAGAAATGTGGTATTTGCTTATGGTTTTGTATTTGTTGCAATGTGATGCGCGACGTTGCTTCTAAATTCACATTCATATTTGCAGTCGCACGCACTTGCACAAATACACACTCACTCAATGGTTAGTTATTTTATTTGTTTTATTTTTTTTTTTGTTTCTATTTATAGCAATATATTTTGTTTGTTTTTATGTTTTTTTTATTGTTAATAATTATTTTCAATTGATTTTTGTATTAAATTTCATAGATGTTTTTTTTTTATTAACTATTTTTAAACGTACAGTTACAGACAGACAAATATTTTTCTTCATAGACACACACAAACACACTAGCACCACTTTTTTTTTAATTGGTACAATAATTGATGATGATGACATGAATTAAATATTATATTTAATTAAATTATGGGGATTGTGTAGATTTTGGGTGTAAGAGATTGTTTTATTCTCTCTGTTACTCTGTCCATCTATTCAGTGGTTCAAATGTTACATTGCAAATTTTGATGATCGGTGTAAGAAATTTACAAAGAGTGTGTAAAATCAAGTGTAGTATTAGTTCTTTAGTTGGTTGCACTATAGATTTACCACACAAACGAACACACAAACATGTATATTTACTGATAATTATTTTAACACGACACAATACATTACATTATTTACGTCGCTTTTTTCAACACAATTGCATATCATAACATTAGGATTAATTAAACTATTGACTGTAGCCATAGAGATTAATAATAATATATTATCACACCATACATTACCAATTAATAGAAATGTTTTTATTTATAATCTGGGTCAGAGATCATATATTATGGCACCTGGTCCACTTTTTGAAATTTTACACATATTATAGAGAATTAATATGATACATAACAATAATAATTATATTAATTACCCTTTCTCTACGTGCTATACTTCTTATTCCATAGAGTTAGTCCTCATGAACACACTAAAAATATCATTTTAAATTGCCGACATCTATTAATAAATATCGATAGCTTTGCATTATTACACCAAATTGATTAATTTTAAACTTAATAAAACAAATAATATATAAAATTCCTTAATATAATTCCATTAAACATAAAATTATTTATTTATGATAATTATATAAGAAATTACAGCAAATCGCAATTGAAAGTTGCTGCGTTGTTATGTAAATAACACTGATTGGAAATAATTGAAATTGTTGGTATAGTTTAGTAGATAATAGTCGATCGTTTAGATGTATTTTAAATACTAACATAATTTATTCAATTATTATGTTAAATTATAGAATTATTCTAATATGCAAACGGGCACAACACACATTTTATATATATTTATTAATTTAAATGACTAATTTATAAACAACATACAAATACATTATATTTTAGCAAATTTATAAAGAATCCCGGTTCGGTGGTCAATATTATATTGCATATATTATTTAAAAGAAAAAGAAATTTTAGTTTAATTGTCATTTTAACCTTTATTAAAAACAATGTTATTTTTGGAAAAAGAAAAAATTACAATTGTTACACATGGCTAATTAACAAATAATTATGTCAAATTATACACTACGTTATATTTTTGTGTTTAAAATGAAAATTTGTACCGTTTTATTATTTATTTTAAATATATGTAAATTAAGAAAAAAAATAAAATTCAATAAAATTTATTCATTCAATAATTAAAATCTTTTAACAAAAAAAAAAAGAAAAAAATTAAAAAGGAAATATATACAATAATTAAAAATAATAAACATCATTAAATTCATCAACATCATTGCGAGACGACCATCACCATCATAATACCATCAACAAATATATACCATCACCACACCAACGTATCATCTCATCTGATCTCTATACTTTAATATTACATTTATTTAAAGATATTACGTAAATTTCTCAATTAATTTTCGTAACGATTTTTATTTTAACAAATTTTTAACGTTTCGCTCAGCTGATTTAGAATTTTGTTGTTGTTGTTGTTGTTGTTGTTGTTTGTACATATAATGTTTCAGTTGTTTATTACCAATTTTTTATATTATGTGTACAAACACACACTCTGTATCGTCGGTCGGCGGCGGTATATATATATATGTTCAAGGAAGGGATCGTCATTTCCGGTTCATTTTTTATTTTTATTCTATAATTCAATTCTTTTTTTTTTTCTTTTTATTATTTTATAACTTGTAAATTCAATATTAAAAAAATTTACTTATAAAAAATAAATAAATAAAATGTTAGATTCACTCATGTAATGCAAAATGTTGAAAAAAAAAAAAATACGTAATACTATTTTTTACTTTACTTGATTATAATTTTAATTGCAATGGGTTATAAAAATGTTTTTGTTGTTGTTGTTGGTATTATTATTTTTATATTTAGTTGTTAAGTTACTATATACATTTGACTTATATGCAAAGTGAATATAAAAAATAAATTGTATAAATTATGTATTCGTATATATTTATTAACAACAACAACAACAACAACAACAACTATTAACTTATGTTTGTATAAATTTATGGATAAATTTTTATGTATTTATAAGAAAATTTATGCATTCATTCACCTTAAATGATTTATAAATTGTTTATATGTTATTTTTGTTCTAATTTTGATTTGTTAGTGAGTGTGTGTGTGTGTGTTTGAAATTTTATGTTATAGAATTTAGATTTAGGCTTCAGCAACATGTTAACCGAACGAACGAACAGAATATTCAATTTGTAATCGTATTCTTAGATTAATAATATTTTTAATATCAATAATTTTCAATACAAATTAATTTTAAATAATATTTTTTAAAAGATTCGTTTAAAAGTATTGTATAGAAAAATACTTTTACTTACAAAATATTGGATATTTTTGTTAAAAAAAAAAGTATTTTTCTACAATAACTTTTTTTTAAAGAATCCTTTTTAAAAATATTATTTAATCTGAATAACATTTTTATACGGTTTGTTCGTTCCATGTGGCCGTACACTTTAACGTTTAGGAATAAAATGTTTATGATTAAAACGTGACGGTGTTTGTTACATTTAAAAACAATTGACGTACAAGCCAATTTTGGCATTTTCTTTTGTCTTAAGAGAGTACACACAATTTTCATCTACTATTCTCTAATTAATTGTATTAGAAAAATTTCTTGCAATTCCGTTTTATTTATAGAAATCAACGCTTATCTATAAAAATACTTATTAAAATAAATTTAATTATTATATGAAATACTAAAATTGATTTTTATTCAAAATTTTCAGGTTGTGAAGTGTATTTTGCAAACAGTTCTCACAATAACAAATGACTGACTGATGAACTACCATACAATATATGGTAAGTGAATATATGAATTTACATTTAAAAATATAATTAAAAAAACGTTTTGTTTACAATAATTATTTAGAAAATAAGCTATATTTGTAGCGCACCTATAAACGCACGATGTTTCTCGAAACATTTGTATATTTAAAATAATATAAGTAATTAACGCAGTGATACCTTTTTTTGTTTTGTTTTGTACTGTGTTAATAAAATATCGATTTTATAAAATTTATAAATTAATTTTTTATCAATAATTTTATGAATCAATATTTGATAATATCAAAATTAAAATAATAAGAAGAAATCTTTATTATATAACATCAATTTTTTCTTCTTGATATATTATTTACAATATTTTATATAATATTACAATGTTTTAATTTAACACTATGATATTGAATATACTCTCAGTCAACATTTTATACATGAGTATCACAGACAACAAACAACATTGATTATACCCCGTAATTATATGCGTAAATAAATACAAATTTATATATAAATATATATATTGAACATAAAGAAAAACTAAATATATGTATTATTGAAAAATATATGATCATATAAATATTTAAACGCCCATATCATCGAATCTTTAAGAAAAAAATTAATAAAATATTATAAAGATAAAATAACAAACCAAAAGAAAAAAATCTCAATTTAAAAATATAATTATTTTTGGGATGGGTGCGGTTGATGCCTATATAAATAATATACAATTTATAAATATCCAAACAAACATCGTCGTCTCGTAGTCATCGTCATCATAATTTTTACACTTTCAGTTAATGCTGTAATTTAAATTTTCAAAGGTACATACACACACACACACACACACACAACACTTATAATAACTTGGAATAATATTAATTATAATAATAATAATAATAATAACGTATATGTCATATTTTATGTTTGTTGTCCGTAAATGATAAAAATTTACATATGAAAAAAAAAAATAGGTTTATAATTTTTTCGGGGACAAAAATCGAAAAACATATACATTTTATAAATATCTAAAGATAGACAGGGTGTGCACGAGTTCACATATATTGTGAGATGCGGTGATGGGGAAACATAATTCAAAATCGAAAATACTATAATTAATACTTTGATTTAATATTATTATATGATCACGTAGAGACATTGATGTGATGTTGGATGAGGCAAGACAAAGGCCAATTTCTTCAAAATTAATAAAAAATATTATTATTTGGAAATTATGAAACGTTTGCTTTATATCGATCGTATATTCAACGAGAATATCGTATAAATTCTAATTAGCATCTTGCTCATGATAATACACCATCGATTGCATCGATCATATCAATTGTTACCGATTTAACACAAAACCATACAACAAAATAAATAAATAAATCAGGGTGCCTAAATCAAAAAGTGTCAATTAGTTTATTTATTAGAATTATGGTACCATGACCAGGATGACACTGCCACGTACTCGTGACAGGCGGTACAAATAAAATAAAATAACACTATTATTAATAATAAGAGAAGAAGAATATTATTTATTACCTATTGCAAAATAATTGCATTATTATGTAAGGAGAATTATAAGTCATCCGTTTCTATATGGATTTAGAAGATATATTGTATAACTATATTAGTGCAGTGTTCTGGTATTGTGGACCAGTGGTACTGTTTTATAACTCATTTGTTTAAAATACATTTCTTTAAATAATTTCCGACAAAACAATATAATTTGTATGGGAACTTTATTAATAATGTGCGCGCAGTATATAATAAATGTATCGGGTATTTACAATTTAAATAAGGTACTACCATCGTTTTATCATTTAAATAAGGTACTACCATTAAATTTAATTTAAAATGCTTAAAAGACAAAACGGAAAAGCGTTTTTCCATCGAAGTAATGAATTATCTAGACAATAATCGTATTTTCGAAAGCATTGTTAAAACCAGTTGAACCATATCGATCAACACCAAAATTATATATTCATGGTTTGAATGTCAGAGCATCATATTGGTGAACATCACCAACACCGATTGATCCAATTGAGCAGGGTATTGTGAGAAAAAAAAACCATGACATGTTATTTTGCTACGAAAATTTATCCCACCTGTATATTATTCACTAGACTACCATTTATTTCGGTCATTGCAGTCAACTCTTTCTGGCCAGCATTTCACAGTTCCAAAATGGATATCCAAAAATTGCTTGATAAATAGATTGCATCCAAAGACTTGACTTTTTTATTTGTGTGTGTTTGTTTAAGATCATTGTACACAAAATTTAATTTATTGAAGGTTATTAGTAAATAAATAAAAATAATTTTTAAGTGCATTGTATAAATGTACAAATTCTTGAATAATTACTTATATTTGTCTGGAAAATACCTTATTATTTTAAATATTTAACCTTTGGTCATAAGTTTTGTTGTCACACTCTTGTGTCTTCGTGTCACAAATTTCAACGTCATATATTTTAATATTATTCGAAATTTTATTTATCAATACAATTTTGTAAATTTCTTTTATAGAGCCAATTTAAAATGAGTGAATGTGTCATTGTGTCGCGCCGCATGCATTTTATTTTTTTTTTAAAAATTTAATTTATGTACTTATTCGATATATTTATCAACGTCAACAATGTATTTTAAATTATTTAATTATTTTAATATATTGTAATACTAATATTAAGTTTATTTTTGATATGTTGATTGTCGCCGTCGTATTTATATGATGATTGACGATGACCTTTTTTTTTATAATTTATATATTGATCGAAATAAATTTTATTTAATTATTTGCTATTTTAGAGATTAATTAATAAGGTCGTCAACGCACATTCCATGTGTCCTTATTTGAACGATTCAATTTGGCGATCACACTCGTATTTTTTTTTAATTGTATACAATAATATTTTCGTAAGAAATAATAAGAATTTATAACAAAATTTTTCATTTCTAAATCCGCTGCATCAATTTTTATTTATTTATTAAATAATTATATATTTAAAGTACTTACCCAACATTTTACTTAAATCAGCATTGTGTAAATCTGGATTTTCATCAGCTAATTTTTTTCGTTCAACTTTTGCCCATACCATAAATGCATTCATTGGTCGTCGTATACGTGCTTCTTTAGCACTTTTTAATGTACCACCAGGACCACCACCACCACCACCGCCGCCGGGACCACCACCTCCGCCACCACCAATACCAACTCCACCACCAATACCACCCGGTCCATTTAACATTTTTGTAAGACCATATGGTTGTCGTTGTAATAAACCATAATTTGGTGTACAATATTCATTTTGATATACATTATTTGGATGTGTATGATGATGATGATGGTGAGGATGATGATGAGGATTATGATGTGGATTATGATGATGATGATGATGATGCATTGTTGCAAAACCCCAACCATTATCATCTTGTCCACTTAATATTGTTGTTGGTAAAACATCTGAATATGATTGAAATTGTAATTGTAATGGTGAATTTGATGTTAACAACGGTGAATTGGATGTTAATAATGGTGAATTTGATGTTAATAATGGTGAATGTGATGACATTAATGGTGATGCTAACATAGGACTTTGTGATAAAACATGTCCACCACTACCACCACCACCACCACCACCACCACTACCCGTCGACATTAAAGGGCTTTGTGGTGGATTCATTATTAAATGCTGTTGTTGTTGTCCTAAATTTGACATACTATTCATTTGATGATGTGGTGATGTATTATTATTATTACTATTATTATTATTATTATTATTATTACTATTATTACTTCTACTACTATTATTGTTAGATAATGATGGTGAACTACCATTAGCAATTACTGTGCTTGTATTTTGTCCTCTTAATGAATTTACATAATCTTCATATATTGTTGATGGATGATGATAAGAATGTTGTGGTGAACTGTAATTGAAAAAAAATTTTAAATATTAATTATTGAATTGAATTGCATAAATTGAGTATATGTAATAATTGATGACGAAAGACAATTGATTTTTTTCTTTAATTTAAGTATAAATAAATTTATCTTATCTCTCGTATCGCAAAAAAAAAAAATATAATATTTTGTGCACACAAAGTTTTTTCTAAAAATATAAATAAATTATTTTTGGTTTTTGATATCGCACATATAATAGAAACAAATGACAAGTCAACCGCGACGATCATATAATTTAATCGAACAAAAATTAATATTAACGTGTATGCGTTACGTTATTCATATAAGACCATACAAATTACTGTTGAGACATCGTGTGTATATTATTTGGACACACAAAGATTAACCTTGAAAAAAAAATCATATGTTTTTGTTAATTATTATAATTTATTTTGATGAAAAGAAATAAATAAAGTATTGTTTTGAGTTTAATAAATTTTTTGAGACTACTGAGAGGATATTTGCTTGGCCGAGGATTTTCACTCCACGTATGTAAACAAGTCTTTGGGGCATCGAAAAAACGATATCAGAATTTATCTATATTTATATTTAAAAGGATATATGAATCATGATTAATGTCATATTTAATTAATATAATAAATTAGTTAAACATGTGGTACTCAGAATTCAAAGGCACTATGAATTAATTACATGTAATTTGTTAAGATTTTAAATTGAAATTTTAGCCATTCATTTTGTGAACATTTTTCTTTCTACGAGATACAATTTCTTCATTATATTTTTATAAATTCGAGTATAAAAATAGATAAATATGTTATCTAAATATAACTTTTATCTATATAGAAATAAAACTTTTACCATTGATCACATTTAATGCATATATGGGAGACGTGCAGTCAATTAATATTTTAATTAAATTTGATTTTAATACCCAACTGGGATTAATTAATTTATGATTTGATATTTGATCCTATATTATTAATGGTAATACAGAGTGTTCCAGAATCGTAATATTAGGAGTTTTTTTTATAGCAAAAAATTGTTCTAGAGATGTGCCCGATAGTGCTACTTTTGACCACTTTACCATTTTTTTTTTGGTTAGTCACTAAAACGGCCACTACATTTATATATTTTTAGATTTAGATTTTAAATTTAGCCGCTCGTAGAACAATTTTTTGCTGGAAAAATTCCCAGAATTACGCTCTTTTCGTGAGGTTACTGCTATACCCTATACCTAATTTGTATTTGCAACAAAGTATTTTTTTATCGGTCGTTGTGTTGCATAAATATCCAAAGAAAATTCGATTTGTTAAAGTTTTTGTATATTTAATAAATTAAGATAACAACGCATCATTGTAATTATAAAAATACAAAAAAAAAATTATGTTATATGTTTTTTTTTTTTGTATTATTGTAATTATATTTAGAACTAGTATGATTTTGCAAAAATATAATAAAAATTTAATCTTACCATTTTATATTTTATGTTATCACATAATATACAAAATATATATAGATATTAATTTTTATATATTGTATAAATAACAAAAAGTGTTTCAAAGTTAACTATAATTAAATAATAATATTAATAATAATAATAATTATAATAGTGAAAGTGTATTTTTTGAACTGAAATTCCGGAATGAAAAATGAATGAATAGTTATTTACTACTTAAAATACTAAATATTTCCATATATGAATTGAGCAAAAGAGCCATCGGTAAAGCCAAAAACATTGCCGGTGAAATACTGCCTGAACGATTCAAAAAAATTACTATTGTGACTGAATGTTTACATTTTAATGATCAAAAACACGCATAAATGAAGGATGATCCATCGTAAAGTAAAAAACAAATTCATTGTCATGTCGAGTAAAGATTTTGTTCTGTATTTGATAAGGACTCAGACGAATGCATTCATGCAAGATGCTGCGGTAGAAAAATTGGCATACCATTTACTACTAATCGCCAAAAAATAATTTATTAATTCATTTAATTAGAACAGAAAGGCTCCGTCAAATGATTTTGTTGCACCACATCGTTGGCTAACCATGTTGCAAACCCAATTCTGCAGAAACCACAGCTCGCTCCTCTCTCATCCGATATTACTTTGATCGCACGTAGTTTTGTTGCACAGTACTCTTCAATAATTATTATATGAATATATTTTCTTAAACATAAATACACCTAATTAAATGTAGAAATTTGTTTCAATTACAATAGAATTAAATGAAAATCGAATGGGAAATAATATCCATTAAATTAAATAGCATCGCCCTTTAACTCCGACATACACCACTTCTTTACACCACAATAACTTCAAAAAGGTTCTAGAACTTTTTATTGCGCTTTATACTCAACGTTTTTTTTGTTGATTTTTTTTTCCTTCTGATAATTTTTTTCAGATAAAAAATCATTTGTATAATGCGTGCGCGAATATTTGAACAACAAAAATTTTATTTTTATCATCATAAAATATGACAAAAAAATTTATAACATCACAAATTTGAATAAATAATAAAATAAAATATGATTTCTATACGTAATCTTTTATTTACATTTATTTTGATGGCGTTGATTCCAAACAATCTAATACAGAGTGAATATTTTGTATACAAGCCAACGATACACGATATAAACGAATATTAAATTCAATTCAATATAATCCACGTTGCGTCAATCAATTTGAATATGAAAATAAATACTAAAGCAATCCTATTGCGTTAAATATTCATATCAAAAATATTGTATTCAAGTGAATTTATTGAAAATATTGCATTCAATCGAATGTTTTTGTCTCCGTCACTTTGAACAATACTCAATAATTCACTGTACATTAATATAAATAATTAATTATTACTTATACAAATTTACAGATAATAAAAACTGACATAATTTAACATTGTATTTGCAGTATATATATGGTATAATTGATGTGATGTAACTAATTTAGAATCAACGCCTAATTATAATTACATGTAATATTTATGTTGCCCCTATATCATAAAGTGGCAATAAAAGAATTGCAAATATTAAGTGAACCAGAAAAAAATTGTTGATTATATAATTAAATTAATGATAAACAAATTTTTGTTTCGGATTTTTTCTCGAGTTCATTTGAATTTTTACATTTATATGTGGTTTGGTGGTTAGAATTAGAAATTTCCGTACGATAATCCAAACACAAAAAAACTATATATTTACAAAAGTATTACAAAGTGCAAAAAAGTACACAGTTTGTTGATAGAAAAGTTCCCATTGATAATATTTGATG
Source organism: Bibio marci (assembly GCA_910594885.2). Taxonomy (NCBI): domain Eukaryota; kingdom Metazoa; phylum Arthropoda; class Insecta; order Diptera; family Bibionidae; genus Bibio; species Bibio marci. The sequence continues at coordinate 26,392,169 of OU343118.1, read as the reverse complement.
TGGCTATGGAATATTACAAAAATAATCGTTGAATAGTTTATTTGCCGTATTTCTGCAATGGGTTTTTACACTTCAGTATAGAAATTCCAGTATAGTTACAGTTGTATGCCGCGTGTGTATGCCATAAACTTATCAAAGATAGAAATTTTGCATGTATAATAATGATGGTGTTAAATTTATTTGTATACCATTTGAATTGGATTAATTTATAAATAGTATTTGTATCATATAAATAATTTAAACTGACATCGAACTATATATCTTTTGTGAATATTGGGGTAAATTGATTTTAAAAATCACTTGATTGATTGATTATAATTTTTTTAAAGCTCGTTTATAAACAACCCAAATGAAAATTACTGTTCATAAAAGTGGATTTTCCAAAAACATATGTATTTATGTGAAATTCAAAGTTTATGGTTTGGAAACTTCAAAATACTATGTATGGTATGTGACATTCGATAACATATGATCCATGTGTGTCGATCACGTTCGGTTTTTAAATTGGGTCACGTGTATTATGAGCTTTTATTGCGTCCATTGACACGCAGTCACTGCAACTATCTATTAATTGTTACTGTTACTAAATCTTAAAATGAATAATATTTCACAATTTTACAATAATCTTTGTAAATTATTATTATCTCTTAAATATAATAATGAATAAATTTAAAATATTTTTTTTATGGATATTTAAATACCCATTAATAAGATTTCATAATTCACTGTGTAATTTATGTGTGTGTAATAATAATATAAATAATAATAATAATAATAATGTTTGGTTGGTTGTTACATATATATGTTTTTTTATACATACAATTTATGCTATATTACAAAACTGACCAATTTATAATAACAATTTAATTTGTTTTAATAAACCTTTTTTTTATTACATGTTTAAGAATGAAAAAATAAAAAAAAACATTAAAATTTATTTTTTATATATGCGAAATTAATAATAATAATAATAGTAACAAAACGTTTCGTTACAACTGGACGCTCAACAACAATCGTTTATTTTTTCTGTTTTCTGTTGAACGTCTCTACTCTCTATGCGATGGATGGTGGGTGAGGTTCGTATATATATAAAATACATAATAATTGAAATAAATAAATAAATTTATGATAAATATATTAAATTAAAACAATTTTTTATATTGTGCGATATCAGTATTAAAATTTATTAATTTTTTGATGTGATGACGTGACTTAATCCATTTATTATCACATCAACATATTATAAATAGCAGAAATAAATAATGATGTAAAACTGTACGAGAGAAATAGTTTTTCCTATTTTCCTATTTTGTAAACAATAATTTTTTAAATGTGTACACTACACCACCGTCCTGTCTGTCTGTCTGTCTGTCTGTGAAAATTAAGCCAGGATGGATTAAGAAAAAAATAAACAATTTAAACAATTTCAACTTATTGCATTACCATGTTACAATAGTTTTTAAGGGAAATGGTAGTCAATTCCAGTGTTTTTTAAATAATGTGTCTTTGAAATGATCAATTTGGTTTAATTTTTTATTCATCAGTCAATTTATTTGGAACACATTTTGAATTCCACTTTTCATAGATCAATTTTTTCACTTAGAAGCTTTCAAGTATTATTGTTTTTTTTTAGTATATGCAAAATTTCATTTTTCATAAATCTTACTGAATATTTTTTGCTAACTTTCGATGCTAGTTGTGAAAATTGTTTTTTTACATGGTCAATTATCAACATAAGCTATTTAAAAACATTTTATTTAAGTGTTTCAGTATAACATTTTTAACAATATGTGTTCCTCATGACCTTAAGCCACATGGTAATCGAACTGAACGAACCGAATAAAAATGTTTCTACTTATTTTTAGATTAATAACATTTTCGTATCACTAATTTTTGATACAAATTAATTTTAAATAATATTTTATAAAGGATTCGTTAAAAAAATTCCATTTCCATAAATCTTACTGAATATTTTTTGCTAACTTTCGATGCTAGTTGTGAAAATTGTGTTTTTCATGGTCAATTATCAACATAAGCTATTTAAAAACATTTTATTTAAGTGTTTCAGTATAACATTTTTAACAATATGTGTTCCGCATGAACTTAAGCCACATGGTAACCGAAGTGAACGAACCGAATAAAAATATTTTGTTCTTATTTTTAGATTAATAACATTTTCGTATCACTAATTAGTGATATCAAATAATTTTAAATAATATTTTTTAAAGGAATCTTTAAAAAAAAATTCCATTTCCATAAATCTTACTGAATATTTTTTGCTAATTTTCGATGCTAGTTGTGAAACTTGTGTTTTTCATGGTCAATTATCAACATAAGCTATTTAAAAACATTTTATTTAAGTGTTTCAGTATAACATTTTTAACAATATGTGTTACGCATGAACTTAACACATTGAAGACGGTTCTCGTTTTTTTTTTCACGTTTATTTTCCAACCGTTGGAGACGGGTGACGTTTTTTTTCACGTTTTTTAAAATTTCAACCAATAATGTAGGTAAATTGTGTTCAATTCATTGACAGTATACAACAAGTTAAACGATAAAGAAAGGGTAAAATATAGAAAACGTTTACTGCAATTAGTAAAAAAATGGGCTAGTGATGAGTCTGAAGTAGAAGAAGATGTAGCAGATATTACACAACCGGGTACTTCTACTCCTACCATGCATGGTTCATTTTACGATCCACCAGGACGATTATCTGGTAATATGCGACTACATATTCTTTTTAGATTAATAATATTTTAGTATCACTAATTTTTGATACAAATTAATTTTAAATAATATTTTTTAAAGGATTCTTTAAAACATTATTTTTTTTTTTATAACAATAATTAGTGATTCTAAAATGTTATTAATCTAAATATAATAATTATTAGTTCTTTATATTATATTTGTCGATACACTCACAAAAACAACTGTCACCTATTATATTCTTTTTTGTGGTTTAAACTGAGACGCGTGAATATCGTTGAACATTTAACAATTTGTTAACATCGATTCACATGCCATAAATCAATAATATATATTAACAAGTTATTGCGGTTATTTTTCGGACAACTTGCGTGTGTTCTGAAATAATACAAATAATAGAAGAATGAATATTAAATGTAATTAACCATCCAAATGTGTTTACGAAGTTGCGATAGATATATGAATATATAATAATATAATTAGATAGTAACATTAAATAAATAATAATAATAAAAAATAAATACAAAACATAATGAAACGTTTTTTCGCTCATTGAGTGGAAAATCTGTAAAGCTCTTGTATTTATAATTTTTTTAACATACAATATATTACATTTGTGGGATGGTTATAATAACTATAACTAACTAACTAACTAACTAACTACACCATAGTGGTTATTTAGTAAACAAAGTATAAAAATGATTTACTAAATTTCCTCTGTATTATTATTATTATTTATGTATAGAAAAACTATGCGTGCCGTATGGGGATATGTGAAATATTTCAATTTATATAAATTATATATGTTTAAAGTACAATTATTATATATAGAAAAATTAACGGACTGTGGATAGAAATATAATTAAAATAATATTATATATTATATTGAAAATATGATTATATGTGCGGATGGACACCTATATTAATTAATAGTTTCTATATTTTATAAATTATGTATAATTTTGGTATCTTATCTAGTTCCATATGTGTGAACTTTTCTCTGAAGCTTTTATAATTGAATTGCACACATTGTGATAAAAGTTCAAAATAGAAAATGCCTTTGATATAACCTTCTTTTTTAATTATAAGAATAACAGTTTATAGATAGGATGTTGTTGGGGAATTTGTTCATCTTATGTTTCACCCATCACGACGATTTTTTTCGATTAAACATTATTGTAAACAAATCGTTTTGCCTAATGGCAATTGTTTTCAAAAATTAAAACAAAACATTTCGTTACTATCATTGTTCATTTATTTTATTGGTTTGACAAGATTTCAGAACGTTGACAAATTCAAACAATATATCTTTATAAGATCCTTGAAATGTCCTTGATACATAAAATTTATATAAATTCTTGTGTTCCTTCTTTTTTATTTGCGACATTACATTCATAATTTAAAAAAAAAAAATATTCTTGTCTATATATATGCGGATCCTTGAAATATCCTTAATTCTTCAAAACACCAATTCTATACGGGAATCTTAATTAAATTCACTTTCATGTGTGAACGTTCTGATGAAAATTAAAGTAACTCATTTGACACCCAACCAGCTGAACTAGTCTATAAACAAAATTACATTTATCAGTTCGTTGGGATTCATTGATGGCATTGTGTATTTTAAAATTTTACCATAAAAAATTCACTTTTTGTTTTCATTCAATAAAAAAAACGCAATTTATTAGTGTGCAACAAAAGTAACTTATAAAAATAAATCGTTTAAAGAAATTTTAATGCATTTACAAATATGCAATCACAATTCACAAAAATATATACACCGCCACCAATCGCACGACAACACATAAATGTGACTAATGACATTAACTATTTTATTATTCATAAAAATATCATACAATTTATAATTAAATGAATAAATAAAATATCAAGGACATCGTCATCATCATCATATAAATATTAAATTAATTAATATAACAAAACAATCATAATATTTTCGCATTCTTAAATGCACAATGACTTGTTGATATTTTTGCTTATGGTTTTCGTTTTCGTTTTCGTTTTTTTACTATTTTTTTTTTATATTGAAATCTTTAATAAATTAAATTTATATTGTTATTGTATAGAAAAAAAATTATAATATTAAATAATTTACACTTTCATCACGTAATGAATGAAAATTATAAAACAAAATAATGCAAAATGGCGCCCAAAAAAATAAGAAAAAAAATTTAAAAGAAAAGAAGACATGTAAATACATGCACATTTTAAATTATTAAATTTATATTTATAAAAAACAAATGACCACCAACCACTGTCGTACCAAACAATATGCCACAACAATCATATATCGTGCTCCACTGCAACAAACACCATCACCAACCACCAACCACACAGCTATACAATTTCTAATGCGGTTGTGAATATTCTTAATCGTTAAAAAAATGTTTAATTAATTTACATATAAATAAATTAATTCAATAACAACTTAATATAAATACAAAAAAAATATCGAAGTAAATACAATATTTAAAAAAAAAACCAATAATAATAATAATAATAATATGCAAATTTGGCTCTGTTTTGGTGTGAAAAAATTATTGCACATGTTTATTTTTATTATTATTATTTGTTGCATTGTCTTGTATATTTTCATAATTTATTAATATAATTTTATAATACATTAATAAAAATAAACGCATCGTGTATCATTATTATTTTGTTGATAATAATAATAATATTAATAATGATGCGAGAATGTTATCCATATGCCAACGAAATATATTTATATACGAAAAAAATTAAAATAAAACACGAAGAAAAAAACACAAATTTCAATCATAAATAAACTAAGTAAAATGTGGAAGAAGAAGTCAACAGATACTAAAAATCCATCCAAATTTTAAATATACGGCGGTGCTGGAAATGTGTTATTTATTATCCATATAATAATCGGATGACATTAGCCGCGACAGACGCCATTTTCAGCGCACACGATATGAATTTTAAATGATCGATTAATTTCCCATATTTTTTTGTTTTGCTCATACTGCATTTTATTATTTCTTGTAATTTATTTTGTTCATTTTGATTGCACCACGTATACGCATATAAATTGTGATTACCTGCGTATTTTATATGTCCGAATTTTGCGGCCGAAAAATAACCGGAATGATTTTCTGAATTATATAGATCTGCGGTAATGCCATTTTATTTGACTCGTTGATTGATTTTTATATATTTTAAACATTGATCGCATTAACAACATTAGATTCACTGATCTTCTAAAAAAGTTTTATGATATTTTTGTTAGTGTAAAACCCGGAGAATTAATTAAGTACAATACATTTGCGACAGGCTAATGTATATCAAATTTGACAGCGTCTAAGTAAATGTTTGATACATATACACATATTCATATGGCTCCTATGATCATTGGCCAAGAAACATTGATTTCATGTGAAAAAAAGCTATTGATAATATTTATTATTTCACCAATACTATATTACTATTGTATTCGCCCGGGTTTACACTAACAGAGCCACCATAAAACTTTTAAGAAGATCAGTTAATCAGATAAATATAATACAATGCATTATTAATGGACTGTATAGTTTTTGAACAGCACCGATTAAAAAAATGCTACCTAAAATCGCTGGTTGCAATGTATTGATGCGGAAGATATTTCAAATCAATGCAAAATAAATTATTATTATTAATGTTTGATTTTTTTTTTTTTGTTAATCATCCATACCGGCGGTTATTTTTCGGACAAAGGGTTTTATATATATATATATGATATAGTGTATATATTTGGAGATCAACAATTTTAATATATATATTGTTTATAGGTATAGAAAGCGAGAGAATGTATCACCGATAAAATTTTTTAATTTTATCTTGATAACTTTTTTTTTTTTTTATTTGCAATTAATTTGTCGAATTACATTCTTTTTATTTTGTTGATATTATTGTAATATATATTCGGTTCTCACTGCCTTTAATTTATATATGTAGGTATTTAATTATATATACTCTCGTATGCTTGTTTAAAATGATATGTGTATAATAAAGGGTATCGCAAAATTCACGAAATATACTTAATTTAGATAGATAACACAGTTGCTATGTAACGTCCACATTCATATCTTTCAATTTAGGCACAAAAAACTGAACTATCATGTTGCTATAGAGAGTAACATTACGTGTTATTGCCTGACCATCCTCATTTTCGAAGAAGAATGGTTCGATGATACCTCAAGCCCAAAAATCCGCACACTAAACAGTAGCAAGTTATTATTTATTTCTCAACAATCCCTTGTGGATTTACTGAATCGCCAAAAAAATATATGTAATTTTTAATAAAACACTGACCTTTGTTACACATGACACGATATTTTAACTAAGTAAGTTTTTGGTGTATTTTTTACGTAGACTTTAACTTTTGGCTTATGCGACTACTCGCCTGTTGGTGTTTCGGAGGAGCAGGTTGCGCTATTGTAGTATCCCATATATACACAATTTCAAAAATAATATAATCATTAATTAATCTTTATAATATATTGTACAATATATTACATGCGATAATTTATATAATTTTTATACTATAAGATATTCTCCACATCATTATCGCACATAAATTTTTCTAATAAAATATATATATTTATAATAATAAATCATTTCGATATGAAACGGCCAATCATATATTATCTAAAAGTCTCAAATTTGTATATACCATAATATTTGTATTGTATTTGAAAAGTATCATAAACAGCTGAATGTGTAAATCACAAATAAAAAATATGTAATAAAAAATTATTATCAAAACAGTTTCCAAAAATTATTTAAAGAATTAAAACATATGAGAAATACGTGACGACGACGACACACAAATAAACATAAATGAAACATAAATAAAATTCTAATTATAAAAATAATGTGCCAAAAAAGCGTATCTCTCTGTCTATAAATAATATCAACAAAAAAATACTATTGTAATAATTGAATTGAACAATGGCAAATTATGTTATTATAGTCTTAATTTATGGTAGTTCAATAAAATCTGATTTCATCAAATTAATATACAACAACAAATTAACAATAATTTTTGGTACACACAAATATTTAATAATAATAAACAAATGGAAGCGACAATAATTTATAATTTTATTGTTATTTAGTATTAGTTCTTAAATGGTGCGCTAACATTTGAATGTCTCCAATTTTTTTTTACCTACTCTATTGTCACTTTATTAATAATATGATTTTCAAAAATCATTCACTATCTCGTATTTTGTATATTTTTTTCATTTTTATTAAATTTATCTGTTTATCATTTCAATTGATAGATAGATAATATTATTATTTAATATGATAAATGTGTATACAACGTAAAATTCATTACAATAAATTATGTTTAAATTAAAAAAACACTAAACTAATAAATAAATACCATAAACACGATATAATTATTGTTATAAATTATCAATAATCTTATAAATAATATAAATCAATCACCACAAATAATGTTTGACACAAACACACACAGAGCGTTATAAATATATCCTATACAATTTTTTTTTTGATCTTTTGACAATCTGAAAATATTATTATCTATAATTTTCTCATAGACATCGCATCGATTATAAACTAAAAATACTAAAATATTCTTTAGAAAAATAAATCCATACCATATATATTTCCAAATTATTATTATTATTATTATTATTATTAAAAGGATGATGCTGCGTTGTGGATTGTTGTTACGATGGGTAAATAGATATTAAATTTGTGATTATATAGCGCTCGCAAATCAAATGAGATGAAAAACGGATATTTTATAATATAATTTAGATTGTAAATAGATAAATTTTTAATTTATCCTTTTCACATTCATTTCATTTATATGAAATTTGAATTTTTGCTGATGTCAATAATATTTTCACATTTCTCATATAACACATCATTTTAGCCGGTGTGCTAGAGGATCCTATTTTCTCTGCCATACCCTAAATTCGGCCACTCTGCGTATAAATAACTGCGCTTATAAATAATTTCATATATAGATTATTTATTACGTTTCTGACAACACTAACATAAATCGCGTGACCCAACGATAAAAGATTTCAAAATTCAAAGCACAATTATTTATAGGCAGAAGTTTTAACCATTTACACATAAATAATATTTGTTTACTCATGCCAAAATCGTTTCCGTTCAATCTATTATCTCGCGTCTGCGTTTATTGTTACCAAAATGATAAAGGCGCCGAGGAGTATCTTAAAATATTAGACATTTTTTTTAATTCAATTGGGTTATTATGAAATTCCAATAATAAAAAAAAAATACTAGCCAGATGAGGTGTGAAAATTTATCTTTATTCCATAGCCTCATAAAAAAATAGTTTCTAAAAGTCATCTCTTTGTTTTTAAAATCGATTCAATTGTAAACGCTTGTGTTGTAAATATTGGTTTGATGCTGTCAATAAAATTAATGATTTTCATGTGAATGATAAAGATCTAAATTGAAGTACTACAATAAATGAAAATTTTTTGATCGATTAACCTCAAAAACACATTAATTAAAAATTTCCAAAATCTGCTCAATTCTTATACAAGAAGCATTAAATTTTGATATATTAATTATTATCAAGTTGTTTGCATTTATATGAAGCATTCAAAATTCACATAACACAATACTCTCTCTATACGATTTTTATATTAATTGCAGAATAAATTTCCGGCGCTTTATGTTTATACAAATCAAAATCTTATTAAATGCAGCCTCTGTCTCAAATATATAGAAAATTTCTTCTTCTAGTAAAGATCCATCTTTGACGGATGTGTTGTGTCAATAATAACTTTACTTATAAACAAATTGGAATTTTATGAAATTTTGATACAACCAATATTTGTAATAGATATAATCTTTACGGTTTACGAGACTGTCTGAATGTTCTAGAATTTTTAGGACAGCGGGTGTTTTTAATTTATTAAGTTAAAAACAAATAAATTAATATATATATTAAAATAATGATTTTAACTTGACTAATATAATATAAGTAAATTTTGATTGATTATAAAATACTGTCTGTGTGTGTGTGTGTGTGTGTGCGTAAAATGATATTAAAAGATTGAAAATTTTTGGAATTTATATTATTTCTAAATATATGTTTGATATGATATAATTTAATAACTTATTTATAATTGATGATGTGTCTCACTGTCAAATAGATTAATTTGGAAATGTTTTGTTGAAGTGTTGATGTTGTCGGTCGCGCGTATATATTTATATATATATTAGTTCCAATCAACGTTTTATATTGATATTAATAATAATTTTTATATTATTATAAGCTTTGTATTCTGTGTGTGTGTGTGTGTGTGTATATATAATTGAGGGAAATTTTCATCTTAATCTTTACATTTTTTTTTTTTACTAATAATTTTAACACGTTTACTGTTCATGAGCAACACACCTATTATTTGTTTAATATAAAAAAATTTCTATAACGAAACACTAATTTGGTATATATGAAATACTAACTTTAGTTGGAGGGTGCATTTCATATTATTCCTGCGATTTATATATGGCATTTTATAGTTATTATTTGCATACTAAAATTATTAGGAAAAGGTTAAACAATACAAATATTTAATTTGTATATGAAATTGTTTAGTAAAAATCATGCACTTCATAAAATATAATATGTAATAATTTTTCATTTTACTCGTGCTGTCGGTAGTAATGTGGTTTTTTTTTTTTCTTCTTCTGTGCAGAGCACACATTATAAATAATAAAATAAGATCAATTTCATAAAATCACAAATATTTACAATTGAAAATTTGTACGCACGGCGGTACTCTCATTTACAAGATATTCATGTTTATGGTTATATATTATTTATATATGTAATGATCTCTTACTATATATAACTAACTTAGTACTTACTAAACTAATAACATATTGTAACCGTTTTTTATTGTTTCTATTTATTTTATATCAAAAATCCCCCGCTACCAAACGTCGGCTCCTTAAACTGTACACAAAATAAAGACCATAAATGTAAATCGTGACGTAATCAAAAAACTAAGCTACTGAGGTAGTAAAATTCACTATTATTTGTGTATAAAATCATAAAAGGTATACAATTAAGAAGAGTTTATATATTTGTATAAAGACAAGCAGAAGAAGAAGAAGACACACAACGTTCAATTCTAATATATACTTAGTTAAGTACATAAAACTATTATATTTTTCTTGTTTATTATAAATTTTACTTATAAATTGTTACATTTTTGTTTGTTTATATATATTTTATATCAAAAATATAAATTCACTATATATTTTCTATTCTACAATATATAAAAATGTTGGTAAATTAAAATGTGAACTTTGCTCCACATAAAAATTCATTGAATGTTAATATTTTTATAAATATTGTTAACCCTCTAATGGTTTTAGGATTTTGTGTTTTAAATAAATATTGTTTTTTTTTTTTTGTTTAATTTTTGGTCGGAAAATCTGGGATGAGGTAATTGATTTTTCCCAAAAAAATTCCAGAACATTTATTATCATATATACAGTGTGTCGTTAAGTGCAGCCTAAGTGTGTAAGGAGGTGATGGCCAACATAATTCTGTGAGCAGAAATTAAACTATAATAAGAGATTTTTTTTAAATTTTATATTAGAGCTTTGTTGTTGTACATGCATGGCCCCGTTAAGAATTTTTGTCTTATCATTAAACTATATTTATATATAAGTTCAAAACTAATGTAATTACAAAATCGATGAATGTTCATCGATTTTGTAATATTTTTCTGGTGTAGCCGAATTGAAAGTAAGTTAAATTATGCAAAACACTCTACGACTTACTAGATTTTCCGGAAAATCTGATTTTATAAATTATCATCTTTTTAAATTATGGGCTTTAGTTTTAATAACGAATATTTAATTTTTATGTACAGAATTTTAAATTATAATTAATTTCCAACCTTTTATAGAAGAAATTTTAAAAATCGATTCACGCGTTTAAAAAATTATATTTTCCGTTTCATGTCAGTAAAATTTTGTATTAAATAAATATATCACATAAATTTTTTTGTAACATTTGAGTTTGATGTTTTAACTTTAAACAAAACCATTAATATTTGTAAATTTTCTCTGCCATTGATTCGGGCCGTATCTTTTGATTTTAAAAATCTCTTCTATAAAAGATTGAAAATTCATTATAATTTAATACAAAAATTAAAATCCATTAAAAATATCAGTCATAATTCAAAAGGATGATAGCTCGTAAATGTCGATTTTCCGAGAAATTTAGTTGAGTGAACATTTTAATTTTATTTTTACATTATTCATCGAAGTTATATAAGAAATATATAGTGATATTAAACACGATAGACTATTTATCTGCTCTTGCCTGAGATTGTAGGAAAGGATCAACAAATGTTGTTATTATATTTAGTACAAAAAAAAGGAACACCGTCGATGTCCTGTCAAGGATATTAATGATTTCCATTCAGATTTATAATCTTTCTTTAAATTACATTATACACAAAAATCATATGGTCGTCGTTCGGCGAAGGACGTCGTTATCGAAGCATTTTAGAGGGTTAATATTATTTATAAATATATAAGTTTTATGTTTATAATTTTTTATTGTATTGTTATTTTTATAAGTGTATTTGGACAATGTTTAATGAAAATAATATAATAAAATAATAGTGTATAAGAGATGAAAATTCTTGTTTCCAGATAAAATACGAAGTTCTTCTTTTGTCTTATTAAAAATTATTAATATTCGTTATTTAATAGCAACATTATAGAAGTTTTGGAATTTTCTCTATTTTTTTTTTATATATTATATTTAATAATGAATGGGATGGAATGTTTTTTTTTTTTGTACTAGCCATGATCATCCAAAAACGGGAAATTCTTATAATATATAAGTTACAAAATCTATAATTAAAATTTGAAACACTTCGTACGTGCGATTTTCACATTGTATCTTGTTTTTTTGTACGTGTAATTATTTGTAATTTTTTTGATAATATCATGGGATTTTTTATTTATTATTTTATTTTATTTTTTTGCATATCACAACAATATTAGAGAGAAAAAAAAATAATATTTGTGTACATGATTTTTGGTTTAGGTTTTTTGTTTTGTACAACAATAATATATATTAACGAAATGGAAAATAATCAGGCGCCAGTTAACTTTTAGGACTTATTAAAATCAGCTATAATTTTTTATCGCATTTATAAAATACACATAGAGAGATAACAAACAAAATTATATATATTTATAAAAATATATTAATAATTTGAATTTTATTTTATTATTAATAATAATTTTTTTTTTTTTTATTACACTACCTCGGATTTGGTTTGGTTTGTTTTTTTTTTTTTTTAATAAAAATATGGCTCCCACCTGTACGCAAAATAAAATTTCATATATAATTTTCTCAAAATAGTAGTAATAGTGAAATAATATAAATATTTTCAATAGCTTTTTCATATGAAATCAATGTTTCTCACCAAAAATAGGAGCCATATGAATATTTATATATGTCAAACATTTACTTAGACGCTGTCAAAGTGGTATAAATTAGGCTGTCGCAAATGTAGTGTACATAATTAAATATGGAATTCAATCGCTCTGAATCGAAGTTGGAAAGAATCCCTTCAGTCCTTCTTACAATAGTCTTAGAATAACGAAAAAAAAAAACCTATTTCAGAAAATTCTAACTTCACCGTTTAATGATCAATACCAAAATTATATAGTGTTGGTGTAAATTCACACTACAATACCTGCCAGCTATATCACACATAGTCTTATGAGCCCAAGATTAAATTAAATATGTATTCATTCTTAATTCTTCAATATATAAATCTTCAAATTCATTTAAGTTTGTTGTTTGTTGGTACTCTTAATGTTAATATTAACATTTGTGGTGGCCTGTTTTCACATTTTGATTTTTTCATCTAGTTTAAATAGTTTGCATAGCAATTTTGGCCAGCGGTGACAAAAAGGTTTGCTGTTGAAAATCTTCAAAAATTAGTCTTTAGTCTTCTGCTGTATAATTATCTCTTGTTGTAATTTTAAATATACGTTTGAAGTAATTTTTTCTGTGAATGTAACCATTTTTTTCACACCCACAGTTGGAGGCTGTACATTCTTAATTCATTATTGCTTTATCAAAAATTCTTTTAAAGTTTGTTTTGTGCATTGATATATGATAAACAATGTGATCGCTTTCGACGCACTAATAACATAAATCCATAACTGTAACGAATTCTAATGGTGGCATTGTCGTTGTCCATAACAACTCATTCCAAAATTCCAATGGTTTTAAAACAGCATAAAATCACATTGGTTTCTTAATTTGTACCTTGTTTATAAATGTACGGTATTCTAAGTAAAACACGACCATGATTACCACATTTATTCAGACTTCGTCTAATTATGGTTTGTTTGCAAGGAACATTTATTAATTTAGCTCGAATTTTTTGAGGTAATATACTACACTAATATTCTTTATTTTCAAATCTTGCCTATTGGGATGGTTGTTCTTGGTCGACCTGGACGAGGTTTAGACTTATCCTTTATATTTATTACTTTAAAAATTGATGTTAACGATTTCTTCAAATAATTGGATATTTTACTAATATGGAAAAAATAACTATTATTATATAACTATACGCCGTCGTCTCCTCAATTCAACATTGGAGTTTGTTCATTTAGCTTCGAAAGATTTAATTATAATTTCACAAATATTTTTTTTAACACATTATTTATATTCAATCTGTCTCAAATTTGAGACATTCAGAAATATTTCTGGCTTATACATATGTTGGCTTGTGCGAAGGGTAATACCCAGTGGTATAACTTCACAAATATAGTCACAATTTTTATAACATTAAATATTAATAATTGTTATAAAATAAAAGTTGTTAAATTATACATATTTATAACAATTTCTGTAAGAGGTATTGGAAAACGTTCTTGAATGATTCACACAAATAATTTATTTTAATAAACTTAGATATAAAATCACAAAATATTTTGTGTTGTGTTCTATTTTTGATGTGTGTAAAAAATTGGTGTATTAATGGTTTTATATAAGGTCCTTCTGTCGATCGGGTATTGTTCTTGTCCACGTGATGGTCATCCATATACAAATCCAAATATATTTTACAAATAAATCCCATGAAAATTTTTCACATATCATACAAATATTCCTATATTTGAATAACTTGAGAGTCTTGATCTTTTATAATCTTAATATGATTTTATCAATATATAATTAGATCTATTATATGAGGAGGGGATGGTTCACCGCAATCCATTTCCTTCTAACAATTACTTAAAAGTTTTTATATTCGTGTATCCAACTATAGCATATGCTCAAAAATTTCTTATAACATTTACTATTGATATTGAGTGTTGTGATGAAATACTATACGTTTCCATGGTCATCGTCTATTGTCAAATTAACTATATGTGCTTTCATTGCCTACAGCTAGATATATGCGATAATAACTTAACTTTTAACTTTTTTTTCTCATCGATACTTTATTCAATTATTCTGCATATATCCCAAAATGTGTCTAGCAAACTGACTGATGGTGCAAAGATATTGTTAATCTTTGTATAACATTAAATATCATATTTTCAAATGTTTCTTGTATATATTTCATAAACAAACAAATAATAATTTAGTTGAGGGTATGATTTTTTTGTTTTAAATAAGAAGAGAAATGCGATGACTTCAATATCTATGAATCGATTGCTTAACTAAAAAACTAACAGTCGCTTTAAACAGTCAAATTAAATGTATGTTATTTGAGAATGAATTACACACAACAGTTTATGGTTTATTTTTTGTAAAACATTACTGGTTTCTATCTGCGTATAATAATTGTTAAATAAAATTGTTGTTATATTAAAATTAACTTGTGTATATATTTCAAACAGCAGATTTTAGTTAGATTAATGAAAAAAAAGAATAAGCGGTTCATCTGCGACGGACTGCGACTGGACCGCCGCGACCATTAAGACATAATCTTTTAAATGCAGCAATACAAAACAAATATAACCGCATTTTCTAATCTAAACGACGATGTCTTTTTCTTTTTATTAACATATATTATATCTTATTTTTCTGGAATTTGTTGTAATGTTGTGAAACAAATATTCGTTTTTTAAGTTTTTTTTTTAAGTTTTTATAACAGTCAGTCAGTTATTTTATTATACAAAAAAAAAAAAAATTAAGAGATACATAGTAGCGATAAACTTATGTGTGTTGTTAGCATTAAGCAAATCTAAATTTATCATCACATTAATTTTTATATTTATTTTATTATTTGTGTGTGTGTGTGTGTGTGTGTTATATACACAGATATATATATAATTTTATCAATATATTTTGTATATTTATGTACAATGTGTACATGGTCGTCAAACTATTATAATATATCAAACGCATGATATTATAAAAACAAGTAGTTTGATAAGAAAAACATGAGCTTATCAAACAGTGTGTATGTTAACCAACAAACATAAATAAATATATAATGATAACAGTAACAACAACAACAGCAACAACAGCAACAACAACAGCAGCGCGATGGTAACAAAATTATAGATAAATATTCTTATTTTTACTATACCAGCACATGAAATGATTGTATAAATCCATGCTACGGTTTTCTTTAGATGACAGAAACTTTGTCGCACAAGTGGCGTCGGGAATATCATTTTATAGCATCAAACGAAACGTTGTTCTCTGCTACCTGCAGAATGAATAAATGAAATTTCATTATCTCATATATTTCGCAAAGGCATAAGTGTTGGAACTGCACATACAGAAAAAAAACAAAACATTCATCCCGAAACACTTGGATAAATGGTTTACTAGATTTTAATGTCAACAATCAACGTCGTTCTGGCACATAAATTGTGATTATCTATATCCATCTAAAATGGAAGATAATTCACACATAACATCTGAAGGATTGCTTATAAACATTTACAAAAAAATCCGAACATTATTTGGTTTATTTGCACAAGCTCATCGTATCACATTCATTGGATCCGAAAGAAATATAGTCTCTCAACAGGTTGCCAATCAACCGTTTCTCTAAATAAATATTACGGTTTCATTTTAGAATTGGTATATTCGCAACAACGAAAATTAACGTGGCTATGGTGCTAAATTATATGTCATTGCTTCAAATGAATGTTTTTTTATGTGCTTTAGTTACAGTGAATTAATCCACTGTAAATTATTTCGGTATGTTGAAACATTAACACAAGTACTGTGAACGTTTAATTGATTATGTTGGTATAGGCTAAATAAAATAATGTAGGAATATGTCCAATTTTGATCAAATATGAAACGTGTGTGATTTTATCTGTCTCTGGAATAGAAAAAAAAAATAATTAATATATAAGATTGGGAATATATGCACAGCATAGAAAACGTATGAAGATTATTTAAATTTAATATAATATTATAACCGCAATTTGTTATAAAACAAATATACCTTGAGTATATTTAAATCGGGCACGCAGTTATACAATCATTCAATATATAACATATGTGTAGATTTAACTTGTTAATTCGGTTATGTATATTTATTAGATTTCGATGTGCGTGTGGTGTGAAGCACACCTGATTGTGTCAGGTCACGCTTTTTATTCATACCTGTGTACCAATACCAATGTGGAATTATTAAAAATATTTTGAATTTTAATTTGAAAAGAATAAGAAACCAAAATCTTATATTTTTATAGAGAAATGTTAAATATTCTATGTAAATAGTATGCATTTGTTTGTAGACATGTTGCAATGTTATCGTCAGTTTTTAAACATGTTGTTGATGATGAGGCGATTATTATTATTATTATTATTATTACATATTATAAAAATGTTGTTAAAAAGTATTATGATATATTTTTGTTTGTTTATTTGTTGTCGGCAATAAAGAGCCAAAATAAAATAAAATAAAATAAAATAAAATAAATAACATAGCACAGAATAAGAAAGATAACACAACCAAGATACTATTTTTTACCAGTAGAAATGGTTTTTTTTTATTAATACAGTAAGGTTTTTTTTTTATTTTATTGTATATTATTTTATTAGACATCATATCTCACAGTCTTTGCGGCAATTATTTAGATGACATATATTAAATTTTATACAACATGGTTTTTTATTTTGTTCTCCATAATATTTCCTGGCTTAAAGAAAATAAAATAAAATCACATATATATCAGCGCACATAAAAGGAAAATATATTTATATATATACGCACACCTAAGAATTTATAATAAAATGCCCTCATACGAAAATTATATTCTATAAAAGGAAATGCTACTTTTTTTTAACGTGTTGTCGTCATCGTCGTTGTCGTCGGGTGCTTAATTATATAATTGACATTCTGTACACCGACGACATATAACAATAATATATGATCACTTAAATTAAATGCAAACAAAAAGTTATTCTACAATATATATTTCATCTTCACAACATTAAGTCATGTTACTTAAATTATATATGGATCGTTTCGTAATACACTTTATATATATATATATATAGTTGGTAAATTATTCCATATAGTAGTTGATATTATAATAAATTTTCACCAATATATATGGTACACGGAAATAGTCGAAAGATGGAAGATAATTACCAGTATAAGATGATAATCCAATTTTAAATGATAGATGATTTATATCATATAAAATATATTTCAGTGCGTTAAAATAAAATTTGATTAATAAAATTGTTGGCATTTTATTTAGTAGAAAGAAGGATCAAGTAAATTTTAATAAAATAATTTAAAGATGATTTGGCGCAAAAGGATCAATTAAATATTAGTTTAATTGTTTTTTTTTTAATAAATACAAATATTTAAATAATGATTACAGTACAATTGGTAAATTGTTATATACTTCGATGCGGAGTAGTATGTTGTCTGTTGTTAGATACCATATAAGCTCCACACAATATAACATTTTAATATTATAATTTTCAATGTATTTTCTAACTTCCTATACACGTCAACGTATAATATAATACGGAAATAAATGATCATTCACTATGTCCAATATATGACCACTTTGTGGCTATATATTTCAAGTTGTTTTATACATTTGAACCCCCCAGTCAGTCACTGAAATTATACTTATATAAAATTAATATATATATATAGAATTAGTTCTTCTTAAGTCATATTTTGTTTCAAGTGAAATTTTATGTCATCTAATAAACCTTTCATTACAGCCAAGTTGGGAGTATATAACAATTTACCAATTGTACTGCAATTACCGAAATATAGATGTTTTCAAAATACTATTATTTTTATATGGATGATTAGGGCATTAGTTATTATATAGAATTAGTTAAAATGTATATTATATTAAATACTCAATGTTATGGTCAACGTTTTTAAATTGTATTGAATCTATAACACGGGGTCGCTCCGTATTAACAGCTATTACAATAGCTATACATAGACTTGTGTGACATTTCTTTCTAATGTTTATAAAAAATTAATTTCGTTTTAAATTTGCACATAATTAAATACTGATATTATAATTACGCATGCGATGAGATGCATGTATTAGATTGAAAAGTTTTTTTAAAAATATATGCACGTGATATATTTAATATTGAATATTATATGTATACGTGACGGTGTGGGTTGATAACGACGGTAAAAATAAATAGGACATTATATATATTTTTTTGAACAGTAATATCAATTTATATTTCAATATAATTTCCGTTTAGCTATGGATAAACTTTTCATAATGATATATATATATCAATGTTGTAATGTCTGATTGAAATAATAGGATTTGTTGTGCATTTACTTGGAAATTTGAAGGGGAATTTCTCTCCATCTATAAATACCATTTTTTATGTTTGGAAAGAGGCGAAAGAAAATATGTATCCTTTGTCATACACACTTTATCGTGTACCTTGGTCAAAGGCAAAATTACGGATTTGTGATCTGGTTTGAATTATATCGTGTGACGAAAAAGCACGTTGCTTTCTATGAATGGTAACAAAACTAATTGACATCTATGAACACCCTCTTTTATATTTTATTTTTGTTTTACCTTCCTTTAGCGACCCACCCTCGTATATATTAGTAATTTTGATAAATATATTAAGCAGAGATTTTTTTAATTGAAATATTGATAAATTTATATAATAAAAAAACCGCAAAATATATCTGAAAAAATATATTCAGATTTCATTTAAATGATAAATTTAACAAAATTATTATTTTTCTATGGGTTGTGTGTGTGTGTGTGTGACAGGTTACAAATTTTTATTTTTAAGATAATAATTTTTTTTGAAGTATATACAATTTTGTTATCACATTGGAAAAATCATGAAATGTTTTTAAATCTTATGTATGAGATCACACAAACACACACTCTTATTTTGTGTTTATATTTATATATTTAGAATTTATTATCCATATAAGAAGTGTCATAATAAAATATATATATTATCAGACATTCATCTCCAGAGTATTTTAAATATATATATATTTATTGTATAATATAATCAATATATATATATAATAAAACAAAGTGAGTATTAATAAAGATGATTCGAAGATATATTTTACGTATAATTTTGTTATGGTTTCGCGTCATGCAAAGTTTCAAGTGTTTTGTTTAATTTGATTTATACAGTTTTTTTAATTTTATATAGCATCATCAAGTCATAAGATTTTGATATAATCTTGTAAAGATTATGTGTTACTTTATTTATACAATATATATATAAAAAATTTATATTTATGTAAATATTAAGTTTTGATTTATCATTAATATTATTGACTGTTGCGGCTATCGCATAAGATTATAAAAAAAAAATTGGAAAATGAGTTTAAATTTCTATATCACTTTTGTTATATGCATTACCCAAATCATAGTTATTCATATAAACTGTTTTACGGTAAGCTTTTAAAAAGCTCACTTATTTTACTATACAGAAAACAAAGAATTGAGTGGAATTTCATGGATTATTAAATATATTTTGCAGAACCTTACAAGGATAATTAATTTTATTAATTTATGAACACTTTTCAAACCAAATGCTTGCTACGTTTCTTTTACCAGATTTTCGATATGAATATAAGAATTACATTTGGTTTGAAAAACAACTTTATCGTAATTTTAACAAATTTTGATTTCATTTCTTTTAACAATCGCTTTAAATTGATTAGTTGGTGAGAGTTAAACATTTACAGTTTGATTCTGTTACACTACTACAGTACTCCTTTCTGTTCCTAATACAATAACAATTTGATAAGTGAATCAGTTTAAAAAAAAAAATGTATGACACTTATCGAATTAATAAGTTTGACAATTTTTTTTACTCCGATTTGTATTTACAATTTGATTTAATTTGACTACACAGAAAACAAAGCATTGAGTGGAATTTCATGGATTATTAAATATATTTTACAGAACCTTACAAGGATAATTTATTTTATTAATTTATGAACACTTTTCAAACCAAATACTTGCTACGTTGCCTATACCAGTTTTTTTCGATATGAGTATAAGAATTACATTTGGTTTGAAAAACAACTTTATCGTGATTTTAATAAATTTTGATTTCATTTCTTTTAACAATCGATTTAAATTGATTAGTTGGTGAGAGTTAAACATTTACAGTTTGGTACGGTTACACTACTACAGTACTCATTTCTTTTCCGAGCAATTACTGAGATATCCCAATTTTCTAATAGTAGCTATAATGTATAATTCATTAATGAAGCATATTTTATTCAAACCAGCAAATCACTTTTATCGGCTACATAAAGCACAGGAGATTTTTAACAAGCGAAAATATATTGTTTACACTTTTAGTTTATAAAAAAAAAATACTAATGATTAATAGTTATAAAGGGAATACAACGCGACTACATTGATTAATCCGTGATAGCTGAATGGTTTCATATCGGTACACCTATATTATTGATTGCTAATTAAACACGCATAGAATTGAGTTGAATTTATGTTTGAAGGATCAGGGACCTTTTCAAGGATGTTATACAAATAATTTTATAATTTTTGGATGTGTACATATTCGTCTAACGCTCGGAAGAAGAATTTTTAACTGTCGCAATACCCCACTCTTTATCACATACATATCCCAGTTTTCTTTGATATACTTAACTTATATTTTGCATAATATTATTATTCTAAAACAACGAAAAAATACCATAATAATTATTTTGTTATTAGAAAAAATTGACAATAAATAAAAATTTTTTTTTTTTTTAAACAATATTTTATGGCATAATTAACGATTTTAAAATTAAAATATAAAAATTTTATTTGCAAAAGCTTATTGACCTACAATAAAAAAATAAATATATTATACGTGTTTACGTGTACATTATTAATACTATAAATAAATTAATTAATTAAATATTTATATAGTTATGGTTATAATAACCTGTAATTTTCCATATATATATATTTATATACAATATAAAAAATTACATTCATTCAAAGGTGTGTACAGTGTACGAAATTCTTATGAACTATCTTTTGCATTTACAATTTCATATAAATTTTGATATTACAATATAGATACGTTTATATATAGTAATCAAAATCTCTATCATATGATCCTATTTTCACATAAAAATGGTCGATCCTTTCTATATTTATGATATTATACAAAAACCACTGTTATACGGAACCGCAAATTGAAAATTTGTGCGGCAATCTTGACTTTATCGCTGACAATTTTAGTGACACAACTTTCTTAAACGAATCATTTATGTATATATAGAGAAATAGCAAACCATCAAACCGGACAGTTTGTTTTGCCAGTCGACCTTCAGATCAGCAATAATTATTTGTTTCATATATACGAATTTCACTCACTATACAATCACGTATAGTGGTGTTGCTTACAAAAATATTTCTAATAATAAACAATCATCACACACACCACACAGTGATCAAGAGAGGAAAAAAAAAACGAATTGAATTGGAAAAATAAAGTCATCAAAAAGGAAATAAAAAACAAACACTTCATTTTATAACATTTTCATTTGATTGTTGTTTTATTTATTGTACTTTTTTACTTTTCCATATTAAAAATTTATTTATTAATAATATCATTATAATACACTCTCGTATATCATGTTTTGTGTGTGTGTGTGTGTGTGTGTGTGCGTTGTAAACCAAAAAAAAACAAATGTTTTTCTATAGAATATTATTGTTTTTTTTTCTCTTTACATTAATAACAATAATAATAATAATAATCAGATTGACTTCCAGACACGTGCCAACACGTAACCATCATATAATATGTTACTTTTATGATTGTACACTACTGTAACGTATATAAAGTTGCGTATATTATACAAGCAACCACATCGCAGTTAAGTAAAAGATATATATATATATATAGTATTTGATATTCAAGTACATTACTATCATTACAATCTAACTGAAATAAAATGCCAGAGTAATGCCATAAATAATACATTTAACCTCCAAGAAATATGACATTAAATAAAACAAAACGTATATATTGTAAATAAGTTACAGAAAAAAAAAATTAAAGAATTTTGAAATACTTTTTAATGGTTGTGTTGTTGTTGTTGTTGTTGTGTTGTTGTATATTGTATTTTTGTATATATATGCCGCCGCCGTCGTCGTCGTTGCTGCTGCTGCTGATCTGGTTAAATAATATATTAAACTTGCGTATATTGTTTATTATATTTATCATTTAACAAAATAACCAGAGAAAATTTCAACATCATATATATATTCTTTATATATTCGTACAAACTTTATGGTTATTGTTGTTGTTTTTGGAAAAAACAAAAAAAAAAAAAAATGTAACAAGCTTTTTTAAAACAAAAAATCCACTTAAATTATGTGATACTATTTATTTTATAATATATTTAATAAATTGTACAGTGATAATCGAATATTTCATTCAAATACTTATAACATTTTGTAATATGTATTCACACCAAAGATTATACGCATAAATGAGCTTAACTTGGTTTGGGTAAAGGGGCATACATATATGGTGATCGAAGGAAACTACCAACCTTGCATAGAAGGAATCTAATTGAGAAATAGAACATCGGAAACATACGGACAACATGAGTTAATGTAGACAATTTAAATTAGTTTTTAGATTTTCTATAGGAAATAGTACACCAGGTTGAAGTGAGGCAACCTTAGAAAATGTGTGGCAATTGTTACGTGACATATGGTGGCTTTCGATATTATCTGAGACGTATGAGAATCCTATATAGGAAGATACTTGTAGACTGTGACCGGATTTGACAAATATAGAAGGTTGACGGTTACATGCATTTCATCTGCTCAAGGAGATGAATATGTTTCAGTCTTGAGTTTTATCATGCCAACAAAGCAGTCTTGTTTGAACGATAGAAGGACGTAACCTATTGATGGTGGTCTGATTCGGTATTCGGCTTATTTACATATATAAATTTATTTTCAAATGCAACTGCAGCCTTTTAAAGATCGTTAATATCTGAACGATATATTTTTAATGCATTTATTACATATATTCGGTTTAATTTTAAAAAAATAATAAGATTGCAACGAAATGTGCATATAATATACAAACTATTTATTTAAATTCGATTCGAGGATTGATCCAATACTCTGCGTTGTGTAGGACTTGCATATATTTTTAATATTATAATACAATATTGACGTATATCACCGTATGCAGTCCAAACTGATGGTGACAAAAATTTCCCATAGAATACAATATTTTGAATTAATTTCCATATGAATACAATATATATCCAACAATAATTTGGATATATTTTGTACAAATTTAACTCAAAACAGTTGCGATTATTTAATTTTACCCTATTACTTGAATGTATTACGTGATTATATAATGGATTAAATTCAATATTCGTTTATATCGTTGATCGCTGCTGGTAAACAATTTTCACTGTATTAAAAATACACAATGTTTCAAAACGTTAATTATAATAATTTCATAAATACTCATTTTGTATAGAAAGGCATGTTATTCATATAATATATATGTGTATTAATAATATATCACCACTGTACCTATATCTATTCTAAAATAAATATATAAATATGAAAGAACATTGTGGGCTCTGTGATGACAAAAAAGTATAACAGTTCACAATGCAAATTTACTATTTACACAATAATGTATTTAACTATATGAATCGGTCATGAACACACCGATCTTATAATGTAAGTGGATATAGCACTCATTGAAATATGTATTGTAATATAATTCTAATTGAAAAATATATTCTAATTGATTGCTTTTTATGCTATATTGTGGGTTTAATCACTCAAAAACACAAATAAATACTATTTCTTTAGCTCTCTGCAATTAAGAAAAACTCTTAATCTTAATTATTGTGTTATTTCTATAATATACGTGATACAATAACATTAAAAACGTAATCCCTATGTCTTTTTACTAAAAATTTCATCAAAATTTGGTTAGAAATGATTAAATTATCAGAATTTTAATGATATCCCTATTGTAACAATGTCCGTAATTTGTCCGTAAAATTTCCACATTATATTTAGTAGTCTGTAGTTTCAATGCGAGGAAATATCTATGGCTTTCTTATGGATGTTCGCTAGAATTTTATATGATGAGTGCATTTTTATAAAAAAAATGTCCTTAGATTATCCGCCAATATTTCCGAGGATAATTTCCATGGATTCTCCTTATAATTATTTCTCGTTACTATATTATTCCACAGAATATCCATTGAATTTATATACATATTTTTTGTGAGCAGATCCACGGATTTAGACAAATTATTTTTGGATAGTCCATGTATTTTGGCAAGTAAGTGAATTGTTCGTATTAGCAGAATAAATTTTCTTATGACGATGATGCCAATGATCGCGGTTTGATTAAGTTTTTTTAGAGCAGAAATTCTATGAGCGTGAAATGAAGATTCTGAACGATGGCATAAATTTATCGATTGTGCATTTTTTTTTGGGTAATAAACAAGAATGAAACCGCACGGATAAAATCAATGAAAATTCTAACAAAATTTCTAGGAAATATATTGATTTAAGTTGCTGATTGTTTTAATAATTATGGAAATAAATTAAAAAGACTGACGATTATATCTATACGAAATAAGCTAAATATATACAAAATTTGAACCACTGTCTTGGATAATTGCGGAAATTAGAATTATGAATACAATACCCTGGCGGATATATGTTGCACAAATTACCCAGACAATCCAAAGATTTCAATTGAACTAAATAAAATACAGATATATTAAAATCTATGGACATTCTTTGGACCAAAATTTCAATATATATTTTCAATGGAAAATATTTGGATTTTTTCCACGGAAATTTTCCTCATTTTTCAGACAGTACAGACAAATTGTTACTATAGGGATTTGTTCCGCCAAACTGTTTTGGATATAGAAACTATTCATAAATATATTAAATTGGTCATTAAAAGCATGTATGCAGATTTTATACGGTATAGTTAAAGTGATGGTGCGATTAGAAGAAAGATGTTCAAATGCCTATATTCTAAAACAAAATTTTATTAGAAATCGAGTAAGTTAATTTTTTCGCTTCAAATACACCGACAGACACGGTAACCATAAGGCTATGTTTCCATTGGGGTATGACAAGCACATTCATAGGCGTTTGATTTGTTTAAAATACATATTTTAAATGGAAATATCTAACCTATACCTATGACTAGTCGATGTCACATGAGGCATACGTCGAGTAGTCACAAGTACTTTAAATTTTATTATCTAAAATACGTATTTTAAACTAATCATACACGTATGAATGTGCTTGTCATACCCAGTGGAAACATAGCCTAATTATGTATAATATAAAAAAATACCGCCAAATTATTTGTATATCTAAAAACATTTGTTCACTCACGGTATATGGATATGGAAAAAGATAAATTATAGATTTTAAAATTTTGTAATTTGTTAACATAAAATGTATGATTTTATGCAGCAATAAATTATCGCTTGTGTTTTGCCGTCATCAATTAATTAATTAATTGTTTGTATAATTTTTTTTGGCAATCAACTAAATTGTATTCAGAGTTAGACATACACCACTTTTATACATATGATTAATATATTCATATATATATTCAGTAAACAAAATATATATGGATATGGATATGGATTAATTGGTGATGAAAAACGGGATACACACACTCACGTACGTGTCCAAAAATTAATTAATTTATCCAATAATCAAAATAAATAATAAATATTTATTGCGTCTAATAATAGCATGAAGGTTAGGCAAATGGTTTTTTGTTAACAACAACAACACCACCACCAGACACAATTGATGAATTTGTATACTGTGTGAGATTTTTGTTATTTTATGATATAACTAACCAACTAACTAACTAACTAACTAACTAACTAACTAACTACCAACTATTATTATTATTATTATTATTATATTTTGCTTCTTCAAATTCAATGACAAATTACTTACATAAATATATTCTATAATTTCAATACAATAATCAATTGTTTTCCGTATTGTTGTTGTACCATTTTTACATATTATATATGTTTTGCTAAATTTTATGCTTTGTATATTATGTGTACTGTTTTTGCTACTTTTTGCGCTATATATATATAATATATTATTATCCATTCACAAGTATATAATGTAATAATATATAACATAAAATAAAATACAATATTATATATAATATGAGATATGTTTTATGTTATTTAATACATATATATATATATATGCTGTTGTCTTTTTATGTTACATGTTATGTATTTATATAACATTTACGGCTATTTAAAATTAAAGAGCTTCTCAAGAAGTCAAAGGAGACATGTTGTCGTCGTCGTCGTCGTCGTCATCACCGTCTTCATCGTATATACAAAACAATACATACCATATATTATATTATATTAAAGCTTTGTGTGTTTGTGTGTGCACGACGAATGATTGAATGTATAGAAAAAGGTATTTTTTACGTTTGTTTCTAATACAATAATGTTATGGCAGAAGACGAAAAAACCATAACACAACATTTTTTGTAACAAATATTTTTTTTCAATAAATTTTTTATTGTTTTGTGAATGAAAATAAATATAAATGGCAAATGTTGGTTTTTGTTTTGGTTATTAAAAATTATTTTATATTATTATTATTATTATTATTTATTAATAATTATTAATTATTTTTAACATAACACGCGTTCATTTTCAATTTGTACATGTGATAAGATATGGAAAAATATAGTTCACATCGCTAATTTTTCAATATTTTTCCAAATTCTGTACGGAATATATTTTTTGAATTTCATTCACAAAAAAAATTGAATATTCTTTGGGAAAGTCAACCATTTTGGTTCACATGTCCTTAGATTTCTAATCTCAAAAAATAACCTTATCAAATATATTAATAATACTCTGATTTACAGTTTTTTTTTCGTTTGCGATACTCATCATGAATATGTATTCCTTTTCGTAATAATTTGTTATCGATTTTGTGTTTTATATACATTTTGTATTGTGAAAATTTGATTTTGTAACAACCGAGGACATTTTTGGGGGGGTAATATGAAAATCAATAGACCGATATTATTCGAAAGTGAAGTGTTACACATTTGTGTGTTGAATAGAGAGCCACAGATTAATTGTAATTGTTTGTGTTTTGCGATTTTATATTAAATCACCTCCGTAAGTTTACTATAAATAAAAAAAATCATTATTTTTATGTAAAAATGTAATGTTATTTAACGTTTCCTCATAACGCAGCAAACATCACAGCTCCTAGAAAATCTTTAATTTTAGTATAATTGCCAATTTAATTCATATATAATAAATAGGAAATAAATATTGGTGGAAAAAAATTAATTTTATTAATTGTTTCTTATAGTAGTAACAATTTGTCCGTACTTTGAAAAATGTGGAAAATTTTAATAGAAAAAATCCACACATTTTCCATGGAAATTATATATTGGAATTTGTCCAAAGAATGTCCATAGATTTTTCACTTAATATTATATAGTATTTTAATTTCGGTCAATGGATTGTCAGGGTAATATTTCCAACAAATATCTGCCAGGGTATTGTATTCATAATTCTAATTTCCGCAATTATCAAAGACAATGGTTCAAATTTTGTATTTTTCATTTATCTATGGATATAATCCTCACTCTTTTTAATTTATTATCATAATTTTTAAAATAACAAGCAACTCAAATATTTCCTAGGAATTTTGTAAGAATTTTCATGGATTTTATCCTTGATTTTTTGTTCTTGTTTATTACAAAAAAAAAATATGTACAATCGATGAATTTTTGCCATCGTTCAGCATCTTCATTCCGTGCTCATAGAACCGCTGGTCGTTCGGTACTGAATCAAACCACGATTTTTGCATTATCGTCATATGAAATATTTACTCTCCTAATACGAACAATTCACGGGTATTACTTGCCATTAACATTGACGATTTAAAGATATTTTTCTCAAAATCCGTGGATCTGCTCACAAAAAATATGAATATAAATTCTATGGATATTCTGTGGAATAATATAGTAACGAGAAATAATTCTAATGAGAATCCGTAGAAATTATCAACGGAAATATTCGCGTATAATGCAAGGAAATTTTTTATAAAAATCCATGAACAGGGTTGTCATATAAAATTCCAGCGGACATCCGTAAGAAATCCATAGATATTTGTTCGGATTAAAACTACGCGACTACTACATATAATGCGAAAATTTTGCGGACAAACTACGGACAGTGTTACTAGAGAAAGAAAATAGAAACATTAAACCACCAGTGAATGATCAGGTTGATCTTTCTTGTTCATATATTACTAATTTATTGTAGTATATTTATTTAATGTTTCTATAATCGAGATATTTTGGAAGTTCTAGGATTTTAAGTATAACCAAAGTACAATCAGTTTATGTAATTGAAAAGAATTTGTAGTAAATATAATATTGGTATTTCCATATATGTTGAACAAATAAAATAAATAAAATTCTTGGATTCAGTCGCACAGGATCGGGCTATTCTAATCAGATTCCGAAATACTTGTAATCTAATGGCTAATTCTTATTCAATTTTGATGTAATTTAATATATGTTAATTTAAAATGGGATTATTAAAATATAAGAATAGTTCTTTAGGAGATTTTTTGGAAAAAATCGTTACTCAGACTAGTTTTTCTTACCAACGTTTTTAATATCCATGGTTAATTTCAGGATTTCATATCCGATTTTCATGATGAAATTTAGAATCAATATTAATTAATTAATTTTTGTTTTCATATTTCTACTGGCTCTACTTCCTGTGAGGTAAGGTATGAACAAGTGCAGGCTTACACAAGTGCAAGACTGACTGTATTGACTGTTGAAGCATAAAACTTGTATGGACAGATGTCTTAAAAAAAAAACTATTTATTTAGAAGAAATGACAAATAATTCGGTCAATATTTATGATATAAAACAACAAAAAAATGGTTTAGATTTATAAACCCTGACCAAGTTTTTTATTTTCCTTCGCCTCTCACTAATAAATGCGCATAGTTATACAAATTTAATTAACAACTTAGTGAAAGATTTCCACATTCCATCTTATAACAATTTTATAATATATTTCTATTTTATTTCATTATATAATAACCATAATTTTTATTTTTTCGGTTAGTCTATCTAATTTTTATTTTCGCTATAATTATAAATTTCCTGTCCTTGTACATTTGTTTTTTTTTCTTTAAAT
This sequence comes from Bibio marci, assembly GCA_910594885.2. NCBI lineage: Eukaryota > Metazoa > Arthropoda > Insecta > Diptera > Bibionidae > Bibio > Bibio marci. The sequence goes on along the minus strand of OU343118.1, from coordinate 26,361,663 downwards.
ATAATATATTTAAAATCCCCTGAAGTGTGTAGGAGGTTAAAATGTGTATAATAAATAAAATACAAATTATATTAATTCTGCATTTGACATTGATCGAATTAATTTAAATATATTGTAATATACTATTAAATTTAATTGTCATATTAATATATAGCGACATATAATCAATGTATGGTATATTATAAATTAATTAAATATATTTTTAAATTAATGATAAAATCAATAAATAGAAAAAAAAATTATATAATTAGATAAAAAGAAAATTTTTATTACTTTTTTGGTTGACCGGTATTTCCTTTTTAAAAAAAATATATATAATTTAAAATTTAAATATGTTTCCAATAAAATATAATTTTCTGCATATTTCCATAATATATTGTGTACGTCTTCCAAAATTATATTGGTTAAAGAAATACAAAAATAGTGTGTTGTGTTACACACGCACTTGAAACAAATATATTTATAGAAATAAAAAAAAAAAAAACACTCACAAAAATACCAAATAAAGAAAATCGAATTCATCATTAAAATAAAATAATTATTCAAATTATTATTCAAACGGAAACGTTTATAGCGATCGGAAATGAGCATTTATTTCGTTACATAGTGAATATGAATAAAATTAAACATATATTTATTTTTTTTTCTACTTATACTTTTTCAAATACATATATTTTAAAATATAATTAAATATTTATAAAAGTCAACAAAAATATACATAGAGACATCGTCGTTTGCTGTTTTGATGAAGGTGGTTGTTCATAGAAAAAAAAAAAACTAAAGAATTAATTGTGGTATAACATAACACAACACACAAAAATATCCATATATCCATAACGAAAAAATTATCCAAAAGAACCAATTTAAAACAAAAATTTATAATTTATGGTAAAGGTCTTCTTTTTTTTTCCTCTTCTAATATATTTTACCTTTGTTAATCAGACAGAAAATAATCATCAAAAATTTATGATCAATATTATTTATTTGCTTTTAATTCAGTTGTCTCTTATTATATTGTGGATTTTTTTTTGCAGCAGCAACATCAGCAACATCACCAGCAGCAATATAAGAAGAAGATTTCTTAGTTGATTGAAAATTTTTTTGTCTTTGCGGTATATTTCTTTTAGTTTTAATTTTCTGAGAACAAGAAAATACCTCACGACACAAAATCAAAAAAAAAAAAAAACAAATACAAATAAAAACATTTTCAACATAATAAAAAAACAAACAAAAGTTAAAAACGAAAAAAAACAAAAAAACCCTAAATTAACAAGTCTAAAAATGCCAAAAAGGAAAAAAAAAAGTAAACTCACAGAATTTGGCAAATATGTAATTTCAATTCGCACACAAAACAAACTAAAAACCTATATCAAATAAATATGTAAAAAGTAAAAAAAATGGAAAAGTCAATGTAAAAGATTCTGCAAACTAAAAAAAACTTAACTTAATAAAATAAATGTGTATAAAAAATAAAAAAAAATTCTTACAACAACCGCACACACAAATTACTAAATCAAAGACTTTATGTGTGCGCTTCCTCTGCTCGCTCTCTAGCTCTCTGCGATGTTTGTTGTTTTAGTTTTACCAGGTGTACCGGTATCAAGTGTGTGTCAAGATACAAATGTCTCGATAGTGATGTGGTGATGTGACAAATAATGAACGTGGTGGAAGACCAACAAAAAAGTTTGAAGACACCGAATTTTTTAAGCAATATTGGATGAAGATGACACTTTGAATCAAAAGTAAATGGTAGAAATGTTAAATGTTACATAACAAACAAAATCCGGCCGTTTAAAAGCTATGGGAAAGATCAAAAAATGTGGAAAATTGGTGCCACATACAATTGAATGAAAGACAAATGGAAAATCGAAAAATAACACTTTTGAAATTTTGCTTGCCAGACACGAAAAAGAAAATTAGTTTTTTTTATCGAATTGTTACTGGCGATGAAAAATTGATTTATTTTAAGAATGCTAAATGGAAAAAATCATTGGTTAATCCAGGAAAACCATTAACATCGACTGCAAAACCAAATCGTTTCGGCAAAAAGAAAATGCTGTGTGTCTGGTGGGACCAGAAAGGTGTGGTGTACCACGACCTTCTAAATCCTCGTGAAACTACTGATCGCTACCGACAACAAATGATCAATTTGAACAATGTATTAATCGAAAAACGACCAGAATGGGCCAAAAGATACGGCAATGTAATTTTACTCCATGACAATGCAGTTGTACGCAAAGCAAAACCGGTTCAGGATACATTCAAAGCACTTGGCTGGTAGCCACTACCCCACCCGCCGTATTCACCAGACTTGACTCCTTCCGACTACCATTTGTTTTCATCGATGGGACACGTATTGGATGAGCAGCACTTCGATTTCTACCATCATTTGATACCGGTACACCTGATATACTGTGTGCTTTTATTTTTATATATGCGAATTTGTTGTCGTGTTAAACCTTTAATAAATTTTAAAATAAATATACATATTTGTAATAGTATTTTTTTTATAATAGAGTAGTCCTTTTAAATGTGCAACGTGCACTCACATAAAATACCTATATAATAGATACCATATCCAACGAGGCTTCATAAATACGACTATATACACCGTGTCCCATATATATATATATTATATTCTAATTACAGTATCTTCATTTAGTAGTATATTAATGGTATTGTGATTAAGATCCTTAAAATTTTGCGATTAAGATCCTTAAAATTCGGGATTGAGGAAGACGTTAGCTGCAGATAGGTCAGGTTGGATGAGCGTGTTGGAGAAGGCTAAAACAGGACCTAGTTTTTAATGCTTTTTAGCTGTACGTAGATTATTTTTACAAATACTCGAGAGCAAATGTATTCAAATTACTAATTATTTGAATTACTTTAAAAAAAAAATGGTAATCTACTCGTTATACGATTACTTTTGCGATTATTTTATAAATAATAGAAATTACTTTATTTGTACATACAAAAATAGGTTGGGCGGACAAAAATTATAATTTATTGCAACAGAACAAATTATTTATAGAATCGATAATAGAATTGAGTGTAGCTTTTGTCGTCGCATATTCGCACAACGATGGTGGAAAGAGCTTTATATGTTTTTTGTATGGGCTGTTTATACATTTTTGATTAGTAGTCAGTGTTAAAACTAATAATAATTATAATAAATTGATCTGTTACGACGCACTCGTGAAAATATCAAAATTATTGTTGAATTTATAATCATTAATTTGAAGAACAATATTATTACATTTTTTATTATTATACTCGGAAAAAAAAATGGATTATATAAATTATGTGTAGGATTATTTAGCACTACGATTGCCTGGAATACGTTTTTACGATATAATATTTATGTGCTATCTCTATGCTAATAGCAAAATTTAAATAAATTATCGACACATGAACGCGGCAAGTTTATGTGCAGCTGTTAATTGCCACATACACGTACTATTAATTTAAAGTATAATCAAGAATCGATGTAAAATTAGTCGGAATGATCGATGATCACTCACATAGTTTTTTTGAAGCTATTTTATGATTTGTTTGTTTTGGTGTATATGGTGTCAGCGATAAACGATCACAAGATTATAAATTAAATCAAGAAGATTGTACAGCGAATATTAAAAGAGAAATAACGAATTTTTTTAATAAATTTAAATGTATATAAGAATTTATTGGACACGGTGTATTTTTTTAGATTGATTATAAGAATCGCTTTTTAAACACAAGACAAAAATAACATAATGTTGACAGTCGTGCAGAATATTTTTATATATGGTATATTTATTGTGATCATATTGATGATGGTTTGATTTATGTCAAATGTATATTTATATATCAGTTTTTATTCATTTTAAATATATTTAATATTCATATTATATTTTTACGTATATAATATTTGGCTGAGATCGCTTTTCTTAGTATATATATTAATGTACAAAAGAAGATTTTCAATTCGATTTGACCAAATCGATGTATATAATAAAAAATATATGTGTTTTTGGTTTATACAATATTTATTATTATTGTTGAATTAATCAAAAATATTAGGAAAAATTAAATTTATGTATATTTGGATTACGGACGACATCGCTAGATATTATTAATTTTTATTTTTATGGGAATGTTATTCCCCACATATCTATAACATATATGACATTGCACATACACATGCACACAATAACGTTTTATATTGGAGTTTTGTTATAATAAGTAATTAACCGCATAATCTATATATATCTGGATTAGTTTCGGTACAATGTACATCCCCCTTGCAGTCTGTAGTAAAATTAAGTATATAGATGTTCGGTGGGAGCGGTTATTTAACCTTATTTAATAATCAGAAGTCACATGGAGCTAAATCAAACGAATATATGTGGTGGTTGTAAAATAATATGGATTGAATTTTTAGTTATTTATAACCATTCTTTGTCTTGAGCGCATTATCTGCCATTTTGGTACGATTTCTACCACCACTTGTAATCTACACTATCATTAACGAAATTAATTCTGCAAACAAAATTTAATAATTATAAAAAAATTGAAAAATAACTTTATCATTTTGTACAAAACCAAGCGCATATATCAACAACTATTGAATCTTATGATGCGAAATTTGGCACAGATGTTAAGAACAGTACTGACAACATAAAAAATGATATGATTGTGCCAATGCCCTCGAGTTTTATTGTAATATTAATTTTATGAAATTTATTTTAAATCCAAATAACCATTAGAATAAAAACGGAATTGTGCTAATAGAGAAAATAAATTATTTATTATTATACTTAAATTATTGTGTCCTTTGATGGTAAATGTATGTAAATTTATTTAATAGAATGTCCTGCGTCGATAATTGTTTAAAAAACGTAATTAACAATGGTTTTGCGTAATTCAAATTCATTTGTTGCAACAGACATTTACTAGCCAAAAATTATTATGGATTTATTTGAAATCAAAATATATTTTCCATAAATAATGTAACGAAAAATTATTTATTATTAATACAACTGATATGGTGATGGTATTGGATGCATCTCTGGACGGGTACATCTAAACACAATTACATTTGTTTTTGAAATAGTATTTAAATTCCATCAATGAATTTTATACAATTTATGGTCTTTATAGCTTCATTTTAAAGTAGTAATTAATTAAACTTTTAGTTACACTTGATGATGCTCAAATAGAATGAAACGCGGTGTCGTAACTATATACCGCTCCGACAAATGTTTGTCAACTGCATTGCTCAATGTAAAATATAGAACAAACACTCCAACTCTACTCTAACTCAATGATGGATTAAAATATAAATAATATAAAAATTTAATATATGTAAAAATATAATATCGCGCGGTGCAGTTTATTTAATTTATGATATATATAACTTTCATATAATAAAAAATATATCGTATATATTTAAACAATTTAAAATGTAACTTTTTCTTCATAAAATCGGATCAAAAGTCTCTGCTGGTATAGGAAAAAAAAAAAAAATGAAGTAAGATTGGCGATAAGAAGAAAAAAAAAACTTGCTTCATAATATCATTTTTTTGAGTTTCTTTTTATTTTTCTTAAATTTATTAATAAATTTAACTTTATGTGGTCACTATTTAATTTTTTTTTTATATATTTTTTAATGGTTGTGTGTGTTTCATTAATTTTGTCGAATTAATTTTTCTGTGTTTTTTATTTATTTATTTATTTATTTATTTTAAAGGTTTATGTGTTTTGTTGCTTATATATATATGTTTTAAGTTTTTATTTAGTTATAGCGAGTAAAGGTAAAAAGCGTGCCATATGTGATCTTGTACGTTGATAGTTTTTTTGTTTTATTATTTATTTTTTTAATTCTTGTATTTTTTTTTTTCCTGTGTTGTTCTCTCCAGCAGAAGCAGTAGAAAATTATGAAATGATGAAAACTGTTTTTTTTTTTTGATATAATAGTTTTGTGTAAATTTATGCGTCCAGCGGCGGTGTAACCATTCCAGAGAAATCGAGTAAGATATTGTAAAAGAAAAAAACTGAGCTTCTGTTGTTGGTAAATAATTTATGATGCAAATCAAAAAAATTTGGGTATGTGTAGATGAGTGATTTGTTTTTTTATTTGAAAATTAACTTTTTATATCGAATTTTGAACCATATTACCTTTGTTCATCGATTCAATTCGATGTCAATGAATTGCTGAGTTTCCGGAAAATTTAGGAAACGAGTTTTGTCGATATTTACCAACCTGTGTATTAGAAATTTGTTTGTGTGATATATTGTAATTGGAATATATTATTATTTTCATGAAATGTCACTGTGATATTTATAAATGCGAGCATTAACTTTATACCATAATATATATTATTAATGATATATGATAACGACGGCTGACTGTTAAAAATTATCATGTTAAATCAGGCGGTGTCTTAATTGTTAACTTTTTGTATGCGTTTTTCTTTTTATTAACATAATATTATTAAATAAATTAAATTATTATTATTATAATTTTTTTTTGAAAATGTTATACACTCTGTGAAAGAATAAACCACTATCAACATATCTTCGTAAGTAATTATTAAAAAAAAAATGTATAAACGTCTTTATTTTGTTGAGTACATTAATAATAATAATAATAATAATAATTATTATTATTATTATTATTATTATTATTATTATTATTATTATTATTATTATTATTATTATTATTATTATTATTATTATTTTTATTGTTACTTATAATAAAACTGTTTTTCTTTTGCCTATAAAATATGATTATATCCCAATCAGATATGAAAACTTGTCAAACATGATGATTATAATGAAATTTTTTGTTGGCATTTTGAATTGGTCGTCGTCGTCGTATATATAAAATATTATTTATTAATTTAAAATTTTACACAAAAAATGTAGTTTTAACAAATAAAAAGTGGCAATAAATTTTTATGAATGAAATTAAATATTATATAAATTATTAAATAAATAAAAAAATAAAAAAAATAAGATTGAATATTTTGTGATAAATAAATCTCGTAAAAAATTTCATCAATATATATTTTATTTTCTCTATAAAATAATAAAATTTCGTATGCAGATCAAAATGTGAACTAAATTTATTAAGTTAATAAAAATATCGTTTGTTCGTATGTCCGCTCAACACACATTAAATCATTTAATTGTTTGTGTAAAACATTTTTTATGAAATTATTTATCAGATAAATATAATAAATATTGTATAAATTAACAATTAAATGCATTATTGTGCAAAAATTATATTTGTTTCAAAAAAAAACGGTTTTGATTAACAAGTTATCCATCTGGAGCATATCATATTTCACAAGTTTGATAAATTACTAAAAATGGATCGGCACATATATATTTATAAGATGTTTCTGTTTAGCATTTTCGTAATATTTTGCAAAATTCATTCAATTCAAATAGAAAGCTCACAAATAATTATGTGCTGTGTTTGGTACGACAAAGTTTTAAAATAAAACGACATTGCCACCTAATTGGTTTTACTAAATTTTGTACTGGTGATTTTTCACTCACTAGTAACACTGTACGTAGTTTGTCCGCAAAATTTCTGCATTATATGTAGTAGTGCGTAGTTTCAATCCGAGGAAATATCTATGGATTTCTTAAGGATATCCGCTGGAATTTTATATGATGAGTGCAACCCTGTCCATTGATTTTTATAAAAAAATGTCCTTAGATTATCCGCGAATATTTCCGAGGATAATTTCTATGGATTGTCCTTAGAATTATTTCTCGTTGTTATATTATTCCACAGAATATTCATAGAATTTATATTCATATTTTTTGTGAGCCAATCAAAATATCTTTGGATTTTCCATGTATTTTGGCAAGTAATACCTGTCAATTGGTCGTATTAGCAGAATAAATTTTCTTATGGCGATGATCGCGGTTTGAATCAGTTGTTTTTACCGATAGACCAGAAGTACGATGATCACGGAATGAAGATGCTGAACGATGTCAAAAATTCATCGATTATAAATTTTTTAATAGTAATAAACACGAACAAAAAAACTGCGAATAAAATTCATGAAAAGTCTTACAAAATTACTAGGAAATATATAGATTTGAGTTGGTGGTTGTTTTAAAAATTATGAAAATAAATTATGAAGAGTGAGGATTATATCTATGGATAAGCGAAAAATACAAAATTTGACACCACTGTCTTGAATAATTGTGGAAATAAATTATGAATACAATACCCTGGTGGATATATATTGGACATATTATCCTGACAATCCAAATATTTCAATTGAACTAAATAAAATACTATATAATATTAAGAGGAAAATCTATGGACATTCTTTGGACAAATTTCAATATATCTTTTCCATGGAAATTATGTGGATTTTTTCCACCGAAAAATTTTCTTAATTTTTCAATGTACGGACAAATTGTTACTAGCTACATGGACAAAGTTTATGATACGTAATTTGATGTTTATGACCAAATTAAAATCATAGCACAACACGAGAAATTGCAGATAAGTTATAGACGTATAACACTTATCTTATAGTGGTACGAAAAAAAATATATATATTGGTTCATCATGAATTTATAATAAAAATCACTGAACACAACGCATTATAAAATATGTCATTTTTTTTCCATATGAAATGTATATAACGAAAATGATACAATTATGAAACTATTATTAATATAACTGACAATGAAAATTGTTCCACTATGACAATTATTATTGGAGTTGAATTCGGATATGATGTTACATCCATTTTATTTTGTAGTTTGCAACACTTCTTTAATGCGGTAACAATTTCAATATTAATGATGATGTCAAAATGTATATATATGTCAATTTTTTTCGTTTAAAACCAAAAGTTTTATGACCAAGGAATTATGATGTTGTCCAAAAGAGGACAAAATGTTATCGAACAAAATTCACAATTACTAAATAATATTATTAATTATATAATTATGCATTTCTACATATATTAAGAAATAATTGTCTCCATAGTGTAGGAATAATATTTAGATTTATATACCATCAGGACATGAATATCCACAACGTTTATATAATCTATTCCGTTGCACACAATACAAAATCGTTTGCATTATAAACGTAAATTGTAAATACTCTATATACAGATGATTCATTTTAAATTATTTCATGGATTATCCGGTGATGGCACAGTTCCATCCATTTATTGTGAAGCAATTGAGATGCTTTATATTTATTTACTCGATACACTAAATAACAATAAATAAATGTATGCGTCGGAATAATTAATTATACATTTCCTCACAAGAATCATCAGTTAAATAAATAAATAAATAAATATAGATTTTTTTTCATATAATTTCATGTATAAATTTTCGACATTTCGGCTCTCTATATACGTAAATTAATGTTATGCATCGCAGAAATTATACCCATAAATATTATAATAATATATTGTAATAAGATGGAAGTCATATAAATTCAATTATATTAATTTATAAACACGTGTGCGTATCAAAAACTATGTACAACTCTTCCACCTAAATCAGTTTTCTATTTAAAATTCTATCAAAAATATATATTAATTTTTTCTTATACATTCGTTCTATTATTATTATTATTTTTAAACGATATTATTTCATAAATATTATATTATACTATTAACTATTATTATTATTATTTTAAAATTCATAATACCTTATACTTGTGTCCCAATTTTTGTACCGTGAAATCAACAGGAAATGACACCTTTATAATTATATATTTATATTTATATTTGTGTATGGGTATAATATATGAAAATTTTCGGTAAAACACAGGAGAGACCTTAACAACAAACCATTTATACAATAATAGTATACATTGTAAACGTATGATTTTAATCATCACTTTTGATGCGATCATTTTAAACATTATAATTTACTAACGTGTGGTTTGTGTATACAAATAAATTGTTGAAACAACCAAATTAAGAGATTTGTCCTTTGTTTGTTTGTGTGCGTTTGTGTGTGTATATATAAATAAAATAATTAAATATAGAAGAACATATATTACTTTTGGTTCGTATGTATAATTTCTAAATTTTATTATAATTATTTTAAGTAAATGAAAAACATTATATAATATAAAAATAATAATAATAATAACCGCAAATACTACTACAACTATAAGAATATGAAATAATGAATAATATTAAATTAACCTCTTCACTTATATCGGGTATATATAGTAAGAGTAATAAAAATCAAAATCCATGACGATGTAGATTTTAATATTTCACGCATTTTTGAGCTTGAAAATTTCAATTTAATATATAATTTACCTTTATATAAATAAATGCAAACGCCAATGTGTATGTAATACACGGCGATATACGATACAATTGTAATATGTAAAAATATAAAATATAAGAATTTATTATTTTAATATTAATATCATTAATTTTTTTTTGCGTTTCTAGGAGGACAAATTTTTCCATAAAATTATATACGCAAAACACATATAATTGTACGTACGTGTTTGTGGTGGTGTAGAAGTTATATGAATTTTAAAAAAAGTGAGTTTGAAATTATTTTATTTTAATTAATTTTTATATTATTATAATCAGGAAAAAAAAAATCATTTAAAATTTAATGTGAACATAATTAAATTAATAAAAAATATTGTGGTATATGAAAAATATAACTTACAGATCATTTGATATTGAAAATGTGCGAGATTTATGTATTTATTTGTTTATATACATAGAATTTGTAATTGTTTAAAATGTAATTGAATTGAATTTCCATTCAAATGAATATTATTTAAAGTACGTTTGAAAATCATATATATATAAATTTATCTTCATTCATAATAGAATTTCTCATTCAACACAGTGTCCATTGCGATTACATTGAATAGGTATTTCTCTGTGTGAAAATATCTCAATCAAATAATTTATTCTAAAAATTTCCATTTCGCACTCGTCACGGGTACCCAATTACGAAAATCTGATTTGATAAGCAACACTTTCACTTAACACTTTATGCAGAATTTTCAATCGTTTGAATTTTATTATAAACATTTACGTTTTTTAGTTTGTTTTTTTATAACTTATGCTATTTGGATTAAATAAGAATTTTTTTATTATCTTAACAATATGTAGACAATGAACCGACACTTCTTTATTATGGCCTATATAAGTATTTGTGTATAAGTCCACAACACAAATATGATAATATTTGCAGACAGAGTGTATATGTTATTTAACGTATATATAATTTGTAGTATAGTGTCTTCTATTGACAATATACATAATTTAAAAAGTAATACACACAGATTTCGGCTTTCAAAGATATCTCGCGCATTAATGGTTAAACGGGAGACAGGTCACATACATTTTGATGGGTATATACATATATTGGGTTGGGTGCTTTAAGTCATAAAAATTACAAAAGCCAATATTAAATTATGTTTAACAAAAGGGTAAAAAAAGAAGGAATTGTTTTGAAAACAATATTATGGTACGGTAAGATGAGGATATAAGAACTCCACTATCTGTTTTGTCAGCGGCTAAAAAACCTCTAGCTTTATAGTGGAAAAAATTCGTTAAATCTTTACTAGGGAAATGCTTTATTTTATTATTATTATTATTATTATTATTATAATTATTGTCATTTTTTGATGTAAGAACATGGCATTTTAAAAATACATTTAAATTTAAAAAATATACGCAGATTTCTTTGATTTGATTTTAAAAACAATATTTTATGCAAAAAATGGGAATAATTTTAGCTGTGTGTGTGTTTTTTTTTTGTATAATACATATACAATTCGAAGAGGACCAATTTATATCCAAATTATGAATCAACAATTTCCTAATCCGTATATATCTTCCGTATATTATTTGTTGCATATACATTTAATATATTAGGAGCTAATTTAATTTAATTCTTCAATGCAAAACAAAAAATAGTATATTTAACGCGAAAATAACACCGAGATTTTTCTCATACGTTATTTTCAATATTTAAATTGGAAATAACATTGTAATATTTTCGAATTAAAACCGAAAAATTCGACCGTAAAAAAAACGAAAATTAAACTCTAAAAAAAATCCAAAATACATTGGAAATGAATACCCAAATCAATTTTTAAAATAAACCATCAAAAAATGTTGTTTGATTCAAAAGCAAAAACAAATTAACAGCAATAATTTTCTTTGGAATTGAAGTCATAAACAATTTCGACGTTATTTCTATATTTTTAAATGGCAATAACATCTGAATTTTTTAAGGGTAATATCCCTTTTTTTTTTTTTGGGGGTGTTAATACCGGGCACCAAATATAATATAATATACAATGGAATTAAGTTTAATGTTTTTTTAGTCGAATAGACAAGAAGACAATGAGACAATTCTCTATAATTTTTACTATACAATTCCAGTAAATAATATTTATTATAACCGTGGATTATTAACGTTAAGCTCCGTGACTGTGCAACTATATCTAATCGATCGTCACGAACTCTAAGGTGGTTGCAATCAGCCCAACCAAATTGCAACAATTTTTTGGCATTACAAAAGTATTTTGTTGTCGGATGGATTATCTTCAGCAATGTACTTTTGAATATTATTGTAACCTTTTGAATTAATTTTCATCATTATTGTGTTCACGCATTTGTAATATATTTACTATAACAAAATTCAACGAATTATTCGAATATCCATTTTATATTCACTAAATTTGATTCCTTCTGAAAACGTTTTACATCAAATGACGGATCTATTTTAACTTTATGTTTTCTAGATTAACTATCCGAAAGAAATAACTTTAATGATGGTATTAATATGAATAGGCGTTAATCTCTCTATAATTTTTACTATACAATTCCAGTAAATAATATATTATAACCGTGGATTATTAACGTTAAGTTCCGTGACTGTGCAACTATATCTAATCGATCGTCACGAACTCTAAGGTGGTTGCAATCAACCCAACCACTTTTTCCAAAACCGATAATGTTCACACTTTGGTGCGCGTGTCGATAACAACGTATTATACTATAATTTTATTAAACCATGCACACACTATATAAACAATCAGTTAGTGACTGACCCCCATTATTGTGAAATTAGTTTTGATTTACGCGTTACATTTTTATAATAAACATTCTTTTGTTTTGGGTCGAATCAGGACAGGATTAGTATATTCAATAATTGTTATCATATAAACAAAAAAAAAACTAATACATATATTTTGTAACAAATAAAAACAATTCTTAATCACATATATGGGCACAGATTTATTATGTTAATTTAATTATAATACAATATATTATTAGTATTATATAAAGATGATCTGTTTTTTTTCGTTTTGAAGAACTGTCATAATTTATCATGATTAAATAACACAACAACGACAACGCGTATGACACAAAAAATTAATAATAAAAAAAAACTTGAGATATAAATACAATTTTCCAAAAAAACCAAATAATGAATCAATTTCATATATTTTTTTTTTAACTTTATTAATTGTGGTATCTATATAAAATAATCGTTTTAAAATTATAATTTATATTCACGTGTGTGTGTGTGTGTGTGTGTGTGTGTGTGTGTGTATAGAATAAAATAAAGATTATATATTTGTACCAAGTAAATATAAATAAGATAATTTAAAAATATGTAATATAAAAAATTAATATAGATTTAGAGTTTTGAGGTACAGGTACGAGAAAAAAAAAACCATTACCCCAATATTGATTTAACTATAAAATTATGTAGAATTTCAGTAGTAGTCGATTGTGCCTATATAAATAGGAATAATATTATTCTTTATATTTGTAATTAGATGACAATTTGTATATACATCCATTGGGTTTAACTAAACATATAAATTATTATTATTATAGTACTTTTATTATACGATTGATTGATTGATTGATTTTTTTATAAATGCTCGCATAGAGAAAACAGATAATGTTATCATATCAATTGCTTAAAATATTATTTATTATTTATTTATCATTTTTCGATATGACTTTAATAATCTAAAAATTACATGTTTATGTACTTATATTATATTTTTACTCGTCGTTGTTATGGATGTTATTTATGTTTATTTGAATGTGGCTACACAAGAAAGAAAAAAAACGGAATAAAAATTATAACTACCATATAAATTTAGAGATTATGAAATATTTGAGATATGCATTGCACATATTTTCTTAAAAAAAAGCAACAACAACAACAACAACAACCAGAAAATATGATTTATTGCTACTTTTTTTTTTATGTTTTTTTGGATTTTTGACAGCAAATATTGTACGTATTTTATTCTCATATAATAATTGAACATTTATTAAATGTGAAAATAAAATTGTTATTTTAGCTTAAGTTTTGGCAAAAAGTATTTATCCTTGCACACAGATATCGAATCATTGTTTATTGTTTGATCCTTTTTATGTTACATCGGATTATACACAAACTAATAATAGAGAAACTATGTACATAAAAGAAAATTTGACTATTTGGTCAGGTTCATATATAAAATAACACTTGTATGCATTGAATAATTATATTTAAGAAAAAATCTTTTATTAAAATAATTGGATTATTTAAAAAACAATGTAATTTAATAATTGGGCGGAAAAAATACTGCATAAAATCATGAAATACGTTTTTATATAAATAAAATTCGGAGAAATGTTAATCATTGGTTTAGTTTACACGTAGTTTATTTAGTACGAGACGGTTGAGATTAAATTCAACCTAAATATATATTAGTATGTTGTCTATAAAAATTTAGATTAGTCCTCTTTTCCGTATTGACTCACCTCTATATTTCCCCTATATAATTTTGGGGGGATGTTGTCTTGATCAATAAAAAATTATTATTCAATGAATATATAAATGAGATCTTTTTTTGACAACTACTAATTCACACTTATAAATTAAATTATAAATAATTAATTAATAAATATGTGACCCTAATGTCACTTAAATTTTACAAATATTCACATAAATTTGGCGTATGGAATGTGACCAATATTGGGTGAGGTCAATCGTAATAAATTGGGTGTAACTTAAGTCATTATAAAAATTATTTACATACACGCTATAATTTCTATATATTATAAAAATGTTTTCATTTATATGTAACAGTTTGTGCGGGTGGATGTGTTGCACCAGGTAAAAGAAAAATTGATACGAGATATTATACAATACTTATTAATCAATAGAATAATGTAATTTTGTTGTGACCACTTTGACGTCATAAATATTTACTATTTTAAGAGATGGAAAATCATATAGTTTTAATTTTAGTTTTTCAGTAGTATAAACAACATTCAATCAATCAATTTCCAATAATTTATTGACGATAATTTTAAAATTACTTTTCATTTAGAAAATATAGTCCATTTGATTGAAATTTTTGTATGAAATTGTGATAATTTATTTGAAGCAATTTATTTTACTTTTTTTTTTTTGTTATAAATGCACAGTGTAACAAAATTCTTAAGTTTAAAACTTCGTTAAAAATCTGAAAGCTTTGCATATTATTAACGTCGATTCTATAACACCACAAATCATAAAAAAAAAATCCTTCATATGGTGTTAAATGATGCGAAAGATTTAAAGTGCTTTGAAAAGGAGTTGTGGTGTTTTTTTTTTTTTTTTTTTCAATTCATATATTGGCGCAAGTGGAGCTTTATGTCATCTAATAAACCTTTCATTACAGCCAAGTTGGTAAATTACTCCGCATGGGACTATATAATAATTTACTAATTGTACTGCAATTTACGAAAGATGGATGTTTTCATAATTCTATTATTTTTATATGGGTGATTAGCCCATAGAGTTGAGGTCATAGACATTACAAAAATTGGGTTGGCAATATTTGGCACGAAGAATTATACAACTAAAAAAAAAGATATGTGCAAGATGCCACATTTGGCTATAAAAAAAAATCCAAATGCGTATTTTTCATTTGTTTTTATAAGCAAAATAAAATTATAATTTCAAATATCGTTTCATGAAAACTTGGATCCATCGCAATATACACCAGAACGAATGTAACAATCAAAACCTTGTTGATTAAAATTTGTGGTAGTACACCAAAAAATGTATTAAAAAGACTCTTTCATCTGCATAGAGGTCATATTATAAATTGAAACAATTTTTTGGCATTACAAAAGTCTTTTGTTGCCGGATGGATTATCTTCAGCAATGTGTTTTTGAATATTATTGTAACCTTTTGAATTAATTTTCATCATTATTGTGTTCACGCATTTGTGTAATATATTTACTATAACAAAATTCAACGAATTATTCGAATATCCATTTTATATTCACTAAATTTGATTCTTTCTGAAAACGTTTTACATCAAATGACGGGATCTATTTTAACTTTATGTTTTCTAGATTAACTATCCGAAAGAAATTAATTTAATGATGGTTAATAATATAAACAGGAGTTTTTATTCAAAAATAAAATATAGTTTGTGTCAATACAAAAATTATCTTTCCCTTAGAGTTGGGTTTAAAATTTTCAGACAG
Organism: Bibio marci; assembly: GCA_910594885.2. Lineage (NCBI taxonomy): Eukaryota > Metazoa > Arthropoda > Insecta > Diptera > Bibionidae > Bibio > Bibio marci. Next base: position 26,345,136 of record OU343118.1, on the reverse strand, counting down.
TTCTTTCGGTATAGAATCAAATTTAAATAAACAAACAATTATTTTTTTTGTCCTTATAAAGTGTTTAAAATTAAAATACAAGATATTTTATTTATATTATATTAGTCAAACTATTTAAATACTTCTTTTTTTATTTTAAGTAGCTTAAAAGTATCTGATACATATTGTATGTAATATTAAAAAGTAGATTTAAAATTTAAACGATTCGCCGACGTTAAACTAAAGAGTTAAAGTATAACATTTTTTATTTTTTAATAAAAATGGGAATATCTATTTAATAAATTTAATCATTTTATTGTTAAGAACTAAAACAATATAACATTATATAATTAATTAATTAATTAATTAACATTATATATATTGAAATAAATGAACTCTCAGTAGCGCAGTTGCATAGCGCCGAAATATATATATTATTAATCATGAAATATAGCGGGTTCAAATCCTCTATTTTTCATAGGAAATTTTTCGGGTATTTATTTTAATACTAAAATTTTTCTGCTGGGTGACCATTTGTTCTCGTTGATGGAATAAAAAAGAATAAAACGGATATCTTTGAAAATATGGTTTTGGACGCTATTCAAAGATTAACAATGTCTGCACAAATACACATTACTATGGGCTAATCACCCATATAAAAATAATAGTATTTTGAAAACATCTATCTTTCTTTATCTACAGTACACTGTACAGTACACAATTGGTAAATTGTTATATATACTCCGATGCGTAGTAATTTACCAACTTGGTTGTAATTCAAAAGTTTATTAGATGACAATAAAAGAATATTATTATAATTAATTAAATTCATAAAACAATACTTTTATTTATTTATTATATGGGTGGGCGGGGGAGGGCCGAAAAAAAAACGTAATATTTATTTATACTCACTTATATGGATTATAATTATTATCATGTTTATCATTATCCGTATCCATTATGGGTTAAATTTTATTATATAATTGTTATATAATTTATACTTTATTTATTATTACTCGCGTATTGTTGCTATTTATTGCGAATTGTATGTAAAATAAATAAAATTACACTTAACAATTACACACACACACACAATTTTTTGCGCACTCATAAAAAAACACATAAACACAATTTTAAAAAGTTTAAAACAAAAACTATTTAACAGTTTAATTTATTTTATAGCTTAATTTCATAAAAAAAAAAAAACGTAATTAATTAATTAATTAATTAATAGAAAAAAAAAATTCGTTGTACAATTAAACTTAATTCCTGTTTACACATTATTTACAAAATAAAATGTAATAATATTTAAAAAAAAATGTTTAAAAAATATTATAATTTAATAAAATTATAATAAAAAAAAAACCATCACTTTAAAAACACACAAAAAAATGTAAATCACATAATTGTAAATTAAAAATAATTCCTTTTTTTCCTTTTTATTATAGCCACAATTACACAATTTATTATTTTTTTAAAGTAGCGCCTATTTAAAAATTTGTCATTAAAAAACAAATGTTTAATCACTTTTAAATTTGTTACACATTGTTTTTTTCTTTCTTGTACAATAATTAACAAATTAATAATAATTCACACACATAAAATATGTTCATTGTTTTAGTTATTAGTTAATTAATAATTAGAAAAAAAATTATCACTAATTAATTGAATTTCGTTGTGAAAGGTAAAAAAATATCCATAAAATAATGTATTCAAAATAAATAAACAATAAAAAAAAAATGATGTATTAAAATTAAAAATATAATGGAAAACGCGAGAATGAAAAATTACGTTGTTAACCTTATTCCAATGGTTACCATTCAATGACTAAGAAAATTTAACAAATATTTTTTTAATAATGTTTGTAAAATATAAAATTTACTTATTTTTTCATCATCACCACCACACACAAACACACACAGATATAAATTTAATAAATAATAGTAGTGTGTGTGTGTGTGTGTGTGTGTGTTGGGGATTGAACGTGCAATTTCTATAAATTTACAAAAACACAGGTAACAAAAAACATAAAAAGACATATGTTCGACATATGATAAAATGAAATGTATATATATATTCCAAATGGTCTCACCAGCACCATCAACACCACCAAATAGCTCTCCAGTACTCAAGTATATACACACAATATCCATAAATAAATTGTTATTATAAAAAGAATCCAAAACAGAACCCATTCTCACTCTCTATTCCTACTAAAAATTAAAATAAATAAATAAATAAATATATTTTACCTGAGTTATTTTTTTACCTGTTGATTATTTACGAGTATTTTTTTCATTTTTTTTTTTCTTTAGCTTTTATAATTTATATTTAAAAAAATACAAAACCATAGATAGAGTTACGTTACGTTACGTTACGTTACGTTACGAGATAGAAATATATTTTATATATATCTTTTACTAAATACAATTTTTTATTAAATGTTTTCTTTGTTTGTGTGCATGTTATTATATTTATTTATTTATTTATTTATTTATTTTTGTTTTTGTTTTTGTTTTTGTTTTTGTTTTGCCTATAAATGTGTTTGTTGGCAAAGCGAATTTTGTAATCAATTTATGGTAAAATACATGTTTTTCCATACAAAATCCAAAACAAATAAAATATATAGAAACATGAGAAAGAATATATTTGATTTTATAATTTTAATAATATTAAATTATTATTTATAAAAATAAAATACCTACAACATATAAAACTTGTAATATAATGTGTAATTTATAGTGCTGTGTATATGGTACACATGCGGTTTGCATTTGTGTGCGTATAGTTGCATTGCATTGCACATTGCACTATAAATTGCAAATAGACACAGAAACGCATAATTATTGTCGATAAAAAATAAAATAAAATATTCAATATAATAATTTTATATAGAGAATTTTCTATTACATCGTTTTTTTTTTTTGCAGAATTATTCGTGCATAAATTTAATAATATTTTCTGTTATCTATATATGCTGCGCGTACGTTTTGCGTACATGCATTTCATAAAGTTGCCCCTAAAATGTTGGGATCAATCGATCACTATTTTTAGATAGTTATTATTATTGTCCTGTTGTAGGTGTTGCGCATATAATCGTTATAAAATTTTTAATTTATGTGGTAAGGAAATCCGACTATAGTATAACAATTTGTCCGTTTTTCGGAAAATGCGGAAAATTTCCGTGAAAAACATTTTTGAAATTTGACCGAAGAATGTTCATAGATTTTCCACTTAATATAATAGTATATTTCATTTAGGTGAATGGATTGTCAGGGTAATATTTCCAACAAATATCCGCCAGGGTATTGTATTCATAATTTATTTCCGCAATTATCGAAAGACAGTGGTTCAAATTTTGTATATATTATATTTCGCTTATTTCGTATAGATATAATCCTCACTCTTTTTAAATTTATTTTCATAATATTTAAAATAACCAGCAACTCAATTATTTCCTAGGAATTTTGTAAGAATTTTCATAGATTTTATCCTTGGTTTTTTGTTCTTGTTTATTACAAAATAAAGATATTCACAATCGATGAATTTTTGCCATTGTTCAGCATCTTCATTCGGTGCTCATAGAACTTCTGGTCGTTCGGTAAAAAAAACTGAATTAAACCGCGATTTGACATTATCGTCATAAGACTTATTCTACTAATAGGTATAATTCACGGGTATTATTTGCTAAAATACATGAACGATTCAAAGATATTATTGTCAATAAATCTGCACACAAAAAATATGAATATAAATTCTATGGATATTCGGTGGAATAATAGCAACGCGAGAAATAGTTGTAAGGAAAATCCGTAGAAATTACCATCGGAAATATGCGAACAATGAAAGGACATTTTTTTATAAAAATCCATGGAGAGGGACAGACACTCATCATATAAAATTCCAGCGGACATCCATAATAAATCCATAGATATTTTTTTTCGGATTAAAACTACGCGACTACTACATATAATGCGGAAATTTTTTCGGACAAACTAAGGACAGTGTTACCATGGGTAGGGTATAAATATTATATAAGAGTAGGTAGAATTTTGATCATCTGCTTAAAAAAAGGAAACATATAGCTTCATGCGTGATTTTATTCTCAAACCAAATTTGATCTATAAATTGAATGAGAAATATCCGCACATAATAAATGATCCCGATAGTTACGCAGAGTATGTCAGTTATCATATAAATATGAACTTTATAAAAACTATTTATATATTCTTATTCTCAAGCTATATACATTATACGAAGATTAATTGTATGAGAATTGATCGCAAAATTATTCAGGTGTCTCCAGTATTAGTTTCTGAATCGTATATATTTTGACTATTATTTTCTGTATATATATTGGTATAAGAACTTCATAATAGCAAGTGCATTTAATCCCAGAGCTATGAATAGGTATTCATACGCGAATTTCAATCAAAATTGTGATAAGAAATAACCAAATTGTCAACGTTTCCAATATTAATCTCATTCTCAATTAGCATGTACGAATCATCATTTTATCATTCCCTGAATCATATAATCGGACTATTATTTTCTATATACGAACCTTGTTAAAATTGTTTACATAATCCGTGATGTATTCATACTTACACTACACATATAGTAACTTCATATAAAAACTGTACCCATATATATATGTACGCACCCTCTTACATTCCGAAACATATTGACACAACATCAGTCAAAGATGTATCTTTCTCAAAACAACGTATATCACATGGTCACCTCTATAGTTTATGAGATTTTCTGAAAGTTTTGTTAATGTTGGTGGCTACATTGTTTTTTTTTTAAAGATACATCAAATATGGTGGTTGCTTTTTAAGTTTGTATAGTGATTGAAAAATTCATTTATATGGGTCTGATGTGTATAATAAGTAAATTTGTGTTTGCATCAAGATTTATATGCTGTAATCAAATATATTAACTATAATATGTATCAACGAATAATTGAATTATTAACTATATATAAAATAATTAAAAATCAATTAGGTGAATTATGAAATAGTATACCTTAATAACCTGACACTGCGCCGTATAGTCTGGACAATCAATACACATAATTCATTGTGCCAGATAGATGCTGATGGATAGTGGATATTCAGGATAAACACGTAGACTCTTCCTATCCAGTGTAAATATCACTGGAATACTGGGAGTTCTTTATCATAAAATAAATATTTTTAAATGAAAATCGTAATTTAAAAGCGCGTATAGATGATCATTTTATATTTAACGATTGTATATCTATTTTTTTAATAACAATCATAAAATAACATAATTTCTATAATTATATTATATATTTTTACACTCATTTATAATATACTTTATCATAATTAAGAATCAATTACACGCATTGTGTACGTATAAATCAGCCTATAACATTTATAAATTATTCCTCTTCTCACACAATTTGATTTAGTATTTATAAATAAAGATTGAAATAAATTAAGTATACTTTTGATATGATATGATTGTGCGAGCTACTTACTATACGTGATTACTACGAGTACTATGATATTTGTGAAATGTTTCGTGTGCTATAGATATAGATAGAAAATTTTATATTTAAGTAATACTTGTTGTATAAAAATATTAAATAGATAATAGTGTACTATATTAGAGGTATACGCATGTGTGCTAGTATTAATTTTTTTTATCTAATATTAAATTAAAAATAGGAATTATTATAGTGTAAAATGGAAAAAAAATAACAAACTAAATAATGTAAATTTATAAATTGAAAGAAAAAAAAATAAAAATACAATAACAGAAAATATAAACAGCAGAAAAATATAGTGCGTGTGAACCGGAAATGATAGAAGGTAAAAAAAAAAAATCGTCTTCGTCATATCATTTAATTTATTACTTTTATTGCATACACACAAAAAATACAGGAAATGAATTACTTAAATAGTAATACTTTTTTATTTAGTTATTTTATTTTTTAATATATACGTATTATAATAAAACATTGCAACAAGAACACAAACACACAACAGCGCCATTTACCTGGTTTACGTGAGAAAATCGAATTAAAAATGTACATGTGTACTTGTCCTATAATGCATCGAATACATTACACGTTCGAGTACGCATATAATTAAAACTTATTAGCAAATAATTCTGTCCTATTTTTTATATATATTATTTATACGAGTATTTATGCACATTAACTACTATCAACTATCCATAACCTTTATTTCGTAGTCATCCCATAAAATATATAAATACAATATTTATTCTATGTTGTGCGTTGCATTATCAATGAGTATTATAAACATTTCAATTACATTATATTATAATGTTTTAGATTGCACCACGCACGCAATATAAGACGCATAAATTTTATGTTTTGCACCTATATCCAATATACATTTTCTAATGTACAAATACTCGTATATTAAATATGGCATGTAATAATATCTATAAAAATAAATAATTTGTTAGGTATAAATTATATGAGAGGGTGGTGGGTTTCATATATCGACAGAACGCAACAGGTGATAATTATTTGATTAAATTCATTGATAAATACAATGTAATTATAAATAAAATTGCCATAAATGTAAATGTATTATGAAAAAAAATTGTATAAACATCGTAAATAAGGGTTGAATAATAATAATTTGAATGTGAATGGTTTGTATATTTGTATTTTAAAAATTTTATCATGTAATACATTTGTAATTACACAGTCAATTAATTTTTAAAAAGAATGGGGCTTCTATTTCTGTATTTTAAATATTACATTATAAGTATTAACCCTTTTAGAAATATACTAACAATAAATAATATATTATCGCAAATAGAATGTACAGACCGATTACGTGTGATTATAGTTAAAATAATTATTACAATTGAATTTGTAACACCAATGCAGTTTGAGATTAGATTATATTTAACCATTTAAAACACGATTCTTCTTTTACATTCACCGATACATTGATTGTGAACGCGTACAAAACGATTTTAAAACTGTCTTTCCATAATTTTATCCTCGTACAGATATGCAATATTGTATCAGTGTATAAATTTTGAAATAGCCTTCATAATTTCATTTAAATTACACATACTAAATTGCATTCAAATAGATTAGCACATTAGCCATTCGATACGTAATTGGACCGGTCTATAAGTCTATGAATTTTGAAATGAATTATTATAAACTATGTGGCATAATTCCACATTTAAAGCACACACAGATCAAATTTCATCCAAATGAACCAGTAGATTAACCAAATGTGCAATTGTGTAATAGTAGGAGTGTCGTAGGTACACATTTATACCATATTTCTATAGATAGTATTCTGCGTAAAATTGATGGCATACTATGCCTTGTTGCTGTGTTAACTTTAATTGATGGAAAATAACTTGAAAAATAAAAATACATATGAAATTTATTATATTTTATACCATCTTCATTAAATTCCCTAGTAACAGTGTTCGTAGTTTGTACGCATTACATGTAATAGTCCGTAGTTTTAATTCGAGGAAATATCTATGGATTTGTTACCGATGTCCACTGCAAATTTTATATGATCAGTGCAATCCTGTCAATGGATTTTTATAAAAAATGTCCTTGCATTATCCGCGAATATTTTCGATGATAATTTCTACGGATTCTCCTTAGAAGTATTTCTAGTTGCTATTATTCCACCGAATATCCATAGAATTTATAATCATATTTTTTGTGTGCAGATTTACAGATTTTGACAAAAATAGCTTTGAATCTTCCATGTATTTTAGTAAGCAAGTGAATTGTCCGTATTAGCAGAATACATTTTCTTATGACAATGATCGAGGTTTGATGCAGTTTTTTACCGAACGAAGATGCTGAACGATAGCAAAAATTCATCGATTGTGCATTTTTTTTGGTATTAAACAAGAATTTAACACCACGAATATGTTAAAATCCATGAAAATTCTTACAAAATTTCTAGGAAATATATAGATTTGAGTTGCTGGTTATTTTAAAAATTATGAAAATGAATTAAAAAGAGTGAGGATTATATTTAGATAAGCGAAATATACAAAATTTGACACCACTGTCTTGGATAATTGCGGAAATAAATTATGAATACAATACCCGGCAGTTATATGTTGGACATATTACCCTGACACTCCAAAGATTTCAATTGACCTAAATAAAATACTATTATATTTATTGGAAAATCTATGGGCTTTCGTTGGACAAATTCCAATATATCCTTTCTATGGAAAATATGTTAATATTTTCCACGGAAATTTTACTCATTTTTCAAAGTACAGACAAATTGTTACTATGTTTGATTCCAGACATTCACCAACACATTGATTTAATAAAAGAATACATCATTGAAAAAAAAAATTCAAACTTTTCAAATTTTTATTCAGTTCAAATACATTATCTTTGTTTTGTAAAACCATATAATTATCACCACTTTGTGCTTTAAATCTTATCGATCGCATAGAACGAAATGTCATGAAAATTTAACAATTTGTTTTGGTCGATACATAAATCAATTGGCTATGATCCAACTGGTTTTTATATATATATTCTAAAATAATTCTCCATATTTTTGGTTCAGAAGGTGGTGTACTGTATCTGTATAAAATATAAAAATCACATATTAATTTCAAAATGAATGTCAATTATTTTTTAAAAATTTTAATTTATAAAAAATAAAAAATAAAAATAAAATAGGAAATGTTTTAAAATTATTTCGCTTCGCTTTCCACTTCTCAATAGATTTATTGCATATATATATATATTTAATATTAAATTTCAACCAACCGAGAAAATCATTGAATCAGAACTATAAAATTTATAAATATTACGATGAGGACTTTTGAAACAGAAATATAATATTGTATAAATGAAAATAAAAATGAAGAATAATAAACACACACAAAAACACCACCACCACCACAACAACAAACATCATTTACTATTAATTTTAAAACATCAACTATTAAAATAAAATAATAAATGTTTAGTTTATATTTAGAGCCATAAAAAATAATTCCAACAATATTCATTCTTGTACACGGTAAATTTTCCTTTTGTAAATTGTTAAAGAAGAATCTTATTATTATTATTATTACTCTGTATTATTATTTTTTTAGTGGGCATTTGGTTCTATGACTCTATAACATTCAATATTATTTTTACGATAAATTTATATTTGTGTGTATTGGTTTATTTATTAGTTTTTTTTTTAAATAATATAAGAACAGAAATATACAAAAAACTATATATTTCTCTGTTGTATAAACCAAAATAAAACCAGCACTCAAGAAAAATTAAATTACCATCGATGTAATGTGAAAAAAAATAAATAAAACAACAACAACAACAGCAAATAGCAGAACTAACGCGTAAATACATGTATAAGGAAGGGATACATTCAATTTAATTGGTTAAAAAGAGACATTTAAAATTATATACACTTTTTTTTGTTTTATTTAATACAAAAATAAAAAATAAAATGTACTTGATTTATTTAACAACAACAACTAAAACAGAAAAAAAAATCTTCTCTTGCTTTATATAATATTTTAAATAAATAAATAAATAAATAAATAAATAAATAAATAATAACGTAACAAAAAATATTGAATCCAATGCTCTGCTGAAGACTCCATCCATATACACCATATATATATATACAATACCAAAATATACGACGATAAGTGTATAGAAAATAATTTTACTCAACGCAAGAAGAGCATATATATATAAGTAACAAGAAATATTCTATATATGGACCATTTACAAAATTATTATATACAAGTAAACCTCTATAGCTATACTATATTTATCTTTTATGTATATACAGCTAATGTTATATAAAAGTGTATATAACAAATGTTAAAAAAAAAATATATAAGAGACAGAGAGATAATAAGAGATGATTGTTTTTGGTACACTTTGACAAGCAAATCATGAATGAAATATTAACATTAACATGATGATGATATGAATTTATACTATATAATATACGGTGTGATGTGCAATGGTATGTGAATAGTATTTTCTTACTAACAATATATATTATTAGTTTAAAATTGAAACATATAAGCATTTGTATATATATTGAAAGCGAGAACAACAAGAACAATATTCAAAACATTTGTATAGAATACAAAAAGATGATGAGATGGTGATGCTGTTAAGAGATAATAAGAGATCAAAATAGTTGGCAAGGATATATACATTGGAAAAAAATTGATTTTGTATTGGTTGCTTTCAATTTTACCATTATTCTTTCTTCCCTTCTCATTCACATAGTATCTGGTATACATTTATTAATCAGCATGGATAAATTTCCGCATATTGTACAGCGTACGGCACAGTTACACCACGTTTTTGCCATAATAATGGAACAACAGACAAACCATAAATATATATGATACAAAAAATATAACATAATTTTATGTGTCAACTTTATAAAGTGGGTCTAATTTCAAAATTTATATAAATTACACAAAATCCACATAATTTATTTTTCTAATATATTGTATAAAAAAGTAATATAGTTTAAAAAAAACTTCTTAAATATAACTGAACAGATAATTTTCGTACATACATTTGCGTTCTGTTTGTATTTTATTGTTTATGGTATACAAATAAATGTGCAAAAATGGTATATAATGTTAATTAATTCTGCAAATTAGTTATCGTGTTTTTTATGTTGGATTCACAATTCCGATTGTTTTATATATAGATACTTTTCTCACACCTTTCGTGTTATAAATTATTTATTTATTTATTTATTTATTTATAAACCGCAATATGCCAATGACTGTGTCCAAAATATAAGGTGACATTTTAATTTTTTTAATTTTGCGATTGTTAAAATTAAATAATATGTTTTGTCTCATATGTTAGTAGTAGTAGAAATAGTACTTTCGTCCTTGACATCTGTATCAAATTTTAATTTAGAATATTCATTAGTTGGTGAATAAAGAATTTACATTAAATTTTATTTGTTGGATTAACAAATTTCGTGCTGCAGATTTATTTTTTTGGTGCAGAAAGTTTTTGGTCACAACAACAGGTTATGTAACAAAAAAATGTTTACAAATTGTACACAAATCGTTTTAAAGACGATTCTTTAAAATTTTCATTTAACAATTGTTGCTATTGTTGGAATTTTGAAAATATTCAGTGAATATCATTTTAAAATATGTTTTGTGTCTCCATACGCTTTAATGCTCGTGTGGTTCCAAAAACACTCAATTTTTTTTTTGAAAATGATCGTAGTGTTTGTAAAGAGTTTGACTGTCAAAAAACGGTCATCAAATGTATCATTTCCGGAGATGAGACTTGGATTTATGCTTATACGACCTACGAAAACAACTGACCACCAATCAAGTGAATAATGTGCCAAATGTAAAACAATACGGAAAAAAAAATCAAAGTCATGTTAATAGATTTCTTCGATTATCTTGGTATTTTGTAATTTCTTCCATCGCGTCAAACAAGGATTATTATTATTAGTGGTGTTATTCATCGTTTGTGTGAAGGTATTCACGTCTAAATAGTTGGCAATTGTGGAAAGATAATTCTTGGTTCTTGTACCCGGATAATGTGCCATCGCATGCACTGCACTCAAGACCATTTCCACCACAATCAAAATATTAATCTGATTCAGCAATGTCATTTTATTTTTTGCGCACAGTCGTATATATACAACGAACAATCGGTCGTATATTCTATTTAAATTGTAAAGAAAGTTTACCTTTATAAATGTAGGTATATTAAACACTTATTAAATAATATACATGTCAGGTGCTGTTGGCTGCTACCTATATATTTTGTATGTATCTAACACTACAAAATCTATATATATATAATAATATATTTAAAACATACATAGAAATTAGTGTATGCAGTTTAATTAAATACAAATTATTTGTGTGCACTGTATTGATTTTTTAAATTTTTTAAAAAAAATATCCACCAACAAATTGTGTGCGTGTGTTCCGGATTATTCAAATTATCACATACACGAAAAAAATATATCACACACTAAAATTATCTAATAATTTTCTTTATTTAAAATATAGATTTATATAAAATAAAATGTATGTGATAGCTTGATCCCTTTTTTATATAATTGAATTCTTGGTAAATAAAGAATAATGATCTTAATATCTTTAAAGTATTTGCCGATCATAAGTGGATTATTTTAGATGAACAGTTTTCAATGCATGCACAGATGACGTCTAATAATCATAGTAAGCATATATCAATGTTGCAGAACTAAAATATAAAAACTGTTTCCACTTTAATATGCCCGCACACAATTTCTTCGAAATCCCTTGAATAAAAACTTTAATCTAAAAAAACCATTTATTTTGTATAGAAACGCTTCATATATTAAATGTTTGTGTAATTCCATTTCGAACTTACTTAAAAATTCATCAAAATTGTATGTGGAACAACATCTGGTAAAAAAAAAAAAGGCAATCTAAGTAACTTAAAATCTCTGTTGCTTATGTCAAAGGCATGTTGTTAGCATCTGCACTACATATGGTTGTTAAATCAACCGAAAATTTTCTACGCATAAATTTTGGGTTAACAATGCAAAATTGCTATAAAAATCTTAATGACCTCATAAATAACATGGCAATTCTGATTTTGTAAAAATATATTCAAAAATTAATCACAAAAAATAAATACAAACATTAAAAATACCAAAAAATCACTGATTATGAAATATAGGATAGGATAGGTAATATAAAAAATATCCTTTTTTTCAATCCTATAAATTAGAAATGTTAAAAGAATCAATTTAAAAACCTACGCATAAATCAACCAACAAAGAAATAATATTTATTATTTTTTTTTATGTAACAAAAGTGTTTTTTTCCTTTTTTTTCATTTAAAACGAAAATTTTGAAATTAAGTAATTTGTCAAAATCTATTTATGTCTAAAAAGAAATCTCTGTGCGCCATATACATAACAATATAAATTATTATAATCTTATATAAAGTATAAGTTTTCAATAGGCCATATAATTTAAAAAAAAAAGGTATTTATGATACCTCTAGAATGCCTAAACCTGCAACACACATGTAAAATTAATGATTTAAATAAATAATAAACGTCATTCAATCATTCATTCGCCAGTCATTTTATAAATACAAAATTTATGTTCAGCTTATACCATACCATCATGTCGCGCGCATATGTACGTATAAAATATACTTATATTACTTCTTTATGATCGAAGTTACTAATCCTAATTTTTTTTTCCAATTCTTATACCTTTTGCACCTTTGTGTTTGTTTGTTTGAATACAATGGGAACCAAAAAAAAAATGTTTGTTTATGTGTAATTCGGTGTTTAAGTAGCGCGCGCTTATAAATATTATTATATTATTAATATAATATAAAATTATTCATATTGTTGATTGTACGCATTGGTCCAAAAAAATGCTACATATAGAAATTATAATAATTTTAAAATTACAAGAATGTGCAGTTTTTCCAATAATCAGAAGAAAAAATGATTGCATAAATTTGGTTCGATGTGTGTATCATCAAAATTTCTATATATATCGTATTTTGCCCATATACACGTCCCGGTGGATTGTATACCAACTGATTAAATTAAATTTATTCTCACCATAACTTTTATCGTTTATCATCTATGTTATATATGGAAACGTTTTACTAAATCATTATATTATATTAACACGTTAATCGCCATGTCAGTCATATGTGTCTGACGCTAAGAAGTTCTACATGAGCCATTACAGACATATATGTCTGATGTACGCGATTTGGTAGAAGGCCATGACCCATGTGAAAATTTTTCTGATATTATCGTGGCGATTAACATGTTAATTACTATATACATACGAAGATATCCTTTTTAATCTAATATTTTCACATCACAATTAACTTAATTATTTTATATGAATAATTTAAATTTTTAATATAACATTTCTATTAATATTTCTTAATCAAAGAAATGCATATATATATATATTAGATAGCATTGGTGTTTTTTTAATAAATATTGTAAATATAGGCCAGTTGTTATACAAGGATTAAATAATATAATAGCATTCACATTCTGAAGGACATTTTACAGGCATCGTCTAAGGATATTTGTAACAAAAACAAATTTATATATTCTGTATCTCGTAACAACTCAATTAATGTGTTGACGACGGTAACCAAGAATTCTTCTTTTAGTCGTGTTATCATTAGTTTTTGCGTCGTTACTATATATACGCGAGCACCACAACACAGCAATAAAAAAGCACCAAAAATTAATAATGTATTTATTAAATAAAATATTATTTAATAAAATTTTTATTATACCACATTATGTACCACCACTACCTAATATATTGATTTCAAAACTTGATAAAATCTGTAAGAACTATCTATCTAAATATACAAGGGTTGTTCAAAAAATTTCGCATAGTAGAGATGTGATGAATATATATTTCAAATAACACACACAGCAAAGTTTAATAGTTAAAATGTGTAATGTTTTTGTAGGATTTTATTAAAATAGTGATTTAAGTAGTAGTGCGCCTATCACTGTTTAATTTGATAAAAAAAAAATCCTTTCAAGACACTTGTTTGGTCTACTATTTTAAATAATATTATCCGATTATTGTATTATATTTTGCATCCACTATCAGATCATCTATACAATGTTTTTTCAGACGACTTTTAAATTCAAGTATGCATTTGGAAACGATTTAACGATCCAGATTCCTGTAAAACTATTTTAAAAATAACGCATCTACTCTAAACCATCGTTTTTTTGTATTTTTTTCAATACATTCAGTTCTATTGATGTCTAATCGCGAACTATTTGAATTGAACACCGCGCTCGTATAATAAAAATACGGAAAAAAAAATTGCAATGCCTGCGTGGAAAACAGGAAGAAAGATTATAAAATATAGAATATCGTAAAAATTGCGAAAAAAATTATAGAATCTTTCTGCATAAAATAATATTGTAATATTCTGTTTTATTTTTTCCATCGTGTAGACATTATGAGATTTTTAAAATTTGTAATATACTAATATTAATGAACGTTGTTTTTGGTGCCTTATGGCTCTTCTTTTGCGATGATAATAAAGTTTATATAATGATGGATATATCGTGATTTATTAATAAAATTATCTTTATGTTATTATTACATTATTATTATTATTATTATTATTATTTGTTTGTTTGTTTTGTATGTAACGTAATATTTTTCCTTCTTATTTTTATTTTTTTCCTTATTTATTTATTTAATCTTTATGTATTTTTGTGCTTTTTTTTTGTGGTTTTAAAATTGAAGTACGCCTACATTTAATTAAATTATTTCTTTAATAAGTTTATATTATATATAGCTATATTGAATAAATAATCTAACCCTGTTTATATAGTTGTTGTACGCCTCTAATAATCGCATATCTTTATTTGGAATCAATAATTTTCAATAATAAATATATTGACTCTATGCTATGCGGATACTTCATATATATTTTAAATAAAAATATAATATACAAAAATTATGTTTTACAAAAAGACTGGATGTTTTAATATGTGTGCCATAAATGAATGATGATTGAGAAAAAAATTTAAAGATAAATAAAGAATATTTTATTTAAAATTAGAATAGGTTTAGTATTTTCTACATATATTATAAACATATTAATTAAAACGAAAAAAAATCATTGGCGACGACGACAACGATAATGGTACGATTCCAAATACCGTCTGATACATATATTGTTTATATTTTGATTTAAAATAAAATTGAATTCCTAAATATTATCACATAACACATGGGCTGAAAAGTTTTCGAAAATTCTAAGAAAAAAACAATTGTTTTTGCAAAATTAAACTTTATTCATCAACATACATCCCTTCGTGGGCGATACACTGATTTCAACGATCTTCCAACTTTTCGATACGATATTTTTATAGTACGATTTCGTTTTTTCCTCAAAATAGGCCTCTGTTTCGGCGATCACCTCTTCATTGCTCTTAAATTTCTTTCCAGTGAGCATTCTCATGAGGTCTGCAAACAGGAAAAAGTCGCTGGTGGCCAGATCTGGAGAATACTGTGGATGTGGAAGCAATTCGAAGCCCAATTCATGCAATTTTGCCATCGTTTTCATTGATTTATGACACGGTGCATTGTCTTGATGAAACAGCACTTTTTTTCTTCTTCAAATGCGGTCATTTCTTAGCGATTTCATGCTTCAAACGCTCCAACAAGGCTTTATAATAGTCACTATTGATGGTTTTTCCATTTTCGAGATAGTCGATGAAAGTTATTCCATGTGCATCCCAAAATACATATGCCATAACCTTGCCAGCCGACTGTTGCGTTTTTGGTCGTTGTGGACGAGGTTCGTCGCTTGCTGTCCATGATGCTGACTGCCGATTTGACTCCGGCGTGTAATGATGGAGCCATGTTTCACGAAATTCTTTTTTTTCCATCTTTTTTCAAATAACAAAAGTAGCTACACTCACAACGCAATATCTCACAAATTAATGGTCGGACTGCTGTCAAATTTTGAGACGTATCGTTTGAAGGTTGGTACTAACTAAAAATCATATGAAAAAAATTCTAGAAAATTCACCTCTTAGAATTTTCCGAAACTTTTCAGCCCATGTGTTATTATATGTATATCAATAGAGATTGCCATAGTTCAAGCATTTTTAAAAACTATACAGAATTAATAGGAGAACCGTTTTTTTTTCGTAATTATAAAAAACAGCCACAAATCATCATCATATTTTTGTGTTTTTGCTATATATTTACTTTTCCACTCATTGCCATTGGCATTCTCCAATTATTATCTGTCGGTTTATCTTTCCCAACAAGCTCATTAGTGTTTTTATGGAAACATTAAAAAAAAATAATGTTTCCTTGATTTGTTGTCACGTTATTCATTTCGCTAACAATTTTTCAAATCATCTCTTTCTATAAAGTTTAATATTTTCGAAAAATTGTAACGTATTAAATATTTTTTATATATATTTAAATTTTTTCACCTGATGCTTTATACTAAAACGATTAATTCAATTTTTTTTGGCAATTTTTCTAAAACTGAACACGACCCTCTAGCAACACTGTTCGTAGTTTGTCCGCAAAATTTCCGCATTTTATGTAATAGTCCGTAGTTTTAATCCGAGGAAATATCTATGGATTTGTTACGAATGCCCGCTAGAATTTTATATGTTTAGTGCAACCCTGTCCATGGATTTTCATAAAAAAATGTCCTTGCATTATCCGCGAATATTTTCGATGATAATTTCTATGGATTTTCCTTAGAAGTATTTCTCGCGTTGCTATTATTCCACCGAATATCCATAGAATTTATATTCATATTTTTTGTGAGCACAGATCCACGAATTTTAACAAAAAAAATATATGTTTGGATTGTTCATGTATTTTCGCAAGTAATACCCATAAATTGTTTCGTATTAGCAGATCAAAATTTTGTTATGACAATATTGCCAATGATCGCTCGGTTTGATTAAGTTTTTTACACCGATATAGACCAGAAGTTCTATGAGCACGGAATGAAGTAGCTGAACGATGGCAAAAATTCATCTATTATACATTTTTTTAATAGTAATAAACACAAACAAAAAACCGCCAATATAAAATCCATGAAAAGTCTTACAAAATTTCTAGGAAATATATCGATTTGAGTTGCTGGTTGTTTTAAAAATTATGAAAATAAATTATGAAGAGTGAGGATTATGTCTATAGATAAGCGAAATATAAAAAATTTTAACCACTGTCTTGGATAATTGGTGAAATAAATTATGAATACAATACCGCACGGATATATGTTGGACATATTACCCTGACAATCCAAAGATTTCTAATTAATCTAAATAAAATACTATTTTATTAAGAGGAAAATCTATACACATTCTTTGGACAAATTTTAATATATCTTTTCCATGGAAAATATGTGAATTTTTTTCACGGCAATTCTCCTCATTTTTCAAAGTACGGACAAATTGTTACTATTAGGAGAATAACTAATTTTCTTATACCCATACATATTTATTTTTATTGTATTACGATATGTGTTTTAAATAATATATTAATGGCAGTAATTAATCTATTCGCGTGACCTATAAACCCTTTTGCACTGCGGCAAGATTATCTCCGTACATATATGCAACGTATTAAACTAATACATTTATTAAAACATTTTGATATTTTAAATTAAAAATATCTTTGTTTTTTTTTTATTCGATTTTGGCAAAACCTTGACTTGTTGTATATCAAAATAAAATTAAAAACGCATTTAAAATTATACATAAATATAATATAACTTAAAAAAAAAAAAGAAGATAATTACAACAACAAATATAAGTGTTACACCCACAATTTTTTTTCGTTTTTTTTTGTTGTTGTTGTACAAAAATATTAATGTACATTTTATATCTTAAATAATTGTTAACAAAAAAGCTAACTCGTATATTGTTGTTGTGTGCATGTAATAAAAGAAAAAAACCGATAAACGAAATAACAATAAATAAATATGTACATAATAATAATAATAATAATCACATGAAGAGACTATAAGACAAGATATGAAATCAATCTGAAAAAGTTTAAAGATCAATAATATGTCAAGAAATAATAAAATATTTAATCGTGTCTGTAATGGATTAGGGTAAAAGTGCTAGTTTATGCGAATAATTAATATTGTTTTTTTTAAATTGTCAATTACAATATATAAATAAATTAATTTCATATCGGAATTTATAATTATTATATTGTAATTACAAGCGAAAATTTAAAAAAAAAAAATAAATGGTTAAGGATCTAGGTAATTTTATAGACAAAAAATTGAGTGTAATTAATGTTATAAAATATTAAGGACCGTTCCAGAAAATGTATACGAAAATTTTTTGAAATTATCTTTCATTTGAAAATGAATACAAAAACTGTGAACGACTGACGATAGAATCAAACAAGAAATTGAGTATAGAACTAATATTTAAAGGACTAAGGACATTCCGTTTGAATTTTACACACTCATATAATTTATGAAATTACTTAATCGGAAACTTTATGTGTTAATATATATACGAGAATTAAATAGGAAATTGAACGAAATGGATTATTCAAGGATCAAGGACATTTTCAGGACCTATATACTATATATAGTTGAAAGTATACGTACTATACGCTCTTATGACGTATATATTGATAGCACGACTAAATTATAATTAATTTCAAAAATAATCTTGTAATTTCCTCAATTCTTTAAGCATCAACTTCAAATATACATCAACTATTTTATTCCATTTGCAGCATATAAGCCACGCTGATATTCTAGAAACTATACACTCATTCGTGTTTAATTTTCTTTCATATTAGAGTGTATAGTGTAAATTCCAAACTAATATAATAATCTCGAAATGTCCTTGATCCTGGAAACATCTCATCATCCGTTACTATATATAGGCAACGTTTAAATAGATCGTAAAATATCGCATTAATTATTGTTTGTGGGTGTATTCGATTTACAAATGTGATTTGTTTTAATTTAAACCAAATTAAAAATTGACTTGGAATTCGGAAAATTTACTAGTTTTTTGAGTATTTATATTAAAGCGATGTTATCCACTTACGTTTAGCGAAACGCATTGGATGGTTTTCTTATTAGAATTATACGAATATTATATTTAAATTTTCCCAATGTGAATATTAAATTGAATAATTCAAATTTTTAAAACATAAAATAAATTAAAAATATTGGCAAATTTTAAATTACCTATTTTTTTTTCCTGTTTAGTTTTTGCAAATAAATAAATAAAATTGCAACATATTTTTTTCTTCTTGTGTGTGAGTCTGTGTGTGTGTGTGTGTCTTATTTTTCTACAATATTTACATTTAATTATATAATTTAATCATATTAAACTATAAGCGGTTGGTAATTTCCGGTTGATTCGACCTTTTGCAATCAACTTTGTTAATTATTCGTATTTATTTTTTTTTTATTATTTTGTTCAATTTATTTACTATTTTTTCTTAATTAGCATATCTTTTTGAAAACATAAATATTAAATATAAAAAAATGGTATATTAATAATTATAGATTTTGTATATGTTATACAGGAGCACGGTGCAAAATAAGTAATACATACGCTAGCGAGGTGTGGCTATATAATATAATGAGATTGATGATTTTGCAGAAGGATTATAGGCATGCACCGAAGTCATACACCTTAAAGTTGTATTGCATGAAGTATTTTCTTTTGATTGTCGCCACTGCCGTGTCTGTAGACATATTTGTCTGGTCGTGGTGGTCTTCGTTTTTGTATATAAAATCATTTTTGTGTATTTTAATACGGCAAGGTATTGTATTGAAATTTCATGTAAAATTTGAAAAAACCATTACTGAAATTTATCTTTTACTAAAAGAAGTAGTTGGGCGCAATGAATGCATATTGCTTGCGTCGGTTTTTAAGTGATTTAACCGTTTCCACAATGACAGTGAAGACGTTGAAGATGATGCATAACCGGGTACCGCCCTTCTACTTCATAAATGGATAAATATATATTTAAAAAATCGTTAATCTGACCGTTTTTTTTTTTTAAATAAAATGTTTTACAAAATTATAGTCTCATTATACAGCTACACCTTGTTAACTCTCAAATACAAAGAAATAAAAAACAATAAAGATATTTATTACTGATTTAATTAAACAAAAAAAAAATTATATCTTTCTATTTGAAAAATGAATATAAATATTTATATAAAAAATATGATAATCTTTTATTTATTTTATTGCATTTTTATATGCGGTGATGATGATGCAATGATGAAAATTTCCATAATTCCATATTTGTTTATTATAATATACTTAATATTACTTATGTGTAATTTACAACATAATATGTATTTTGATATTTAACATATAATATACATCATTAAAAAAAAATCTGTATTCTTTAATTAATCACTATACAGACAGATTCATATAGTCATCAAGGATGTAATATACTTATATAGACATTTCCATTTTAGGTTAAACTCTTTCTCTATGCTTATGTTACTTATAAATATTTATACAAACACACACACACATACGATCTTTTAATCTTTTTTAAAAGATAAATTAATAATAATTAAACTATTTATTATCAATGTGAAATACAGTAGCACCGTCAGCACAACCTGTAAACCACTTAAAAGTAACGATTTACAGGGAGTTATACGCTCTATACAAAAATACTAAACAAATCTTAGCCCCACCATTCACTTGAAAATCTTAAGTTCAAATTTTAAAACCGATCTAACTTTTAAAATTATACTCGTGCGGTCTTTTTAAACCAGAATTTTTACTTTGTTTTTAAAATCCAAAACACCGTAACCTATATGTGGAACTATGAAATATTATAAAAATCTATAACAAATCTAGTACACATTTAATCAATTCACTATTTTTTGTTATATGGTTTTGTTTTATTTAACCTACATTTGTGTGTCCGAAATAATCGTCTAAAAGTAAACAAATTTATTAAATTAATTCATTCAGAGTTTATTTTTGCTTAATAATAAATAATATGTAAATAATGTTGTTGTTTTTAAAGAAAAATTGTATATAACAAAAACCCCAAAAAATCAAAAATTTATATTATTACAATGAATTTGTGTGTTGAGTCATTGTGGTATAAGTATGCAAAAATTTTTTTCAACCAATTTTATATTCATTAATTTAAAAAAAACATTGCTATTTTTTTTTTGGCAAATATACCTGAAATAAGAATACTTCACACACCACATATTGTTCAAGATTTTAATTATGGTCTCACCTCACCAAAAAAACTGAATCCGAACCACTTTGAAAGCTTCCTAATAATAATTGCGGTTTATACAAAAATCCATCGACTATTAATTTAATTGTTTCTTCATCCAATTTTGACTAAATTTGACTAATTTACAGATCGTTTATAATTCTTTGTTGGGGTGGAAGTTTTACGGAAAATATTTTCATAAAATATTTTAAGTTAGAATTAAATTATTCATATAAAGTTTATGATGCAAAATTCTATTGATGATATTACAGAAGTGGTTCATCGTCTGACACATTTGGATAATATTTTATAGATACGATTATGGGAGGCTTATATAACAGCACTACTCAATTCCCTGTTTATTAATTACCTTTCAAAAATAGGTAAACTTATATTCTTATTTCTAAGTTACTTATAAAATTAAAATGTCCTGCTGATTTCTTCTACTTGTTTTCAATTTTATAATAGATGAGATATTGCATGAGTAAATTTAAAAATTATCCTTGTTAATTACTTAAGAATTACTGAAGATGATCTTTTATTTATTCTTGTATTTATTCAATATAGATGCGGTAAAATTAGATAAGAAATGTTCTAGTTTTATAGATAATATAAAAAGTGTTTTTACAGTTTCTCTATTTGGTATTTTATTAATAAATATCTTTGAGTAATTCTTTGGCGATTACGATGGCTTGAAATAATAGGACGAGGTGCAACCAAATAAGTTTTGATATTTAGATTAGGAAATAACGTAATGCATCGGTCACACATTATAGAGCGATGTGGAGGACATAACAAACGAATTCTTTTAGTGGATTCGCCATAAGTACATAATTCAGAGCTGTGCTAGTCTAGATTAAAACCTAGTCATATATTATTATTATTATTATTATTATTATTTACACAATACGTGAGTGGAGTAATCACATGTAAAATAAAATATGTTTACAAAATAATAGTAAATTTTTTTTATTTTTACTATATGGACTTATGTGAATAAGGCTCAAGAACAAAATCAATGGTAATAAGGTTAAATTTAAGTAATTACAATTGAAACTATAATTAAATTGGCACACACAGTGTGATGGTTAGTGTGCATAAATATTAATTATATTTATATATATAGCGTCCGAAGGTGGTTGTTACATGCAAGGTCGATTCCCGGTGTTGACACACATATATTTATATATGCGATTGCTGATGGATTACGAGTATATAATATTTCTGGTGATTGTGTGTATACGTTTGGTGGTGGTGGTGGTTTACGTTATATCTAAAGAACCAATTGATTAAAAAAGAAGAATACACGAACCCAAGATGATTTGATAAAGTTCTATGTACACACACAATATTTATTTATAAACAATATATTATTAAGCTGTGTGCGCCCATATATGATTAAAACGTGCGCACATCATTTAATGTTGTTTTTTATTATAATAACAGATTTTAGTCGGACATAATTACTATTATTATTTTCAGTCAAAATAAATAAATAATTGTTGTTGAAATTTTTTAATTTTATATTTTAAGAGGAGTTTTCTTGGTTTTTTTATTTTCTTTTTTCTCTGTTATCTTAAATGAACTTTATGCCCAAGATTTCTGTATGTGCTTTTATTGCGCTAATATTTTTGGTATTATAGTTTTTTTGTTTTTTTTTTTAAGCGGTTGTTGACTTTTTTCCTTCGACTAAAAGGGAAACAAATGTAATATATTTTAATTTTTTTTTTGTTATACCTTACATTGGTTCAAAATGATCGTACATAAATACGAATATATATTATGATGATTTGGTTTTAGGTTTGGTGTGGTTCTTTAATTGTTAAATATAATACTTTAGCGATTATATAATTATTTTATTATTATTACTATTAAAATGTGTGGTTTGTGTGGTTTTGTTATTGTTTCATTTTCATACATGATGTTTAAATATACAATAACTTTAATTTTGTCCGCACATATAATATTTTCACACACAATATTTTTATTTTATTATTTATGACTTTGTGTTTATAACGCATAACCTGCTGGAAGAAATATATATATGGTTTCCTATCTATATCTATCTGTCTATTGCTGTATAATACTTTCAATATTATCAAAAGTGTGATACGATAACTAAATATTAAAATAATAAAACATTTCGTTAAACGCGTTTACACTCTCTGAAACAAAAAAAGTAGAAGATTTTGACAGTTTGAAATAATTAATTAAAATCATTTTTGGGGATTGTATACTTATACTGTACCATGACTTTATGTTTTTGAAAATGTGTGGTGGCCGTTATGTTCTAAACAGTTCTATTTGTGATGGGAATATTAAAATTAATTGTTTCCGAAATAATTACGACAAATTATGGTCAGTGTGTGCCACTAATGACACTATTTTATACTTATGTATACAGTTACAGATACACAAATGGGATAAGGTAGTTTGTTAGAAAATATCCTCAGGATAACAATCCCATAACCTTTATATTAAACCACTTGGGTAGTTTTTGCGACCAGTAAAAATAGCACTTTTTCAACTCGTAATTACGGTTATAGTATATACGTGTTTACATCATCATTTAAGTTAGTCCTTCTATGGATAACTATACGATTCGTTATATCGCCTTCACAGAGCACCTTCTCGATGGTGATAAGTATAAAAGTCTACATAAAACAGATTCGTCAGACCTTTGTCTAACGACATTACGTAATAAGAAAAAAATAAATATATTAAAAATAGATTTATGAAGTAATAATTATTTTTTATTATTGACCAAAGTTCAATCTATCGCAGATAATGTTCAGGTAATTCAACCTTTTTATTTTTTGTCGGTATTATTTATTTTCTGTTTTAATGTTGTCGTTGAAAAAAATTCTGTTTTTTCGTTGGTTTTTCAAAGAAAATCTATGGGATCAATGAGGTGCAAAAAAAAAGAGACAGTTTGGGTGGCGTTAAATTGAATCACTGATGGGATGAGCTGTCTTTATAGCTATATAAGTTTTGCTGCTGCATAGGGATGACAGAATTGGATTCGCTAGCAGAATGACTAATGCATTATTATACAAATGATATATATGATGAAGTGAGGGATAAATACAATAGATGTCTATATCGTAGCTGTACCGCCCTTTACATACCTGGTACCTGCACAAATATCTATCTAATCAAATCAATAATACCTCGCAGTATTTATAAACATTGTATTGGCTTGAAAAATTGGAACTTAACATAAGCTTTTTTCAAATATAATATATTTAAATTTTGGTATTCCAAGGATCAATATAAGACTTTATATTACCCCTTTCATATGACATCGTTCCAGGCATCCAATTATATTGCCATAAAGAAGTGTCGAGCATTTTCTCCTATATAGATATAGTTTCAAGCGTGCTGCTTGTGTAGTAAAATTGATTCTATTCTAAACTGAAAGCATTTGTAAGCTATCAAAACTGACTCTTAAAAAGATTTTAATTTGTGTTTCAATTGTTTTGTTACTTAGATATTATATTTATTATTTGTATAGGTTTGCTAATCCTGCAGGCATTCTTTATGTGTATCTGTATTCACTTAACTTAGTCACACACATACATCCATTTATTATTAAAATACTGCTTAATGGTCACGTATATATAAATAGAGATATAATTAGTTTCTTTATTTCTTATCATTTTAATAATTTGTTAATAAATAATTACAATTTTCTCATTATATGGATTAAAAAGTTATTATTTTTTTTTTTTCGCAAAGATTATGAAAAATTAAGTAATAAAAAATTATTCATTTCACACATAAAATATGTACTATTAATTTTAAATTATTGATAACCTGAATTTGTATTGCGTTGTGTGTCGTATACTTGTTACGTATTACAGACTGTATATATAGACCCATAGACATTCTATTAATAAATCATATATCAATATTAGATATTAGTGCAGTATTACAGTAGATAAACGTTTGCCAGATACGAGTACTTAATGTTATATTATATCGCATATTACTAATATTAAAATATATGAGAAAATTATAACAAATGTTCTACATTTAATTAATTTTTATATATATTAAAAAATTAAAAAGTCTTGTCTTGAATATATTCATAGATTGAGCACAAGGACAGGGGGAAATTTTATTTTATTTCGTAATATATACACTTAATACACTTATAATATACTAATTTAGATTTTGTTTATGTTTATATTATTTTATTGTATTTATTTTGCTGTGACAACTTGTAACTTACTCCAAATATAACGACACAACGAATTTTGTTCATAATATTTATTATTTTTGTATTTGGTTGTAAATTCGTACAAAAAAACCGAAAAAAAAATGAAATGTTACCAAATTTTATGTAATTGGTACTTTATTTTTTAATAATATAATAATAATAATAATAATAATTTTTTTTCGTTGTAACTTTATGGTTACACACTTTTGAATCATATAATTGAATTGTTTTGAAAATAAAATTAAGAATTATGTTCTGTATAATTGATGTTTTGAGACTTGTATGTTTGTTTGTTTGTGTGACGCGATTCACATAAAAAAAAAATGCGTGGATAAATTTGTATATAGTACAGGCAGACGATGATGGGAGAGGACCGATTCCATATAATATATACGAAATGTTTTAGTCACGCAAAAAAATGGTTGCGGTTATTGAATTCGATAGAACCTATATCCATTAAAAAAATTCTAGAACCACTACTGCCTGCAAATTAAAGATATCTTGGACAAATAGTATAATAATTTATCTCAAACACTTCAATATAACTAGTTGAACACTCCATAAAAAAATTCTAGAACCACTACTGCCTGCAAATTAAAGATATCTTGGACAAATAGTATAATAATTTATCTCAAACACTTCAATATAACTAGTTGAACACTCCATAAAAAAATTCTAGAACCACTACTGCCTGCAAATTAAAGATATCTTGGACAAATAGTATAATAATTTATCTCAAACACTTCAATATAACTAGTTGAACAATCCATAAAAAAATTCTAGAACCACTACTGCCTGCAAATTAATGATATCTTAGACAAATAGTATAATAATTTATCTCAAACACTTCAATATAACTAGTTGAATACTCCATAAAAAAAATTCTAGAACCACTACTGCCTGCAAATTAATTTTAATTTATTCAGTTCAATTAAATTAACTTGTATATGTCGGTCAAAATTGACATGTGAGAATGTGTTACTTCGGTATGCAATAAATAGTAATCTATAGAAGTTTTAATTTTCTTATTTGGTCGTTATTAACTAACAATCTTCACTACCTTTCTAATAAATCTTTTAATAAAACCTACAATTTGCTTTGATTATTTCAACATAATTTTATTGATAAATGTCGTTATTGTGCTTTTGAAGATTAATGTAACTGACAGATATCTGCAGATCATATTATCGCTGCGTTTTCTATGCGATATGCGTAAGGGTATATTCTTCTTTAACACAATAACCGCAATTGATTCAATAATTATGTTTAAAAGATATGTGTATGCGGTGGCGCCGCTCGTCACACACGGTCAAATAACTGCTGCCGAAGCTTAACCTTTTATATGTGAATGAAAAACAATGTTGAACAATTATGCAAAATTTCGTTTAGCATAACCTTGTGAGTTTTTATGCTACTTGTGGGACACATTTACTTACTTACTTACTTACTCCATGGCGTTACAACCCGGGTGCGGTTTTAGCCTTCTCCAACAAGCTTTTCCAACCTGACCTATCCGCAGTTAATGTCTTCCAATCCCGAATTTTTAGGATCTTTATATCACAGTTTACTGCATCTAGCCATCTCGCCTTAGGTCTTCCGGCTCTCCTTCTACCCTCTGGTTTACTATTTAACACGCTCCTCCTCCATACGTTCTACGTGTCCAAGCCATCTCAATCTATTGATCTTGATTGTTTTGACAATATTTGGTTGACCGTACAACTAATTCAAAATTGTATCTTCGCCTTCAACCATTCTGTTCTTTGTGGGACACACCCTGTACCATAATTATAATATACGACGACGAATTAACTAATATATAAAATATATACATTTCAATGATAAATTGGATAATATATGGTTATTATTTATGTGATGATAATGATGACGACGACGACGACGACGACGACGACGACTACGATGACAATTCGATGACGAATAATGATTATAATATGCGATGATTTGTGAATTGTTATTTAAAAAATTAATTTTTTTCTCTTCTAACAAATACATAATTTATTGCATATAGCGTTTGGTAAAAAAAAAAACGCACGAGATGCAGAAAGTATGAAATTATAATAAATGTGTAATAAGTTAAAACATATATGTTCATTTCTTTTAAGTAATAGCAAGATTATGGTTTAGTTTATAAATATTATTATATATTGTTCGAGAGACATAAATTATGCGTGATATTATTAAATAAACGTTAACTTTCTAATACATTATAATGGATATATTAAAAAGAAAGATTGATGATTTCAGAATATTTTATAATTTGATTTAGTTTTGTAATTTTTATAATTTATTTATGTATAATTAAAAAAATTGATGTACACATTATAAGGCTCAAATGCCTATAGATGTGGATAAAATTATAAATTTTTATACCATTATCCTCTCACGTTTAAGATTCGATATATTTTACAGATATACATTCAATAATTGTAGCCATTTTAACCGTAACATATTCATGTAGTTCCAAATGTATATCTGATATGAGTTATAAATTATCTAAAAATTATCTATAAATTATTATTGCGATATAAAAACAGTAGAAAAATTATCTGTTATCTATATCTTCTTTTGTATAATAAATTTTAAGAACGATACATTATTATTATTGCATTGAATATACAATGGAATTGTTGTTGTTAATGCACATCTTATACTTGTGGGCCCAAAAATCATATAGAAATATAGAATATAGTATTAATAATAAGATAACAATCGCATGTATAAATAGATAAAGATATAAATAAAAATATGATTGATGTAAATTGAAAAAACGCACGTCTATGATTGATAACAAAATACTTAATTGAACTAAATCTAATACAACATTAAAATTGATTGAGTTAATTAATATAATGTGAACAATTAATATATTGGTAATTTTTGTTGCTACATAATTGTAAATAGAAAATCACAAAAGTTAAAATATTCAATAGTTTTTATATTATGGTTTCTTTTTAAATTATATACAATATATTTTAAAATTATATATTAACAATGAAAAAAAAATAAAGAAATTGGTATAATAAAAATAAAATCACCTTAATTTATTCAGACATTTATTTTTATGATACCTTTTTTTTTCTCCGCGTCTATAGTATGCAACCGTTGCTAAAGTGCAGCAAAAAAAAGTGTATATACAATGGAATATATTTATAAATGCGAGGAGATATATGGGGACAGAGAATGTCAACATTTCTTTATTTATATTATCTGTAATTTTGTACAATATCTTGGAAATGTTTTCTCGTTTATTCCCTTTGCTTTGGATGTTGTTGCACACATATTTTCTTTTTTCGACAGTGCGCTTTGATTGTTTGTGGTTGCAAATTATTTGGGTGTGCAAAAAGAGGGTGACCCAATGCATATATATTAATTACTATATTCCTTAAATTCATATGTTTCGAAAATCAGAAAAAAGAAAAGGTGGCTTGATGGTGTGTGGGGGGTAAGGAGGAGTTTTACACATTATGAATACCAAATTATATATATGAATATGAGGAATAAATCGATGGTAAAGTTTCACCTTAATTCAAATCGATCAAATTCTGGTTGCGTAGTCCTTAACACAAATTTATTTTTTCTTACGACATGTTATAAACAAATAATAAAAATGCCTATACAAATTAAAAAAAAAAAAAAAAAAACCGTCACCACACATTCAACGTATCATTGAAATGATAATAATAAACGGCAATCATATGCACAAGAAAAATAAAATAAAGAAATTATGGAGAGTATTTTTTTAAAATAAAGAAAAAATAAACTTATTATTATTTTTACTGTGCAATAAAATACGAGGCTATAAAAAGTAAGTGGGTAAAGTGTAAGAGAAAAACTACACGCTACGAAGTTGAAACCATCGTGACTGTGGAAATCATTTGTTGAACTCATACCAAGAACCGTCGTTATATTCATGAGATTTCTGCGAAAAAAAGGAATGGATAAAAGTATTTACTTTTTACGAGTTCCGAAATAACATTTTTGTCGTTAATAGAGTGGTGGTGGTGGTAGTGGAATGGTAAACAGAAGTCTAAAATCTGCAAAATCGTAAGTTATACGATACGATAAAATTGAGATAAAACCAAATACCCTCAATTATTATATTTTTTTAAATTTTTTTATGGATCAGAAATGGACACTTCCATGGACTCTTTATCCTCGTAACATAATTCATAGAATTCATCATCAGAGATATTTCTATATATTATAGAAATGGTAATCATTTGTATGATCAGTAGTGTTGCTTTATCACCCCATCCACATATAGTCTTCTTAATAAATCCATTCTACTGAGATAAAGTGCTCTTGTATTGTTACAGCTTAATGGAATTTCTTATAGAATATTTTAGAACACTGAATATTTTCCAATATTGTGAATTAGTGTATTTGCTTTCCTAGTAACAATTTGTTCGTACTTTGAAAAATCATGATAATTTCCATGGAAAAAATTCACATATTTTCCATGGAAAAGATATATTGGAATTTGTCCAAAAAATATCCATAGATTTTCCACTTAATATATTCGTATTTTATTTAGGTTAATTGGAAATCTTTGGATTATCAGGGTAATATTTCCAACATATTTCCGCGCGGTATTGTTTTCATAATTTATTTCCGCAATTATCCAAGACAGTGGTTCAAATTTTGTATTTTTCGCTTATCTATAGATATAATCCTCACTCTTTTTAATTTATTTTCATAATTTTTAAAACAACCAGCAACTCAAATCTATATATTTCCGAGGAATTTTGTAAGACTTTTCATGGATTTTATCCGTGGTTTTTTTGTTCGTATTTAATACAAAAAATAATATACAATTGATGAATTTTTACCATCGTTTAGCATCTTCATTCCCTGTTCATAGAACTTCTGGTCGTTCGGTAAAAAACTGAATCAATCCGCGATCATTTGCATCATCATCATAAAAAAAATTTATTCTGCGGACAATTCATTACTTGCCAAAATACATGGACTAAAGATATTTTTGTCAAGACCCGTGGATCTACTCACAAAAATTATGAATATAAATTCTATGGATATTCTGTGGAATAATAGCAACGAGAAATGCTTCTAAGGAGAATCCGTAGAAATTATCATCGGAAATATTCGCGGATAATCCAAAGACATTTTCTATAAAAACGCAAGGACATGTGTGCACTCATCATAAAATTCCACTGGATATCCTTAAGAAATCCATAGATATTTCCTTGGATTGAAACTACGGACAACGGACATAAAATGCGGAAATTTAGCGGACAAACTACGGTCAGTGTTACTAGGTTAATTAGCGCAGCCATTTCGCTTTTAATCGTTTCTTTATTGATGAAATATAATATAAAATCGGAGGAGATCGTACTTATTTCTTAGCAATTCTTAGATATTTCCTTGGATTGAAACTACGGACAACGGACATAAAATGCGGAAATTTAGCGGACAAACTACGGTCAGTGTTACTAGGATAATTAGCGCAGCCATTTCGCTTTTAATCGTTTCTTTATTGATGAAATATAATATAAAATCGGAGGAGATCGTACTTATTTCTTAGCAATTTAATGTACACATTTATTACGTGCGGTGTACCTCATTTCCTCTTTGCACCTAAACGTTTTTTTTTATCGTGGTTATTGTATAAATGGTAGTTTTGTTAGAATGGTTGTTTTTTTCACACCACCTCCAGTATAGATTTTGGGTTTCTTTAGTGTTTTAGCCTTAGCACAATATTGTAGTCATGAATAGCTCATAGCTTTAAATCATTTTTTAAGTTTAACT
This sequence comes from Bibio marci, assembly GCA_910594885.2. Classification (NCBI taxonomy): domain Eukaryota; kingdom Metazoa; phylum Arthropoda; class Insecta; order Diptera; family Bibionidae; genus Bibio; species Bibio marci. The sequence continues at coordinate 26,313,341 of OU343118.1, read as the reverse complement.
GTGTTATAGTATAGCCCATCAACAATGATTGTGCATTATAGACGGAAGTATTTCAGAATTGTGGATATCCTTTTATTGCATTGATACATTTGTTTAGGTCATACCAATGGTGTGGCTACGTTATTACTCTTTGTTTCATCATCAATTTTTGTTATTTCTGTGTTATAACTTCAATTATTTCTTCATAAATGGAATAAATGCATATGATAAAAAGATTTCTTACGACTCTGTTGTCTTTTCTATGTTGTGTTGTGATCTGGTACAACGCTGTCGCTATGATTTATCTTTTAGATTGCAAATTTCTTAACGATTCCATTCCATATTAGATCTGTATCAATTTTTTTTCAATATAGTTTTCAATGGAAATGTTGAGCTTATTTATTGATATGATCTCGGGGTCTATTTTCTTTCTTATTATATAATCCTTACTTCTCATCGTAATTTTCACCACCTTGTCCCATTTCTATAGCAGCAGGATATTGGTTATATGTATATCCTTTTTAATGTTTCTCGTGCGCGCTCATACTTATTAGATATTTAGAATTCGAAGATTTCCGCTTAAATGGTGCACCCAAAAAAACAAAAAAACAAAAAGGACAATGATAGAAAATAAGGATATTCTATTTGTAATGTTAATATTGAAAAAAATACAATACAATTCATTCAAGTATATGTAATTAAATAATATACTAAATTAAATACGTGTTGCGTATACATTTATTGTGTGCGCGGAGTTAACGAACGGACTGCAAATTTTCATAAATTGTATATGTTTTCAGTATATAATATAAGAAACGCAACCGCATATATATAACATTAATTTATATATTATTAGTATTATAACTATGTATTGTACAATATATAGTAAAAAAAATGGAAAAAAATAAGATACTTGGGATGTTCCAATAAATCCTTTTCGATTTTTATGTTCTCCTTGTTCTGATGTTAAAATTTTTATATATATCACAAATCGCGCGCTCATTTCATATTATATTTACATTTTCTCTTATATATATAAGAAAGTGCATATTTTGTGCAAAGAACAACAGTGTGCTTTATTTATATATATATTGTAATATATTTATGGTATAGATATAGATAGCAATGGTTGCGACATAAATGCGGCACATATCATTACATATTTTTGCAAAGATTTACTTTAAAAGATTATCGTTCTGATTTTTATTTGTGTTTTTTTTTTATCTCTTTTGGTTTAATTTTATATTTTATATTTAATTCTTCTTTTCTTTATTTTTGGTAGCTTTAACGTCTTAGATTTGGTTCATTTTTTATATTGTCGTAACAATATTATTGTATATATGGACAATATTTCAAATATTATATTTATATATTTATGCTGCTGCAAAGCCAGAGATGTCAACTGATTTTAGATTATTTATCGTTATATATATCATCGCCTATCGCATACATATATAATATAGAAATGTATAAATATTATAATAATATAAATGGAAGAAAAGCATAATTTGTATAATTTATGTATATACATGTTTTGTTGTTGTTGTTGTTGTTTTTTATTTATATATAAATATTTGTTACTTTTGGTTTTAATGTGAGTTTGAGCTGCTGTTTATTATTTATTATAATATATTATTAGTATATACAATACAATATAGAATATACTACGTCGCCTAATTGAAGTTCTTTATAACCACCTATGCCTAATTTTTCTATATAGAATTAAATAGATGCGATTATAAACAAATTTTACATTGATTGGGATGTGCTCAAGTATATTGTTCAAATGATAGTGTATCGTCAAGTGTCAATAGCAAAGTTATTATAATATCAGCTCTACCAGGTAAAGGAGTATGAAATGAGCCTTTTTTAAAGGAAGAAAAACACATTATTTAGAATAGAAAAATCAAAAATATTTTATTCAAAATAACTTCCATCGCTTTCTACACATTTTAACCACCTTTCAGGCAATTATCGTATACCACGTCGAAAAAATGGTGTTGCTTTGGACGAAAACCATTCAGATAGCCAATCTTCAACTTCTTCAGATGTTTTGAAGTGCTGTTCTTTCAAAGCATGTCCCATCGATGAAAACAAATGGTAGTCCGAAGGAGCCAAGTCTGGTGAATAAGGCGGGTGTGGTAACAGCTCCCATCCAAGCGACTTTATCGTATCCTGAACTGGTTTTGCTTTGTGTGCTGGTGCATTATCATGTTGCAAAATTATCTTAATAGATTTTTTCTTTCTTTCTGTCCATTCTGGTCGGTTATCTAATAAAATGCATGGTTCAATCATCGATTATTTGTTGTTGGTAGCGAACCGTATTAACAGTTTCACCAGGTTTCAGAAGTTCATCATACACCACACCTTCCTGATCCCACCAAACACAAAGCATTCTCTTCTTACCGAATCGTTATGGTTTTGCAGTCGATGTTGCTGCTTTACCTGGTGTAATCCATGATTTTTTGCGTTTAGGATTCTCAAAATATATCCACTTTTCATCACCAGTCACGATTCGATGCAAAAAAGACTTCCTTTTGTATTGTTGAAGGTGCAATCCACAAATGGTTTTTCGATTTTCTTGTTGCCGTTCAGTCAATTCATGTGGAACCCATTTTCCACACTTTTGAATCTTTCCCATTGCTTTTAAATGATTAGAAATTGTTTTTTGATCTACATTTAAGGCTTCTGCAAGTTGTTTTTGAGTGTGTGTGTATCATCTTCGTCCAACAATGCTTGCAATTCACTGTCTTCAAACTTTTTTGGAGGTCTTCCACGGTCTTCTTCATTTCTCAAATCAAAATCTTTGTCTCTAAATTGTTGAAACCATCTTTTGCATGTTGCATGATGATAGAGCATGAGATTGTTGAGATTGAGCTGCGTTTTTCTTTAAATGATAACAAAAAACTAATGATAACCGCAAATCGTTTGTTGAAGGCACAAAATTAGACATTTTTAACACGATAAAATTTTATGTTGTTGTATTACAAATGGAATTTACAACACTGAATGTTGTTGACAGATGTCAAAACAATGAAAAAAGAATCGCATTAAGGCTCTTTCACAATTACTAATATAAGTACAGCCATTTATTGGCAGCGGCTCACTTCATACTCCTATACCTGGTATATATATATCATATATGTAACTCATCTAACATATTAACTTTATATTACTATATACACCGTTCAATTCTATTTCTATACTATGAACAAATTACAAAGATAATAAAAACCTATAAATAAATTAATTTTTATCAAAAACTTTCATTTAAATCACTCAATTATCCGATGACATTCAACCAAATAATAATAATAATAATAATATTATAAATAAAACATATATAAATAAACCTATGCAATAAAAGTTTCATGTGTGTTATACTCTAATTGTTTTGATGTATTTTTTTTTTCTTCACTGAATCAACATTAAGTAGTAAATAATATTTGCAAAAAACACTTAAATCCAATATACTCTATAATATACCTGTGTTGCGTTGGTGGTGGGTGTAGTGTATATAATCTTAAAAAATGATCATCAAACTATTTAGATAAATTTAAAACGGAATCATACTGTAATAATAGTTTAATGACAAAATTTTACTTTCTATATATAAAATCAGATGATGATTTTTAAAGAAAATATTCATATTTTTTTTCTATAATCATTGTCATCATGTCGCATGTATGTAATAACATGTGAAAAGTGACTATATGTGACAGTAAATAATTATATATATGGTACACACACACACAATGTAATTTAGATATATGTTCATCATCATCATATAGAGATACATATACGATGGGTAAACAACAACACTATAGCTTCTAGTTCAACCAAGTGTCAAAATTGTGTGTGATTTAATTAATTATAATAATATAAAAAAAAAAAATTATATGAAAAGTGAAAAAAAATATCTAAACTAAAATATTAAAAATTTTACAAGACCGTTTTTTTTTAATGGCAAATGATTTTGAAATTAAATAAAATTATATTATTTGATTACACAGACATGTCTTTTAAAACACGGCATTTACATATAATGTGGCGGGATAGTTTTTGTGCCGGCTTTTTATGTAGATTCTAAAATTTTCATATATAATAAAATCTTTATTTTAATGTCGACACTGCAAAATTTCTATCGTCAATGCGACGTCGTTAAACATATGACTTTTACCTGAAATAGTGTCGGAGGATTCTTTATATTCATTCAGACAGATATCCTTATTATGGTATAATTAGTTTTGTTTTGATGTCACCTCACATGCTGTTTCAATGCGGAAAACATTTTATATACCTAAATTTTATTGATTCAGAATTATAGGCAAATCAATTTCCATACCATTTCCACTGTAAATATAAAGTTATAATAAATAATTTGCTTGTCTGGCGATTATACAAGAAAATCATCCGCATTAAAAGATGCTTTTCTGTATACAATATATAATATCAAAGTATAAATATTATATGTTATGGGAACCCGCACACATTAGAAAAGTGAAATTTTTTGTTAAATAATTGTTTGTTCTGTTTTTTTCTTACTCACATCCATTTTCATTAACAAACAAAATCAAAAATTATAATTTATAAACTTGTATTCATCATTTAATTGTCATTGTGTGTGTATAGGTTGTTGTTATACACGCATTTGGGAATGGAAATTTATTCGGGAATCCTTAAATACGTTAATTTTATTTATATTCAATTCATTGATTGATGATGAAAATTTTAAAACACTATTTTTTTTTTTAATTAATAAATTTATTTATTTTTACAACAACATTTACGATAAGATTTAAATTTAGCCGTATTATAACCTAATAATTTACAAAATTGTTTACAAACTTTTTTATTGCCTGCCCATCCACAATGGCCACCATGATGTCGTCGTAAACTTATAATTTCTTCTTCACTATCATTGCTATTATTATTATTATTATTATCCATGACACCATCATCTAGTACTATTTCATTGTCACTTGCATTTGCAGAATTAATGAATTTATAAAAATCATCAATGAATTTATCATTTGAATTGGAAATAATTTCATTAACTTCAGCTATTTATATTTTTTTAAATGAATAATTATAATAATTAATTTTGATTTTATTTAGACAATTATTATTTCAAATTTACCTGAATTGTTATCTGTTAAACAAATTGTTACCAAACAAAATAGTAGAATTGTAATAATTGTAAGATTCATGTTTTTTCTTTAATAATTAACAATTACTAAATAAATTGTAAAACTTCTTTATACTTTAGATATTTTATACTTATAAAAATGTACAGACTTTAATTCGTATATGGATAACTTCTTAATTAAGTTAAGTAACGCACGTAGTACCGCAACACCAAAAACACTAATGTTCTATAAATTATAAATTGTTTGGATTTTATATATAATTTTTTTATCAATTATTCTTATCAATTTTGATTATAATAATTTCCTCTTTGTGTTTCCTCGAATGGCTGTCTCATGGTTAAAAGTATTATAAAGGTAAAAATACATGTAATTAATTGCACAATTTATTTGTACTAGAAAAATAATTATTAATTATTTATTTATTGTCATTATGAAATATATAAATATTGTAATATATATTTGGAAAGGATATGTAAATAAGTTAAGTATTTCATGTGTATGTAAAGGTTAAGTTAATTGGGTAGAAATCTAATTACTAATGCATTTAATCTTTGTGATAATTCACTTATGCAAGTATTTATTGTTTATTGTTTCGGGTTTAGATTGTCTAGAAAATATCCTTGAGTATATTATATTTTTTCTCCCACACCTATTAATTAATTTTATATATATTTGCATTGATTATTTAAAAAAAAAATGCTTTCTTAATTTAACGAAATGGAAGGAGAGTTCATGTGTTGATTTTTTGAGACAATAATAGATAATTATAAATGTGATGAACTTGAAAATATTGTAATTTAGAAATTATACATTATTAAACTGTGTTTCCATATCGGATATTATATCGTTTAATCTGAATTGAGTGATGTGCTTGGAAAAATGAAAGGTTATCCTCGGAATTAATTGATATTTTATTTCCATACTAAGACAGTCTGTGCGTTTACAATTATTTAATGTGATATATTTAAACAGCAATTCAAATGATCATTACAATGCAGATTTTAATGAGTAAATTTTAAAAATCTTCTAGTTTATATTCTGCATTTTTGATAACAAAAGTAAATTCATTGATGTAGAATAAAAAAAAAGTATTGATCCTCAATGACTATGACTACCCATAGGAACACCAAAAATTAATTTTGAAATTGTAAAACGAAGCACTTCATTAAATAATAATAATAATAATAATAATTCGTCTATCGAATAGAAATTACAATCGATGTAAGATCTATTATTAAAAAAAAGCATCAAAACAGAGTAAGTGGTGAATTCCAGCAAATTATATTTGTATTTGATCCATCATCTTTAACAAAACCTTACTGTGGACAAACAATAGATTTTATGTGATTTCTGTTCGTAAACCAATTTATTATAGAATTTTAGATAAACTAATAAGTTATGTTACTGTTAAAATTTTATCAACTTGAAATTTGTTTGTAACTAAAGTCGGCAATGTATAATTATAAAATTATTTTGAATAATAAAAATAGAATTGAATATTGAAATTGAAAATAGTATATTAAATGCTAAAATTTCTGTAATATTAAGCTTTTGAAAATTATACGCTAAATCGTATCGGTTTATAATTTCAAGCATTGTTCGTAAACCAGCAGTTTTGTATAGAGTGCCAACACGTAGCGCACTTTGACAGTCAATCGCAGGACAATGTAATTTGAGATTGTTTCAAGGAATGGCAAAATCGTTCGGCAAATTTGTGTATTGGATCGACGCAGGATTACTTTGAGGGTGACAAAATTAATTTGGAAGAGCAAATAAATTACATATTTTCAATGTTTATCTTATTTTGTACCTGCATTATCACGAAGCTATTTATATTATTGTGTATTAATGACATTCTAGTTATTAATTATAAAAATAGATAAAATATAAATTGAAATTTATATATTTTTATTATAATCATTTTATAAGTACCTATAAATCTTTTTGTAACCTTCATAAATATTGAATTACAAAATATCCGTCCATATAATGTAATCTTTAGTATAATTGTTTTAAAAACCCCCTCATATAATACAAATAAATTATAATATAACAAAAATTAAGGTTACAGAAAAAAAAATGGTATATAAATTGATGCCAAGAAATGTATTTCTTTAGTTATTAGCTAATTTTTCAATCGATATATCGAATCAATCAAGTAACGTAGTTAAAAAGTTTTTTTTTTTGTTAAAATGCGTTTTATCATACTTTATTTAACCATATTACTAATAAATATTTCATTATCAGTTGGAAAAACAGGTAATATTTAGAAATATGTTCACATTTAAATAAATAAATTAATTAATGTTAATTACTATCAGTTGATAATCCCTATAATGTTGCCACCAAATCAAATACAAATGATATAATTCATTCAAATGAATCAAATCTGTCAAAAGAAGTTGATAAAGATTTACAATATATGTTAAATAATATAAATGGAAGAGTTGAAGATGTGGAAGATGACGATGATGATGGTGATGATAGTGATGATGATGATGATGATGAAGTAAATTTTGATATACGTAGTATTAATGTAAAATGTGGATGGGCAGTATCGATAAATGTTTGTAAAGAATTTTGTAATGGCTTAGGTTTCAAAATGTATACACAAGACTCAATTAATAAATGTTGTTGTTCATATTAATTTATATTTTAATGTGGACAAAAACATATACCATAAAATTACCATATTTTATAATAAATAATTATATTAACGTATTTTAATGTTTTTTTATATCCGAAATGATTTGATTAATTGTATCATAATAAAGGTAATATTTATATTATATTCCCAATGATTGTGCGATACTTCCTAATTTTTCCGCTGGACTATTAATCCAGCACTCTATTATATGATAAAAAAAAAATCGGTTGAGTATTAAAATTCCCTTTTAAATTCAAAACTTCCCACAAACGAAGTAACGTACCAGTGTGATGACAACAATATTAGATAGATGCACGAGTTACACAATTTCGCCTAAAGTGGGGTGGCCTTGTGTATGTCTCTGCTTGTTCTAGATAAATGAGACAAAGAATCAATTGTAGATAGATAGTTTCTTAGATACTGTGCCTAATATCAATATATACATTCGTATATCCAGATACTATATCCAGATACTATATAGATTTATCAACACTAAAGTGGGGTGGCCTTGTGTATGTCTCTGACTGTTCTAGATAAATGAGACAAAGAATCAATTGTATAGATAGATAGTTTCTTAGATACTGTGTCTAATATCAATATATGCATTTGTATTTCCAAATACTATATAGATTTCTCAACACTGGACAATTAGTTGTATGAGGGTTGTTAGTTATATTCTGCATATACATTTATGTATATGGTGTATGGGTCAAAGTCAATGATATTCTATATAAGCAATTGTGTGTATATATAGTGTACAATGATTTTTATCATCTATTTGAATATTTTTGTATCAATGTTATTAGAATTTATGCAAATTGTATATATAGAATTTCCATAATATATATTTTAATATCAATATATTATTATCATAAAACACCATCAAACAATTTTCAAAATTATTTCTCTTCAATATTCTTGTTAAAATATTTCACATATTATAAATAAATGTTTCAAAGTATATACTGCAATAAAAAGATACCGCCTATATATACTTTGCGACTTATAAATATATATATATATATAACATGCATTTTATATACCATACCACGACACACGATATCGATGCAGTTCCAATTATTAATTGGAGCTAAAATTTTAAATCGATCTTGTACACATTATAATAATATAAATAAATATGTATAGTATGGGTATAGCGTGTGTGTGTGTATGTAACTATAAATATATGGATTTGGAAAAAAAACACTATATCCTATACACACACTGCATATTATAATATTCGCATATATTATTATAACGTATGATTAAAATCTTTTGAAAATGTGAATAAGAAAATTAACTATATGTAAACAAATAAAAATGTTATAAGAAAGTTACGACACAACATTTAAAACTTTAAAGGTTTTTGTCAATTGGTATATTATATGTTCAATATGTATTTGTGAAGTTATCTATATATTTGTATTACTACAATTATTACATATATACGTATACAATCTTATGTATATTATACAGTTGTTTGTCGATGTTAAGAACCATTCAACAAGAGACGAGAGTTTACTGCAACTAGAAGGACATACTTGCAAACATGCAACAAATTCATTTTACTGGTTCATTTTGATAGTGATGCACGATTCAATTAAATCAATTGTGGTATAGAGTTGACCTAATCTGAACTGACAACCAATAATTCACTACACTTTCTTCTGCTGATGATTATGTGTTTTTTTGAAATCAAAATTTCACTTTTCTTTACCTCAGTCACTCAATGCCATTTCTCTTTTATTTGAATTTTTTCCATTATTCGGTTAACGATTACAAATGGTATATATATTGACTTTAACGCATTTGGCCAATTTTTGTACGGGGTGGTTGTGTTTGTGAATGCTTGTGAATACTATATATCTTCTAATTTTATAGTTGATTTTTCATAAAAATTATCCCTTATAAAATCTTGATCATCACCGTTGGCATTTATTTATTTTAGAAAAACCTTTGATAAACATTTGATGATTTTCATTTTTCTTAAAATATCAATTTCGATACAAAAATCACTGCAGATATCAATTAACCTTTTGTCGGTATTGTTATTGAATTATTGCAACATTTATATAACAAAAACATACTTAAATGTTAAGGAAAGACGCTGTTGCATAGCTGAACGATCGAGTCTGTGTATAGTTCTTTCGGTATATATGGGGATGGAAAAAATAAACCGATTAGTAGTACTGCTGCTAGTAGTTCCAACATTGTTGATACCCCTCACTGACCACTATTTCCATAGAACAGTTGTAGCGTAACGGTACGGCCAATAAAAATTGCATATACTTTTACATTTCAGTATAATAAAGTTTTTATTTTTTTATATATAAATTTATAATTTTTATTTTAAATAAATATTTATAAGAAAAAATAATATTTTGTTAAAATAAAAATATTAAATATTTTAATATAATATATATATTTGTATAAAATGTTTCCCTTTTTGCTTTTCTCTAATCTCAAAAATACACTTTGCGTCCTCTTTTCATTTTCGATATCTCTTATTTCTTTCTGTTAAGTTTTTAATGTTTTTATGCATTTTGAAAATATAAAAATATACTATTAAAAACAAATAAAATATAAGTATAATAAAGTTAACAAAAATAAAACTAAAAAAATACAAATTTAAAAAAAAAGATTTTGGTTTTTATAATAATATAAATATAATTATTAATTAAGTACTTCCGGTTTACGTAAATTTATTCTTGTTTGTTACACCACCTGCAATATACTATTTATTTGCTTTAAATGTGTGGTTTAGTGTTGAATTGTGTATAAAGCAATTAGTGACTATATATCACACCGTTACCGTTGGTTACATATTTTGTATTTAAATAGATATGATATCAAAATGTCACCAAAAATGATGGTGGTGGGTGGTGTTGGTGATTGATTATACGTGAATTTAAGCAACACAGTTTTTAAAAAGTTCAAATAAAATATTATTAGTAAAATTTTGCAATATAAAATGCAAATGTATTTTATAGTTTGATTTATAAATAGGCGCTTCGCAATATATATTGTCTATAGGCCATCAATTCATAATTTTCATTTCTCACTCAATTACATTTTCTTTTTATACAATAATATATATCTATATTATTTATTTTTAAATATATTTAATTTATATATATAAATTTTATTGGTAAAAGTAAAAAAAAAAAAAAACAAACAATTAAAAACATTGTGTTAAATTTTACCAATATTAAAATTCATAAAATAATAATTTTATAATTTTTTTTTTTTGTTAAACATAAAGCCATCTACCGAACATTTTAAAAAACTGATTAAATCTAATATATTATGTGTCTTTACTAAATGCTATGTATTTATTTTAATTATTTTGCAATAAACAAAAAACATTTTCCAATTTTATAAATTTTTAGCTCTTAAATTTCTTATTAAATAATAATTATAATAATAATAAAAATAATAATAATATGTGAATTTTTTTTTAAATATAAAATATTATAAAACATTAAAATAATAATTAATTTCTTTCTTTTACCTTTTTTTTTTGTTAAATCTAAACACTAATCTCTAATAATAATGGAATAATGCATACGTTCCTACAATTTTCCTCAATTTAAGTTTCTATTATTTTTAAATTAATACTTTTTATTTTTTTTTTTTAATTATTTTGTTCGATTTTAATAGTAAAATACATTTTTCGTTTGTTTGGGCAGTTGTCTTATTTTTTTTTTTTTGTGAGTTTTAGTATCAAATAAAAATGTTATTTAACAACAGAACAGAATACCCACACACATACACAAATTGAATCGCCAAGTACATGGGTAAATAATGAAGTAAACTTGTCGTACTGAGTGTAGGAAATCGGTTTCCATCTCCATTACGAATACTGCAAATTAATTAGGAACTATTCCGTTTTATTAGTTGGATAAATTTCCAAAATTTGTATCATGAAAATCAAAATTATTTATGTGCTGTATGTTAAAAAATATTCCAATGGCATTCACGTGTGTGATTGTTTTTGTGTTAGTTTGTATAGTTTAATTTTTTAGCATTTAAATTAACGTATTAAATAATTGTTGTGCTTTCACTTCGATACGAAATAATTTCGTAAATTTGTTATTTATTTTGTTTTTTATTAACAACTACAAATTTATTCCATTAACAATAAATTTACCAGAACATATTTCGTATCGAAGTGAAGGACCTATTAATATATCAAAAAATAAAAAAATTGTTTTAACAAAATGGTGTGTGTGGTTGGTTCCTATTCCTTCATTTAAAATCAAATGTTAAAAACTCACAAATTACGTAAAACTTTTGTGTAATATAATTTCATGTAATTTTACTTTTTTTAATTAAATATAATTTTAATATTTATTTTTGTTTAATGCCAATTACAAATCCTTTGGCTGCCAAAACGCCACGACATTTTATATGGATTTGATAACGTGTTATCCATGTAGGTGTATATTGATTAACGGCAAGTTCTTGTAATCCTGTTTGAGTTAATATTTCTAGAAAAAAAAAAGAGTATAATAATTTAATCATTAAAATATAAAAATAAAATATATCTATTGATTTTATAAGCGATTGATAAAATTAAGATTGTTATTGTAGAAAAAATACTAAACTACATAGATTGCGCAATTAAATCCGGATCAGGTAAACCATTAAAGTGCTCTTTTCATTGTTAATATTCTATTTATGGAAAGTGTTGGTAAAAGACCAACGGCGAAGTCAAGGTACATGACTACAGTTAAAATATTTAATTTCAACAGTTCCATTAAATCAACGGTTGTTCTAGCGTTGTTGAATAAAGGCGTGATATAGTAAAATAATTGTGGGACTTGAACAAATATGTTTACAGTTTTTCATTAAATTATTTATTTATTTAATCGTTTATGTGCAAAGAACTTCCAGTCAAAGAGTTGTGTTCAACGCCATTAAGCCGAGAACCATTTGAAACAATTGAAGTGCATACTAAATGAATTAATTAAATATATGAGTTGTGTATATGTAATAATATTATATTTACCTTCTGGATCACTATGAGTTAATAATTGTATATCATTTTTGGTACAAAATTCCTGTAATGGTGGTGGTACAACACAACATGCACTTAAATTAATTTGTGCAATAGTCGGTTTGACCGTTGTTCGTTGATGTAATTCAACCAATGAATTTGTATCCAAATCGGATATACCCAATTGACAAATTTTCTTTTCCATTGCGTATTCTTCCAATACTGACCATAAATTTTTTAAATCATCGAATGCATTTTTATTACCATTACCCCATTCAATGACACCTTCTTTACTATTATTACTATTAATATTACTATTACTATCATTTGCGGTACCATTTTCATTACTACCACCGCTACCATTATGAAAACCATTCAATTGTATTGGTTCGTTGCCGGCGTCGTCGCCATTATTAATTTCATCAATTTTTGGATGATAAGCCAATATTAAATTGTCCAAATGATTCACATTTAATATTCTTAAAAGTTTTTCAATAGCTTCTCTTAAATATTCTGTTGAATTATTATTTAAAAATATTTTAACACCAATTTTTATGTTATCCCTTTCATTTTCTAATATTTTATCATGTAAATCATCATTTTTACGAAATATTTCACCACTTTTTAGCGATATTGTTGGTTCATTTAATGTTACTTTCAAACAATCAAATAGCTGTTAAAATAAAAAATTAAATTTTTAATAATAAATTGGTTTATGTTCAATGACCTAAATTTAACTAAATAAAAAATTAAAAATATATTCGTCCAAAAACTATATACATTTTCTAAATTTAATATTTATTTGTATATTTTATAAAGTGCAATAATCTATTTTTAAATGTAATTTTTTGTTGTTTTTGTGCTACTAATACTATAACAATACTTTATTTGTTTATAGTAGGTGTTTACATTGAAAATTAGCCTATTGGCGGATCTGAGGGTAAGCCATAACATTTATTTGAAGATTTTTGCAACATGTGTTCGATAATTGGCGTCTTAAAAAATTTTTGTTAGAATATTCTGGTTATTTTTTTGTCTGGTGATTGCTTCAAATTGATTAGTTATTGAGTGTATATATATATTTAATTATTGACAATTTGATTTTGCCATACATAACATACATCACGCACCTTTCTCATGACACCAAAACCGATATTTGTAAACAAAAAAGTTAATTTTCATTGTACAAACCCCCCCCTCAATATTTTGTGGCTTACTTTTACAAGAAAACTATTTTCATACTTAAATAATATTAAATATTTTCCACTCAAATGACACATATAAATAAAATGTCGCATACTTTAGCACACGTAATACAAAAAAAATATAATAAAATAGAATGAAACACATTTGCAATTAATACATTTATAAATATTTACGGAAAATTTTAAATTTGAAAAACATGAATAAAAAAAAAAAACGAAAGAAAGAAAACTTGATGAAGAAAATTGTAATATTACGAAATTGTTTAATTTTTTATTATTTTGTCTTAATAATATTTGTGTGTGTGTTTGTTTGCGTGAACAATTTCTATTTAATTTCCTTTTTCCATATTTATCGCATATACAAACTTATTTAGTTTATAAATAAATTATTTACATTCATGAAAATTCAAAAAATAAATAAATAAATACAAATGATGACGTCTTTAAATTTTCTTCGTAATATAAGTATAAAGTTTATTCTTATTAGAGAATTAAATCACGTTTTTCATTGCGTCGATTTTATATACTTGGATATTTTATTAAGATAATATATGAAGAGTGCATCTTTTTCAATTTAGATTGGTTCTGAAACATCATTTTTCGATAGTGTCATGTCATGTCGTCATGGTTAATGTTATTAATTATTTGCTGTGATTATCGATTTTGTAAAGTGTTATAATTCCATTTTAAACTCCAAAACCTAATGCCATTGTGCAGGCGCTTATTAGGAAACTATTTGGCTAATCCAAATTTAAACTTCAATACTTAATGTTTGAATTTCAGTCAATGTAATATCTGTTGAGCATAGGGAGGAATTCACATATTCTGTGGATAAATTTTTGTATCCCATACATTCCTGAATTATAACTGTTTAGTTGATTAACTTGAAATTTGGAACTAAAGTACAAGTTCTTACGATATAGATAATGTGTATGGCATATTGACATCAGTAAATAGTATCAATACCATTTTCTTTTCAGCAAAATAATAGTCGAAGAGTATTGGACTCATTTTATATACGTAATACGTTTCACATCGACATTCATCTATAATTACTTTTTAGTTTAATATTTGCTTGACTTTATATTAATATATGCATTCATGCAGTTTGATGAACTTAAGTATTTCCTCAAATTAATATCATATTCGTCTTTTATTTATTATAATTTTATCCAATCTGAAATCAAACTAAAAACATGGTAAATTAAAATAATTATATTGTGAAAGAGTTATGACTAGCGGCACGCCAAAGTTAATAATTTTTAAAAATCAAAACATGCTGTGTAAATTTTTGTCCATATCTCAAAATCATTTAATAATAGTCATGGTATGCGACGACGAGAGAGTAAATGCTAATTCTAAGTGAAAAAAAAAACCCCGTCCAATTAAAAGATATCGATCTTTTAAAGATTAAATAATAAGATATTACCTGCTATTACTATATTTTATATATTTACATATTATAATGTATATTTTTATGCGAATATTGATAATAATATGATGATTTGTCGACCAGGAATAAAATTAAATAATTAATTTTTATAGTAATTCATATTTATTATTATTTTTTTATTGTTGACCTTCAATTGGTAAATCAGATATGATTTTTTATTAATATTGTTATTAACAATATTAATTGTTAATTAGTAACATTTTTTATTATCTTAGATTTTTATTAGACATCTAAGACAATCATATTTAAATAAATATTTATATTTAATGACTGAAATTTTGTTAGAACTATGTTATACGAGAAAACGTATTTATATTATTTATCAGACGGTTATGATACAGAAATTATACTTTTTCTAGCACCACCCCAACAAATTGGGATAGATTAAATTGTACATAAACATTATTTATCATCATTTTTCTTAAAATGAGCCATTTTACGGATACCAATTGGCCGAAAACTTGATGAGTTCTACGACTAAATAGTCGGCATATTATTTTTGTACATCTTTAATTTTCCAGAATAGTTCTAGAGTTACAGTACTGCACATAGATGTAACTATAAACAAATGATAATCTGAAGTGGTAGCAAGTCTATCTATAGAATAACCGTGTTTGTGTTGCATGGATAAACTTTCCAGGCCACATAAAGACAGTACAGTTTGTTTCGCATTGCAATTCATGCAGCAAATTCATGTGGTGATTGAAATTCTGTTTCTCCCAACTTTGATCTTTAAAATACCTTGAAAAGTGTCTCCTTTAGAGTAAAAATTCAAACGTGTCCTTAATTAGTTACATTACATTTTCATAAAAATATATGTGAATAATCTGTACACGACAAATAAACTCGCAATAATAACAATATTTGTTTATTTAAAATCGTATTTAAATGTATTAAATGCGGCATTAGAAATGTAAACGTTAAATTTCAATTATGTTTGAATATGTCTCACGTGTCGATATTAATAGCTACGTTTATGTGTGCACGTAACTCCAGATATACGCTTTTCTTTGTATGAATCGCTTCACACGATTAATTCGATTAAATCCTTCTAATTTTTAAATATATCCATTACAAATTTTGTATTTTGTTACTAGAAATTTATCAAAATTACTATTTGAATTGTGCTGTGTGGTAATAATATTTCCATATATCATTTATTTATATTCCTTCATTATTAATTTAAACAATATTAACTGTTACAATTGACAAACATTGCACCCCACCCCGTTCAATGATATATAAAACAATACCATCAAAAAAAATAATTTAAAAATATTCATTTGTTTTTATTATAAACCGAATTCATATATTATTAATTTTTCTTGCTGTCGTTATTCTTTTCTCTGTCGTGTAAACGTAACATAAATCATAATAGTTTTGAAAATATCCGCGCGTCATCAATACTTCAATATTCCATTCTTTTGTTTTATGTTTGCGGTACATTTTTTTGTTTTTCCTTAATTTATTAAATTGAATAATTAGCGTAGTTTAATTTGTGTTAATGCTTTTTTCATGTTTAAATTATAAATTTCATTTCTGTTAAACAATGGTAAATGTAAACAAATAGTGAATTTAATCAGTTTTATAAATAATGCTGTAAGTTTATAGTAAAAATTGTGGATTAATAAAATAGTATTAATCGAAATAATTTAATGCTAACAAAAAAACCCTGTGTCCTGTGTGTGAGTAAGTTTTTTTTAATCTATTCTTTTCATTGCCAAACGATAAGAAAATATCGGAAATTCAGTTTTGTTTTTTATTTTGTCTATTTATTATTAATGAATGAATTAAAAAAAAAAAAAAAAAAAAAGATCTTATTACAAATAAAGAAAATGAAATATGTGTGCCATCAAATTAAATATTATTATTAATTGTTATCATTTTGAATGATTTTACAAAAATAGTTATCTGCAGTATGTTTTATTATCATTTTACAAATAGAAAAAAAATTAACACATATTAAATTAATCAAATGAATTGCGCAATATTATTAAAATATACAAAGAGTGACGTAATTTTATAGAAACCTTGAATCCTCTCTATCATCATCGATGAACAAAAAAAAAAAATAGCACATTTGCATTACACACGGCTTTTTTTTATGCTTTCATAAATCACATTCACACCTTTTCATTCAACACCAATTTATTATTATAATTAAAAAAATATTACTAAAATATACACACCTCTTCAGATGGTTTTTGTCCAGCTTTTTTATTAACATTTAAAACATTTCCTGTGCTGATAACAATTTTATTTTTATTTCCAATAATTTCGTTCAACATATTGAAGTTTTTTTTTTTTTGTTTTATTTATTTTTAAACAATTCGTGTGCGTATGTATGTGTGAGGAAAATTTTCTTGTATCTCTTTAGTATTGTATAAAAAAATAAATCAATCGGTGTTTCTAATAATATAACAAAAATTTTCATAAATTGATATTTCACTAATATTATTTTAATTGTAATGAACTTACTTCTAAAACGTTGAAAATGCAACTACTACTAACTAAATTCAAAGAACAAACATTTAATCGTGTTTTTAGATTTTTACTTTTGTTGTTGTTGTTGTTGTTGTTGTTGTTGTTATTTTTATTTTATTTATATTATATAAATAAACTACTGATAGCTGACTGACTATTGCTGTTTATAATCTTATCGTAATATATTATAATATTTAATATAATTAATATATATGTGTGAAAATATATATTATAGAATCAGTGAATTATATAATTGTATGTAACTAGAATATTCCATATAATATAATGATGAAAGAAATAAATTATTAAATTATAGGAATGGTTTACTGTAATTTATTATATATGTATGAATGTGTGAATGATTGTAGAAAAACACACACATAAATATTCAGAAACAAGTTTTTTTATAAATTTATTGATTGTTAACAAATAGATGTTCTACTAATTATATTCGTAATATAATTATAATAGTAAAATATAATTAAATTCTTGTAAAAAATATTAAAATACCACAGAAATAAAATGTATAAAAATATTTTATACGGTGAGAACCACAACACAATTCACAAATAACTAAACAATATCATAATCAGCACAAATAACAAATAAATTTATATAATCACAGTTGTATAATACACACAAGATAAAATTTAATTAATATTATTAATTTTTTTTAGCAAGAATGAGTAGGAATTCAATTTTTTAATTATATTTATATGGAATGTTTTTTTTTTCCTGATTTTATTTGTATAAAAATTATTTTGACTTTGACGTTTACATTTTGACATAATAAAATATTTAGTTTTCTCTCGATCTCTTCAATCTTCAAATATATTATTATACTATTTAATAATATAATGCAAAATTTCCGATAGATGGTAGCAGTATTTAGTCAATAATATTTTATTTTTCTCTTATTACAGCCAAAAACATCGAAAATTATGAGTATGAGATGACAATTTAGAAATGTCAAATCAAAAATGTCAGTATACTTTGTGGTGGGAACAAAAATGCATCTTTTTATTAAATTGTAAGTTTATTTATTATTTTATTTATTATTTATTATATTGTTTTTTATTTATATTGTTATATTTATATTATATATCATGAAAATATTATGCCAAAGTTGAAGACTGCATAGAAACTCTGTGTTTTTTATCAAAATAGTGTAAATATAGTAAAAAAAAAAAAAATAAAAGGTGTACATAAATTTAAAAAGAAATTTTGTACACGATTTTATTATTATTTAATTATTTAACCTCTTTATTGCCCGGCATATTAAAAGATGGGATTTTTTCCTATTTAAATTTAGTTTTCGATAACAAATGAGTCAAATTTATCCAATATATTTGTGTGTGCATTTAGTTCAGAAACAAAATTAAAAATTTGTTTTTGTTTTTTATTAAAGTTTGTTAGGAAAAATTAAAGTAACATTATCTTTTATAGAGAAAATAAAAGTATATTGCTCATTGCTTATTGCTTTTATTGCGGTGCAGTGTGAATAATGCCCGAAAGCATGGTTCAATGCAAAAATGTACTTTGCACTTGGAAGAGTTATACATTGACTTTTTTTTTTTTGCAGTGCATCTGCTAGAGTTCTTTTTTTTAAGTGTATATTAACCAATGATCATTTTTAATGAAACGGCTGTTATCAATTTATTTTCTGTGTTAACCTTAGATACGCGAAGGTCTGACCATAGGCCTAGCTATCACGGTAATCCACATCCAGATTCTAGCCAACGATATTTTGGATTTGTTTTTATTTGTTTTCACAACATCCAACGATGGTAACTTATTCTTCTTCTTCTCTTTGTTCTTCATTAATCATCGTTATTGCCATCAACATACCGCACTATTTCATCGCCAAGTCCAATACACCAAAATTAACATCACTTGACAATTTTTTTTTTTTGTTTAAGTACAAGTATGGCATCTAATAAACATTCATTACAGCCAAGTTGATAAATTACTCCACATTAAAGCATCTAATTTAATTTACCAATTGTACTGCAATTAACGAATGATAGATGTTTTCATAATTCTATTATTTTTATATGGGTGATTAGCTCATAGTTGACAAAATATTCTGGATGAAATCAGCATCTATGCCATAGCTAGATAATAGTAGGTTACTGGTGCCACGATATTTGTCACCATTACTAAATAATCAAAATCTTAGGCGGTTTATAGCTAATGGTTAAACTTACCTCAGCCATGTTAAAACTAGAACTATACTGTCACTGGCTATATGTTTATGCACAATGTTAGCTCGAGCTAACTATATTTCTTATTGCTTGAGCTTAAACCACTACATAAACATCTCGCTGACTCGAACATTATAAGGATTGAGTTTAATAAAATGTTTTTACGATTAATACACATTGGTTTAGTCGATTATTTTCCCGTAAGAAATTTTCCACGTCTATATTTCACAACTGCCAAATTTATGTTTAACAAACTGGCAACCAAAAACACGTTATCCATACCAATGTGAGTCGAGCTGAGCTATCTCTCATTTTACAGCATGAACAGATCGAGCTATATACAATGGCCGTATAAATACTATAAATATTCTAATGATGATAGCTTAAGAAAATTTAGTGCATAAATACGTTTGCTCTCACTTGGAAGTAGTTCTAGGCTACATATGCACATAAAAACATAGCCACTTCATTGAAGAAATTGTCATGAAACTGTAATAGTTTGTTAAGAGGTCGGTTAACAATACATAAATCAATCAGCATCCAAGAGATGACATTATACACCAGATACATATATTAGAAAGTCATTCCGGTGCTTTTTCGGACCGATGGTTTATGTACAGTGGATTTACCTACCCTTCATTATTTTAACCGCACACAACATTCGTTCACACTAAACGATTTACATTTTAAATACTTTATTTGTACGTGGTAAAATACACAAAATTATTCTTCTATATTCGTATGTTTTATTATTGCATAATGTTAAAAAATAATATTGTATTACGACAACACGAGTACTATATGAAATTTAATTTCATAAATATGAAGAGAAATAATAAACGCTATTTATAACAAACAATAACCACTTGAAATTGTTCACTTGGCATTTTTTTTTATATACTTATTCAGACATTCATCTATGTACAATATATATGTTCAATCCCATCAACATGCATCACCATGCATTTATCTTTATTCTTTAACTCCTTCGTTTATTATACATATATACAGAAAAAGGATCACATCACACATATATGAAATTATAAAGATGTTTTGTTTTAATGTACGGCAGAGACCGACTCATCGCTTATTTTATGTGTAACTCAAGGACTTTTAAAATTATTACATATGAGGTCTCTGTATTTATTATGTGTTATGATTATGTATACGTGTGTGTGTGTGTGTGTTTATGTATAGAAAAATATGAATTTTTTATTGTTTGGTTTCACCGTAATGCTAGGCTCCTTCTTTGTACACTTATACTTAATAATAGGTGTATGTGCGATGTAATGTTAACCCCAATGTATGTACAGTCAGACAATATACTATTCACCTAATCATTTTTATAATTGATTAATAAAATACATATTTGATCATTATCAAGTTTTAGTCTTTGGTCGGTCAACCATCCTTTTATACCACCAGTGTGATTCCATATAAATTATAGTATGGTAGTAAATTTATCATATATTGATTTGTGCATCAAATTGAAAAAAATATGAATGTCAATTAGCAACATTTGTACTCTAAAGAGTAAAATAGAGAAACATTTCATCGCATATGGTTGTTTAGAACTTTAAGGAGACCCGCTCGAAAGAAGTGGATATTATCTGACAATTGCCCAATGCGGAATTTTCCTTGGAATAATTCTATAATATTTTAATAATTTGTTTTCTTCGAGTATGCTTCTGCCAATTGCGGTGTTTGTCGTTTTGTATGAATACTAATATGTGTGACTGTGTATGATTGATGCAGGGAATACTGCATATTGACAATATGACAATTAATTATTGATTAATTCTTCAAATAGAATTGGGTTTTTTTTTTTTTTTTGTATTATATATGAGTTTATGCCTGCAAAATTGTATGTGTTTATTTTCTATGTACATAGGTGTAAGTACCTATACATAAATATATTAAATTGTATATAGATTGTCATACAAAGTATTTTTATAAATACGCAGGGTGTTCGCCGTGAAGGTATACTACCTTATTTTTGTTTAACTATGGAATATGAAAAAAAAAAAAAAGTTTTACTGATTGTTGGAAATTACGTATATGAAAAACAATGTCAGCTGAATGCCTTGGCTTGTCTGTTAGCTGGGTCATGCGATAACCATAATGTTCATGAACAAATTATAATGATGGATGAAGTGCGTTAAATGGATACATTAATAAACAAAATAATGGTCAATAGAAAATCCTAGAATTATACAACAGTCCGAGAATGTGATGAAAAGAGTCAGCTTTTGTCAGGCGGCTAAAAGGGGGCGAACATTTAGCTGACTTTGTCAACATTTAATAAAACATTTATCAACATTAAAGCTATTTATTTTACATTTTCCATAAAGTTATTCAAAAATGCAGCAGTAAACTTTTCGACGAACACTCTGTAAGCCATATTAAAGATATATTGTATATAATCGGGTTACTGTACTCATAAGTTTTAAATATTGAAAGAAGACATGAAGATCGATAGCCTTGGCAAAATTACAAAACAAAAATTAAAAGGATAAATAAATTTTCAAATTAAAATATTCATTTAAACCGAAATTAAACTTCTGTGATTTGTAATGTTTGTTTTTTTTTTTTAAATCTGCTGATCCAGAATTCATACTCAATACCAGAACTATATGAAAACGTACATGTAAGTCTATTGCGTGCTTGTGTCTATACGATTAAAGAAAACCATGTTTAATTCACCAACTGCAGGAAAGATTTATAGGAGAAATTTCATATCACTTCCTTATAAACGTTGTAGTCCATGCAGCCGATTGCATTATGGTGTTCCCATTCAAATGTAATTGTTTATATGTAGGATGATATTATAAGATTCCTTCCGGATAAGTTTGTTAAAAAATTGAAATCCTAGAAACTATATTTAGATCCTAGAATTTATACTAAATTAAGTCAAATGAAATTAGATCTAATATTTAGAACTTTATAAAGTTCTATATTTATAAGTTCAATTAACGCCAAATGTCTCTAAATGCAACAACAACAACAACAACAACAAAAAATTAGTACACAATTTTATTTTATATGATTTTTGTTTGATGAAAATGTTGTGTATTTTATTAACCCAAACAATTTACATTATAAAAATAAAAGATAATAAAATAAACAGCAGATACAAAAAAAAATAATAATAATAGAGAGATCGGTTTTTTTTCTGTTGGTGTTCTTGCTTATGTGTTATCCCAATGTACCACCGCACCATCACCACCACGAAATGACTCATTTTGTGTTATCACAAATATATATAAATTCCCATTCACTTCTATAAATCACCCCATCCATCGCAATTGTTGAGGTATTAGTAACGCGCATATTTCTTTTTTTAACGCATATCATATTTTTGCGTATATTTGCATTGTTGTTGTATCACAGCTATTCTATCAAGCTAGGCATAAAATGAAAAATATATAGTGAAACATTTAAAATTATTGCATCAGCAACCATATTACTATGCATTCAGTAGATGACGGACTATGTGTTCTTGTATTCTTTCATGGAAAATTATTCGATGTTAGTTGAGTGAGAGTAGTTATATTAAATATTTTTTACTGGAACATCATTATTTTGTTCGATGGGATGCTGTAAATATATAATATTTTATATTATTGATATTTTATGAACTTCTTTTTTCTATGTGTGTGTGTGTGTGTGATGGAGTTTTTGTAATAATTGAGCAAAAAAAATAACAATTATCTAGGAGGAGGCATTTGATTTAGGTTAGTTGGTTATGTTTGTAATTTTTTTTGTTTTGGAAAATTTTAATATTGTGCGTAAAATATAATGAAATTGAATGTTATTATAATTTGAAAAGAAAATAAAATAAAAAAGGAAAAATTAGAGCAAACAAATTAAAAAAAACAGAATTTTCTTTATTCATTTTCTTACATATCTTATTCATTTTCTGCGTTACTTTGCATTTTCATGTCTCTCTATATATAATTCTGACATCTAAAAATAAATTCTGGCTCACAGATGAGACATTACGTTTTATTAGATATAGCGTTTAGTGCGTGCGTGTATAGTTAAATATTTTGGCAATTGTTTTAAAAAAGAATTTAATGTGTGTGTTTTTATTTATTATTTTTTTTTTATTCAAATCGTTTTGTTTTTTTTAATCTATTTTTTATTTTTTTTTTCCGAATTTTTGTATTTATATTCACGCAGACACACATTAAATATCTTCTGTACACAATACATATAGAGAAAAATGATCAAATTTTATTTATTAACATATATATATTTATAACCATTTTTATGAAATACTGACCAAATTACACTTTATCATTCATCATATTATGATTATTAACTTATATCCTGCCAACATTTTGATATGCGCAACTTATAATTCATAAACCCTTAAAATACTACTTTGACAACAAAAAAAGAAATTGGTATAATACCGTAGTACATTAACCTTGAAGGATGTCATTTATTTTTAATTTGGTACACACACACACACACAAATACGAGGGGTGGCTATAAAATAACCACAATCATGGTTCTCTACAGTAGCATTCGCTAATGTCGTACGATCGACAGGACGGCAGCTGTGTAGCGATTGAAAAAATTTTTTGATTGCCACGCTCCTACCGTGTCTGTAGACATATTAGTCTGATCGTGGCTTTCGATTGTATAAAGTTTGATAAGGGTTTTGAAAAAACCTCTTCTGAAACTTATCTTTCATTAAAAAAAAAGTATATGCCATTGATATGTACGCGAGTTTTTGATTGCTTTGCCATGTCAAAAACAGATAAAAGTATTGAAAAAATAGGTAATCTGATTCGATCTAACTGTGGGTTAACAATCCATGCGATTGCAGTACTACTTGTATTGGAATATTAATATGAAAAAAAGACGTCTCTATCCAAGTATAACATATCCTAGTGTTAGACTATCCGCCTAATTCATCGAAACATTAATCTCCGTATTTTATAACCACACGTTGCGTATACACTTGATTTTTGTTTATTTTTGACTAATAAAATTCAATCCATTTTGATAATGAAATATTTTTAATAAAATAAAAAGTAAAAATTTGACTTATTTTATTGACGAAAAAAAAAAATGTTTGTGTAGGAATCACAAAATTAAATTTAGTATTGCATACCGCCGCATGCGGTTTATCGTGTACATGTAATTATTTACTGGTAAAATAAAATAGAGCTGATGGTATCGCACGTAGTAACAACATACGTTCAGTGGTTACAATGTTTTCAATTTAAAATATGTGTACGACGCGCGAATATAATATAATTTATTTTATTTTTTTAATACACATGCGTAAGTTACTTTATATACTTTTATTTAATATATATATATATATATGTAAAAACATTTGTACATTTGCATTTTATTTACAATTAAAAACGTAAAAATACACCAAAAAATTACATGTACACAATTCTCCGTCGAATATATACGAAATGCTGTCAATGTATTACTAATATATGTACTATAAACTAAACTTAACTTATATTAAACCATATTATTAATGTTACGTGTATGCAATAATGATATACCCATTGCATGATCATCATTAAATGTAATACTAAAACGACGATCACAGACGACGACAGCTGTGTCCTACCTACATTTTTTTTTTTTTTTTTTTTTTCTATATTCAATGCGTTACATATTTTGAAAATAAAATTAAAAAAAAATTTATTATAAATATATAAAAATTATAATAAAAAACAATAAACAGAGCTGTAATTTATTAGAATGATCAAAAACGATCGCTGAAATTCATTGGTATTTAATTACGTTGCTCTATACGGAAATTATCCCTTTTTAAAAAAATATATAGTCTCTTAAAATAGTTAATAATTTTTTAAAAACCAATGATCAACTATATTAACTGGGAGAGATAAAATTGGTTTGTAATCGTATACCAACTGATGAAACTAGTAAGATTTGTCTCTAATGTTTTTACTGTGTTTTTTTTTTTTTAACCGATACGATAAAGTTCGCATTAATGAATCGTAAAGTGCTTGGAAAAAATGCGTGAATCCATGGAAAACAATTCGCTGTTATTCGCATACATTTTATTTAATGTGCTAAAAAATAAAGAAAACTAAACAAATGATAAGATAAATAATATTTCTTTATATTATTTTCTGGTGTGATAAGAAAAAAAAAAAAGGACTTTCAGCCGGTGTGAGATTTTTCCATTTGCCATGGTCGTTTGGTTGATATTTCCAATTAACCCTAATGCACTTAACTTGTGTGTATCGAAAATTTTATATAACTCAAACAATTAGTTGCCATCGTCGGCCTTCTATTATAATACATCTTTAAATATATTATACTCACAATTTTGTCCAACTACATTTCTGTAACATTTATATTTTGTATTTTATATTTGAATAATATGTATTTTATGTTGTATAACTTTATAACAAATTGAAATTTGAAGAAATATTATATTCGCATTATATTAGTTATATGTGTCTGCTTTAGACATATGTGAAATACGTAACGTTCGTATATTATATTTTAATTTGCAAAGTGTGAAGATAAAATTTAATTAATTTATAAATTTATGAATATATTGTATTACGGAAATTTATTGTACAATTATTTATTATTATTTGGTTACAATTTTCCTTTATACACAATTAATAAACGTAATATGCACGTCAACGTAAACTATTTGGAAATGCAACTATTTGGATAGGCTTTTTATTGATAATGAAGTAAAATAATAGAATAATTGTATACCACTTTTTTTTTCCCCCGGTTTGTTTCTTTATTATAATAATACACACAAAATAATCTTATATTTTATTTATATATATAATTTTTTTTCTCTTGGTCAGACGAACATTTGTATTGTATTATTATGTATTCCCATACTACACCCAAATGCTTTGGGGGTCTAAAAATAACCCCAGGGTCTTTGATTACAGAGTCACAGTCACATTACTTATATATATATATTGTATAAATATCTAGAAATATCATCTGATGTGAGTTGTAATTTGTATAATAGATTAAAGAGAAGGAAAGAATATTGTAAAATTTGTAAACTATAAAAAAAAAAGTTAATGTAAAAAAAAACTTACACACACACACTCTCACTATATTGTAAAAACTTATTTTATTATTTACATAAATATATAATTATAAAAAAAGTTAATAATAATAATAATAATAATAATAATAATAATAATAATAATAATAATAATAATAGCCCCCTACATTGAAAATACACACTGAAAAGAATTTAAATGGTTTTATTATAATATTTTTATTGTTCCGTGTATTTATAATATGAAATTAGTTTTTTTTGGGTTCAAAAATTTATATTCCATATGATGTTATTTTTAAGGACTCACAATATTCCTTTTGACCCACACATCAAATTATGGATATATGGTATATTAAATGAGAACGGATGCTTTAAAAATGCTTGTGCTTGTGGGTTGGATTGTGGTGTGGACGACTAATACCGAATACCTGTAGTAGTGGTTTGAAGTTTTAACAACTTGATTGTGTGTGGGTGTGTATGTGTGTGTGGCAGATATTAATTGTCCAATTTGTGTTGCCAAAAAATTACTAACTATATAATAATACACAAACAACAACAAAAAAAAAACATACAATTAATTACAAAATTTAAAAAATTCTTGTGTTTCATATTTTGATTAATTCAAAAAAAATTACAAAGAGTTTCGAAAGTTAAATTAATTGATATGGTCTAATAAAATTT
Source organism: Bibio marci (assembly GCA_910594885.2). Lineage (NCBI taxonomy): Eukaryota > Metazoa > Arthropoda > Insecta > Diptera > Bibionidae > Bibio > Bibio marci. The sequence goes on along the minus strand of OU343118.1, from coordinate 26,285,491 downwards.
CATGGTTCCTCTTGTTACGTACGGCCAGGAGGGAGGTTATTAATTGAATTTTATTTTTAATTTTATCTAAAAATATATACAATTTTTTTTTCTTTCTTATTTTTTTTGATATATAATAAAAATAAAACAAAAAATGTACGTAAAAATATAAATATGAAAATTATAATATGACGTGAAGATCTAAAATTAGAGTTTTTCTTTCTGTAATCTTTGTTTAATAATAATTATTTATAGAAGGTGAAATATTATGTAAAATTGCAAATAGATTCTGCAAAAAAACATAATTAATTATGTTTTTTTTGCTGTAAATTACTTTAGAATTTTTAATTTTTCATTATCATCATTACTTTGAAAATTCTATAATTTATAAAAAGTTGTAATTGCGTGAAATTGTAATTCTTCCATAGTATTCATATTTAGTAATTTATTATATAATTATAATGTTCGTATGCCATTCGAAATCGGTGATGAAGAAGAGTTCAGAAATACGAAAATTATTGCAACAATTTCATATGGAAATATTGACCGGAAGAATTGCATGTGTTATCATCTACTACCTCAAATCTTTTAACATTTTAATTAAGTGGTAAATGTTTTTAAAAACGCCATTGAGCCATTGTATAGACTTGATTTATATATGGACAATAAACCACCAACATATAGTTAATTCATAAGCCAAATGGGTCGTGATCTTTTTTTAGAAAACCAATATATTGGATAATAGACCAATGAGTTTACTGTACTGTACTATAGAATCGCCAGTTAGACCTTCTTCCATACCATATGCATAATCTCATATAAATATATAAATGTCAATTTATTATTAATTGAAATTCTATTAAATATACTAAAATACTTAGAATTTCAGAATATTTTTATATGAATAAAAGACACCCTTTTTGGTTGTTCGTCTCAGAAATACCGGGTGTTTCATTTTAAAAGAAACATTAAAATATTTGGAAAATTGTATGTGGAACATGTGCCTCAATTGTGTGTGTGTGTGTGTTTGTTTTTTTTTTGAGGCAGTAAATTTGAGATAAATTTTTGCTAATTTGTTAATGTCAACGATGTACATGGAACATTGTTAACTGGAGAAGTTGTGTTGTTCTTTATAAACGACTATCGACTTTGGTACATCATAACACTTTTAAATGCTTCACCCGGTAATATTGTAAATATATATATTTAGATATGAAATAGTTACCATAGAAATTTGATGACAATACTTACAATATAAGACGAGTATAATCTAAATTTAATAAAATAATATAAAATGGTCTGTGTACATAAAATATATATATAAATAAATAAACGACAACAAGATCAAAAAACATTAATTTCCTCCTGAAATTTTTATGTACTTAGGAATATATAATATTTTTTGCTTTAATATGAAATGTATAAAAATAACAAAAAAACAGTATTGTGCCATACAATGGAAATCTAACATACTTTTCTATTCGATGCTACATTGAACTTTAGATTTTATTAAATTTAATTGTATTCTTCAATATTAATCAAAAAGTAATTTCAAATGTATTCTTCAATAATAATTTTTAATACAGCTTGAACTATTGTTCTTTTGAATGTCACAGTTAAACTTAAGCAGTTTTGATAATATTAACTTAATTGTTGAAGTTGAATGCACTAAATGTATAAGATCATGTGAACTTGTTATGTGATATTCAAATGTTTGGAAACAATTATAAATCCCAATTGTTGACCTCTGCAGACGATTGAATGACAAGCATTTTAATTAATTAAATTACATAGTACCTTTGCCTATACTCGTATAGTAATTTTTTTAAAAATCAGTTAACATACAAATATTATTATTCAATAATTTATTTCCAAAGAAAGATTTTATTTCAATTGAATTTTACTGATATTTGTGTGTGTGTTATGGAATTTTTTTTATTATATAATTACCATCGAAGGCCATAAATTTACATTTTAAATTTATTTGTAACATATGAATTTTGTATAACAGAACTGAAAAACAAACATTAAAGGAAGAGTAAGATAAAATACCCCAAAACTCTAAGCCAAAATAATTAATTTTATCTATATGTGAAAGATTGAGAAGAAGAAGATTTATATTTCATGCCTTTTGAATTGAATTTTGCACTATCTAAATGAAAATAAATACGCATATTTAATTGTTTTGCACAACACTGTATTTACTCATAGTGTGGTATATTATTATATTGATCTTTAAACACCGTTTCTATGCCTTACATACCTATATAGTCACTATATAGAATAGTTAGTAGCTACTACTATAATTTAAATATATAAATGCAGTAAGAAAATATATTGAATATATATCTTCCTCTTTTTGTGTTAACTATAGAAAAGTGCATTTTGCAAAATTGTGCGTTGTGCGTTGTTGTACAGATATTACAAAAAATAAAATAAGAAATTACATGTCAACCACCTTAACCCTCTCCAAATGACTGTACCTTTTTTTTCGCGCAGCATTAACTGTATGTGTATTGTTAATTTTTTAAATGTAAATACGAAGAAAAATCTTTCAATTTTATTTATTTATATATTTTTTTTTTTTTGTATTATTATTTATGTCTAAAAATTTTATTTCAACTTTTATGTACGAGTTTTTTTATATACGCAGAGATTCTCATCTTTCACACTTTTCCACTCTAACTCGTATACTCTTTAAACATGAACATTCAAACATGTTGTTTCTTATGTTTCCAAAATTAACATTCCTCTTCCATTTAATTCTATCTCAAAAATAGAAAAAAGAAAAAAAAACCCCTCTTTTCTTATATAATTTCTTATTTATATTTTTGTACTTTTGTCGTATGGCTCTGCTATAATAGGAAAGTAAAGAGTATTTTACAATTAAAAAACGGTTTGTGTATATCAAAGCAAAAAATATCTTTTATTAAATACTACGTAAAAAGAAAATGTTTGACAGGCTCAATTATTTTGGGTTTTTTCTTTTTCAAATTAATAGTAGGTATAGCTTCCATACACATGCACATCATTTATACTAACTATATGTAACAATATTTCTATAATTTCTATATTCCAAAAATAATATAATTATTATAATTATATTAATATAGGAATAGAAAATATATACAGAAATATTACGATGTACTTAATACAGACACATCAAAATTAAGACATACACATAAATAATTCTTATGGTATTTAATACAGACGACCCGCATTTATAGAGGTGGAAATTATGATATCGTACGTCTAGTTGTACTGCGGCCAATATATTCCAATATATGGTGCACAATTTTAATTTGATAATCCGTACAGAAAAAAATAATTTACAATTTGGATTATTTTATTTGACGCATAAACAGTAAGGAATAGAGGTTAAATTATTCACTTTTGATATGACTTTGTCGACTATAGGATTTTCAAAATTGTTTCTACCCATTTGTATCTTCTCATTGGAATAATTACAAAAACCATTTATCCGATGTATACCAAATTTTTTAAATATTACACAATTTCATTATTTTTCATATCGTGTTGAATCGCATTTACAAAATTATCCTTGCTACGTTCGGTGAATGTCCTTCAATGAATTTTGAATCCTTATTTAAATATGTTAAATTTTAATTACCACCTAACAATATATCACTAATTTTTCATATCTTACAGTGTTTTTTGTAATTATTACTTATATTGCGACGTCGATGCTATGCGATTGTTAATAAATTGAAGTGTAAATTGTGTTGTGTCTGTATATACCGTGTGTATTTATTAAATATATAAAATTCAATGATGGATAACGATATTAAAAAGCACACAAAACGTTTGTATTAATACAAAAAAAAGAAGGAATATTTATCATCCTTTATATGATGGTTCAAAAACAGTTCACGCATATATTTATGTCCTTATTACTCCCAACCGAAAATTATATATATATGTACTAACTTTGATGTATGTGTGTATGTGTATCAGGATATTTTATTTTAACTTCACATAATTGATATACATTTTGATGTGGATATGTGTATTGCATATGTAGGTTTTTTAATATTTAAGGTATAATTCTCTTTTCAAATTCTACATAAGTTGTACTAGAGTATTCATTCATCTACATTAAATTTTAAAAATTATTATCTATAGATAAAGATAAAAAAATAAATTTATCTGTTATCTAATCTTGGAACAAAGTGTGCGTATTATTTTTGTCTAGATAAATTTAAAGATTGTAATACACATTAGTGTTGTGTGCGAATTTTTGTGAGCACTATTACCTCTGACGTCAATGCATTGCCCATCTAACACTATGATGATAAGACCCATAATAATATGTAATACTTTTGTTTTGTGTTGGCATAAGTTTGCACAAAAGTTAATTGATTTAAATCTGCAAATATTTCAAGGGCTAATTACTGGTAATTACTTGTGTGATTTTCGAACGACATCAACCACTTGTATGGAAGTGTTACCGAGACTGCTACCGATGGATTTGTTTGTAACAAAGGTTTTTTTTTTTTTTTTTTAGCGATACCTAACATGGATTTGTATTGTTGTTTGTCATAACGAAATATTGTTTGTTTGTAAAGCGACGATGAAAAACGTGTCACATTATGTTTTTCTTTAGTGTTTCACAGGTTTTGTTCGCTCGAATAGTTCCTACCTTTTATTTGCTAAAAATGAACTCGTAATAAAATTAATTATCGGTGATGTAAATGGTTCAGTGACTTTGACAAATTCGCTAAGAACAATTGCTGATATAGTTTCTACCTATTCACAAATATGGAAATCCATTTACAATATATTTTTAGTGTTAATGTCCGATGCCAACCAATATTTAATTCCAAACTTATCGATTTTGTAGGGCATTTATTGTGTGAATCTAAATTTTTTTACTTTTGTCCACAAATAGCTGCTGTTCATCAACGCAGTAATATTTGTTTGTAGCAATTTTATCTATTTTCTAAATATTATATTCAAGATTGGAGCAAATAATATCGCATAATTTCTGTTTATTGTTTGTGAAAAGAATGTACATTTTTCCCATTGTAAAAAATTACAATTTCGAATAGCTAAATCCTCAGCGTATAGGTATTGAATAATATTTTGCTGGAATTATATTTGTCATTTATTTATTTATTAACAATTTATTTATCGCAATGTGTGCGCTCCAACATTATTACGATATACGACTTATGCGAAAATTTTGATTTATATCTATATTTCGGTGAAATATTTCTTTTAGGACATTAATTATGGAATCTCGAATTGGATTAGAAATACTATTTTCAAATCCATATATTGTTTTTTTGAGAGAAAGTGTGTAAGCGCCTGTAAGTGTGTGTAATGAATGTTAATAAAAAGTAAATATTAAGTACATAAATAAATATATATGTTAAAAAAAATAACCAAATTCACACGAAAAAAAAAGAAATATATAAATTTATCCTTACGCGCATACACATGTATAAATAATGATCCCCAAACGCGTATTGCTTTTATTGTGAATCCTATATATATGCGTGTACACTGTGCATCTATCCTTCACTGTGCGATTACCTCCTATATACGGCGCAGTAACCGTATACACATTTGTACATTTATACTTTATATATTGTATGATAATATATTAAAATAATACCTGTGTATTCGATACTTTTATGTATACGGCACGGGGGACACACATTCGCATATCTACTATAAAATACAGACAACAGTGAATGTGGTGAATGCAAATATAAAATAGTACACATAAATAGTACATTTCTTTGTAGTTTAATAATATTATTTGTAATACAAAAACCGCCGCGTATTTATATCTATATAAATTTAACTGGATATATAAATTTTAATAATGAAACCAAAAAACGAACGGATATTCTATCTCTATATTATTTATTTTTAATATATTTCCATTGAAATGTACTGTACTACTACTACTACTACTACTACTACTACTCTCCTCAAAACAACTCAAGCTCACCACCAACCACATATTTGTTGTGTTTAATTATTTTTTTATTTTTTTATATGAAATGAATATAATATGAATAGAATTTTTATTTCAGTTGCTTTAAAACCGTTGACAATTCCGCATGTGTGGAAATGATAGTACACACACTCTGAAAAAAAATTATAAATTTTATTTACAATAATTTTTTTAGTTTTAGAATTGATATTTATTTTGTAGTAAATAAAATTAAAGTTTTGTTTAATATTTTTTTTATTTTTTTTTTTTTTTTTTCTTCTTCCTTTTTTCCTTTTTCATTTTTCGGTTTTTCATTATTATTTTTTTGGTGTCCTTTTTTTTGTTTGTTTTTTTTTTTTTGTATTTAAAATTTTTTTCGAATTTTTGGAAATTTTTTTTGATTTTAAAACGCGCACAAATTTATGACATTTATTTAATAATATAATAAAAGTGTATCAAACCATCATCTCGGCTATTAACAAGCAGCAGCACCGTAAAAAAAAATAATAAATAAAATAATCAACAGCGAGCATTTTTAAAAAACAATTAATCCTTCGACAAGAAAAGGAGTCGTCTCTTTGTATCAATACATAGATAAAAATAAAATAAAATAAAGCGTATTTAAAGTTATTAACAGTGTAAAAATAATTTGAAGTGTAGTGTGCTTCATCTTAATAATAATAATAATAATAATAATAATAATAATAATAATAATATAAGAAGGATACTTTATATAAAAAAAAAAAAATAAAAAAGGAAAGAATTACACCGACGACGAAGACGACTGTGTTACATACATCTTCTCATCATCAGTTTCCAATAAAAATATTTATATATATATTCTCTTCTTTTGATATTATTTTATATGCAGAGCTTCTTTTTATTGAGTATAATATTTTTTCATCGTTTAATATATAATAAATTCCCTATTTTGTTAGTAGAAATATTCGGAGTGAAAACAAAAAAATATTAATATTGGTAATATTTATTATTAATTGGATCTAAAAAGAAAAAAAAATTATTAAAAAATATATTAAAACATATATTTTAATATCTACGAAAATTAATATTGACATAGGTAAGTTAAAGAAAATAAAATTATAGTATTTCTTTTAAGTTAAAATTACCTGCGTAGTATAGGAGATTTTTATGTGTGTGTTTACAATGTGTGCAACTAATAATAAATATAGTTAAAAATTGTCAATGTCAATAATAAGTGCGCCTTTTTTCTTATTTTTTCTTTCTTTCCAATGTGTGGATGGTGGTAGTTACTATGCCATCCCTCCTCACCTGACACTGGAATAAATATATATTTAATATAAAATTTTATATTGTTGAGATTACACATTTTGTCGTCCCTATGTTTTTTATATTTCCATCAAAACAACATAAAAATTAATAAAAATAATAACTAATACATTTCTTTAAAGTTTATAGTTTAACGTTTAAATAATGAATTTTAATAAATAATAAATATAACAAATTAATTGATTAAATTGATTAAAAATTTTGCAAGTCATGTATTATTTCCAATAATCTGTACAATGAAAGTAATGTACAGGGTGTCCACGAGGTGTGTATATTTTTTTCAATGGGGGTGACAGTGTGTGTGTGTAATTTGAAAATATTATAACTTTTCAAACACTTGAAATATAATTCACTTTCCAAATTTAGCGTGGGATGGTGTGTTTTTATTGGGTGTGGTATATTTTTATTTACTGTTTATATGTTAAAATCTGAACCACAATTATTCTATATAGGTTTGTAATATTAATTAGAGCTCATTCATTTTTAAGGATATTTTTTATTGCCGGACGTGTCCTAAGTATTTCGTATAATTGGGTTTGTTAAAAAAAAAACGGTGGTATTTGTTGTGACATTATCTTCTACTGTTGTGAAATTTAATTGTATCGGTTATTGTTTTTTTTTTTGGGTTATCGATTTGATGTTGATATTCGAGATGCTGGTAGTTGTTGCGAATAATCAACTGGTTGTTGTTGACCATCATATATTGACTGATTGTTATATATATATAGTAAAATGTTGGTTGACCATATTTGCTGTTTGATTTTTGTACAATAATTTATTTAATTAATTACACAACGTCTTTATACGCCACAATACTAATTGATCGCACGAACTGCGTCCAATTTGTACAAACTATATTTTTATAATTTTATTAAATACATAAAAAACTTAATGTTACACTAAATATTGCACATATGCACATGCAATAAACTAATATACTAATATAAAAAACATTAAAATTTGATGTGTTTTTCGTTATTTTAATTATTAATGTTTGTGACATTACCACCTAGTTAAATATTAAATGGATGCGTCGTCGTCGTCATCTTTTACATAATTCATAATTAATTTGTGATTATTTTTCTATAGCGCACAACAATCATATAACAGAGCTAAATTGAATATACAGATAAGAAATATACATACATACACACACTACACACTCTGTCCGACAAATAACTGATAAAAAAAATTGTTTTTCTCATAACATTTTCTCTGCAGTGTCATGTGGCAATATAGTGTTTTTTTTATCGGTAAATATATGTTTATTCAAAACACAAGTTTTCCGAATAAGGCATCTATCTACGATTTAGTGGACTTATTTCAGTTGAGACCAGTGTCATGTGGCAATATAGTTTTTTTTATCGGTAAATATATGTTTATTCAAAACACAAGTTTTCCGAATAACGCATCTATCTACGATTTAGTGGACTTATTTCAGTTGAGACCGAATAAATCGTCATCCGCGAAAAATATTCTTTCTATACTGTTTTTTTTCCCCCCGGTTTTCTTAATTAATTTCGGTTATTTTTCGAACAAAACGTTTAATAATAATAATAATATGTATATAAATACATTTTACCAATACTATCAATAATCATCCCACAAATCAATAAACGAAGATGTATCTCTATATTGAAGTTTTCATCAAAAATATATTGTATACAATCAAATACACACTCGTAAATGTAATAGAATTTTTAGGGATATACAATCATTGGAATATGATGAGATGTAAATATATTATATACAAAAAATTATATCCTTAAATCTATTACAACAACTAATAACATTTTTCTTATAAATATTCCTTTGTTTTGTTCTTCGTTCTTATTCATTTTACAGGCAATATAAAAATTTAACTAAAATGAATTTCTCATGGGCATGTGCCCACCATCACCACCATCACCACCATCACCACCACCACCAATACGTTATATAGATGTGCGTATATAGTGTGTATATTTTCCACAGGATAATATAATGTTAAGCTCTGTTTTTAACTAAAGTTTATAAATAGTAAATATTTCTTCGTACATAAAATTAAACATTTGTATTTTTTTGACATCAATCACATCGCATCATTTAAATAATAGCAAAGGGAAACTTTTTTTGTTGTTGTTGTTTTTGTTTTTTATTGTGTGAATCATAATTTTTGATATAACTAAATTTTATAAAAACGTAGAAATTAGAAATTTTTATAACATTTTAAAAGTAATTCAATGTATGTATTCATCATTTATAGAGTGAATTTTATTTCTTGTTGTATAGTAAAAATATTTCTTTATTCATTTTTTCCATTCATATGTCCTTTTTTTGCTATATAACAAAAATACACTTATACCATAGGTGACTTTGACTCAATGAAGTTTGTATGTCGCAAACGCCCCCATGGGTACGGTTATGATCAATTGGAAAATATTTACAAAAAAAACATTACGATGTAATTTTTACGATTAACTAATGGTGTGCAGTAGTGGTACCCACAATTTATTTATGTATTAATAATATAGTTGCGTACTACTTGTACTATAACATATGAGTAATGATAAAGGATTAAAAAAGAGACACTGTCAATTACATATACATTTATTACAATAGAAAAAATATAGAGATGTTATATATTCAAAACGTATATTTCAAATGGTTCATTTATTTTCCGGTACTACGCAATCACGTTATTAGGTTACATGCGTTCTTTTCTATGAAAAAAATTTTTTTTTATTAATGGATCAAATAATGAACAAATTATATTTTAATATTATACAAAAAAGATTTAGGTTTATTATTATTATTTTTTTTTCACCATCCATATATAAATAATTTTTTATTTTAAACATTATTTGTGATACCAATATGAAATGATGTATAGAAAGAATATTTTTTAGTACTGCATTCGATAGTCTATATATATACAATATATATTTTGAAGTAATAAAAGTGCTGTTAAAAATGAGAAACTTCAAAGAATACCTTCGCACACAACACACAATAAGTTAAATTGATATGAATTGTTGACAGTTGACATACTGCAGCCAGGATCTAATATTATGTGTATAGACACAATTTATAGATTTTTGATGTATATTATTAATTTTAAAATTTTCGGAAATGTACAATACATGGAATGCGATATATATAATTTTCAAAAAACGTATTAACAATATATTAATAAAATCGATAAATAAGTTTCAGTAAAGGACGAAAATGCCAATCTATTTATTCCATTAAATCGAATAATTGCAATTTCTTATAGGATTTTAAAAAATTCGAATACTTGATGAAAAATGGGTAAATACAAAAGACTCAAAAAATTGTATTTAAATATTTTAACAATAAACGTGTTGTTACAAGAACTAAACTATATGTAAATTATTAATTATTTTTATACTCTTCCATAACATTTATTGCGTGTAGTTAATTAAAACTTGAACACAGACTATATATAAAACACACAAAAAAATGGCATAATACACACGAAGAAAAAATATGAATAATATATATTTTAAGAGAAATTTTTGGTTAAAATTAAGAAAGAAAAAAAAACAGATGTTTTTACATAATAATTATGTCTTTTGTATTTTGTATTTTTGTTGTTGTTATTTTACCATTGGATGTTTAAATTGAAAACATGCTTTTTTTTCTGTGTGTGTGTGTGTGTGTGTTTGTAAGAACTATTTATTTTAATTCGACAATGATTATATGTTTATCACGTGCTTGACTGTTTGACTGCAGTACGTATTTCTAGAGAAACCATTGAAGATGTAATACTCGCCCATCACGATGTCAAAAATGGATAAAAATATCCAGTCGATTAACTATATATTTGTGCAATTTCTGAAACTACAGGAATTAACAAATTTTACATAACAATAATATATATTCTTCTGCACCCGGTAACACTTTTGTTCGTCATGGTAAAATCTGTATTAAAATGAAAACGATTTCAGACCGTTAAAACTGTAAGAAAGAAAAAGCAATACACGTTATGAAAGAGTTTACGCAGATGAAGACTTTCCCACACAGTTTTTTCGAACAATGGAAAATTCGCATGCAGCGTTGTACCGGATAGCAGAGCAGATGTATTTTGAAAAGGATAACTTTGATATTTTTGTTGATTTTCAATTTCAGCATATCAAATATACTTTTTAAATTGGTTCAAACGGTTATTTTTGTGTATACCAATAATATGTGACTTGTGTGATTGTAACACAATATATTATACACATCTTGTGTAAATCACTCGACTAATGATTATGCTGTGATATAATAGTATTTAACCCTTAACTGTATGCAATAAAATTTCTGAAAATAAACTATTATTTCGTATATCGTATGGTAAATATATATTGTAATAAAATAATGACGATCGCTATTTTCTGATTATTTTAAGCACATGCTATTCTTGAAAATATTTTTAAGAAAATGCAAATTTTTTGTAATTTTATTAATGTTGTTGCATGGTAATGTATGCATATGAATTGTCGATTTCGATACAATGTCACATATGATTTTGGGTTAATAAAAATGTATCCTTATGTCTATAATATTTTGTACCATATATATATTGAGTATTTTGCGGCAAACATTGTTAAACGAAACCACTTACCATCACATTTGATTGGGATATCCTTTATACCACACCGTCGTGTGCTTTATATGCGAAAACGGAATGGAATTGTTGAAATTGTTAGCCAAAAGGATGGAAAAATGCCATAGTAGCTAAACGATTAGTTCAATACTTTAAGTAGAAAAATCCATTTATTTTGTTATTCAAATAAATACTTTGTTTTTCATGCAACATTTCATATGCATACACCGTAATCATTATTATAATATGTTTATAGAAATTTTACTAACAAAAATAGTAATAAAAAAATTAATGTAATTTTATGAGAAAGTCATATAATTAATATATGAGATAATAAAAAGTTAAATTGAAAATATAAAATACAAAAAAAAGGCTGTCGCTGTCTAAATAGTAGAGCAAACAACTATAGAATAAATAGCTGGCCGCTACGCTAAGTTTAATAACGTATTGGAGAAGTATGCTCAACACTTTTTTTTTATATTATAATTATGATTTGGAACAATGTATTTGCTGTGAAACCATTAATTTGGAAGTGTCACATTTGACTTGAAATTTTTAAGTATGTTTTTGATATACAATTTATGTTTATAATTTTAATTTTTCAAATTGCCTGGGAGCAACCTAACCAATTTGATCATTCACCCTGTTACGCCCACATCATTAGAATTTCTGCTAAAATATTTACATTTAAAATTTTAAGAAAATCGAACATATTATTTTGTGTAATTCCATTTTAGTAGATTTAAACTGTATATGGGTGTTTTCGTAGTAGGTGTTATAGCTTTTTGTGTGGCTAAACGATCGCTTTTGTATCCTTACAAATCATGTAATTTTCTCAAAGCATCCAGAGGTATGGAGTAGCGACTTTACTAAAATAACCTGTATAAAATTTTAATATTTATTTTAATTCAATTGTGGAGTACACACAAATTTTTCTTGGAACATCATTAATATATACCACCCACCACCATATGCTATGCATTACAATATAATTCTATAAATAGATATCATTTTAACCTATTCAACTTCCATCCATCATCCATTAAGCGTCATATAAATAACACACGTTCTATAATAACTTCGGCATATAACATTTAACTGTGTATAATATAAATTATTATAATTATTATTATAATATATTTCGGCATGTTTACACATTTTAAATATTATGAGTTCAATGAAACGATTAAAAATAAAATAAAAATAAAGAAATGTTCAAATTGATAAAAGAAAAATTTTCGTTTATAAAATTAATTCAAATTAAAGAAAATCAAAAATAAAAATTTACAAATTATTTTATCGGAACAAAAATGTTTATGTATTTTTATTCGAAAATAAATCAATGCGGAAAATCATAAAATATATATATTTATTATATAACGAGTATGTAAATACCGAATAGATTTGCGTATTCTAATATATAACAAATCGATGACGTTACAATTTTTTTTTTTATCTTGTTGAATATTATATGTTGCCGTTGTCTGCTGCTGCTGTTGATAATGATTGATATGAAAAATTGACTGTTTCATATATATATATATATTTATATGATTGCGAACGAGATATAAATATAGAATATTTATAAGTAATAGGTGAATTCATATGAATTCGCTATTATATGAACGCATTGTTAAGTGTTATGGAAAAATGATAAATTATATTTTATTAATTAATTTTGCCATGGCTATGGTTATTATTATTGAAGCGTGTTTTCCAATGTATTTTCAATTTATCTATAGAGTTGTATTCATATATAGGTGGAAAAAAATCACTTTAACGACTTAACCACCAGCCCACCAGAGATACTTTGGATTCGATTCTAATTCATACACTAAATGTGACAATTATATAAAGTTTACAATATCTTGTGTGTTATTTCAGGCATTTACCAAAACTTATAAATCAATTGATTATACAAATACCCTCGGTTACATACAAATACACTTATTAATATAATTTTTTATTTATTATTTTACATATAAATTATTTAATAATTTAATGTTTTTTTTTATTTATTTTTCTTTGCGACACATACAATTGACACACAAACACCCAATGCATTAAAAAATTATACGAAATCTTGAGAAAAAAAAATTAGGTTTGTTTTTGTAAAATGTCTCTTATAAATAAATAATATTCATTCTAAATATTTATACGAATATAAATGAATTATATAATGATTCACTCACTTTGCTATATACATTTTTATATATCTATATAGCAATGACTCAATTGAATATTTTTATAGGAAATTATAAGTTTACGGAAACAATAATAATAATAATAATAATATATGCACAGCATCCAAATTGAAATTTATGCAAAATTTATATACAATATTTAAAATGGTTTTTATTCGGCAAGATTTGAAAATTCAAATATTACCGAATTATATTTAAATTTATTAATTTATTTTATTGGTTTTATTTTTTTTTCTGTATATTAACACGAATTAATTTTACATTAAATCGTATTGTGATTGATATAAAATTGATAAAATTTTGTATATATGTTTTTTGTCAAAATGTAATATTACTTAATTAATTAATTTTCAATGGTTGACTTTTTATTGACCGCATTCCATATTGATTGAATGAATGACTAAACATATATATATATATGGTAATGATTCCATAATGTTGTATATGGATATGGACTTAAATGTATATGGAAGGGAAGGCTAACGTATGTTTACGTATATAAATAATCAGTCGGGTATAGGATAAAATGATCTAATTATAAGAGTAAATTTTGTTTGGCTAATTCGGTAAAATCTATTAAAACTATATATCGTGGATCATATCCTCACGAATTGTATATTAAAAATCAGACGGATTACTTCATTGATGATTAAATTGTTCAATGAAGAGATTATCTTTTAACAAACAATCGGCGCTTACGACAGGTCCTTATAATTATATCTTATAATTATATCCAATTGTATTTGCTTAATGTGTGACACAAATGGTTTCAATGTTACTACATACAAATATCTATAACACATAACTTACATATACGTATATTTTATAAATTACATGAGATTAATTAAGAGTTACGTTATATATATTGGTATATAATTCTCCCTTCAAGGATTTTCGCACATTTATATTGGTCCAAAACTTTTGAACAACATATATATTTACAGCTGCAATATAAATAATCTAATTTATATTATTTATTAAATTTTTCCTTATTCCTTTTTTTTTTTAAACAAAATAATTGCCGAATATATTTCAAGAGTGCGCAGAAAAACAATAAAATTGCTAATTTTTTTTCTATATAGTAATTTTTTACACACATACAATATGGAAAAGTTATGGTAACCAACAAATCCATTTCACCCTTAACGTTATTCTGTATTTGTACACACATATCGAATACTCTTTTTGCTGCGACTGTATGTATTTTTTGGTATTATTATCCGTATATGGAATATAAATTTGGATGGAAATAAAATGGAAAAAATAGACAATAATAACAACAACAACTGCAACTACATATTTATATACAATTGGAAATAAAACGCATATTAAAAATGTGCGTACAAAATTGTGTGTGCGTGTGTGTGTGTGTGTGTGTTGAATGATGTGGTGCGTGTATATATGTTTTGTATAATATTCGTTCGAATAGAATTTATAAAATAAGGGCGAATTTTTACTCTATATAAAATTATATATTTTATATAAATTTTTTTGAAAAAATATATAAAAAAGAACTAATACAGTCTGTACATATTACAAAAACAAGGAATAAATATTTTTATATAAAAACTATGATGATTTCAATTAAATTCACTATAATATGTACAAATGCTTTATATACAATATATATGATTGGTTAAGGTTAACGGATTCAAATGATAATAATTTTAACCACTCGGTTAACAAAAAAACGTGCAGAACCACATACACGCAAAATTCAAAGCAATTTACTATAAATTTCAACCATTATATTAATGAATATAATGAGCAAACGCAAATTGTCTTAACATTAACATGCTAAAATGTTAAACAAATAGAGCTATAAGTCGAATGTGTATTATGGAACATGTGAATTAAGGGTTAATATGAATGAAAAAAGGAATTTATATTATGCTTTAACACGTTAATCGCCACGATAATATCAGAAAAATTTTCACATGGGTCATTATCCTTTTACCAAATCGCGTACGTCAGACATATATGTCTGACATGGTTCATGTAGAACTTCTTAGCGACCGGCACATATGACTGACGTGGCGATTAACGTGTTAACAATTCCAAAGGAAGTGGTAGTACATCGTATCTTTGTAACTCTTTTTTTTTAATAATCAATTTTTAATAATATATAGCCCAATTTATTTTAATACCTTGATTATAAATTTTGTAATTGTATGTTATTGACAGTAATTGTATTTTGAAACGGATTACTTTAAAAAAAAAACAAATAAATAAATATATTTTGTAAGGATAATGACTTATTCTGTACAAGGATATTAATTGTATTATTTAATAAAAAAATTTATTATCAGAACAACATTGATTTTCACTTTTTATTGTGTGTAATGTAAATTTAATTTTTTGCAACCAAAGCTATTCTAGTCGTCTATAGTTCTTTTTAAAATATTTAATTAACCATATAACTGTTTTTGATGCGTCCAGAAAAAGGTGTAAAATTTTTACGTTACGACGAGTATATTCCCCATGCCTAATAAGTATTGACAATTTACAAGACACAATTTTTTATTCGCATTTTCCAAAGACGTCGAAACAACAGTATATTGGCCATTAGTAATAAGTATTGATAATTTGCAAGACACAATTTAGATATGCATTTTCATATGCAAGAGATCGAAACAGTTTACTGGTTAATTATTATAGAACATTAGATTTGTTTCCATATTTCCATATTTAATTCTCTTACGTTAAATTCTATGTTTTGATATGGACTGCATATATATTGTATATTATAATTTAAAAGAAAATTTGTACTACTCAGGCCGCAGAGTCCTGTTAAACGGCTGTTGTTCTCTGAAACACCAATTATTCTAAAAAAATTACCATTATAATAATCGCTTAATCGCTGTTCTAATACATACTGTACTGTTTTTTTTTTCTTATATGTTTTACAAATGTTAATTTTGTATTTACAAATTCACCATATAGTTTTTATTTCGTATACCGCGTGTGCAGCAATTGTATATAAATTTGAAATCATCACATATGTGCGATTTCGATAAACTTGGCCGAATAATACCTATTTTTGTATTAAGCTTTTTTCTTCTTCCATATACAATATATTTAAAATGCGTAGTTTATATAATATTGTACCATATATTTTCTGTTCTGTTGAATTTAGGGGATCCTTCTTTCCTTTCTTCCTATACCTCCGCTACGCACATATATTCCAGCTTTTTATACACTGCATAGGCTCTATCTATATAGAGCTGTGTACAGTAAATAATAATGTATGTAACACAACGAAATATTATTGTATTTTGTATATTGTATTGTATTCAGTCGTCACCCAAACGATACATTTTTTTTTCATTATTCGCTGTTGATATGAATTTATTTAATTTAATTTTTTTTCTTCTTTTTGTATTGGTCTAATGCTATGTATATATTCGTTTGATGATGAAATCTTGTTGTGTAGACACACTATATATATATATATAGGGGTTGCAATGTCACGAATTGATTTTTTTCTGATATGTTTCTTTGTTTGATTTTCTGCTATCTTTTTCGTTTACGTTCCGTCGTGTGTGTGTGTGTTGGTGTGTGTATGTTTAGTTAGAATACAATTTCTTCGTCCTTAAACACATATAAATAAAGTATTTGATTTAGGAGTTGTATTTACTTTTTACTTATTATATTTAAATTTATTTCTTTGTATATATCTTAAAATGCGGTGCGTATGTATATTTGCGATTACAAAGGACAGACAAAATTTTTATATGTTATTTTTTATCAATTAAATTCAATGGGACTAATAATATTTTGTTGTCTTTATTTTTCTATAATAATTTTAACTTTGCAATGCTTAAGCAACAACGCACTCACACTCACACTTCAATTATAATATTAATTTATTTTCATATAACGTTAACGTGTTCACAGTATAACGAATTGTTTTCACATATTCTTTATCATTTAAATAAGTTTTTATATAATAAATAAATCGGTTCTATAGCGGGACACACACACACACAGTGATGGGTGTATATAGCATTCAAGGTTGTTATCTATACCGATTTCAATTGCCAAAATTTGGCAAAGTAATTTTATTTTAATACTAATAATTTATTCGTAACCATTCTGATGGTTTTTTTATTTCATAATTGCTTCATTAGTTCTCGTCACACAGGTAGACATCACCATAGTGATTGATTCAAAAGGTTTAACGCAATTTATAGTACACAACACATATTGTTGATGCCATCAAATAATACAGCACCTAACCTTAGCAGTATGAATATTTTGCGGTCGCATATAATGGACCAACTTCACCAGTCTGTAAATCCATTTTTTTTTCCATCTCCATATTGACACAATTTCAGCAGAAGAATTTTTTTTTTATTAAACGCAAACAAATTAATGAGTTACAAACATACACATAAAACGGGTATATTCAATTTATACACCTAATATAAAATAATTATAATAATAATAAAATAATGATTTAGAAAAAGTAAACTGTTTGGTTTTTTTCCATTGTTTACATATACCATAGAAGAAAAAGTATGTGTCCATTTTTATAACAAATTTGACTGTTTCACTTCATACGTACGTGGTGGTGTTTTGTATTTAATATTTTAAAATATAAAATAATATTTATGTTATAATTAAATTATTTTTGAAAAAAATGTTAGTTAATTTGAAATTGATATATCATCGTGATTGTGTTTATATAATTATTTTTTGGGAGAGTTATCGAATCAGATCCATATTTGGATACCTTTTCGTTTCCTCACCGAACATGGAACAAATGCGGTTTGATTAGATTACTCAAATTGAATTATATCTTAACGTGTGTGTGTGTGTCAGTATACTGAACATGTTCTTCTCCCTATATAGTCATTATACAATTTTGTCCGGTGATGTTGTGGATCATTCAGAGCAGAGGATGGTTATTATTTAAATTGAAACTAATTTAATTATTTAATTATTTATTAATTTATTATCTAATATATTTTATTATTATTTAATTATTTATTTAAATTTCTTAATATTTAATTAATTATTCGTTAGTACGTACGTCTTGTTAGGTTGGCCGTTTGTAATCGTCAACTCCATCAAGTTCAAGTCTCTCAGTCAGTTGTCACTTTTACGGTTGAAATCATCACTGTTACAATCTATTCAACAAATCCCTTTATGCTTTCTAATCCTTCAAACAATGCATTATCTTGCGTAGCAGTGAATAATTCCATTTCATCTCCGCCGACGTCACTGTCACTATATATATACAAATACTATATATTCTAGAGGTATAGGTTTATATCTAAAATATATATATATAAAAAGATGACTATTCTTCCAACATCAATAAAATGAAATATATATTTAATATAAATGTTGTACTATAATATTATAAATGAATATAAATTATAAAATGCATCAAAAACATATAACTATTATATTACAAAATATATAAGAGCAATATATGAATGCGTATTGAAAGGGGAGCTGAAAGGAAAGAAATCCTTAAAATTAGGATTGAAACCATAAAAGTAATCTTTTTTTTTCTGTGTGTATACGGTGTTATGGTGCACACTCTTTTTATATATATTATAATATTATTTTGTTTATAAAAATTACGTTTAAGTTTGGTTTTATGCAAATATATATTTTATGCTTATAATATTTAAGTACAATAAATTGCTATGCGACTATAAATAATAACCACGAGTTACATATACGCGTGACATGCTCTTTTAATGTTGATGTTATTAATTAATTATAAAAATTGCTGGAAATATGGTCTGCACCGTATATACGACACAACCGATTAAATTTTCATTTTTATCCAAAAATTTAGTTGATCCATTTGTTAAGGATTTGTAATCGATTGCTAAAATGTTTTCAATTTTGTATTATAACTCAATTTGAACGAACAAAAATTGTGTTTGGATTCAATTTTGTCAAATACGTATATGTATATCGATGAGATGTTGTGTATAATAATTTGGGTGACTGAATGCGAACTGCGACTTCTCTGCTTATTTATTATAATATTATGTTAAATCTGTCAAATTCATTTATCATTTATCAAAACTGCGCAGGGTAACAACGTATATGATGAACAACACACATTATATTTATATTAAATATATATACAATATTTGTATATGGTTAATCATATCTATATCATGCATTTAAATTGTATAGAGGGTTGTTGAATCATCTATATATACATTTTCCTGGAATCGTGTCGTATGTATAACTGTGTACGACATACTGCACACAGTGCATGTAAGTTTTAGAATAGAATAAATATATTTGTATTATTTTAATTAAATTTTTGACTCTTAATTAATTTATAATTTATTCTATATAGCTCTTGTTCATAGACTCTCGAATAAAGATTTCATACGTGAAATATATTTGTTATAACATTTTTTCATATCTTTTTGAAACACTTGTCATTTTCTTATAAGGCTGCAATAGTTATTGAACCGGAATTCGATTTTTTTATAATAATACCACTTACATTTTGTACATCTTGTAAAAATCATCATAAAAATCTAAATTTTGTGCCCAATCGAAATATTTCATTCATATTATACTAAAAAAAACAAAATTATATTGCATGTATTAAAATATTACTAACCAATATATTAGTATCGTCCAATTTAATGAAGAATATCATAAGTGTTACAATTATATATTTATATTAGAATGGCGGAAGTGAATTACTCGTATAAAATCCATATACTGTTTTCACATTAAATATATATTGTATACTTTATAACAATAATAGAATATTGCGAGGGCTCTTGCTTGTCTATCAATATAATCAAATATATGCCCACATCTGTATAAATTGTATACAAAGGGGTAAAAATTTGTAAATTATAGTTTACACCAGGTACAGGTGAACTAAAATTAATTTCAATGATTGGCGGAGAAAAAAGAAAAAAAGCTGAAGTCCTTTGTTTTTTTTTAAATGTTATATGAAATCTTATAGTAAATTTTACTGTATTCTGATTATATTTTTATATATGTGATAATAATACGTATTCAAAAATTGTTTTCACAATAAACCATCCTTTTATTTTATTACATATATAATAGGGTAAAACTATCAGTTTCATTTTTCTATATAGTTAAAATCTTAATGTATGCCATTCCATCCTCAAAAACAGGAACCAAAAATAAAAAACATTTTTTTATGTGAAGTTAGTTATTCAATGGGTAACTTTTTTAGTCAGGCTTCTCCAACACGATTCTCCAAACTCGATTTATCTGCGTATAGCTAATCTCTTGTAATTTTAAGGATCTTAATATCACAGTTCACTGCATCTTTATACTATATATATATATCCTATATCAAATTTATATATATATATAAACTCTCATTTCGATCATAAATTATTAATTATATATGCATTGGTTGTCATTTTGTTCATATGGAAAATTATAGTGATTTCCACGATAAGCTTATATACTGTGAACGTGTAGTGAGTGGTTAATTAATTTAATTTAAAAAAGATAGTTGGAATATATATAGTATTTAGAGGCATTCATCATACAAATCCAATTCCAACACAACTTTATAATTAAATGTTATATGTAAAGAAAAATATATTGTATTCATCATGCAAATCCAATTCCAACACAACTTTATAATTAAATGTTAAATGCAAAGAAAAATATAATTTTTAAAGTGTAGTTTGAATGATTCAAAAAGTAACAAATTTGATGCCACACGAATTTCCATATAAAAAAAGATGACAAAGTGTACAATCACACGTTTGTGAATCGTTACTGTTTTAAGGAAAGTCAAATGTCTATCGAACAGTGAACTGTGTGATAAAAAAAAAACCAGTAATTGACAAAAGTGATTTCTAAAATTAATCTATTCCACATGTAAATTTCTTAGGAATTGAACCCGATCATTGATGTCATTAATTATATACAATGAATTCTATACCACCGTTTCACACTAAGAGTAACTCTTAATATATGAAATTGGAAATTTTTGAACCTTATAATAAATATGCTTACGAAACTTGGCCGGCTACACATATCGCATACCAATAATAATGTTCTTTTTAAAAATCCTTTCAGTTTGATGGCCTCAAACACAATTTTGTAATGAGAAGCTTTGGGTTTTTTGTTTGCATATTATTGTCTATCACAATAATTATACAAATTGTTATGTTTACCTTATTTATATTAATATATATTCACAAAAAAAATAGTAGTATATATGCCGCATGTAACAACAGTAGCAATGTGTCAATAACCTTATAAATAAATATTTTTGTATTTTTTATTTCAAAATTTATTTAAAAATGTGCATTCAAAAAGAGTAGAACGAATATTAACACAAGAATATAATGAATATAAAAAAAAAAAAAACAACAACCCTTTTTAAGCTAGGGTTTTTTATTTTTTTTTTTTTAAATATATGCATAAAAATAGAGAAAAAAAAATTATATATTAACATATTATATTAACCCTTAACGAACGAGCGCATTATTCTAGAACGATGACCAGTAGGTTGACAGATTTTTAAGAAATTAAATGCTTAATTTCAAGAGTGCGTCGAAAAGGTGCATAATTAATATCGCTTTATTCGGTTTTATGTAAAAGTTTCATTAATAATAGATAGTATATGAACAAATATGTCCATACAAAAAAGGATACTGAAGTGAAAATTTCAGAAAAATAATCGAAGTTGAAATAAACGAATAGATGCGAATGAATTTAATGTTATTTATTTGTACACATTTATAAATTAATTTTTTTTATAGATTAACAATGGATTTATACAAAATTACTTATAATTTTTTTGAGTATGGGGTACTTCTCCCAACAGTTCCCTATACCTATACCCTAACCTATACCAGGTTTTTTAGTAAAAGTATCGCAATAATTACGTGTTTCCCGCGTGTTCTCCCGGCGTTTTTCTATCCGAGCAAATAACACAATCTTTTTTTGTACCTGTATACGAATCGCATGAAATTTTCCGTCCAACCTGTCTTCTGTTTGTAAGTTTTCGACGTCCGACTTTATATGAAAGAACATATATATATTACGTCATGTCGCATGTATTGCGGCATTCCAATTTTTTTAGGATATTTGCAATGTCGCGACATTCGTTTGCTAAGGGTTAAAATATATACTATGATGTAATATAACTATCTCCCATATATTACGTACTTATAATACTATATTACTATTAAAAACCTACCTCGAATTATATTGTCTTATTACACACACATTTTTTTTTTTCCTATTACTATTACTATTACTTCTCTATACAAATTTACTTGCTTTAAACGTAAAACTGAACTACAACAAAAATATAACCAGTATATTTTGTTGTTTTTTTGTACACAACAACATACGAGTGTATGTAAAAAAAATATATTCCTCCACCAACTAACAAACTTTGCAGCTGTCCTTTCTATTTTTTGTATAACATTATAAATATGTGTTCATATATTGTATATATTGTAGTATAATAAAATACATATAATAAAGTAATATATCCAATTTTCGATGCTTTTTAAAACTATATATTTAATATATTCCCAAAACCAAACCACCTCTCACATATACAATAACAATACGCAATAAATACAGTGTGTCCTGTCCGTACTTATAATATACAATTTGTACTCGTACTTAAACGCACCGCCGTATATATATAAATATGTGGTATATACGTACAAAAATTATAGGAAAAATCTTTATCCTTTCTTTATACACACACACACACACACCCATACTTATAGAAAAACTCTTATAAATAATATAAGAATAATGTGCTTATTTGCACTGACACAAAAACCTCACACAATAAAACATATACGCACAACGAATTGGTTTTATTATTGTTATATATATGGTATAGTTTAACTAACATAAGGAATTTAATAATAATACAACACACATTCTATTTATACCATCTATCTATCTTTATTTTTAATATATCCTTCGTTATCCTGAAATAAATAAATAAATAAATAAATAAATAAATAAATAATAATCGTATAATAGTAATCATAATTATAATAATAATAATAATAATAATGGGGAAATATATAGGGGAGAAATTATTATTTAAATAAAAATTTAGCTTCAATGATCCTGATGATACGGGGTGTCCCAGTGGGGTTAGTCCCAGCTATAATTTTTTGTTTAGTTGGACTATTAAAATGAAAGTAATTCGAACTAATGTCTAATGTCTGGAAAAATCTAAAATAGTATTTTTTATTTTTAGCTAATGAATAGTAAATAAAAATTAATAGAATTAAGTCATAAAACAATTATTTTTAAAAGCGAATATTTTCTGAATATTTCTAATGATTTTATTTATTAATTTTTGTACTTTGGTGCAATTATTTATACATTTTACAATTGTAGATCTTACTATATCCGTTCAGTTACTATAGTGCGGTCAAACGTAAAACAACACAAATTTTAAATGGTCAAAAGGTGATACACATTATTGGACATTGGTCTAGAATAAATGTTTTTTTTACATTTTATTTGCTCAGCTATACACCCTATATTCGTTGCTACTATAAATATACTGACTCTGTACAATGTATTTATAATACAATATTTGAAAGTTAGGTTAGCTCATCAATGCGCGCCAGCCCAATAATACAATACAATAACAAAAAATGATAACATATTTTTTTCTTTAATTAATTATTACGAATATTCCAAAGGGAACCATATATTTTATATTATAATGTTTATATTGATAGGAATAATTTATATATATATTCTAATTATTAATTATTATCCTATCCTCTCCGGCTGTAGTTATATATAATACATTTTGTTTGGATTTAACTCATGTGGTACTGTGATCTTTTTTGCATATGTGTAAGACTAAAGACACTAATTCAGTTTAACTTTACCGATTTTTTTTGCTGTTAAGAAAATCACGTATATTTCCGTTTCCATTCTTATCTATTTTCGATATACAAATAATTAATAAAAATTTACTATAATTTTTTTTCTCTTTCTTTAATTTTTACAGATTTATACAAAAAGAAAACGTATCTCATCATATTTATAAGTAACACCAAAACGTAATCACATCTCTATATATGGCAATGGAAACATATAATAAAAAATTGTGATATTTCATATTTTAAAAATAAATAAATAAATAAATAAATAAATAAATTTAAAATAAAAAGTTCAAAGTTTTACAAATTTAGTGAATTACTATTTTATTTTTTATTGTGTTTGTCTTTAAATAAATAATATAAAAAATTTATAAAAATTATTTATATGTTAAATAAAATTAAAAAAAAGTAAATAGTTCAAACATATAGAACGTGAGAGAAAGGATAGAAAAAGTATATTTTAATATATTAAAGGAGCCGGGGCGAAACAACCCCCTCTCCACCACCCCCACCGATCATATACACATAGAATTGAATCAAATAAGATTATTAAAACCAAAATTTTTGGTTAAATAAAAATATAATGTTAATGCCGGGCGCACCAGATACCGATGCGGCTACATTAGCTGCAATTGCAAATTCACAGGCAGTTGCGCTGGCATCAACGCCGGGCGCAACATTAGGCGGCGCACCCACAACACCAACAGTACAACAAAAAGATACAACATGGACAAAATTATTTGTCGGCGGTTTACCATATCACACAACCGATAAAAGTCTTCGCGAACATTTTTCTGTATATGGTGACATTGAAGAAGCCGTAGTTATTACAGATAGACAAACAAATAAAAGTCGTGGCTATGGTTTTGTAAGTATACACACATTTATTATTTATTACATTTATAGGAAATATAATTAAATAAATTAATTTTTATTTTTTTTTCTCATCAATTATAAGTCATTTAATGGATTAATTTTTTTTTTTCTTCCGAAAACTATATGAACGTGTAGTGTCGGGAAAAATAACCGGAATAATTTTCTAATATTATTTATACATTTATTGTGAATTGTTGTCGCATAACAAACTGTAAAATTTCAAGTAAAAATTACGGTCTGATTTTACAAAAAATTATTCTATAGAGTTTTGGTAGCATCAAAAAATAAAACGCTTTTAATGACAATGGTTTTTTGTGAGTCGGTCGAGAAAAATGTATCTAAAGATTATAGAACCAACAATTTTATTTTAATCATTGGTTAAAATTCAATTGAAATGCTTAAAATCATTTCTGTGGTAATTGAAATTTATCCAGAATACAAATTTTTCAGAATGACATCGACCCAACAAAGACAACGATTACCGTAGAATACATTCAAAAAGTGTATATGATTTAATTAGAAAGAAATATATTCAATGATGACATTTATGGGAATAGAAATTTAATTGTTTAACAAAAAAACAAGAATTTTAACTGAAAAAATTGACCTATGAAAAATGAATTTAAAATATTGTTTCACAACAATATAGACGGATTATAACAAATTGAGCTTTTCGAAGACTTTATTTAATTAAGAAATAACGCTCCGATAATTTCTAGAAAAAAAAAATAACTCGTGGTTTGTAAAATGCTAATAAATTTTTTAAACCTGACCACTTGAAGCAAATCCAACACATTTCTTTTGATAAAGTCTATAATCAAAACACGGCAAAGGTATATTATTCATTATGGATTTTATTGTTCCAAATAATATGTATATTATTATACTAAAACTGTTAATGCTGCTTTGGTATTATACCTTGGTGTATTACGTCCTATATATATATATATATTAGGTCGTATTCGTCGTGCTATATATTTCCAAATATATGTTTATATTTAATTTGTTTTAATATTCATCTTATACGGAGTTTGATTTAGCTCTAAACGACTATTTTCTATTGTCTGAACTTAATTTGGCGGTGAAAGGAATTGGCGGTTAGTAGACATTGAATAAATTAACGACAATTGCACGCCACACATAATCTCAACGCTGCACTGTTATTAAACGCGTATGCAAAGCATTGTATTAATTTCCATTGAAGGGGTATATTTCGAATAAATAAAATTATTTTAGTAATAATAAATTAATTGTTTCGGGTTTTTTCCATTATGTAATTCCGGTTAGTTTTTGGACACTGTGTTTTTAATTCATATAATATGTGTTTTTGTACACATGAATATTATTACTATTATTATTATTAGTATTATTACTATTATTATTAGTATTTTTATTATTATTATTATTATTATTATTATTGTATGTAATGAACCATAATACAACAAATATCTATTTAAAGCGACGTACATTTTTTTGTAATTTATGTATATTGAAATTACATTAAATATTCGATAATTTACTAAAATATTTCATTAACAAATCATAATAAAACATTTTTTTTTGTTATGTTTATTTATTTCACAATATTATTAATGTATTCGTTTTCAATTTTATATCGAATGTTGTAAATATTTGTATAAAACTATAATTTTTTTTTTTTCTCTAGAAATAAAATGCCCACCACCAACATTATACAAAAAACAAAACAAAAACATACACAAACACACACACACACACACATTTTTGTATACAATATATTTATTTTTTTACTATACAGAAATAATTGTATAAATACAGAAAAAATAATATAAATTATTTATAATTTTATCGATGAATTTTCTATAACTATGCGATTATATATGAAAAAAAATATATATATAGAAAAATGTGAATTAAGTCGAAATCGAAATTGATGTTAATGTGAATAATTAATGAAATTGAATGAATGAATTTTATGTGTGTGTGTGTGTGTGTGTGTTTGTCTTTACTATACAATTTATCGATAAATTCATAATGATAATAAATAAATATATATATGTAGGCTGTCTGAATAGTTCACAGCCTGACACATTCTCTCAATTCCAGTAATAACTGCTGCATAATATTGTTCGATGATCCTTGCACCGGTAGTCCAAAAATTGCTATAACATACAACAAATCCACTAATATAAACAACTGAATATTATATTATATTATTAACCTAAAATTTATATTAGTTGTGGATGGAACAATTCCGTCCAACAAAACTATTGGTTTTGTTAACGCACTAGTTTTTTGACAATGACAAAATTTCAACGAATTAAAATACAAATTAATCGAAACATTTAATATATATTGATCACAATTGACTCCCACACTCTGGCTATTGTCTGTTTCTAAATGGTTCGATGAAAATTTGTTTTACATTAAATGACAAAGCAATTGAAACCGCGCACTATTTCGACTATTTCGAAATCACATTTTAATGATTTATATATATATTGAATTATTAGAAAGAAAAAAAACGTAGGAATAAATTGATATTGGAAATTACAACCAAAAACTGACTAATTGTTATCACACACACACACCTTTCCGTACACATATTTTATAGTATAAAATTTAACTTCTGTATTATTTGAATTAATTTTATTGATAAATATAATATTTTAATATCATTATGTGTGTTTGTGTGTGTGCCTATCTGTCTATATCTATATAAAATAAACTAATATTATTATTGCATTCACATATATTTAAAACATTGTCTTATGCAACATTTATTTTTGTTAAGCATTAGTTGAGGCATTAGCCTAATATTAAATATTATGATGATTTAATAATAAATTGAAGACGACAGAAGTTGTTTTTTTTCCATACAATAAATTACAATAATATCAAATAAAATATATATTAAATTATCAAATCGATTTCTATATTTATATTATAAAAATATTATTGTATAATAATAATAATGTGTAAAGAGTGTCCCGAAATTCACACAGTTTAAGGTTATTAATAATGGAGCGATACACAAACAAAACAATGCATTATTCTTTACAGATAAAATGCAGATAATTGGTTGGTGGTTTTTTTAAATAAAAATATTTTCAGCGATTCAGGTGAATTTTAATCTTATTGCATTTTGTGGTTTAGACAATCGATAAGTGATTGCGTTGAGAAAGAAATGCATCCATAATGTGTCTACTGTTTGATGGCCGGTTTTTTGGCTAGAGGTATTATATTGGAACATTCTAAAATGCAGATAATTGGTTGGTGATTTTTCAAATAAAAGTATTTTCAGCGATTCAGGTGAATTTTAATCTTATTGCATTTTGTGGTTTAGACAATCGATGAATGATTGCGTTGAGAAAGAAATGCATCCATAATGTGTCTACTGTTTGATGGCCGGTTTTTTGGCTAGAGGTATTATATTGAAACTTTCTAAAATGCAGATAATTGGTTGGTGATTTTTCAAATAAAAGTATTTTCAGCGATTCAGGTGAATTTTAATCTTATTGCATTTTGTGGTTTAGACAATCGATGAATGATTGCGTTGAGAAAGAAATGCATCCATAATGTGTCTACTGTTTGATGGCGGGGTTTTTGGCTAGAGGTATTATATTGGAACTTTCTAAAATGCAGATAATTGGTTGGTGATTTTTCAAATAAAAGTATTTTCAGCGATTCAGGTGAATTTTAATCTTATTGCATTTTGTGGTTTAGAAAATCGATGAATGATTGCGTTGAGAAAGAAATGCATCCATAATGTGTCTACTGTTTGATGGCGGATTTTGGTGTAGACGTATCATATCGGAACATTCTTCTTCGAAAATGCGGCTGGCCACGGCAGTCGTTAGCTATCTTAATATGATAATCTAGTTTTTTTTTATGGATGTGCCATATTACAATTCGATTAATATTAATTCAATTGTTGCATTACTTGTTGTTTAATTTCCCGTTTTTGGTGATCATATTTGATCGCCCATACTATACAATTGAACTTTTTTCTTTGAAATTCAACCACATTTATAAAAATAAAAAAAAAAAAACCAATGGTCATGGAAAATTTCGACCAAAGAGTACGTCAATTTTTGGGACAACCTTTTATAATTATATATGTTTGTAATGTGTATTGTTAGTTTTTATATTTATTATAATAATGGTTTGTTTTGGTTCATTTCATTTAAAAACAAAATACATAAAATACAGAGTCGAAATAATATATTGAAAAACTTTTTGGTTTTGGCTCATCTCTCTGATCTGGTTTGTGGCTAAAAACGTGCATATGCACAAATGTAAAAATACAAACTTAATAATATAAATTTGCGTTAATATATAATGTGAAACAAAATTGGACAAGGACAAATTGGGAGATGAATTAATATCCTTACGCTAAAAAAATGTTATCTCTTTTTATTCGACGTGCGTTATGCTGCTTATGTTTTATTTAAAAACTCCGGAACACGCTGTATATTTTACCATATTACCATTAGTGTTATCAAACTTTGACTGTATATTTATTTAGATATAAATTTGTTTGCATATTTAATTGAAAATTATTAATTTATATTAATTTAAATTTTTTCCGTTTCTTTCAGGTAATAATGGGCGATCGAGCTAGTGCCGAAAGAGCGTGTAAAGATCCAAATCCAATAATTGATGGTAGAAAAGCAAATGTAAATTTAGCAATATTAGGTGCAAAACCAAGAGGAAATATAACACCAGGTAACACATATATTTGTATATAAATATTAATATTTTTTTAAATTTATAAATTGAATTAAAAGTGTGGTGTAATTGCCTGTCGTGTATATGCGATGCGGATAGAGATGTGCGCGCCGGTATACATAAACATTTTCCATTTACAAGACATTAACCTTAACACAATTAATTTGCTATCGTGCGTGTATTTACATGTATAGAAAAATAACAAATATAAAAGATTAAAATATAAATTGCTTTTTTTTTTTTCAAAATAAAATAAACAATTTTTGCAAAAATTAAACAAAATGCAAATTCATTAAATTCTTTTCGCAACAATGCATTGAGGAAATGAACTGTGTAAAGCAAAAAAAAAATAAGGAGAGCAATTTTATTTGTCGCTGTCGTTTTTTGTTTGATTTTAACAACAACCATAAATCACGTGGGGTCATAAAACTTATAATTCTTATTCTATATAAAAACGCATATATACATTTATAACCGCCATATATCGAGTACGTCGTGATGTGGTGGTGTAGTATGTCTTTTTAATATTGTCTTGCTGTACTATAGCTATATTTTATAAGTGTCTTTATGCATATTATTTATACTCTGAAAACTAAAATGACAGATTTTTCATTTAAAATTTCTATATATTAACATTTTTAACCATTTTTTTTTGTACTGTATAATTATTACGTTGTGTGTTGTATGTTGTGGACACACTGTGTCCGGAAAATATGTATGACATAATTTTTATAATTTAATTTAACTATTAACTTGACTATTGACTGCTATAAAAAGTGATATTAAAAGGTGAATTTTAATTCTCACCAGTCGCATTTAGCAAACGCTTCTATATAACGCAATGTTATATTTATACAAAGCATTGTTTGCGTTTGTATCACTTGGAACAAATTTGTAGTTCGGATAATAAATTGTTTTTTTTTTTTATTTACTTTATCTGGTGCTCCGCCACCATTTAGCTACACTTTTTTTTTCTTTTTTTTTGTTTCTGGTTCGCATTGAATACGCGCCATTTATGTTTCATCGCCATCGCCATCGGTTACGATATTGTTTTTAAGAAATTATAATGATTCCAAAGAAATGATATTAAAAACGTTAAAAGTTATGTTAAATTTTTGTGTCTACCACTATCAATTGATATATGTATGGAATATATACTTTGAATTTATCTTTCGCATATAGACTTTCCTATAGACTCATGAATTATTGTTTTTTTTTTCTGGGTACAACAAGTTCCATTCTCGTGGATCTCACTAAAGATTTTTTGGTAACTATTAAAAAATCATGCACTTTTTCACGGTAATTGTTGTAGATGCGATCCACAGCCGGGACGTTCATCATCACGCACAACTTCTATGTCCTTTCTACTACTCGTACTTAATGCGTTGTGTTTTTGGTTATTACACTAAACGGAATGTAATGAAACATTTGACAATTGGTTACGATTCAATTCATAATACAATGTAAATAAATTAATATATATAAATTGGTAGATGTTGTGCTACCAGATCCATATATTAAAAAGCCGGTTATTCGTCGTACAGACAGTGTACAAAATATAATTATCAGTCACCACCACCACATGCTTCCATCTGCGTGTCAAACGCATTCTTTGCTTGGTTTTTTTTTTTTTTTTTTACGTTTTGTTTGGTTTTGTTTATCTTCGACGCGTATATTACAACTTCAGTTTTTGTATGTTTTTTTAAAACATATAATTACGCATTTATACACTCGCTGCTGCTGCTGCTGCTGCATCGCATCATCATATAAGTACAATAATAATAAATATATATATACGTTTAAATATACGTCATTGAAAAGTAACTTTATATATATATATCAATATACAATAATTATAATATGTTAATTTAATATAATATAATGTGTAACATGCAATGTGTAAGATGAAGGAAAGGGCTATCCGCGGTGGTAGTAAATTTTGTATGATAACAATGCGTTGGTATATATATATATTATGTTGCATACATATTAACAATGAATGATTATGATGATGATAATGATATATGGTAATGAATTGATACTTTCAATTTTGTTATTATTTGTATCGAAAAAATTCTGTTATATAGTTTTACATATAAACAATAAAATGAAATAGGTAAAACACCTATATAATTTAACCAACTAACTATACGACGATATATACATCAAATGAATCAAACCAAACGGCAAACGCATGTATATTAACATGAATAAAATAAAACAAAACGTATATATATATATTGTGTTTGGTATAAAATACTGTGAATTAAAGTATGCCAACAATATATTATATTATAAACATCATATAGTTAAATTGTTTCCGTGACTGTTTCCGGTCGGAAATCAACACTGACAACCTATTTTATTTTATATTTTATATATATATATACGTTGTTTGTTTGGGGCAGTGAGTATGTAATTGTATTAATTACATTATTTCAATTTTTTTTTCTAGTTTTTCATGTGTTACCTATTCCATTTGATTTTATATAAAATAAATTGTATTTTAATTTTATTTTGTTGAGGTAATACATAAAAACGTAAAAAAATATGCGACATTTGCTAATAATTTTTTGATATATTGTATTATTATTATTTATTATTGTTTAGAATCATATCACAAAGTTTGTATAATGTTATTTTAATGATGAGTTATTTGTATTGTAATTGGTTTTTTTTAGTTTTTAATTCGTTAACCCATTGCTGCAGTGCCAGCAATCAATCGACATTGACTTTTGATTAGTTAATTTTTACAGTATATATATATATAGTTGGAAAACAAGTTCCTTCATAATTTATACACTGCACATCTATTCTATTGATTTCAGTGCAAGACTGTTTGAGCCAATGATGTTGTGATCATATTTGTCCGTTTCATGCACTTCTAATCACCGCAATTAGAATTTTATTTTTTTCAGTCTGATATAAGTACTGAGTTAAATGTTTCCTCCCCGTCCTGCCATATAAGCCTACACGGAATAAATTCCAGCAGGCGCCGCTATCGTCCATGAACGAATCATCATCCTAAATGACCGTTTTATTATACGATTCTGAGCGCTAAACGGTTACCATCCGTTTTTATAACAAAATATCCAGTGGTAGCAGTACTAGTACAACTTTGAGAACAGTGAAAAGTATCAGTAATTGTCATACATGTCAGTTTTTGTACTCTTTCCAGATGTATCCCGCAACTAACTTTTGCGCTACATTATATGACCGCACACAACAGAAGCATATATGTTATAAATGGGTCTTACCATATCATAGTGTAGATCCATTAAACTTGGTGGAAATCATCACCTAAGTCTACATACCTTACGACACTGATGTATTGAAATCTTTGCCTTTCGAATTTTTCCCGTGCATGTGCCTATATATTCTGCAGGTTAATCTCTAATCTAGGTATATGCACCTGGATCTTTGATACACTTGGAAACGCTAAAATCGGATTCAAAAATCTTCAAAACTTCATTTCACTAATCTATTATTTATAGAGATGATAATATAGTAGTGTTAGGCATTTATAAAAAAGATCATGTTCTTCGTACGGACTGCAACAAAACAACAACAGAGTATACTCACGAACTTTCTCCTTATACCATAATCACTATATATGTCATCTGCATACCCAATCGAGCGTACATTTAGTTTTTATTCAACGTTGTTGAATGTAAAGAATCGGTACGGTTATGTTTCACAGAACAGGAGATAATAATCCACCTTTGGATAATACATCCCATGTACATTTTTTGAATTGGAATGTCTAGTTGTTAAATTTTCCGGAAAATCGTCTTTTAAGAATTATCATCTTTTTGAATTACAGCCTATTGTTTTAACGGATTTCCATTTTTATATACAAAATTTTAAATTATAATCAAATTGTGCCAATCTTTTTCATACAAGAGATTTTTAAAATCATCGATTCACACACGTTCAAATGATATTTCCCCGTTTTTCCGTTGTATGTCAGCGGAAATTTTGTATGAATGAATAGCCATCGATTGGAAAACCGGTGATATCTTTTGTGTGAACGTGTGAATCGATGATTTTAAAAATCTCTTTTATGAACGATTTTAGAAATTGATTATAATTTGCAATTCTGTATACAAAAATGTAATGGCATTAAAACTATGACCCGTAATTTAAAAAGATGTTAAAATCGATTTTTTTTAAATTTAGTTCGATGTTATAAGAAAACTGTAGTGATATTAAATGCTGAAGGCTATTTCTCTGCGGTTGTTTCGCCACTGCGATTATGTTCTGTTTGTGCTTCGCCGCGGAGTAACAGCAATAAATGGTGATGATGAAAATAACATTGCAAAACAATTACGTAAAAAAATACTGGATGAATGTAACTCTTTTCTTTCATTTAATTTGACCAAAAAAAATCATGCGGGAATGGAAAAATTAAATTTCATAATTTTTAAATCCTTGTCTAATTTTTAATCGTTTATATTAAATTTCAAAATAACATGGATTTCTTCTTTTCTTTTTTTCTTCCCCCCTATATTTATTATTAATTTATTTCATGCAGCAATTATTATCGAACCTTATTTTAATCGTGATAAAAAAGTTAACTATATTTCAGGTTGGTACAATTCCGTTTATTGTTGTTGTTGTTTGTATTATTAAAAAAAAAAAAAAAACACACATAAATAGGTGGTTTTTAATAAATGTGTTAAATAAAAATTGTGGCATTTTCCACCGCATCCTTAATTTAGTATTTATTTTATTTTTTTTTTTACACGCATATAGTATTTCATGAATTGGAGTGCCTGCACACACACACACACACACACACACACACACACACACACACACACACACACACACACACACACACACACACACACACACACACACACACACACACACACTACTATAAATTTATCTATATTTAAAATTTTATAAATTTATAATTTTTATTTTCTTTATTTCTATTTTCTACATAAAGGATTTCCATTTACAACAGGATTAAGGGCAGCTACAAGCGGGTATCCAGTAATACAAAATCAATTTGGGTAAGTTTAATTGTATTTTTATTTTAATTTTTTTTATGAAAATTATATCCGTCAATTATTATTAATAATTAATTTTCGAAAATATTGATAATAAATTTAATGTTGTGATCATTAATGAGAAATAGCAATATTGCAATATTGAAATTTTATTATGTATTTTGTTGGGAGAAGGAAGGATTTATTTTTTGTTGTTTTTTTTTTCTTTAAAATTGTTCCAACGAACAAAACTTTATATTTTTTAGAAATAAAATAGAATAGATAAATTAAAATTATTCTATTTTATACCTATTAGAATTTATTTCAAATTTATTATATTATTATTGTTGATACAATTAGGATTATTATATATATAATTTCAGAACAATTTTTGTATTGATTATTACCGCAGATATAGAGATAAAAATGATATATATTTCGTATAAAAAATAGTAAATAAAATTAAAAATAATAAAACATTGAAACATCCGTCCGTCGTCGTCGTCGTACAAGAGCCAAAAATAAAAACATCCGCATCACAACAATTTTGTTTTGAAAACTTATACAATTATGCGTTGTTGTGTTGTGTAACAAAAAAACTTTGAAGTTGAAGTTTATAAACCCACGATTAAATGTAAATTAATTAGGTTTTTCTATATAATTATATTTTTTTCTTTACGTTTTACGTTTTACGTTTTCCAGAGTGCGTTTTGCGGTTTTTTTTTAGTTTTCTTTTATTAATTTTTTTTTTTATTTTAATTTATTTAATTTTTTTTTTTTTTTATTAATTTTTATTTTTATTTTATTTCATTTATTATTATTATTATTTTTTTTTTACAACACACCACACACTTAAAACAAAAAACAAACAAAACAAACAAAAACACATTAATTGGTTTACTAAAAAAAAATATATATTTTTGAAAAATATGTGTGATTTTTTTTTCAAAAAAACAAAATAATGTTTGATGGATTTTTCTTTTTAAGTAAAAAAATATTAATTTTTCCTTTTTATTTTTTTTTTTGCGTGCAAAGTGAAGTATTTTTATTTAAAAAAAATAAAATGTCGATTGTGAAATGTTTCTTATCCTAATACTTAAAGAAAAACTTTCAGACATTGTATCTCTGGCCCATAATAATAATAATACGGAATGGATTAAAAAATCACAAAAATAAATGATTCACGAAAACTATTTTATTTATTCAAAATAATCATCTCCATCAACTGAATGGAACACACATTCAACAATGGTTTTTTTTATGTTTGTGATTCGAATACGCGGGTGGTCATCGCCATTCGAATTCCTTCAATTGATGCAAAACGGTTTCCGTTCATGGCCAAATGCAGTTTAGGGAATAGAAATTATTCGCAGGCTGTTAAATTATAAGTGAATGATTAAGCAAAAAAAAATTCAATTCGGTACAATTTTTGATCATCATTTAATTGGTGTGGAACAAACTTTGAATTCGTCTATCGCGGAGACCAGTTAAAATTCAATGAATTATTGTTTTCGGTATCCAACCTCCATTTCCATATGAATTTCGCTGAATATTTCTTAGAAATTTTTACGAAATAACGTACATTTTCAATGTTTTCTTCAGTAAATTGCTTTAAATGATCGACGCATGCAAACAGCTGTAATTTTATGTGTTGTATCGTCGCATCTACTGAATGAAATTAATACAGTTTGTTGACGAGCGTTCACAGAACATAATCACATAAAAAGGGTATATATAAGATAAAAATTAAATTACAATCTTGTTTTGTTGTGGTAATTTATTCGGCATCTATACTATTCGACTATTAAATATAACAATTCACTATATAATTGGTGTTCTGAGGAGTGTTTTAATGTCATAAAATTAACTCATTTCTATCCATATATTTACTGGATTACAGGGGGATATATGTCAACCCTAGTAACACTGTCCGTAGTTTGTCCGTAAAATTTTCGCATTATATGTAGTAGTCCGTAGTTTCAATCCGTGGAAATATGGATTTTTATAAAAAATGTCCTTGGATTATCCGCGAATATTTCCGGTGATAATTTCTACGGATTCTCGTATTTGTCGTTGCTGTGTTATTGCACAGAATATCCATAGAATTTATATTCATATTTCTTATGAGCAGATCCACGGATTTTGACAAAAATATCTTTGGATCGTCCTTGCATTTTGGCAAATAAGTGAATTGTCCGTATTAGCAGAATAAATTTCGTCTTATGACGATGATATCAAATCGCCGTTTGATTCAGTTTTTTACCGATGTAGACCAGAAGTTCTATGAACGCAAGAACAAAAAAACGTGGATAAAATCGATGAAAAGTTTTACAAAATTCCTCGGAAATATATCGATTTGAGTTGCTGGTTGTTTTAAAAATTATGAAAATAAATTAAACAGAGTCTTGGATAATTGGTGAAATAAATTATGAATACAATACGGCGGATATATGTTGGGCAAAATCTATGGGCATTCTTTGAACAAATTCCAATATATCTTTTCCATTGAAAATATGTCGATATTTTCCACGAAAATTTTCCTCATTTTTCAAAGTACGGACAAATTGTTACTAGGGAAGTAACTCTTTTCACATCACCCAATGACATTACTATAGTTTTTATTCATATTTTGTATATCATATCCGATTATTCACTAATTCAATTCTTCAATTATTAATATAATAATAATATTTCGATATAAATGTTGCGGGTGGTGTACCAATTATTCTATTATAATTTATGAATGATCAACAGATTTGGATATTATAATAAAAATAAAATGGATATCTTTTAAAAATATGGTGTTGGACGTTATATCTGAACACACACACAAACGCGCCAACGATTATAGGAGTTACTCACCCATTTAATAAAAATTATGGAATTAAGGCAACATATATATCTTTATTGAATAGTACAATTGGTGAATTGTTATATACTCCAATGCGTGGAGTAAAATGTTTGGTAGATGCCATAAGATTCACATGAAGTTTTTTATATCCTAATTGCTTCATTCAAACGGTCTATAGTCAATGAATACTATTAAAACCATGTGCATCTCATTAGATAGTTGCCATAATCTTACCTATTGATGTATGCATTGCATACTTTGGTGGTGTGCTTCCAACGGGGGTTCTAGCCACTGCTTTGACTGTTTTTTTTTTTTTTTTTGATTTCATCTGGTGTGCCAAGATCTATAAAAAAAGAAAAAAAGAAATCCATTAAACAATTAAAAAAACAAATAGCACACGGGCGTGCCTGTGCCACTTCTATTTATTTTTTCTTTGGTAATTGGAATTATTATTATTTTTTTTGCCGGCAGTGTATTTTTATTTATTATTTTTTTTTTAATTTTAATATAATTATATTTTTTTTTTTATCTATTTAGAAAAATGGTTGTTGTGCAGTTTTTTCCAGTTTTTTTTTTTTTTTTTTTTTGGTTTCTTTTTTTTAATAATAATAATAATAATAATAATAATAATTGTTGTTGTTGTTGTTGTTGTTTTGTTAGAGCTACACATCACAAACCATTTTATTTTTATTTAATTTTTGATTTTTTGGAACTCAGTTTAGGAATAAAAAAAAACTAAAAAAATAAACAATTAAAATAATTATTGTGTATCTCTCTCTATTTCTCTCTCTTTTCTCTCTCTCTCTCTCTCTCTATTTCGCATCTAACTATAATAATAAAAATAACATAATAATTCTTATATTTATAAATTTTAATTATTTTATATTTATAAGGAGGCCGGCCACCCTGATCGGCCTCGTTTAGCTACAGAATTTTTGGGATCATATCATGCACCCACGAATAATTATACTTAAGGATGTGCACATTGCAAACTTTCATATCCATTTCATTGTCATTGTATATGGATGGATGGATGGATCACTAAACCGAGTGTACGCAAATCGGGCTCGTATATTGTTGTTAAAAGATATTTATGTTTATTTATTTTATAGGGTTTGAATCTCGGATATATGGATTTGTTTGTTTATAAGCAAATGATTTTTGAATGGTGACTTTTGATATTTGAAAATATAAAATAAAATTTTCTTTATGACTATATTCTAATGCCAACGATCGGCATTCAAAAAGAAATTGTAATTAATGTTTAATTGCACAATCGTTATTTGTAAAAACAAACAAATGAGTTTATGTTCGAGATTGAAAACATATTATGAAATAAAATATACATAAAAATTCATTGCCAATATAACAAGTCTGTCTTGTTGATGATCCTGATCCAGGTATATATCCAATTACCTTTTTTTTTATGCATATGAAATTCTGACACATTCTTTTGTAAATGTTTTCGTGTTTGCAAGATGTTACTCGAACTACAAAACAAAAAAAAAAAACCAATAAAAATTTATTAAAATACTTTTAAAAAAATTAAACTTGTTGCTAAATAGTTCTTTTACAAACGGATTTAAATTTTTTTTTATATTTGTTTTTATTTTATTTTTAATTTTTAATTTTTATTTTTATTTTTTAATTTTTAATTTATTTGTTTTTCTTTCTTTCTTTAATTATTTATTTATTTATTTATTTATTTATTTATTATTTTTTTTTTATTTAATACAAATAATAATTTCTTGAAAATTTGATTGATGTTTATTGTATTTTTTTAACTTTTAATTATGTTTAAAATTAGAAAAAAGGCTGACTGTTTTTGATGTTGCTGAAAACAAATTTTTTTTTTTTCTTAATTTTTGCTATTGTTGTAGAAATATTATTTTTATTTTAATATATATATTTTTATTTAATATATAAATTTTATCATTTATTTTATATTTTATAGAAATTAAATTTAATTAATTAATTAATTAAAATGATTAAAATTGTCTCTATATTAATTTAAAAAAAAAAAATATAGAGGGTAAACACGATGTGTTAAAATAACCAATCAAATTTTGAAGAAATTTTTTTTGTTTGTACGTAAAATTATTTAAATTTAATTTTATTAATTGTGCGAATTCTCATATATAAGAAAATGAATAATTCAGTCAACACAAAGGTAATAAAAATGACAAAATAGTTTTAGAAAATCAGATCATTATTAATAATGATATAAATTTTGATCTTGCGTGTTTACCAAATAATAAAATAGTCATAGTATTGTAGTGATCTACCTTCAACAAATTACCACTTTTATACTTATAACCTCACGCAGTCAATCTCTATATATATTTATAATTCTTAATTACCTTCCTAATGTCATATGAACTGTTTGTTGTGCTATAACCAACAAATTAGGTTTTTTTTTATCTATTAATTTTGTTTTAGTGGTTTTTTTTTTTACAATTATTTATTTATTTATTTATTTTTTTTTAAATATCAGAGCACTTTTTTTTTTTTTTTTATCCATAATAACTATTTCCGTTTTATTTTATATTTAAAATAAAAAGAAAAAATTAAATTGTTTTGGTTGCTATTTTCTATTTTTTGTTAAAATCATTGTGTTTTTTTCCCAAATAAAAATCATAATAGAAAATATCATTTTTTATTTTACAATAAAATTTTTTATATATAATTTATAATAAAACACACCTTTTTACTCATATATATAAAAGTTAGATTATTAAATTTGATATTAAAAATTGAGATATAGACGCGGGCGGAAGGAAGATTACAATATTTAAAATTTTAATTGTTTAATTTTTTTCCGCTTCGATAAGAATTTAATATTATTATTGAAGTATTTAAATGTTAAGGATTCATTGATTTTTTTTTTACACACAAACACACACGGAAATTAAACAGGATATTTATATTATACGTATTTTATTATTGTATCTAAATTATTGTAAAAACATATTATGTGGGAAACACTATATTAATTAATTTTCTATATATTTATATGCGGGTTTTGTTTCATCATTAAATTCTGTGTAACTGTTTGTGAGATGACAATGTTGGCGAATCAATAAA
This sequence comes from Bibio marci, assembly GCA_910594885.2. Lineage (NCBI taxonomy): Eukaryota > Metazoa > Arthropoda > Insecta > Diptera > Bibionidae > Bibio > Bibio marci. The sequence continues at coordinate 26,244,052 of OU343118.1, read as the reverse complement.
AAAAATACCATAAATATATATAGTACAAATTTAATGCAAGGACTTCTCTCTCTCCGAATAATATTATTAATTGATGGTTTATAAAGAAGGAATTATTGCCGACCGACTTTGACCGCATAGAAGATCCATTGTGGTGGTGCGGCTCATCTTCCTTTATACCACAATGAATTATACACTCGAATCTCTATATATTCACATTGATTTCATCTTAACTCATAATTAATATTTTAATTTAATAAAAACTTTGGTTTTTCAAAAAACATTATATTTCGTCGATAGTATGTGTCGCATCTATTCTATAAATACACAAAAAAAAAATGTCATCGAAATTATCCAAGAATTGATGAAGTGACAGGTTTTGACGAAAATAGTGTTTACAAAACTATTTTTTTAATATTTTCTATTACGGTCAGAAATCATCGTAAGTTGGATCGATTTTAATGATGGTTTGTTTTTAAATTTAAAAATTTTGTATAGTCCACTGCCAAAAAGGATTTTCGACAATTTCATTGAAATTATTACAGTATTATTAGTATCAGAACAATGGTATTTATAGTTTTTTGTCCTAAAAAACATCATTGTAACATATATCATTGCAAGAGTCTGGTCGACAATCATTCACAACTATACGATTATAAAACAAAAAATCAAAATGAGCCAACATGTCGTCAGATTTTATGTTCTCTGATATATATTAATAAGCAACGCAATCTGTCATACCTAGAATCAGTATAGAATACGCTATTTTAAGTATATCAGAAAAAGACACTGAGTTACTCAGTCAAGACGGAGTACATTTTGTTTGACCCATAAAACAAATCTAATCCCTTAATATTTATTAATCAATTACTACTTCTACTACTACTACTTCTCCTACTACTACTACTAATACCATTACTACTAACTAATAATTTATTTATCAAATTACAATATGCAATACTTTTTTTTAAATTTAAATATCATTAACAAATTATGGATTAATTAAGCTAAATTTCGTTATACATATTATCTCAACTCTAATTCAACATAATGTATACAAAGGAAAGCGCTGCACAATATCAATTAATATGGAAAATTGTTACAAAAACAAAAATTACCCAATTGAGAATATGCTTACGAAAAAAATTACATATTTGTGTGATACTTTACATTTACAATCTTCATCCAAACTACCCCGCACTCAGTAAAAATATACAAAAATTAATTTATTGAAAGCGCGGTGTTAGAGATAAGACAATATATCTATGGTGAGGGCTGTGTTCGATATATTTCCTGTATTCTTATTAAAAAACAGTTTTTTTTGGAAAATTTTCCTTTATTTGTCATTACAATCCTTTTTCGACGACGATCATTTGTCACTGCATCATAAACTTTTCTTATAATAATATTTTAATGGATGTTGCAGTTTTTGGCCTTCCACACATCTTTCTTCATCATTTACGGTTACGGTACGATCACATTTAAATTCAGCCACCCAAAAGGTTTCGTGCGATGATGGTGCGATGAACTATATGCAAAGTATTATCTATCACCTTTTTGGATAACTGTCGCTGATAACCCTTTCAACAAATGGTAATGAATTGCATCACGAAATACTTGTAATTTATCTATTTTTTGAAAAATACAAAAATGAACTTATTAAATTGATTGTAAATATTAATAAACTATATATACTTGATCGATTGCTTTGAATCATGTCTTTAGAAAGGCTGTTGTTTCCAATGGCAACCGTAAAAAATTTAAATTTTAACGGTGACCAGATGTAGTTGTAGGAAATATATCGAACAAACCTCCTCGTAAATTACATATATATTTAATATAAAATCTAACTTAAAAAAGTATCTGAGATACAAGTATCTGAGATAAACTATAAATATACAATATATACAATGTGTGTAGCCTAACAAATAATCAATCTGTGGACGATATATTCGTGATATCACTTGTTAATTACAATATCTCACAGAATATATATATATTGCAATAGCATTTATGTATCGACAAAAATGGAAATTTTTTGTGGGTATCCTATCGATAGACCTGTATTGTATTTGACTATTTTTTTTATGTTTTTTTTGTACATAATACCGCTTGCGTTAATGTAATTATGAATTTATATGAATCCTCAAGCACAATTGACACAAATATATTTTGTACATTTTCAAAAGATAAAAATAAAAATACTAATTAATTTTCAATGTACAGTAAAAAACAAGAAGAATTATTTAAATCATATGCTCGTGAAATTACATTATTATAGAATATGTCACTCATCATCATTCACACACACCAAATCTTCAATATAGAATTTTTCTATTGTCAGATGCTACAAATAAATAATTTTACATTTTCCTGTGTATGTCATCATCATTAGGTGAAGAAAAACACACACACACACACACCAAAAAAACAAAAAGATAATTTTAAAAATATTTTTTTTAAAAAAAAAATAAATATCTATATATTTTTCTATTTTGTTAACATTAACACAGATGATGACAAAAAGAAAACACTTAAGATAAAAGAAAATCAAAAAAAAAAAAACTAAAGAAAAATATTCCGCCCACTTTTTCCACTCAATTATTGTTCATTTCATTTTGAAATATATATAAAAATTTATTTTATGTTAATGTAATGAGTATAATTTTCCTTTACACACACACACCCGTACAAACGTTTTTGTTGCTATATATATTTATTTTCCATGTACATTAACTATAAATAAAAGGAAAATGTGACTTGCGCATTTATTTACTGAGATTTTATTGGTTTTAAAATGCAATATTTTGATTGGAATATTTTTATTTATATATTTTGTGTCTATGTGTGTGTGTGTGTGTGTTTGTTTTTCTTTAATTTTCCTAAATTTAGTTTTCTCACCATTTGTGGCAGTTTTTTCATTTTATTATTATTATTATTATTATTATTATTATTATTATTATTATGAATAAATGCACTTAAAATACTTACGCGTATGTGTGTACATATATTTGTTTTTCTTAAATTTATATATAGAAAGTTTAAAAGAAATAAATATAAATAAATAAATGGGATTAAAATTGTTAAATTTATTTATAATAAAAATAAATAAATACAATAGTATGTGTGTGTGTGTGTGTGTGTGCTATAGTAATGAATGCTATAGTTAATAAATGAAAAACTTTGTGGAAAATTTTTATATAATGCGTTTGTTTTCGTTTGCTATATAATCTTATAGTTAATATAAATATGTGCTCGTATTTATTATGGGATAGAGGTGACACTTTTATTAAATAAAATTATATATTTATTTCTATTTTTAAATCATCTTAATTTACTATAGAATATCATTTAACAAATGTTTGACAAATAAAAAAAAAAAACGGTTGTGTTTGTTAGAGTTTTTTTTTCTTTAAGAAAACTGTGTGTAAATCTTTTGACGACAACGACAACGTGATGAAGACAACAACAACAACAACAACAACAACAACAACAACAACGACTATAATAAATCCCATCTTATATAGCAACGACCGCCACGACTTAAAATCTTTTTTTTTCTATTTTTATTTTTAATTTCAATAGTTTTTAATTTATTTATAGCATAAATAAAATAGCATATAACATTTTTCAAACAAAAAAATTCTTTTCAAAACTGTGTTCGGGCTGTAGCAAATGGAATTTGGATATAATGTAACCTATGGCGAACGTACACACACACACACACACACACTGCAAAGACAAGACATTTATTTAATTATTTATTTATTTATTTTATATTTTATTCGAATATTAAACATTACATTTATTTTATATATATAAATAAAATATATGCAACCGCACAAATATACATTATTTTGATAATAATCAATTTAATGGACAGTATTTCTGTCATCGTTACCATAACCTTTTATTAAATATATTGTAAAAATATATAAATTACCTTTATTCATGTTGGAAAAAATATGTAGAAAATAGAAAAAACACCATTTTAATATAATTATTATAATTATAGATTATAAAATTTTATTATTATTATATTATGGTCGTTTTTTTTCTATTTAGAAATTTATTATTTATTAGACATTCGAAATATAACAATCTATATATTTGGTAATCGGTTAATGGGTTGTACTATGAGCTTTTAACAATAGTTTTCTATAATAATAATACAAATAATAATAATACAAATAATAATAATACAAATAATAATAATAATAATAATTATAACTATTATTAATTTAATTGAAATTAACCACAAGTCGGTTGTTGTTATTCCTGATGTCCATGACTTCAGTGTGATCTTTCGAGTTAATAATGCAGGAAAAAATGTGGCCACATCATTCTAATTCTCCATGTATAAACATATAATAATAAATAATTTTTTCTAATCAAGAATTCACAGAAAATGCCTTCTCATGTAAATTGTAAAAATTATATTTGTGAAAGCATTTATGGGTTCAAATTTTAATGACAAAGATATATTAAATGTAGATACTATAATATGTTATATGATCAACGGACACCACAAACTATTGCTAAACTAAAGTCCTCACTTAATTGGAATTAGTTGTTTTGATTAATTTTGATTCTTTGTTTTTCATTAAATAAAACATATATGAAAACATATGGCGGAGCCACTCTTTTAAAATGATATAATCAATTTATATATATTTTCTTTTAAATATAATGGCACACAAGTAAAATAAGTTGTATGTGCTGACATCCCCTCAGATCATTTTCTATCCATATTATGTTAATTTATATTTTGAAAATGTTTGTCAAATGATCTTATTACTCTCTTATTTATTGTATATAATTTACGGATTACATTTAAACAATATATTGAAATATGTTTTTTTGTATCAGATGGTACACTAGCGCTTATATTCTGATTGTGATGGAGCTTTTAATTTATCAATATATATATATTACTAATCTATAGTAACAATTTGTCTGTACTTTGAAAAATGAAGGAAAATTTCCGTGGATATAATCCACATATTTTACATGGAATACATATATATTGAAATTTGTTCAAAAAAATGTCCATAGATTTTCCACTTAATATAATTGTATATTTTATTTAGTTCAATTGCAGTCTTTGGATTGTCTGAGTTATTTGTTCAACATATATCCGCCGGGTATTGTATATTCATAAATTATTTCCGTAATTATCCAAGACAGTGGTTCAAATTTTGTATATATTTCGTTTATTTCGTAGATATAATCCTCATTCTTTTTAATTTATTTTCATAATTTTTAAAACAATCAGCAACTCAAATCTATATATTTCCTAGAAATTTTGTAAGACTTTTCATGAGTTTTATCCGTGGTGTTAAATTCTGGTTTATTATCAAAAAAAATTCACAATCGATGAATTTTTGCCATCGTTCAGGTAGCATCTTCATTCTGCGCTCATAGAATTTCTGTTCTATCGGTAAAAAAAACTTAATCAAACCGCGATCATTGGCATCATCGTGATATGAAAATTTATTCTGCTAATACGAACAATTCAATTATTTGCCAAAATACATGGACAAATCCAAAGATATTTTTGTCTAAATCCATGTGGATCTGCTCACAAAATATATCTATATATATAAATTCTATGGATATTCTGTGGATTGATAGTAACGAGAAATAATTGTTTGGAGAATCCGTACAAATTATCCTCGGAATTATTTGCGGATAATCCAAGGATATTTTTTATAAAAATCCATAGGCAGGGTTGCACTCATCATATAAAATTCTAGCGGTCTTCCATATGAAATCCATAGATATTTCCTCGTATTGAAACTACAGACTACAGAATACTGAAATTTTACAAAAAAAACTATTGTGGCTACGGATTTAACTACGGACAGTGTTACTACGGTATGTATAGATGAAATGGTCGTGGTATGAACATCATACGCTTGAATATATTAAGTCCAATCTCTCGTGATTTTACTATATTTAAATAGATTTTCTGTTTAACATGACATATCATAAAAGATATATTGTGCATATTCTGGAATTTGAATATCAATTGAAAATTGAAATACTAAATTTTATATATATATCTATTAAAAGTTTAACACGCAGTTAATATCACAATCTTCAGCAGTAAAATTAGATAAAAATGTGAAATGTTGCCTATTTCAGATCCAATCGCTGCTTTCCTGTATATGATTATCATGCATTTACTTGAATTTGGAAAGCATTCAATTAAATTATAATATATTATAACATTTTGTACACCCTGTACATATATAGATAGATAATTATTTAAATAAATGATAATTTAATGCAAAATTATTTAATTATACCTGTATTTACCTTTAATTATATTGAATTTTTATGTATGTAACAACTGATTATATTTCTATATATATTTACAATTATAAGTTGTTATCACCATGGGAATTACAATATATTGTAATTGTTTGTGTTTATATAGTGTATAGAAGTTATGGGTATACAATAATCATAAAATTATATGTTACAAAGTTATGAGTTCTATCAGTTCTATACATTTTTCTATTATTTCTTATATTGTATAATATATGCACTCTGTCGTATATGGGAATAGTTATTATATAATTAAAATTTTAAAAAAATAACCCATTATTTATTAACATATACATTGGATTTATGACAATATAATATTATTTATTTTTTGTTACATTGTGATTTTTAATTGTTAATATAATATATATATTTGACTTTGCCTAACACACACGCACACACACACCGACACACACATTCCAAATGGGTGTGATAATTTTTTTTTTATTTTAAATTGAATATTGATAAGCTCATTTTGTTATATAATTTATATAACCTTTTGTTGTCTATAAAATAATTTAATATTTCTATATTAGTAACTTATTAATATATATTTTATACTATAAACAAAACGTTGAAAACTAATCAAGAATTTGACAAATCGAAAAGGTAAATTGTGTTGCAACATAACAACTCATTTGTGATCACTCTTGAAAAATTATTGGAGCTATTTTGGTGGTGGTTGACATCCACCATCCATACCATAGCCATTTACCACTTATTTCATTTACTTGCATAAGAATTGTAATAATGAGAATGATGTCACCAAGTGGTTTGAAAACCAAAAGTTTTGTTATGAGATCATAATCATAAATTATCCACACACAAAAATGACCAATACATAATTGAATATAAATTTTTAATACCTGCTGCTTTATTTTCAAAACAAAAAATTACAATTTTAATATATTTTTGTGTTTAAAATATTATTTATAATTATTTTATATTGCCATATTGATATTTTATCCAATTTTAGTTACATAAATAAAATAAATCAAAGTTCATGGTTTTTAATTGGAACTTTTTTTTACAAAATATTCTGGATGAGATACGCAACAGTTTAAGAAATAATTTAATTTATGTGCAGCAAACTAAATTTTATGGAATATTGAATTTTACCACTTAATTATCATGTTTTTTTTTATTACTAACCATTTATAGTTTTAATTTTATATACAAAATTGTAAATTATAATTAATTTCCAAAACATTTCATATATTGAAATCGTCTTACACATTCAAAAGCTTTTTCCATTCGGATGTCATTGAAATTGGTGTATGAAATAATACCGTATTTATTATAAAATATTTTTATTTTGTATTCACTTACATTGATTGAAATATTTGGACTATATTTTATGAACCAGTTGTAGTAAACTCACTTATGAACAAAAGAATTAATATAATTAACATTTATAGAAAATAACTTAATTTAAAAAACTATTACTATATTAAAATTACTTTAAGACGAATCATATATTACTGTACTAAATTACATTCTATTTATTTCTATTATATAAAATTAATAATAACTATCACATTATAATATTGGTGATAACTCTATGAAGCTTGTAGTACATCTGATTTTAAGTACAATTATTTTATAATTGTAATATTTGAACAATAAACCTTTACCGTTCAATAAATATATTTATATATAGTGGAAGACTCTACACAGTGAACCTGGAAATCCATTAATAATTTTTCGCAATTATTCTAATATTTAAAAAATTATTTATTTATAGTTTGCATAGTTTTTTGTCCGTACACAATTATTTATTAAACCAAATGTGCTCCCGTTGCAGAATATCTATATAATCAATTTTATGATATCGACTCGATAATTTGTCGTCGCTCACACGGCCCTGATTAATACAATTTACATATAGGTCTACATTCATATTTAACACAATATATAAATTACATGATAAAAATTCTCTAATTCTCTAATAATACATTACCGAATTGTAATGACAAAGGAAATAATAATAATAATAATAATAATAATCAATATGCGGTGCGACGAACAAAATAAATTAGGTTTTTACCTATGTTTTTTTCAAACATTCATTTTTTTTCTTTGTACAATACATTTTCACCAAATATTTTGTGACAATATTTATATACAAAACAAAACAAAACCAAATAAACTCTGCACCTCAAATATCCAATTGTATATTATGGTACGAGTAATATTATTTTGAATATATTGTATATCAAACTGAAAAAAAAAATAATTAGTACAAAACAAAAAAATTATACTAATCTCTCACATCAAATATATGAATTCCCAATTGACTATCAATAAAACACCCACCTATCACACGCACGCATATTATTATTATTATTATTATTATTATTTTCTTTTTTCTGTAATATGGATTGGAAAATGGAAAAACAGAATTTTATATATAGGACATTTAATAAATTATTTAAATTATCATATATTGTATGAAAAAGGATATAAAACAATGGAGAAATTCGAACTAAAATAATTTGGTCGAAGAAAAATCAACAAATATTGATAGGAAAATATAGTAATTTATTTTTAGTTATTATTATATTGTGTCACTCACTCACATATTCAAATATTGTACATGTAATTTTCACTACATCAATTATTATTATTATTATTATTGGGAACATAAATATTAATGGTTTGTTATTATACACATTTTTTGTTTTTGTGTACGCGTGTGAATTCCATACACTTAAATTAGAAATGTATACCAATGTGTTTGAAAAATAAGGTTCCATTTTAATTTAAATTTTGTACGCGGTTTGTTGTGAAATTAAATTAAATTATTTGTAGTTTAATACTACTGGTACTAGTGTCCTTGACATCTGTGCCCAATTTAACTTTATAATATTCATTAGTTATTGTTGTACGCTGAGTTTTTGTTGTACAACGTAAAATGCTAATTTTTCGATTTTTATAATTTCTTCTATTTTGTTGAACCAAAGAATTTGTATTAAATTTTAATTGTTGATAAAGATAAAGATTGTATACAGAAGACCTTTGATGAACAGTAAAATGTCATAACAAGTAGCGCAGAGATTTGAATTTATACAATCGAAACTGATCACGTTTTCAGTACCATTCAGGAAAATTAATTTTCATACTTTTTTTTTTAAATATTTACAATACCACCTTATTTTTTCGACACAGTAGTACACCATTATTATAGAATTACTAAACATATAGTTAAGTTAGTCGATATTATACTGTAAAACATTATGTACTGTTAATGGCATTTACCTGATGTACATGTGTGTTAAAATTAATTTATCCTTTGTCTATTATTTCGAATACTTTCAAAGGCTATGTTTACACTATGCGGTCATATGATAATAATCATATTGATTTAAAATACGTTTATTTTAGATAAAACCATTTACTATAGTCGACGACGATGATGACACATCTTCCGGAAAATATTAATAATTTTTCAAATCTATGCGTCAGTAAAAATTAAAATAAAAATGAATCCACACCAGAGTATGCGAAATTGAAAAAAAAAATGTTATATGCAAATTTTTTGATTAAATTTTCAAATATATAACAATCGATTAAAATTATATGGTTCGCGAAATTCATTTGCAGGAATTATTTTGTATATCTAATCAAAGTTTTATATTTATTTCACGAGACACTGCCGCCAACGACACTGATCACCGTATACAATGATTAATTTTTAATTAATTCGTTTGTGCCCCGGTACCTTCGTGTACATTTCGACCTTTAATTTATTACTAAATCACTATGTGTTTTTATTTTATTTTCTTGTGATTCAATTGTTTGTGATGCCTTTTTTTTTGTTGTATACATTTTAATTGGACAATTTCTTTGTTTAACTTTTTTTTATTGTTCGTACGAATACAAATACAATATTTTTTACTGTGCATTTTCTGTGCGGTATCCAACATTTATTTGATGTTCGTCCATCGGTTTGTTGTCCCCGTATAAATTTGAGCTGGCGCAGAAGATTTAAATTGTGGCTGCATCGCAAACCAAAAATATTATAATATCGATTTTGGTTTTTTTTATAGAGTCAGCAGCATATCTGATGCGACCATTTGTTGTGTGAACCGCATATCTCCTATTTAACTGAATGTGTATAAAAACAATTAAAAATGTTGTTCTATATTTGTAATTTTTTTCTGTATAACATAATTATTTTATTACATTATTCGATACAAAACGGTTTCATGGTATGGTATTGATTATTAACACTTAGACAAAAAGGTGAACTAATATAATATAAATATAGATAATTTTCATATAAAATATATTAAATTCAGATACTACGCGGTATATCGTCATTCTGTTAAGATGGTCACACACAAATACAATAAGGGTTAATGCGATCGTATTATATTATTGAAAAAACGTTAAAATAAATGCATATTGAAGTTTTCGGAGATTTTATGGAGATAAACAAAAAGCGCGCATTCCATGTCCACAAAAAAATTATCTTCCATTATCCCCATGTGATCGATGAGTATTTTTCAGAAATTTCTCGTAAATTTTTATATTCTTCATTTAAATTATATTTTGTTGCAGACCATTATTATTATTATTATTATTATTATTATTATTATTATTATTACTCCATCAAATCACTATGGGCTAATCACCCATATAAAAATAATAGTATTTTAAAAACATGTATCTTTCGTTAATTACAATACAATTGGTAAATTGTTATATACTCTCATGCGGAGTAATTTACCAACTTGGCTGTAATGAAAGGTTTATTAGATGACATAAAGCTCCACTTGGAGCAATATATGACTTAAAAAAATCTATTATTTTTATATGGGTGATTAGGCCATAGTGATGACACTCAGTAGCACAGTTGCATGGCGCCAAAATATATATATATTATTAATTATGAAATATAGCGAGTTCAAATCCGCTATTTTTCATAGGAAATTTTTTTCGGTATTTATTTTAATACTAAAATTTTTCTGCTGGGTGACCATTTGTTCTCGTTGATGGAATAAAAAAGAAAAAAAACGGATATCTTTGAAAATATGGTGTTGGACGCTATTCAAAAATTAACAATGTCTGCACAAACACACATTACTATGGGCTAATCACCCGTATAAAAATAATATAGTATTTTGAAAACATGTATCTTTCGTTATCTACAGTACACACTGTATAGTACACAATTGGTAAATTGTTATAGACTCCTATGCGTAGTAATTTACCAACTTGGTTGTAATGAAAGGTTTATTAGATGACATAATAGCTCCACTTGAAGTAATATATGACTTAGAAAAAAAAAATAATATATTATATCATTTAAATAAATATTAAAATATATATAAAATAATTTTCCATTACAATAATATAATTCATTTTCTATGCACTAATGCATTTATTTGCATTCAAAAAATATTTCACTGTACATTATTTTGTATTTTGTCGCATATGAATATTACTACGCAAAGTAATTTTAAAAATATAAAAATATAGTAATAAAAAATAGACAATGGGAAATTATATTCTCTTATCAATGACATAAAATCTAAGTGTTAAAATGTTTTTATAACATATTTAAAAACGAAATGGGGTTTTATTGTATGTATGGAAAAAAAAAACATAACCAAACGTGAACCGTATATTGTTTAAATAATAAATGAGATAGTTCAATAATAATTGCATGTCCATATTATTACTATACAATATAATAAATAATAATAACCACGTAGTTGTTGTAATGGGCTAAGGCCTATCTATCTATAATATGTGTATTACAGTAAATTTGTCAAACATGTAATATCCCTTCATTTCTATATATTTATATATCCTTGATGATATAATGTACGTATAAATACAAATGAATAACACTATAAGTGAATATGAATAAATCAATTTCATAGGTATGTTCAAAATAATTATTGTTATAGTTAGTATAAAAATATTTTATTAATATATATATTTAACAATAAACAATTATTACATATTTGTATCCCATAAAATTATTCACATATACGCAAAAGCAATTGATATATTCGTCCTTGATGAAAATTTTAATTTTCTTGTTCAATTTGTAATTTTAAATACACTTTAAAGTGTTTACTGTATAGTTTTTGTAATATAATTAATATTACAATTTTAAAATAGTGTATTTTATGGTATTTAATATATTGTGTTTTAGACCTTGATATAATTTTTTTAATTTAGTTTTATTTAAATTCATTTTCATTTTTTATTATTTCTTATCATCACATCAAATATTCCTATTATAAAAAAATAAAAATACGTGACAACGCAATGCCATTTAATATTGTAAAATAGTTTTTACTTTATAATAATGATTAAAATTATTGATTTGTAACTGCAATGTTTTTTTTTTTTTCTGCAATTTGTTGGGATATGTAGATTGTATAAATGGCGGGATGTTCTAAATGATAGTTCCCAAATACAATATATAGAAAATAATATCCTTATCAGATCATATTTCACAAGAAATATAATATTAAATGAAAATTTATATAATTTTAATATTTCTTACTCGCGTAATACGAAGTAATTTACCATTTATTTGACGGGCAATGTTAGATAGTAGCTTTCATATGAACAGAATGAACATACGCTGAAAAAAAAAGTACACGGATACAACTAAAAAAAAGTAACGTCAAAACAATAAAAAATATTAATTAATTTTGCTCCAAGGAACATGGTACAACATTGTTAAAAAATGAAATAACATTTATTATCACAACGAATAATTCATTAAAACATAATATCGTGAAAATGAATGTGTTTTTCAATGAATCACTACGTTGGTTTTTAAAGAATTTTGTATAATTGTTTTGATGAATATTATTCATTTCATTTCAATGTGTGTTTATCTGTTTAATAACTTATTATTCTGGGCATTAGTTAATTAAATTGATCGCAAATTCATTCATTCAAACAAAAATAAGTACATTGAGATAATTTTTAAAAATGAAAAATATTACTGAATTATTCATTGAAACAATGAAAAATTGGCTTATAAACGCTATCCATTGAAATTATGTACAAATTTATTTTCAGTGTACTAAAAAACGTTACACCCCCGCGATTCATTTTTTAGAATCAATTAGGTGTAATCAACTTTCGCCGAGACACAATCTACCACCGTTGTAGGATGGGTTACACGAAAATAGAAAACCTCTATACATTTGTTACTTTCATTAGTTTTTAACTATACGAAAAATTATTCGATTTTTGCCGGCAATTAAACCACGGGCAGGCGGTTAATAATAATTTCTAATAATAATTACATAATTTAGAAACACAAATTTTATTCTGTAGGAGACTAGGAGAGTAAGGGTGAAACGTCATAAAAACGCAATCGAAAATCTACCGCTGGGGTGGTGATGTGGAAACGGTTCTATTACACACAGCAATATACAAAAAGAAGATTCAATTAAAATATAATTAAATTGTTAAGATAGAACAAAAATAACCATAAACAATAATTTTTCAAGTCTATTTTTTGCGAAGAAAAATCTATGTTTATATTAAACAATGTTGATACATTTTTATTTAAGGACGTATTTTCAAAATTATGCATAGGGAGTATAATTTGTTCGGTACTGGCCTAATACGAAGAGTTGACTTTGCGTATGATGTCTGGTATAATCAACCCAGCATATGTTTCGTTCGGCTATGGACGATAAAAATGTACACATATTTTGATCTGATTCGATATCCACCGTAATATTTAAATATACAATATAAAATAATACTGCGTGCAGACATTTTTTTTCATATTAATATTGTGCAGATAATTTCGTTGAAATTTATATAGATAAAAAGTAGATAAAAATAGATAAAAAATAGATAAAAAATAGATAAAAATTAGGTGTCTTTATAATATCGAGTTTAAGAATATATTTTTCTATATATTTATATATATTTGTTTCCAGCTAATTTTAATGATTTCACGAAGTGAAGAGATTAATCTGTGTTCGCATATAAATAAATTGCACATCATAGTACATACGTACCTTAAACAAAAGAAATAATTAAACTATATACTAGTGGTGTATACTAATTATACATTAATTAAATTTTAACAAATGGATATATATATAGAATTAATTAACTGTTTTCAAAATATCATTTATACCACACATATAATGGTTTTGGATTTTCATTTTCATTTGAATTGGACGCAGTTCGTTTAATAATATAATATATATATACGCGCTCGCACACAAAATATAATATAATGTTAAATTAACTCAAATTATAAATATATTAATGTGTATTTTGTATGTAAATGAAATATAATTTTAAAAAAAGAACACACATAAAAAACATAATATTTATAATTTAATTATATACAGCCGCTATAGAGATAGTCTAAAGTCTTCTTATATTTTGGATCGTCTATAAGAAGATTGACATTAACAGCTGCTGCTAAAATTATAAAAATAGTTTTATCTGCATTATGTGTGTGTATGTGTGTATGTGATGAACATTTTCGTTCGCATTGTTCATTCGTTGTGTCGTTGTGTCGTCAAACCAAATTCCAAATATTTTTATAAATACAGATACGATAGATGTGATGTTGCGATGAAGACATCATATGCGGGAAAAATAGCAACAAGTAAAATAACTTAATTTTTCCGACATGTGGCTGTGTGTGTGTGTGTGTGTTGGTACGTCGTATATAATGAAAATGCCATTGTGAAAATATAATAATAATAATAATAATAATAAAATGTTTAATTTTATATTTTCAATGATTTTTTTATATATAATTTATGATAATTGTATATTTAAAAAATGAGATTTTATTCTATACTACCACTACTACCACTACTACTACTACTACTACTATTACTTCACATATAAAAATATACTAAAATACTATAAGTTTTTATTTATTATGTTTAGTATCTAATTCTAATAATAATAAGAAATATATTACCGTCACACCGTGTGTGCACATTTTATACCACATATTGCACATATTACGAGAATATTTTTGGGTTATGTGTCTCGGTTTTTTTGCTATTTCCCCAATCCCATGTCAATGTGTTTATTAATTAATTATTTGTAATGCATATTTCAGTAATAAAATATAGGAGATTAGTTAAAAAAAAATATATATATGTTGAGAAATAGCTTTCCGTTTTTTAATATCACTATAATAAAATGTTATCGTTTGAGTGAAATTAGACTAAATTATGAATAAAATTATGTATAGTGTAACCATGTGTCGCTGTACCTTGTAAATGGTGCCATAGTTATTCTTGAAGGAGTCTCTGTACACACTTACTTACTCCATGGCATTAAAACCCAGGTGCGGTTTTAGGCTTTCTCCAACACGCCTACTCCTACCTCACCAATCCTTCGCAGTCAATGTCTTCCAATCCCGAATTTTAAGAATCTTTATATCACAGTTTACTACATCAAGCAATTTCACCTTACCATTTATCATTTAACAGTTTTTTCGGCACACCCTTCTCCTCCATGTGTGATACGTGTCAAAGTCATCTTAACCTATTGATTTTCAATTGTTTTGACAAGTCCCTGTACATAGTGGGCCACTATCTTGAAGAAAGTTACTTGGATTGTGTTTTTCATTTCATATATTAACGGTGACTATTTCCATTGTTGCATACCCATTTTCAGACTATATCCCGAATTAAACTATACATTTCTTCGCTCCGGGTTTTGTATCCCCCCGGGTGTGTGTGTGTGTAGGTATATAGAGTTTAGTGTTGCTTTGTCAATTCATTCAACCGCCTATCCCTATCTCCCATAAATGAGAATTATATTTTGCGAAATTATAATATAAAAATACAATATTATGCGTCGTCAAATTACATCTGCTCATCACTTTTTTACAATTATTATTTTCAAGAATTTACACAACAAGAAAAATAAAAGAATTTCTTCAAAATTTGTTATTTTTTTTTAATTACTTTTTTTTCTTATTTTATATTTATTTAAAAATTATATTGTTTTTTCTTGTTTTTAATTTTCTAAAAAATACAAATAATAAAACAAAAATTAATTAGAGGTTTTTTTCTTTTTTTTGTGGTTGGTTGCAGTTTTTCGTTTTCCATAAAAAAAATTTTTGTTATTATTATTTTACTTTGGTTTTTTTATTATTTTTTTTTATTTTATATTTTTGATTTTGTGCAAATAATTACATTTTCTCACCGATTTTATTTTTTTTTTATTTAATTTTTCTTTTTAATTTTTTTTTAATATGAAAAAAAAATGTTCATTCGTTTAAATTAAATTTTTTATTTTTTTTTTTAATGTGTGTGTGAATTATTTTTAAATTTTCAAATATTATAGATTAAAATTTTTAATGTAATTTAATTATAAAAATATATAAAAATTAATTTTTTGTTACAATAAAAATTTCAGAGTACCACAATCTTATGTTTATGGTTCACCGTATTTGGGTACAACGGGTGCAACAACAGCTTCACAAGCTGGAGGTTTAGTACCAATACAAGCTACACAATTATCACATGCAGCGGCTATTGCGGCGGCCAGTCAATTCTATGAATATCAAGTAAGTGTCGCTATATTGATTTATATTTGTAGTTAATTAATTATTAATTTGCATTGAGTGCGTCAGACCAATTGTTGGAATTTAGTATAACATTGATATATTGATTGATGCTCGTAAACAATACTATTTCTATACAAGTAAAAACAATTAAAATACCGCATATGGAATTACACAATACACATTGTTCAACAAATTAATTTGTATATCAGTTTTTCCAACAAATGATTAAACGCACAATTGATGGATTTCCGATTTTAAAGAAATGTATCCGGCTTTTATATAGAGAGGATAAATGATAAAATAAAATATGAATCCATATTAATAATGTATTGGTTATAAACTGAAGCATATATAGAAAAAAAATAACTCCTCGAATGAGCTAGCACTGAACTGATGTTCGCACTCATTTATTTATTAGGTTACATTTATAAAATTATTTATAATAGATAAAATGTTACTGGGGGGTACTTTGTATCGCAAATCGGATGTTAAAAATTGATATCAAAATATATGTTTAATTTTATAATATTTAATTAAATTAATTTTATAATATATATTTATTATTTTATTAGAATGCTGTAGCAGCTGCTGCTGCTGGTCCATATCCTGGTCAATATGCTGGATTTGAAGCGTATCCATATACAAGTGCTGCCGGTGAGTTTAATCCATTTATAAATATTTAAATAAATAGTATTAATTTATTATAATTTTAGTGTTTTCATATGAAAGTGAATAATAGATTGATGGGAGTCTTTAAAATGTATTTATTAATTAGTCTCCTCATCATTAGATAAATTACTACACCAATATAATTATAGCCGCTGTGTGTGTGTGTGTGTGTGTTCTCCACTCATAAATTATTTCAATATTATTACATTTCTATATTTGATTTTGTGGAAAATAACCAGAAATGGATTAAGAAAAAAGTTTATTAATTAATTCCATATTAAAATACAAACATAATTTTGAATTTATTCAAACTATTCTCCCGTCGCACGCACTGAACATTTACACGTTCAACAAGTGCATCAAATGCCCTTTTGTTTTCATATAGTAAATCAATCAGCAGTTCATATATTAGAAATTCATTGGTATTATTATTATTATTATTATTATTCGTTAATTACTTGTAATACCAATAGTTTAGTTAAATTTATCTATTTCCAAAAATCATTGGGAATTTTTTATGGGTGTATTTATTTCAATCAATATATTATTAGATTAAAAAAATTCATTATTCCAATTAATTATTTTATTATAATTCATTGTAGGTGCTGCGGCTGCTAGTTATATAACACCATATACATATGCAACATTACAACAAACTGGGGTTGCTACTGGTGGAATACCAGGACTGTCACCGTATCAGGGAGCAACGGCTGCATCATTACAAGAGGCAAGACTACAATAATTAATTAATTTGTTTATTTTTATTATTATAAATAATATCAACTCACTTAATTAATATTAATAATAATAATAAACATAACAACATTTACCACTAATATTGATAATTATAATAATAATAATAATAATAATAATAATAATAATAATAATAATAATAATAATAATAATAATAATAATAATAGTAATAATAGTAATAATATAGTAATAATAATTTAATAGTAATATAAAAATATATTAAATAATAATAATAATAATAATTATCATTAAATCATTAGTTTAAGATTAGCATCATATTTTTATATTATTATTATTATTTGTTTTTTTTTTTTAAATCATTAATTACAAAAAAAAACAATAACAACAACAACTACAACTACAATTAACAAATTTATTACAATTTATTACAATTTACCAAACTACACATATTTTATAATATAATTTATAACGCATCAATATAGAAAAAAAAACACTTATTTTTTAATATAAAATGAAGTATCAAATACATGTATCAGATACTTAATTATTTTTTTTCAATATCCATATTATGACTTTATTTTTATGTTTTGTTTACATTAACAAAATTGTTAATTTAGAATGAAAACAAAAAACTAAATTTAAATAAAAAGACTAATTATTTTACGCACTTATGTGACAGATGAACTTATAATTGTTGAATTAATACAATTTTCTATATGCATTGCAATTTGCAATTAAAATAAATTTTATCTAAATATTAATTAATTATTAAATTTAAAAAGTATAGTTTGTGCCACCGCGTAGCAACATTGAGTTATCATTTATTTATTTTTTCATCAACATTAGTTTTAGGCATTGCCGTGTCTATCGTACGTAACGTAGCCACCACATGTTGCTGACAAAATTTTCATGTGCGCAAATTGTTTGTGTTTCATATTCAACAATATATAGATATTTATTACCTAATTGTAAAGCAAATCTCATGCACTTTATATTTATTCAAGACACACTAATTAATTTTGAGTATGATAACACAATTTAAAATATTGATTTTTTACATTATTAAAAATTAATTTGTTACTAAAATAATCATTATAAAAAACGATCATAGAATTTAATGTACTGAAACGTTCATAGAATTGGTACGATAGCATTTTATTGATTGAAAAAAAAAATCCTATTAAACGCAAATTTTTTTACGGATTAATTTACAAATTTAATTTTTACTGCTATCAGGCTAAGGCAATCAATTTTGCCATTTAATAAGTTTACCAAAAAAAATGATAGTCTTAAATAATAAATAAAAGACGCGACGTCTATGTTCACAAGCGGGGGGGGAGAAATCTGCTTTGTATATTTTTGCAATTCATTACAATTTGCCTTGTTATGGAGTTAATCGATTTAAATATTTTTACATTAAACAATTTCTTATCGCGTTAATAAATCGAACCCCCAAAATAACACAAGCCGTCGGAAATTCCAGAACAACTATATATGATATTGTTTTTTGTGCTGTGTTTGTACGATCTTATCACGTTGCGTAACTCATTAATGAATAGAATAATAAATCGAACCCCCAAAATGACACAAGCCGTCGGAAATTCCAGAACAACTATATATGATATTGTTTTTTTTTGCTTCTTGTACGATCTTATCACGTTGCGTAACTCATTAATGAATAGAATAATAAATCGAACCCCCAAATGACACAAACCGTGGGAAATTCCACAACAACTATATTATGATATTGTTTTTTGTGCTTCTTGTACGATCTTATCACGTTGCGTAACACATTAATGAATAGAATAATAAATCGAACCCCCCCAATGACACAAGCCGTTGCAAAATTCCACAACAACTATATACGATATTGTTTTTTGTTCTGTGCTTGTACAACCATAAACCAAATTATTAGTAAATCACTTATATGAATCAATTGACGGATATGAAATTCAGACGGCATTTATTAAGCTTAACTATTTATGATACATTTTAACAAATAATTGACAAAAGTTTTTTGCTTTCAATGACTGTGATGTACAAAACTACTAATTAATATATAAATTACTGTGTTCAAAAAAAATTAAAAAAATAAGGTGACATTTTAAATTGAACACATTTTTTATTTATTTTTCCATCAATCAATTTCGGCATCATCTTTAAAGTAAAAATTAATCTTTTACATATTGTAGTACAACAACTAATGAATATTATATTATGAAGTGAAATTTGACACTGATGTTAAGGATATAAAAAATATTATTTGATTTCATGATCTGTCTCAGTGAAGTTTAAATTAAAATGTTGTACCTTATTTTTTGAACACAGTCTATAGTCTAAAGATTCCTAAATAGGAAATTTATGTTTATACATTTATTTGTTTTGCATGGAATGTTATTTTATTATTCTATCATAAAAACACACACACACACACATCGTACACACATCGTACACATATCGTACACAAAAAATTAAAACACATTTTTATTATCCACACAACCAAAACCAAAAACTATTTAAAAAGCTTTTTATTTTATCTATTTATTTATTTTAAATTTTCATCATCACAACTATTTTATTATTTATTTATTTATTTTGTATTTCAGATTTATCGAATGTGAAAATAATATTATCGCAATTAAAAACTTTAACTTCTAATATATATTAATTATATAAGTTAAAAATAAATAATGAGTATATTTTTCAAATGTTTTGGAAAGAAAAAGGTATTTCAAGATCGATCCGACGAGTGCATCATACAATACTAAAATTGATAGTTTTTTGTTTTTTTTTCTATTTTAATCATGTTATTAATAATTGTTAAAATAATTCTGAAACATATGATGATGAATTGATTGATTGTTGTGTATGATTTATTTGTTGACTATCAACAATCAATGTATTTCAACAAGAAATTTCCAGGTATTGGATTGTTAACATAAAAATTTATATTCAATTACAACAAATGTATAATACAATATTTAAAAATTGTGTATATATTTTGTCGACTGGATTTAGTGCATATTATAGTAATTAGTAATTACCATTTTTATAAATTATTAAATATGTATGCAAAAATTAAGTAATGTTTGATTTCGGATTGGATTTTATGGTCAATTTTTTTGGTTTAATTTATAATTATCATCATTTGTTACAATTTTATTGCCAATTTGATATAATTTCATGAAAAATATGTGAAAAAAAATAAATAAATCATAAATTGATTGTGTGACAGTCACTAATTGCCTTAACCACCACAACAACACAATCCCATTCCTATTTTGATATCGCATCTATTCATATATCTCTATAGCTATCTATCATTTATTGTGATTTGCTTATTATTATTATTATTATAATTATAATTGAAAGAATTTTCAAGTGCATGTGTGTGTGTGTGTGTGTGTGCTATATCCAAAATAGTATAATGAAAAGTAACAATACTGTGTTTTGTGTTGAATACGACGACGACGACTAATTGTTTTGTAAGGGTTTTTCAATGTTTTTACAAGAACTATAGTTTTGTAACTATTTTATACCAACGCCATATTATATACCAGATTCATTTGATGTCTAGAAAATATTGTTCATAATAATTTCTATACAAAGTATCAATTTCAGTGTAAAAACATTGTGCTACATATATAAATACATACAATTGAATTATTCCAATATATATTGTTACAAAATTTAAAATAATCATTTTTCTATGCAACTGAAATGTATTAATCGATTTTACGTAATACTCACTTCTTGACAATTTATCATTTACAATAATTATATTGTAGAATAAGATATGTCTCGGGGGGGGGGGGCCAATAATTAATAGATTTTATCGAAAATTTATGTTAAATTTAATTTATTTAATTATATTTATTTATATATGTATTTCCAAGTTGAGCGCCGCCGCCTAATGGTAATTACTAAACATTCATAATGGTCACAATTTGGTAAATTTACTATATGCTCGTGACATGGAAGTATAATATTTTCAAAGATTATCTGTGTTTTTTTTTATTTTATATTCCTTAAAACCGAACTTAAATGAGCCTAAATAATTTCATTATTTTAAAATATCATATAATTAATAACGAAAAATTTCACATTTAATATTTCGGAAATTTAATTCTTTCGCGCAATATTGATTAACAATTGATTATTCATATACCCACTACTATTACTACTGACTGCACCGCCTGATCCCAAACAAACAGAATGTTGATTTACTTTAGATTTTAATATAATAAATGAATCACAATAATAATATAATGAGTGAGAATTCTGAATAAATTCTATAATTAATTTATCTTTTTATTTGATGCAATTAATTGATATAATTGTATTGATTATAAAATTTTTAACTTGAACCACCTTTATAATTTGAATGACTTGTGATCTTAAATTTACTTATTAAAACTTTCACTTTTAATTTGTATACTATCAATAAATATATGCAATTACTATGAAATTACTCTTTACAATAATTACGGTTGAATTAGAAAGTGAAAAATCATTTTAAATTGTTAATCCTAAATCCTTGTATAAATTTAACTATATTGTGGAGTAGTTATTATTCTCATTTTGTATATATAAATTTTATTGCGTTTAGCTAATTTCATGTACTAATAATACAATCGCGATCAAATTTTCCTTTCTATTCAATTATACACAATATTTTATATGCATCACATACAACGCATCCTTATCTTATGTTCTTTTGTGTATTCGATATAGTCCTTTCTCAATTTTCATTACATCATTAATAATATCAACGAAAAATTTATTGTAACGCATCTCAAATCAAACAAATAAAAATTTTGGTTTACACAATTTTTTCTGGAAGAGATCAGTCATTCATATTAAAATTATGTCCACCAAAAACCCTTGTCAAACAACAACCCTTGTCTTTTATTTCTTATGCACATTGTTATGTTAAATAAATTTAATAAATTTTCAAATTTAAATTTAAAATTTAGTGACAAAACAGTTAGTCTCATAAATAATTTAATTTTCTGTAACACACACACACACACAGGGTTCAGGCGCCAAATGGCAAAATTTTTAATTTACTAAAAACTATTATATAATTAATATATATTAAATCTTCAATTTTAATTTCAATTTTCTATTTTTATTAATTAAAATATATAATATAAAAATCAATATTTAAAATTACAATTATTAAAAATTTACACATTTTTCATTAACTATTATTTTTATTTTTTAATTTGTGCTTTTTTCTTATTATTGATTTTTTATGTGTTTTGTTTTTCATTTTTTCAATTTTTCATTTGTTCATTTTTTTTCTACACAATTTAACATTAATTTTTAAATATTTTATAATTAATTCCTTTTAACTAAATATATATATATTTATTTTTTTTAATTTTATTAATTAATTAATACATATTATATTTATCTTAATAAAATATTAAAAATATATATATATTCTCTTTAATGTATTTAAACTTTAGAATCCAAAATACGTATGGAGTTATGAAAACACCTAAATTCTATATTTTTATAATGTCTTCAAGAGAATGTCTTCTACTACTACTACTACTACTACTACTACTACTACTACTTCTTCTTCTTCTTCTTCTTCTACTACTACTTCACCTTCTTGTCTACAATTAAAATTAAATAATAAAAATAATATTAATAAAATATTAAATCATTAATACAATAAAATGGAAATAAATTGATAAATTGATAAATTGATAAATTAATTAATAAATTAATAAATTAATAAATAAAATAATAAATATACTTAATTTTTATATAATAAATAAAAATGACAACAAATTAAAATTTAAAGAGAAAAAAAAAATTAATTAAAAATCTAGTCAATTTTTAGATACATTTGTACTTATTAATTTTTTTATTTTAATTTTTTGTTTCACATAATTTTTTTTTCTATCTATTAATTTTGTTTATTAATTTTAAACTTATTATTATTATTATAAATATAATTTTTTTTTATATATATTTAATTTGATTTAAGATGAAAAAAAAACAGAAAAACAGAAAAACAGAAAAAAACAATACAAAACAAAAACAAAAAAAATATGTTACAAAAAAGAAAACATTAATTATTAAAGTATAGTAATAGTTAAAACAATAATTATAATAATAATAACAATAATAATAATAATAATAATAATAATAATAAATAAAAATGAAGAAACAATTCTAGAAAAATATAATATAAAAATATAATAAAAACCAAAAGTAAAATATATTAAAACAAAATATAAATCTATTAATATAAATTAAAAGAAATATTGAATGATGTGCATGAGTTTATTTAGAATTTTCAAATATTATTTTATTATCAGGTTTATGCATATGAAACTGAAATTTACAAATGGTAAAGGTGTTAACAATATTTTAGTATAGCACATTTTAAATTTTATATACAAAAATTATTAATTTTATCAAAAATTAAACAGCAGAACATTATGATTTGTGAATTTCGTTAGGGTTTATAGTTTTTCGGTTAAAGAAAAATTCACCTGAAGCTCTTTAAATTCTTGTTAATGGTGAACGTATGCTCTAGCAGTGCAATGGTTTCAACGATCAACAAAAAACGATGATTTTGATGTGAAAAATGAAGAATTGTGTGTGGACCACCACCACACCGAAAATGTTTGAAGACACCGAATCGAAAACATTGTTACATTAAAATGATACACACAAATACAAAAATAAATGGCAAACGTAATTGAATGTAGATCCAGGTAACGATTGTGCAAGGCATTTAAATGTTATGGGTTAAATTAGTGCAGCCACATGACCTGAATGAAAGGCATATTCGGATAAATGAAAAAGAACAAGTGAAATTTTACTTCAAATAGGTATGCAGAGAAATTTTTTGTTTTGAAAATGGTCATGGCTTTCTGGTGTATTCAACAATTTAAAATGCATTGTTTGAAACATATTATCGAAGAGGTTGTACACAACAAGATGTGTTTAATGTCCGTAGTACAGTATATAGTAGTTCTTGGATTTCTTTCTGGTGTATTCATGAAGTAAAAATTCAGTGTTTCGAAATGGAACACAATGGACAACGCACGGTAGACGAAATTTTACTCCATGAAAATAAGCATCGTCACACAAAGCAAAAGGGTTCACTTGAATGGCAACACTTTAAAACATCTGAAGCAGTGAAGAAATGGTTTTCATCAAAAGAAGAAAATGGTTTTTTTTTTTATCTTTTTGCATACCATCCACAAATTTGGGACAGAGAGAGAGAGAGAGAGAGATGGTATAAATTTCCAGTTTCATATGCAGACACCTGCCTGATACATAATTCAGAGTTAATTTAATTAAATTTTTATCTTTTTTTTTTTAACATTTTTTTAGCCGTTTGCTCAATTTAAAAATTATAATTAAATTTCTTGTAAATAATATGTTTTTTTTTTTCGTTTTTAACAACCGAGAAATATTTTTTATTCACACAATTCAATTTAACAAAACATCATAGCCGTTGTTGAAAAATATTCGGTTTTTATTTTAATCTCTTTAATTAATCTCATCTCTATACCGTACATAAAATTAAAACAATTGCCTTAATTACAATAATTTATTGTAATAAAATATGAGCTCAAATTCGAAATTAAAATGAAATATAAAATAATAGTAGATAACAAAATGTGTTATTTATTTTAATTTTTAAATATCTCTATACAATAAATTATATTTTAAAATAAAATTATAACAATAATGATAATAATAATAATAATAATAATAATAATAATAATAATAATAATAATAACAAAATAACTAATATTTTAATAAAAATTTAAAAACTGTATATAAAAATTATTTTTACTGGACATAATTGTTTTTTTATTTTCAAAAAAATCCGTCCGTTCATATCGGTCAAAAAAATAAAATAAAAATATTAAAATTTTATATCAAAATAAATAAGATATTATATAAAAAAAAATAAAACAAAGGAATTGTTAACACTGAAACCAAGAGAATTTTTAATATTAAAATTTAAAATGAAAAGATTTACAATTAAAAACAAAAAAGAAAAAAAAAAAAAGATTTAAAAGAAACAATTTTTAAAAACATAAAAGAAAAGCATATTTTTTGTAAAAGTAAAACACACAAACACACACACACACACACACACACTAGAAAATACACAAATATATTATAAAAAGAAATAAAAATATATTTAACAATAATAAAATAATTAATAAAATTAATATTAATAATATATATAAATTAAAGAAAATCCAAAGCACAATTTTTAAATAATTAAAAAATACATTTTTTTTTCTATTATTTTTTATTGTAATTAAGTTATTTAATTTATATATTTTCTTTGTTTTTCTTTTATCTAATTAATTTTGTATTAATTACAATAAAACAAAAGCAAGAGAAAAAATAGATTATTATAATTATAAATATTACTATTATTATAATTTAATTTTTTTTTTATTTCATTATATATTATATTATATTAAATTATTAATTTTATAATTAATATATATTATAGGATGTAAAACGAATAAACCAATTTTGGAAAAATAAAAACAAATAATAAGTGCAACAAGAAAGTTTTAATAATTAAATAATTGTTATATAACACAATTGAAAATTTATAAATGATAAAAAATAAATCCACAATAAAAATTAATTGTAATAAAACACAAATAGACCCATCCACACACCCACACACACACACACACACACACACACACCTAATAGTTGCTATATATTTTAAAAACTAAAGAAACATACAAAAACCAAAAATGATTAATTAATTATTTAAAATTTATATAAATAATTGAAAAGATGAAAAGGCAAAATAAAAAATAAATAAATAAAAATATTATCAATAAAATATTATAAGAAATAAAAATAATAAATAAACAAAATTTTAATGTAGTTATTTATTAAATCGATGTATGATTGATTAAATAATAATTTCACTATCATAGGCCTAATACATATTCTCAATTTGTTAGCCTATTATGTATATTTGTATGTATTGTACCTAGGGTATCTATATTAAATTTGTACAACTGAATGATCCATCTTGACCAATTTCATACCAATTTCAATTTGGTATGTAGGTTTGGAATGAGATTATATAAACAGTTGTTGACTTATGTTGACAAATAAAAGCATAAGTTTTGCTTAAATAAAAACAAAACATCTTCCTTTACAATGGATTGCAGAAAAAAAAAAGTGATATACATCCGAGAAAATGTTAAACAACCATCAAGTATTTTGCAGCCATTGAAGATTAATATAAAATAATATAAATATATACAAATTTATCACTAATTGTGAATTTTTATTTTAATGTATAATAATAATTTAACATATTTAATAAATGTAACTTAATTTAATTTAAAAGAAAAAAAAAAATTTTTAGCTAATTATTTTATTAAGTTCATCAATAGTTGTCCAACCTTTAACTACCGTCCATTGAAATCTGAAAAGAGAAAAAAAAAAAACAAATTAATTTATAATAAAATATCATTGCCTTGATTATGTCTCCGCCTGAGAAAACCAAAACATCAACAAAAAAAAGAAAAAAAAAAAAAAAAAAAAATGGTAAGTACAAAATAAAAATATAAATAATATTTCATATACGAAATTCCATACCATCGTAACAATAACAAAAAAAAAAAAAAAAATCATCTCTTACGGACACTCTGTAAAAAAAAAAAAAAAAAAAGAAAAAAGTGTCTCATATTTCATGTGGTACCCTGTCCAAATAAATAAATTCAAAATTTTTGTACCTTATATATCGCAACCGACATATAAACATTAATAAGCTTGGTGGTGTATGAGGTAGAGGTGTAGCGAATATTCATATGGGATATGAATACGGCGGGTTCGAAATGCGATGATGGTCGCTTGAAAAAAAAAAAAATTTCACATAGGTGGCTCCGGCCGCCTTGTGAATTTACAATTTTAAAAAAATCCGAAAAAAAATATGAAAAAAAATAAATAGAAAAAAGTAAATAGAAAAAAAGGTAAACAAGAAAAAGAAAAAAAAAAAAAGGGAAATTTCTTTTTTGCATTTTTTGCAGTCTTGAAAAAGAGTGATGGTTAAATGCCATTCCGAGCGACCTCATCGCTCCGATCCAATTTCTTTTTTCACAAAACGTAGAGCACGTCGATGCGAAGTTTATAGGCTAGCTCCGGACCCAGGAGCCCTCCGGGAGCGGAGCTATGGCCATTCTACGGTACCGATTTTCCCACTTTTGGGACCCCCTAACTCCGGGAATACTCAATGGTTCCTAGTAAGACTAATACCAGTTGGAGTCCTCACCTGGGCCTACAATTTATGGAGGAACATTTTTTCCTAACTATAACCATTTCCCGGCCATGGCTGCCCAAAGAGTGGAAATCCAAATGTAGACCTTTCTTCCGATGGATGGAACTCTAGGAAAAACTCATATATCCGAAAATCTAATGATGCAGAAAGGTAGAGGAAGGTTTAATCTTTACGATAAAATTTATTTTGGAATTTTCCGATGAGAAATGGGGATTTTCCTAGAACAACGAAAAACATCGATTTTCGCATGTTTTCCGATGGGATTTTTCCAGGTTTCCCAACGGAATTTTCCAAAATCCTAATTATCCCATATAGTAGACTATATGACCTGTAGTTTAAGCTATAACACAAGTCTCTAAATATTATGATGTTCCCACAATAATTGCTCAAAGTAAGGCTTACCAAAAAAAACCCAAATTTCACCCTTTAATAACTCCGCCATTTTGGATTTCCCAGAAGTGGTCCCAGGGGAAAAAGGTGGCCCTTGTCCTCCTCTATAACATAGCCAAAGGAAAAAGCGCTAGCTCTAAAACTCACGAAATCCGGTTTTTTCATATTTTGAGTCCATTCCGTACATCCCCACAAAAGTTATGAGACGATTTTTCCACATTGTGTTTGAAATTCATTGAAATGTTCCAAAACTTATGTAAAAAGTGTTTATTTTAACGTTTTGGACATTTAAATGTCCCATAATGTGGTCAAATTCGGACATAACTTTTGTGGTGCCTTTTTTTTTAAATCGAATTAATGGTCCGATTTGCCTGAAAATTTGCAATTATCTTAATTAAAATATTGGGAACATATTTTACTACTAGTGAACATCGAGATTTTCACGGGTTTTCCCAGAATTTTCATTTAAAGTTTTTCATATGTATGAAAAAAAATTATGTTTTTATATGAAATTTCATGGGAAAAAATTGCACGTCGAAGGAAAAACAATTAAAAAAATATTTGTGTATGTGTGTGTGTGTGTATGTTTGCATTTATTTGGAATAGAAAATCTTTAATTTAATAATATAGGATTAAAATTTAATGATATTTTTGTTATAAGATTTTTTTTTTTTTTTATCAATAGAGACCACAGATGTTATCCTAGAATTTAAATTTTCCATATGTATGAAGAAAACTAATGTTTTTATATGGAATTTCTATAGAAGATTTTCCCAAAGAGAAAAAAAAGCGTTATTTTTGAATTATAATTACTTCGACATGTATTACATCCAGAAATTGTTTGAGATTTCGTAAAATATTGTAAATGAAATAACCAAGTCGGGATTACACAGAAAAAAAAAAAACAAACAACAAATACAAATAAAAATAAATAAATAAATAAATAAATCTTATATATAAAAAAAAAAAATATTAAAACAATTCGAAGCACCGCCGAAGAATTGAACCACCAAAAAATATACATAAATTTATAATACAAAAATAAAGTAAATAAAAAGTAAAAAGTAAATAATAAAAATTTGCTTGACGAAATATTCTTTTCTTTCCTTTGAAAAAATAACAAAAAAAAAAAAAAAGAGAACAAAAATGGAAAACGAAAAATAAAAACAACTTAAAAAATTGATAAACAAATAATTAGTCAATGTCTACGCAAAATAAATTCCAAAATCCAATACAATCGGTGGCGTAGTGATTATGGTGCTTGGTCGTGGTAAAAATATTCACTGTTCGTTTCTTCATTTGACATGTTTTTCTATTTTTTTTTTAATTTTTTCTTATTTTTAATAATATTCCTAACCTAATATTCACTTATTTACGATTTTCTCTTTTTTAAGTAAAAATAAATAAAATTAAAAATAATAATAAATACCTTTTTTAATATATCGTATTTTGTAACACACTTTAAAAATTTCATAATCTTAAAGTTGATTTCAATATGGAATCTACCAGTCATTCCTTACGTCATATTGAAGCCAAATGGTGATAATTGATAGACATGGAAGCCACCAAAAGCTGAAAATAAAAATGTTTTGGCGTTAACAATAGGTGATCAAACTATAGGATACTTTTCGTTTTGTTTTTGGTAAATTTATTTATTTTATACTTACAATTTTATACATCAACAAAACCTTCAGATGGAATTATATTGTTTGCAATTATATGCATTTAAATCTTTTGTGTTAAATCTTTGAAATTTTAATTCCAAACATGAATATGTGTCAGGTTGCCTATTATCTTTTTGCTGCGGTTAAACATATTTAGATTGAATAGCACTCAATCTAAATTTAGTAATTGATATTATTATTATATCACACATTATTTTATTAACTACATTTTATGTATTAATATTTTTCATTTAATTACAATCATTTTTATTAGCACAACCAAAACAAAACCAATTTTCCAAATCCATAAAAAAAGTTATTAATAAATAAAAAAAAAGTTATGTCAAACGTTGAACTTTGTAAGCAACCATTTTGAATTGTATTTCTACTTTGACATGCACCATGTGATTACATTTTTATAGATATACATTTATAGCAATAGCTTTGTGACAGTTATTCCCCTCTTCCAAGATATAATTATGGCAGAAGAATATGATTATCAATTAAATAATAAGAAACCATATGAATTTTTTTATTCATGTTAATTCCAGTGGAACTTATAATGGTATTCTTCAAACATTAATTACAATCAAATTGGTAAACTACTCCGCATAGGAGTATATAGCAATTTATCCTTTGATTTAAAATTATCAAAAGATAGCTGCTTTCTTAATTCAATTATTTTTAGATGAATGATTGCCCTTGATTTCTCATTGAAAATATGCAAATATTTGCTAGGTATTTAATTGTGTTGAAACACAAACATTTAAATACTAGTAGCTGAAAAATAATAGCATCAACCTAATTATTTAAATCAATATTTCCAATTTTAATAATTTAATATTTATTTATTCTGTTTGGGCGGAGCGTGTATGCATCTTTTTTTATGTTATTGTTTATTTGGTAGTGTTTGTTAAGTTTGGTTTTTATATTGCCAATAAATTATTTATACCACAAAACTTATTTAAAACAAAATCTGTTTTATAATATATAAAATATGCAAATGTAAAATTATATCATATACACACATTAGTAATTATAAAGTAACTAAATAAAGATTAATTTCATTACTTACAATGATAATCATGATGATGTTTTCGAGATTGGTGGGACGTTGTAGTTGGTCCTGAAGCTTATGATGATAATTATGACAATGTAACTGATGATGATTGTCGTTATCATTGAATTTGTTATTGTTGCTGCTGTAGTACTGTTACTTCATTTTCTTCCACTTTATTTAGATAAAATTGTTTATATAAATTAGCATAATTATTTATACTATTATGTAAATTATGCATTTGTTTCGTTGCACCAGTCAGTTTTATTACATAGTTACGCCTAAACATTATACAATTGTATAACCCTTAATGCCATATTATTTGAATAAAGTTGTCCGTAACGTATTATCTAAATATCAATCTTGATCATGTATTTCTTCATTTTATTTGGTTCTAATATTTCATCAATATATATGACTGTTGTTGTTAATAGTTTACAAGATTGTTAAAGTACATACCAATTTCGATAAAGTATAGATTATAAGTTCTCGAAATAGTATTATGCAGGTATTTAATTTCTTGTGATAATTTTCAGTATGTCTTATTAAATTGTACTGAGCATTGAAGTCATTATTGAATTTTCTTTACAGTATACCCATAAATAATTAACTTTTACTTATAATTATATATAACTATCTTACTACTATTATTATCTATTATTAATTTTAACCCTTTTAACATGTATTCAGTAAACATAAATTGATTAACTAAATGATTATGAGGACTTATAAGTACTAAATTTCAAATTGTGAATCAATTTAATGAGGTTTACTTTATAATTAAGGGTTTGTTTGTTATTTATCTTATATAATAAGTGTTACATGTAATTGTAATTGTTAAACTTTATAATCATGAAAATTGAATTATATTAAAATGAAGCTACTAAATCTAGGTAGAAATTTTAATTTAGCTAATTCCGTATTCATTTTTAATGTATAATATAATTTCTAATACGAGTATAATCTTTAATTGTGATAGTTACAATATACAATTACATGTAAAATTTTCATGCTTAAATCGAAAACTTATTTTATTTATATATTTATTAAAATATCATATTTTATATCATCAATTTGATAGAATGGTGTGTTGCTAATAAATCATTTAATAATAATCTGATGCCAGAAGTAACATAATGTTGCCACAATTTAATCATCGAATTACGTGTTATTTCAATATACATTTTTTAAATCATCTGCAAATATAGAAATGAATTGAGATTAATATTACAGAGAATTTATTTACAAATATTTGATATTACCAGTAAACAAAACAAATATAATTTATAATTTGTGGTAAATAATTAAAGATCAATTGGTGAATTGGTATAGATTCCCATTAGGACTAATTCATCAACTTCTTACTTATTTACTGCAACTACTTACTTACCAATCACGAATTCTAAGGATCTTTATATCACAGTTTACTGCATCTAGCCATCTCGCCTTAGGTCTTACGGTACTCCTTCTACCTTCTGGTTTACCATTCAACAGTTTTTTCGACACACCCTCCTCCTCCATGCGTACTACATGTCCAAGCCAATATTTGGTTAACCGTACAACTTGTCTAATTCAAAATTGAATCTTCGCCTCCAACCATTCGGTTCTTTGACGGGACCAAATATGCCACGGAGTATCAACTTCGCTGTAATAATATGTTCTTGATTTTGTATTATCTCCAGGTGTGGGATAAATTTGTTGTAGTTGTCCATCAGGAATAGCTGCAAAAAATGCTATACATAAGCATCCATTCGTTGTGGTCCTGTAATATATTTAAAAAGGACACAAGACATTAAATGCTATATAAAATATATAAAATCAATTGAATTAGTAGAACAACGAATCATTTCTAAATAGCTAAAAATGGATCACATACTAAAACTGAATTTGTAACAATAAAAATTACAAGAGTATAGATGGATAAAATCCTCAAAATCTGATGATAGAAATTACAGAGATAATTATACAGTGAACGAAATGTAAATGACAATACTTCACATCATCTAATATCTTATTGAGGATTGTGAATCAATAACTGCTGATAACACAAAAATAAATACACAAAAATAAATCCACAAAAAAAGAAGAAACCATAAAATACCAAAAAAAAAGGTAGGTTCATTTAATACATAGATTTCAACATGTAAATTTTGTAAAGAATTATTTAACACTTATGCTCGAAATGGAAAAACACCTTACAGCGTATCATCATCCAATTAATCGATCTCGTATTTGTTCTATTTGCAAAAACTGGCTTTACGAAAACATCAAATCGCGATGCTCAAATCATCTACAGATTTACAACCGTTGAAATTTGATGAATGGACCAAATTTGATAAATTACATACATAATATGATAAAATTACTATTTTTATAGCTCTGTAAGCTATTTTAATTTATACGAAAGCCTAGAGTAAATGAACGTACGAAACGTAAACGGATTAACGTAATTAACGACTGTATCTAATACAATATACATACTCGTATATGTAAAATATGCAGATATTGTAGTATAAATAAAAGTATTCATACTAATTTTATAAACTTATACAACATAAAAATCTAGATTGAAATTAGTACCCAGATATGAATATATTCTTATTTGAAATTTAAAATAAAAATTAGAAGTTTTATTGGTTGTATCCGACTTAAGTTATTGTGTCTTGTTGCTCAAATGTCGATAAATGAAAGATGTAAGTTCTAAGATAGTATATGCAAGTTTCCTAATGATGAATGTACTTATTATTAAGCCAAAGTTATCAAATGTATTTAGAGTGTAATTGTTTTATTTCGTAATAATTTTAATTCGAATTTAACAAAAAACTACTCTATTGAAGAATTAACATTGGTTTGTTAAGTCATACCGAGACATTAGCCAATTTTTTTATATTTAAAATGTTGGAAAACATATGATGGAACAACGTGTCAGAATAAATATTTTAAATTATCTTCGCTTTGGCAAATAGCATTATGAATACTAAAAAGGCAAATCTTTAATGTACTAACTTTGCATCATATTGTTAATGTATTGAAGGTGTCATGGATATTATTTATAGAGTTTTATGGTGTCTTTGACAACATGAATTATTTAAATGGATATTAATCCTTAATTATAAAAGCGAGATAGATGACCGTTATGACTGTGGGTGGAAACATCACACGAAGTACGCGGCATGGATTCATTTTGTGAAAACATTTGTTTAACAACCCGCATATTCGTATCCCACAATGATTGTATAAAGTGTAACTCCTCAACGAAGCAAACATACAATATCGAGTTGGTGGTCTATCGATCCGTAATTGAATGGTTTTCCAGAAATCGGTAAAAAAAACGTGAGAACAAAACTACAATGCCTTAATTCGATTTGGCATACGTAAGTTCACGTTCGAACTTTTTCCATCAACATTAAAACCTTTACTGTCACACAACACCACAGGTTTGGGAAGAGGAAAATTTCGTTTTAACTATCCAACTGGGCACTCAGAGGGTTACCGATATATATTCATAAATTGGAGAGGTATTACGCTCCAATATGCCATCACCAAGCTGCTGAACCATATTTTCCATAAAATAATTTCAAAATAAAATCGAATGGCATAGTCTGGAACTGAATTCTTAATATGGTGAGTGATTTTTTGTCATTTGTCATTTGTGCTATAAGAATTAATACTCTTAATATCGACCTAAAATATCATGTACAGATTAAATACACACTTTGCGTCTAATTGTCAATAAATCTGTTGTTAAATTAATTGTCTATATCGAATAATTACGTATGGAACAGTGTGATTAAAGATTTTATTAAAAAACTAAATATTTACCAAATTTTTTAATACATCTTCAGCATAAAATCACACATCGGTACCATTTGTTAAATTCTCTAATTCTTGTTTATCTTTTAATTCAACAAGTGAATCAACAATACTTTTTATAGCCTGCTATACTTTTTTTAAATCATCTGCAAATATAGAAATGAATTGAGATTAATATTACAGAAAACTTATTTACAAATATTTGATATTACCAGTAAACAAAACAAATATAATTTATAATTTGTGGTAATTAATTAAAGATCAATTGGTAAACTAGGACTAATTTATCAACTTCTTACTTACTTAATTACTCCATGGCGTTATAATCCAGGTGCGGTTTTAGAATTCTCCAACACGCTTTTCCAACCTGACCTATCCACAGTCAATGTCTTCCAATCCCGAATTTTAAGGATCTTTATATCACAGTTTACTGCATCTAGCCATCTCGCCTTAGGTCTTCCGGCTCTCCTTCTACCTTCTGGTTTACCATTTAACAGTTCATTCATACCATTTTTGGGCCAATAACAACCGATGATATGCAGAAAATGATTTAACACAGCTACTGTAAGAATTTTGGTAAAATAAAAAATTAAAGAAAAAATAATATAAATAATTTACCGATTTAATGTCCATAGGTATCATAGTTTTCTTCTACATTTTTTTTTATTTTCCAAATTAATGCCATCAATAGTACAAAATTAAAACAATTGCATTCCAATTTCGATGATCCAATTTTTTTATTTTTCTTTGATTAATTGCATTAGAAGAAAAATATTTGTTGTAATTATTAATAATATTTAAAGTCGATTACACCATTAATTACGTACGTGTATTTGCTATTCCATCCATATTCTAATTGAATTTTAAAGAAAAAGAACAACAATAAAATAAAAATAAACAAAAGCAAATAAAAAAAATTAATTTAGTTCAAGTGTAATTAAAAAAAAAAAAAAAAACTATGCCATCGGATTTTTTGGTGGGTTTAGCTATCCTTGGATTTTTAAAACAAAAATAAAAAACAAAAATCGAATAAAAAATAAATAAAATGCTGATAAAAGAAACAAAACTCAATTAAAAAAAACAAAAATCCAATAAAAAACACAAATATCCAATAAAAAAAAAACAAAAATCAAATAAAAAAGCATAAATTCCAAATAAAAAATAAAAAATCAAATAAAAAAAAATAAAATTCAGATAAAAAACCAAAACTCAAAAAAAAAATAAAATTCAATTAAAAAAAAACAAAAAAATCAAATCACAAAAACAAATTTCCAATAAAAAAAAAAAAATCAAATAAAAAATAAAAACCAAACATAAAAAAAAATTAAATTAAAAACTAATATTACTTAAATAACTAGATTGACGTCAAAAGTGATATATAATAATAAATAAATATGCAATAATTCTTTATTATTTTATAAAAATTAATTTTTTTTAAATAAAAACTAGAAAGAAAATAAAATAAAAATACGTAAACACAGAACACGCGAACATCAGCCATTTTGAAGTTTATTATATATTTATGAGAGAAGAGTCAAAGAGTGGAACATATTATGAGAGTTGACAGTTGACAGTTAAACAACAGAAAAATTACAAAAACAAATAATCATTGAACGCATTTTAATCTACTTGTTCATGAGTTCATGAGCCGAAGCCAAAATCGCAAATATTGGTTCATTTTTGTTCTCACACGTTCTCTTATCCCATTGGCAATTGGACAATTTGACATTGACATATGAGTATAGTACATTTTGTGAGCATGTTTGCACGATCCAAACGAAAAAATTTAAAAAATACAAAAATGAGGTTATTAAATTAAAATAAAATAAATTAATTAAATTTAAATTTAAGAAAGTTTATATTTAATTTATTATTTGTTAAGACATTTATTATGTGGTGGTGTGGTTTAATTGTTATACATATAAGTTATAATTTAATTATTGAAAGATCCATTAAAAACTAACAAAATTTGGTAAAACAAACCAATAAAAATCCGATGTAACGAAAAATAATAGGTATTATATTAATTAAATAATTTTTAAAAAATTTTCCAATTATATGTGATAAGTTGAAATTTAAATCAAGGGGCTTTAATTTGTGTTATATTTTAAATGTTTCATGAAAATAGAGGTTTTCAATTTTAAATATAGTTTTTTTTTATATAAAAGCTGGAACAACATTTGTGCTGCTATACCGTACCCAAAGTTAGTGAAAGTGCCATGTGCTGATTTTTTCACATAAATTATGTTTTTATCATCACATTATTTTTTTATTGTTATAAAATAAATTATTTAATTGTATATAATAAATAAATTAATTATAATGTATAGTAAATAATAAAGATTTTGTAATATCATCTCGTACAACGTGCCATCAATTTCATAGTATATCAACATAACCTGTAAATTAAAAAAAAGTCGTTTTTGGAAAATCAATCAATATTAATAAACACCATTTTATATTATTATGGGATCATACCTAATTGATTTAATAAATACACAAAATGTAACTAATATTATTGGTTAAGTTACAGCTCATAGGTAAGTTTTATTATTATTAAATTATTATTAATTAATTATATTTAAATAGTTTATGTAAATTAAATTCATTTAGACTAAATTTTATTACAGATTTTTAGTTTCAATTGTATACTCACTATATGACATCAAATTGATTTATACAATACGAATTCACAACCACAAATTAATTGTATTATTACCATTACCAATCACAACATGAATGATGTTTTATCTATTTCAATAGATTGAATGCACGGTCGGCCGGTTATCTCACATGTTTCTTCTTGGGTGGGGGTGGTAGGTTGTTCGAGGTCGATGTCTACGTGACAATCGTGACATTCATTTATCATTGGACTTGAAACTTGTACTATAATAGCGACTGAATTTGATTCAGTATTGGAAGGAAATATTGTAAGTTAAACTATATATAATTAATATAATAAATGTTATTATCATATTATACAATGCACATAACTATTCTCCGTATTCATATTGGAGATAATTTAGCGGAGTAACAAATTGTTATATATTGATAATATTAAAATAGAATACATTTTTTTCACCTCAGCTTTTGACATTTCAACAATTTTTGTTTTTGTTTTATTTTTTGTTTCTTATTCTCTATTTTTTTCGCGTTCGCGTTTAAGAAAACAGAAAATATTGTAATTAATTTAATTAAAAAACATAAATAAATAATAATAATAATAATAATAATAACAATAAAAATGAAATTAATGTTTATATGTATTTAATTGTTATTTAATTATAATTTGTAGTGCGCAACAAGCTATTCATCAGAATGCGTTGGTGCCGGCCAGTATAGCGTTATCTGCAGATTAATTAAAATATGTTTTTTTTATCATCGCAATCAATTTCAGGGTAGGGTTTATTATTATTAAATTATTATTAATTAATTATATTTAAATAGTTTGTGTAAATTAAATTCATTTAGACTAAATTTTATTACAGATTTTTAGTTTCAATTGTATACTCGGGATATGATAACAAATTGATATATTCAATACGAATTCACAACAAATCAATTGTATCATAATTACCAAACACATCATGAATGATGTTTTATCTATTTCAATAGATTGAATGCACAGTCGGCCGGTTATCACACATGTTTCTTCTTGGGTGGGTGTGGTAGGTTGTTCGAGATCGATGTCTACGTGACAATCGTGACATTCATTTATCATTGGACTTGAAACTTGTACTATAATAGCGACTGAATTTGATTCAGTATTGGAAGGAAATATTGTAAGTTAAACTATATATTATTAATATAATAAATGTTATTATCATATTATACAATACACATAACTATTCTCCGTATACATATTGGAGATAATTTAGCGGAGCAACAAATTGTTATATATTGATAATATTAAAATAGAATACATTTTTTTCACCTCAGCTTTTGACATTTCAACAATTTTTGTTTTTTTTTTTTTTTTGTTTCTTATTAATGCTCTATTTTTTTCGCGTTCGCGTTTAAGAAAACAGAAAATATTGTAATTAATTTAATTAAAAAAACATAAATAAATAAATAATAATAATAATAATAACAATAAAAATGAAATTAATGTTTATATGTATTTAATTGTTATTGAATTATAATTTGTAGTGCGCAACAAGCTATTCATCTGAATGCGTTGATGCCGGCCAGTATAGCGTTATCTGCAGATTAATTAAAATATGTTTTTTTTATCATCGCAGGTAATATATTATTATAAAATGAATAATTTATTTGTTTCCGTATTACATTCATTAAAATTTATAATAAATAAAGATATAGATTTTGCAACATCACCACGAGCAACGTGCCATCAATTTCAATAGTATATCAACATAACCTGCAAATTGGACAAAAGTCGATTTTGGAATATTAATCAATATGAATATACCATTTTATATTATTATGGGATGATATCTAATTGATTTAATAAATACACAAAATGTAACTAATATTATTGGTTAAGTTACAGCTCATAGGTAAGTTTTATTATTATTAAATTATTGTTGATTATATTTAAATAGTTTGTGTAAATTAAATTCATTTAGACTAAATTTTATTACAGATTTTTAGTTTCAATTGTATACTCGGGATATGATAACAAATTGATATATTCAATACGAATTCACAACAAATCAATTGTATCATAATTACCAAACACAACATGAATGATGTTTTATCTATTTCAATAGATTGAATGCACAGTCGGCCTATTATCACATTTGTTTCTTCTTGGGTGGGGGTGGTAGGTTGTTCAAGATCGATGTCTACGTGACAATCGTGACATTCATTTATCATTGGACTTGAAACTTGTACTATAATAGCGACTGAATTTGATTCAGTATTGGAAGGAAATATTGTAAGTTAAACTATATATTATTAATATAATAAATGTTATTATCATATTATACAATACACATAACTATTCTCCGTATACATATTGGAGATAATTTAGCGGAGCAACAAATTGTTATATATTGATAATATTAAAATAGAATACATTTTTTTCACCTCAGCTTTTGACATTTCAACAATTTTTGTTTTTTTTTTTTTTTTGTTTCTTATTAATGCTCTATTTTTTTCGCGTTCGCGTTTAAGAAAACAGAAAATATTGTAATTAATTTAATTAAAAAAACATAAATAAATAAATAATAATAATAATAATAACAATAAAAATGAAATTAATGTTTATATGTATTTAATTGTTATTGAATTATAATTTGTAGTGCGCAACAAGCTATTCATCTGAATGCGTTGATGCCGGCCAGTATAGCGTTATCTGCAGATTAATTAAAATATGTTTTTTTTATCATCGCAGGTAATATATTATTATAAAATGAATAATTTATTTGTTTCCGTATTACATTCATTAAAATTTATAATAAATAAAGATATAGATTTTGCAACATCACCACGAGCAACGTGCCATCAATTTCAATAGTATA
Source organism: Bibio marci (assembly GCA_910594885.2). NCBI lineage: Eukaryota > Metazoa > Arthropoda > Insecta > Diptera > Bibionidae > Bibio > Bibio marci. The sequence continues at coordinate 26,203,098 of OU343118.1, read as the reverse complement.
TCAACATAACCTGCAAATTGGACAAAAGTCGATTTTGGAATATTAATCAATATGAATATACCATTTTATATTATTATGGGATGATATCTAATTGATTTAATAAATACACAAAATGTAACTAATATTATTGGTTAAGTTACAGCTCATAGGTAAGTTTTATTATTATTAAATTATTGTTGATTATATTTAAATAGTTTGTGTAAATTAAATTCATTTAGACTAAATTTTATTACAGATTTTTAGTTTCAATTGTATACTCGGGATATGATAACAAATTGATATATTCAATACGAATTCACAACAAATCAATTGTATCATAATTACCAAACACAACATGAATGATGTTTTATCTATTTCAATAGATTGAATGCACAGTCGGCCTATTATCACATTTGTTTCTTCTTGGGTGGGGGTGGTAGGTTGTTCAAGATCGATGTCTACGTGACAATCGTGACATTCATTTATCATTGGACTTGAAACTTGTACTATAATAGCGACTGAATTTGATTCAGTATTGGAAGGAAATATTGTAAGTTAAACTATATATTATTAATATAATAAATGTTATTATCATATTATACAATACACATAACTATTCTCCGTATACATATTGGAGATAATTTAGCGGAGCAACAAATTGTTATATATTGATAATATTAAAATAGAATACATTTTTTTCACCTCAGCTTTTGACATTTCAACAATTTTTGTTTTTTTTTTTTTTTGTTTCTTATTAATGCTCTATTTTTTTCGCGTTCGCGTTTAAGAAAACAGAAAATATTGTAATTAATTTAATTAAAAAACAGAAATAAATAATAATAATAATAATAATAACAATAAAAATGAAATTAATGTTTATATGTATTTAATTGTTATTGAATTATAATTTGTAGTGCGCAACAAGCTATTCATCAGAATGCGTTGGTGCCGGCCGGTATAGCGTTATCTGCAGATTAATTAAAATATGTTTTTTTTATCATCGCAGGTAATATATTATTATAAAATGAATAATTTATTTGTTTCCGTATTACATTCATTAAAATTTATAATAAATAAAGATATAGATTTTGCAACATCACCACGAGCAACGTGCCATCAATTTCAATAGTATATCAACATAACCTGCAAATTGGACAAAAGTCGATTTTGGAATATTAATCAATATGAATATACCATTTTATATTATTATGGGATGATATCTAATTGATTTAATAAATACACAAAATGTAACTAATATTATTGGTTAAGTTACAGCTCATAGGTAAGTTTTATTATTATTAAATTATTGTTAATTAATTATATTTAAATAGTTTGTGTAAATTAAATTCATTTAGACTAAATTTTATTACAGATTTTTAGTTTCAATTGTATACTCGGGATATGATAACAAATTGATATATTCAATACGAATTCACAACAAATCAATTGTATCATAATTACCAAACACAACATGAATGATGTTTTATCTATTTCAATAGATTGAATGCACAGTCGGCCGGTTATCACACATGTTTCTTCTTGGGTGGGGGTGGTAGGTTGTTCAAGATCGATGTCTACGTGACAATCGTGACATTCATTTATCATTGGACTTGAAACTTGTACTATAATAGCGACTGAATTTGATTCAGTATTGGAAGGAAATATTGTAAGTTAAACTATATATTATTAATATAATAAATGTTATTATCATATTATACAATGCACATAACTATTCTCCGTATACATATTGGAGATAATTTAGCGGAGCAACAAATTGTTATATATTGCTAATATTAAAATAGAATACATTTTTTTCACCTCAGCTTTTGACATTTCAACAATTTTTGTTTTTTTTTTTTTTTTGTTTCTTATTCTCTATTTTTTTCGCGTTCGCGTTTAAGAAAACAGAAAATATTGTAATTAATTTAATTAAAAAAACATAAATAAATAAATAATAATAATAATAATAACAATAAAAATGAAATTAATGTTTATATGTATTTAATTGTTATTGAATTATAATTTGTAGTGAGCAACAAGCTATTCATCAGAATGCGTTGGTGCCGGCCGGTATAGCGTTATCTGCAGATTAATTAAAATATGTTTTTTTTATCATCGCAGGTAATATATTATTATAAAATGAATAATTTATTTGTTTTCGTATTACATTCATTAAAATTTATAATAAATAAAGATATAGATTTTGCAACATCATCACGAGCAACGTGCCATCAATTTCAATAGTATATCAACATAACCTGCAAATTGGACAAAAGTCGTTTTTGGAATATTAATCAATATGAATATACCATTTTATATTATTATGGGATGATACCTAATTGATTTAATAAATACACAAAATGTAACTAATATTATTGGTTAAGTTACAGCTCATAGGTAGGGTTTATTATTATTAAAAAGTTAATTAATTATATTTAAATAGTTTGTGTAAATTGAATTCATTTAGACTAAATTTTATTACAGATTTTTAGTTTCAATTGTATACTCGGGATATGATAACAAATTGATATATTCAATACGAATTCACAACAAATCAATTGTATCATAATTACCAAACACAACATGAATGATGTTTTATCTATTTCAATAGATTGAATGCACAGTCGGCCGGTTATCACACATGTTTCTTCTTGGGTGTGGGTGGTAGGTTGTTTGAGATCGATGTCTACGTGACAATCGTGACATTCATTTATCATTGGACTTGAAACTTGTACTATAATAGCGACTGAATTTGATTCAGTATTGGAAGGAAATATTGTAAGTTAAACTATATATTATTAATATAATAAATGTTATTATCATATTATACAATGCACATAACTATTCTCCGTATACATATTGGAGATAATTTAGCGGAGCAACAAATTGTTATATATTGATAATATTAAAATAGAATACATTTTTTTCACCTCAGCTTTTGACATTTCAACAATTTTTGTTTTTTTTTTTTTTTTGTTTCTTATTAATGCTCTATTTTTTTCGCGTTCGCGTTTAAGAAAACAGAAAATATTGTAATTAATTTAATTAAAAAACAGAAATAAATAATAATAATAATAATAATAACAATAAAAATGAAATTAATGTTTATATGTATTTAATTGTTATTGAATTATAATTTGTAGTGCGCAACAAGCTATTCATCAGAATGCGTTGGTGCCGGCCGGTATAGCGTTATCTGCAGATTAATTAAAATATGTTTTTTTTATCATCGCAGGTAATATATTGTTATAAAATGAATAATTTATTTATTTCCGTATTACATTCATTAAAATTTATAATAAATAAAGATATAGATTTTGCAACATCATCACGAGCAACGTGCCATCAATTTCAATTGTATATCAACATAACCTGTAAATTGGAAAAAAGTCGTTTTTGGAAAATCAATCAATATGAATATACACCATTTTATATTATTATGGGATCATACCTAATTGATTTAATAAATACACAAAATGTAACTAATATTATTGGTTAAGTTACAGCTCATAGGTAGGGTTTATTATTATTAAATTATTATTAATTAATTATATTTAAATAGTTTGTGTAAATTGAATTCATTTAGACTAAATTTTATTACAGATTTTTAGTTTCAATTGTATACTCAGGATATGATAACAAATTGATATATTCAATACGAATTCACAACAAATCAATTGTATCATAATTACCAAACACAACATGAATGATGTTTATCTATTTCAATAGATTGAATGCACAGTCGGCCGGTTATCACACATGTTTCTTCTTGGGTGGGGGTGGTAGGTTGTTCAAGATCGATGTCTACGTGACAATCGTGACATTCATTTATCATTGGACTTGAAACTTGTACTATAATAGCGACTGAATTTGATTCAGTATTGGAAGGAAATATTGTAAGTTAAACTATATATTATTAATATAATAAATGTTATTATCATATTATACAATGCACATAACTATTCTCCGTATACATATTGGAGATAATTTAGCGGAGCAACAAATTGTTATATATTGCTAATATTAAAATAGAATACATTTTTTTCACCTCAGCTTTTGACATTTCAACAATTTTTGTTTTTTTTTTTTTTTTGTTTCTTATTAATGCTCTATTTTTTTCGCGTTCGCGTTTAAGAAAACAGAAAATATTGTAATTAATTTAATTAAAAAAACATAAATAAATAAATAATAATAATAATAATAACAATAAAAATGAAATTAATGTTTATATGTATTTAATTGTTATTGAATTATAATTTGTAGTGAGCAACAAGCTATTCATCAGAATGCGTTGGTGCCGGCCGGTATAGCGTTATCTGCAGATTAATTAAAATATGTTTTTTTTATCATCGCAGGTAATATATTATTATAAAATGAATAATTTATTTGTTTTCGTATTACATTCATTAAAATTTATAATAAATAAAGATATAGATTTTGCAACATCATCACGAGCAACGTGCCATCAATTTCAATAGTATATCAACATAACCTGCAAATTGGACAAAAGTCGTTTTTGGAATATTAATCAATATGAATATACCATTTTATATTATTATGGGATGATACCTAATTGATTTAATAAATACACAAAATGTAACTAATATTATTGGTTAAGTTACAGCTCATAGGTAGGGTTTATTATTATTAAAAAGTTAATTAATTATATTTAAATAGTTTGTGTAAATTGAATTCATTTAGACTAAATTTTATTACAGATTTTTAGTTTCAATTGTATACTCGGGATATGATAACAAATTGATATATTCAATACGAATTCACAACAAATCAATTGTATCATAATTACCAAACACAACATGAATGATGTTTTATCTATTTCAATAGATTGAATGCACAGTCGGCCGGTTATCACACATGTTTCTTCTTGGGTGTGGGTGGTAGGTTGTTTGAGATCGATGTCTACGTGACAATCGTGACATTCATTTATCATTGGACTTGAAACTTGTACTATAATAGCGACTGAATTTGATTCAGTATTGGAAGGAAATATTGTAAGTTAAACTATATATTATTAATATAATAAATGTTATTATCATATTATACAATGCACATAACTATTCTCCGTATACATATTGGAGATAATTTAGCGGAGCAACAAATTGTTATATATTGATAATATTAAAATAGAATACATTTTTTTCACCTCAGCTTTTGACATTTCAACAATTTTTGTTTTTTTTTTTTTGTTGTTTCTTATTAATGCTCTATTTTTTTCGCGTTCGCGTTTAAGAAAACAGAAAATATTGTAATTAATTTAATTAAAAAACAGAAATAAATAATAATAATAATAATAATAACAATAAAAATGAAATTAATGTTTATATGTATTTAATTGTTATTGAATTATAATTTGTAGTGCGCAACAAGCTATTCATCAGAATGCGTTGGTGCCGGCCGGTATAGCGTTATCTGCAGATTAATTAAAATATGTTTTTTTTATCATCGCAGGTAATATATTGTTATAAAATGAATAATTTATTTATTTCCGTATTACATTCATTAAAATTTATAATAAATAAAGATATAGATTTTGCAACATCATCACGAGCAACGTGCCATCAATTTCAATTGTATATCAACATAACCTGTAAATTGGAAAAAAGTCGTTTTTGGAAAATCAATCAATATGAATATACACCATTTTATATTATTATGGGATCATACCTAATTGATTTAATAAATACACAAAATGTAACTAATATTATTGGTTAAGTTACAGCTCATAGGTAGGGTTTATTATTATTAAATTATTATTAATTAATTATATTTAAATAGTTTGTGTAAATTGAATTCATTTAGACTAAATTTTATTACAGATTTTTAGTTTCAATTGTATACTCAGGATATGATAACAAATTGATATATTCAATACGAATTCACAACAAATCAATTGTATCATAATTACCAAACACAACATGAATGATGTTTATCTATTTCAATAGATTGAATGCACAGTCGGCCGGTTATCACACATGTTTCTTCTTGGGTGGGGGTGGTAGGTTGTTCAAGATCGATGTCTACGTGACAATCGTGACATTCATTTATCATTGGACTTGAAACTTGTACTATAATAGCGACTGAATTTGATTCAGTATTGGAAGGAAATATTGTAAGTTAAACTATATATTATTAATATAATAAATGTTATTATCATATTATACAATGCACATAACTATTCTCCGTATACATATTGGAGATAATTTAGCGGAGCAACAAATTGTTATATATTGATAATATTAAAATAGAATACATTTTTTTCACCTCAGCTTTTGACATTTCAACAATTTTTGTTTTTTTTTTTTTTTGTTTCATATTAATGCTCTATTTTTTTCGCGTTCGCGTTTAAGAAAACAGAAAATATTGTAATTAATTTAATTAAAAAAACATAAATAAATAAATAATAATAATAATAATAACAATAAAAATGAAATTAATGTTTATATGTATTTAATTATTATTGAATTATAATTTGTAGTGCGCAACAAGCTATTCATCTGAATGCGTTGATGCCGGCCAGTATAGCGTTATCTGCAGATTAATTAAAATATGTTTTTTTTATCATCGCAGGTAATATATTATTATAAAATGAATAATTTATTTGTTTCCGTATTACATTCATTAAAAGTTAAATATATATAGAGATATAGATTTTGCAACATCATCACGTACACCGTGCCATCAATTCCAATTGTATATCAACATAACCTGTAAATTGGACAAAAGCCGATTTTAGAATATTAATCAATATGAATATACCATTTTATATTATTATGGGATGATACCTAATTGATTTAATAAATACAAAAAATGTAACTAATATTATTGGTTAAGTTACAGCTCATAGGTAAGTTTTATTATTATTAAATTATTGTTAATTAATTATATTTAAATAGTTTATGTAAATTAAATTCATTTAGATTAAATTTTATTACAGATTTTTAGTTTCAATTGTATACTCGGGATATGATAACAAATTGATTTATACAATACGAATTCACAACCACAAATTAATTGTATTATTACCATTACCAAACATATCATGAATGATGTTTTATCTATTTCAATAGATTGAATACACAGTCGGTCGGTTATCTTGTTCGAGGTCGATGTCTACGTGACAATCGTGACATTCATTTATCATTGGACTTGAAACTTGTACTATAGTAGCGACTGACTTTGATTCAGTATTGGAAGGAAATATTGTAAGTTAAACTATATATTATTAATATAATAAATTTTATTATCATATTATACAATACACATATCTATTGTATAATTATAAATTTTTATTAAATTTACTGCTTTAGTTTTAATTACAAATTAAGAAATTACAAAGAAAAATTGGTGCAATTTTATTATATGCTCCGCAAGAAAAATATTCTTTTGGAATGTCACGTTTAATTTTATATATTACATTCTACGAACGGAACGATGAAGATGAAATAAACTGAATTGTTTAATTCCTCAAGATTATAAAATGGATAATTGGAATACCATATATACAATATATATATATATTAATAGAAATATATTCAATTGGTTTACTGTATGCTAGATGAATACCAATACCGTACGTGGCACAAACACGTTATAAATAGATACACTTATGCGTGTTAGATCCACTTCTTACTGTTATATTATGGGATGATGGTTGTTTCATTATCGACCAATCTGGTAGTGCAACTGTTTGTATTTAAGGATAAAAATGATTAAAGAAGAATTGTGTCTGTATTATTATGTTTCAAAATGTTGCTTATATTAAAAACAAATATATTTTAAGCTAGGCCAAACGAATTGAATTATTAAAAACCAAGGTAATAGATATTGTTAACTTAGGAAATAGATAGTCGAGTAAAATTTATTGCAATATTAATATTTACTATATTTCAGATACTGATTATGGATTATAATTTTGTTTGCAATATTGGAATGGGAAGATTACGCTGACAGCAGTGCGTTACGTTTACCATAACAAATTTGTTTTACCAACATTAGGTATGATATTTTTATTTATAGTTTATTGAATTTCGGGTAATTAATTAAACATATATATATGTAGTTTGTCGTATAAAGTTATGTGCAAACACATCTCGCCAAGCAGTGGCATTACTTGCCATCATTTAAAATTACAGGCTGTTAGCTTAGAAAACCGGATGCGTTCAGCTTAACTTGATAGCACTGCGTATAACTTTTTTACCTACGTTACTAAAATCCAATGACTTAAATGGTAATGGTGCTCACACACTACAGTGTTTTCTCCGCGGAGCTGTCTAATTTCGTATTATAAACACCATAATAAGTTACCATAAACTCCGCAGAGAAAATTCTGTAGTGTATGAGCATAAGAGTTATAGAGCCTTCAATCTAACATCAATTTTGTTAGGAAAAAAAACTCTGGCGAGACTATAATATATTTTTAGAGAACGTTTTGGAAACAAATGGTCTAAGGTATAAATTCAAATAAGAAACGCAAACGATTCTATTCGTGAGAATATACAAGATATAACACAGATTTATGTAGACAGTTAGGTTGTGTACGGGATTGTTTAATGCTACTTGGAGCTATCGGCCAACATTGGGTCATACTCTGCTGCATTTCAGTCATTGCGACGTGATTGGCAACAAAAAGTCATGGACTGGTTGAACTTGACGCAACAATGGATATACAATTAACTTGTGCTCAAGAATTCTATAGAGGAAATCGTAACACAGTTAGCTCCACGAAAAATTGTAGCAAATAGATGGTTGTGCCTTGTGCCATATCTCTGTAGGGACTTGTGTAACTGTTCGCTGCTCTGATAACTTAACAGAAGTTTGTGGAAGACCATCTGTTGTAAAGAATTGTGGAGTTGCTTAAAAAACTGCAAGGTCAAAAATGTGTAATAGTTTACATTTTATGCAAAACAGTAGACTTAATTTTCTTTTGGTTATAAAATTCTTTATCGGAAAATGCTGTAATACCTCATTTCTGTACAACGATTGGGTAGACCATTTTTTATTGTGGTAAAATTTACATATTTTTCATCGTGCGTTTCAATTTCATTTAGAAATGGATCGTTTCCTTTGTTTGGCTGCAATGTTAATCCTATTCATTGTTTTATATTAACCTTAAAAGAATGCCTTTAATTACAAGATTTTAGATAACTATAAAAAAATAGTATACTGATGGTCTAATCACTTACATAAAAGTGCGATTAAGAAACCATTAATCTCTTGATAATTGCAAACCAATTGATGAATTGTTATACACTTTCATGCGGTAGTAATTTACCAACATTATTATTGTTTGGTATATGGCATAATCTTTACTTTAATCTCTTTGCTTAACATACTAAAAACAAAAATTTAATAATCGAATGTATTTTATTAATTTATTTTTGCTTTATTTTTCTTTTATTTAGAATTTAGAAAGCGTCGTATTACATTTTATAATTATACATTTTTTGTCTTTTCCTGAAGATGTTGAAATGAACAAAAATTCGTCAAATTATATTATAATAATTATTATAATAATTATAAAATCAAAGCAACAAAAACAACAACAAGAAGTGTAGTTTAAGATTTTAATTTATAAGTTATTTATTTATATTTAAGTTATAGTTTAAGCTTAGCTATATTAGTTAAATTGGATGAATTAGGCTAATTATATTAATTAATTTCCATTTAATTATTAATTAGTTTAATTCATTAATTTAAAAGACACAATTTAGATTTTAAGAAACTAAAATATTTGAGATAGATAGGTATTCTACATAACGTTTTTCTAAAGTAGAAATTAAAGTATCAATTACGCGCGGGGATTGAATTATGTAATCACTCTTATATTTTCCATCGCTTACAGCTTTTTGTGTTGTGGCCTGGGGCCGCGTCGCTTGTTCATGTCTTCATTTAGAATTTAATGGCTGTAATACTCATCGATCAGACAGAGTATTATGGTTGCAGGACAATAAATTTAGGCATTGCATGCGATGTTCCCATCATGGGACCCCCATGGTTCTAGTTGGCTGGGCTTGTTGGCTACGCCTGATTGTGCCTACCAATATTACAGATTTAATTTTAATATATTCCAATCTAATTGTGAAGAGTTTTATACTAATTTATTCACTTGAATGGAAAACAAGTGAAGAAATTAGAAAATTGTCGATATTATCCACTGTGCCACTTGTGTTGTGCGCAGTCATTGGGATCTAGTCGCTCCTTTTTACGTTTATCCGAAAGTCATGCTGAACGATATTAGATATAGAAATAACGAAGGCATTATTTTAAATGCTTATAAACATGCTCCGAATACGAATATAAATCTGAATAAAAACATTTGTATTTTAAAATTTTTAATCGGCTTATAACATTATAAAGTACATTTTAATTAATATACACAAAATTGCCTTCATTGCCATTCTATTTAAATGTCGTATTATTCGGAGTTATATACTCATTCGTATACGAATCATGTTTAACCCCCATATTAGTAGTGATTTCTCTGAAAGAATTTTGCGGATAAACGCAAGTAAAGATCAAATGTAAAATTTATTTACAATTTTAAATGAGAGCGTTTTGTTTGAATATGTAAGAAACATGTACTCTTATTCCGACAAACCACTCTCATGTAAGCCATTTAATAATTTTTCGAAGTTATCAATACTTAATATGCAGTAGTTGGGTTTTTTAAAAATCGTCAGTATAGTTTATATTGAATAAAGAAGTTAACACTAACGCATTCTGTGCGTCAAGTGCGCGTTTGATCCATTGATCACGTATAAAAAAAATTAAGTATATTAACTCTCTTTTGCTTGTCCATTATTTTAATAACATCTAAGTAAAATTAGTTTTATATTGTTTTTTTCTCAATGCTATATCCTATCGCTATACAAAGAATTCCTATTGGGGTGTTATCGTCTCCGAGAAGTATTGCTAACTAAAATTTTATGCATTCGTATTTGATTAGGTTATTTTGTCACACGTCATAACTTTGTTAATACAAAATTACGGAGTGCAATTAGTGAATTGTTACAAACTCACATACGAGAGTAATTTACTAATTTGACTGTAATATTTATTGGATGTGCACAACAAGGAATGGCACTATTATGAAATGGTGGCTTAGCGTATGTCTTCGCACACGTCTCATATGGTACAGTCCTAGGTTGAAAAATATTATAATGTTTTCTTTAAATCAATAAACACACACGCATCGTAACAATAACTCAAAATCAGTCGAATATTGTTTGATACACGGGTTGATTATTTGGTTGTTTATTCAATTACAAATTTTTTGACTCTTCGAACGCTCTTATTTGCTATGTACAACGAGTGGATGTGCGTGGATGTGTTTTTTTTAGAGAACATATTATTTTATTGTTTCAACTTCAAAATGTTGGTGTAAGGGGAGTAGAAAGTCATCTAATTAAATTTGTATTAACACTTGTTGTGAATAGGGGATGCGTTCCTGAGGCTGATCTTAATAATTTATGATATGAACGAGCCATCGGGTGTGTGTGTAAAATTGAACGAGTAATATCATTTGAACGAATTTCATTCTGGTAGTCTTAATAGTGGGTAGGATTTATTGGAAAAAGACGTACTAATTTTATTTATTTGTAATTGATATAATGGTTATAAATCGGTCGGTTTTTAATTGTTTAGTTACTTAATATTGGTGTAATCTCTCAGGCATGTGCAATGATCTGGTCACTCACATCCTGGAAATTGTTTTGCGTGGAAAATTAATAATTTACATAAATTGGTGCGTTGTGGAAGAATATATATTATTTCTAACCATTTAGGCCTCTATTGTATATTTTGTGTCTTATTATTTATAAAAATTTTGTAATAGTAACTTACATATATATAAGTTTTAAGTTATAATTAAGATTAAAAATTGTGTTGGTTAATAATTTAAGATTCAATCTTGTGTTTTATTGTCAACATCTATTAATAATATTTAATATTTGTTTTAATGAACCAATGGAAAAATTTGAAATCCAATTTTCAAATATAATAAAACACAAGCACTCTGGATAGTTAAGCAACGAGATTTTAATTTATAAGCTATAATTTTAAGTAAATTGGATGAATTAAGCTAATTATATTAATTAAGTTCCATTTAATTAATAATTAGTTTAATTCATTAATTTAAAAGACACAATTTAGATTTTAAGAAACTAAAATATCTGAGATAGATAGGTATTCTACATAATGTTTTTTTAAAGTAGAAATTAAAGTATCAATTACGCGCGGGGATTGAATTATGTAATCACGTTTATATTTTCCATCGCTGACAGCTTTTTGTGTTGTGGCCTGGGGCCGCGTTGTATGTGCATGTCTCCATTTATAATTTAATGACTGTAATAATCATCGTTAAGAATATTATAGTTATCATATTATTAAATTTTGACATTGCATGCGATGTTCCCATCATGGGACCCCCATGGTTCTAGTTGGCTGGGCTTGTTGGCTACGCCTGATTGTGCCTACCAATATTACAGATTTAATTTTTATATATTCCAATCTAATTGTGAAGAGTTTTATACTAATTTATTCACTTGAATGGAAAACAAGTGAAGAAATTAGAAAATTGTCGACATATCCACTGTGCCACTTGTGTTGTGCACAGTCATAGGGATCTGTTCGCCCCTTTTTACGTTTATCCCACGCTGAACGATATTAGATATAGATATAACGAAGGCATTATTTTAAATGCTTATAAACATACTCCGAATACGAATTCAATTCCAAATAAAAACACATTTATATTTTAAATTTTTAATCGTCTTTTGACACAGTATAAATAACATTTAAATTAATATGTACAAAATTGCCTTCATTGGCATTCTATTTATATGTTGTATTATTCGGAGTTCTATACTCATTCGTATACGGATCATGTTTAACCCCCATATTAGTAGTGATTTCTCTGAAAGAATTTTGCGCGAAAACGCAAGTAAACGTCAAATGTAAAATTTATTTACAATTTTAAATGAGAGCGTTTTGTTTGAATATGTAAGAAACATGTAACATTATTCAGGCAAACCACTCTCATTCATTTAACAATTTTTCGAAGTTATCAATACTTAATATGCAGTAGTTGGGTTTTTTAAAAATCGTCAGTATAGTTTATATTGAATAAAGAAGTTAACACTAACGCATTCTGTGCGTCAAGTGCGCGTTTGATCCATTGATCACGTATAAAAAAAATTAAGTATATTAACTGTCTTTTGCTTGTCCATTATTTTAATAACATCTAAGTAAAATTAGTTTTATATTGTTTTTTTCTCAATGCTATATCCTATCGCTATACAAAGAATTCCTATTGGGGTGTTATCGTCTCCGAGAAGTATTGCTAACTAAAATTTTATGCATTCGTATTTGATTAGGTTATTTTGTCACACGTCATAACTTTGTTAATACAAAATTACGGAGTGCAATTAGTGAATTGTTACAAACTCACATACGAGAGTAATTTACTAATTTGACTGTAATATTTATTGGATGTGCACAACAAGGAATGGCACTATTATGAAATGGTGGCTTAGCGTATGTCTTCGCACACGTCTCATATGGTACACTCCTAGGTTGAAAAATATTATAATGTTTTCTTTAAATCAATAAACACACACGCATCGTAACAATAACTCAAAATCAGTCGAATATTGTTTGATACACGGGTTGATTATTTGGTTGTTTATTCAATTACAAATTTTTTGACTCTTCGAACGCTCTTATTTGCTATGTACAACGAGTGGATGTGCGTGGATGTGTTTTTTTTAGAGAACATATTATTTTATTGTTTTCAACTTCAAAATGTTGGTGTAAGGGGAGTAGAAAGTCATCTAATTAAATTTGTATTAACACTTGTTGTGAATAGGGGATGCGTTCCTGAGGCTGATCTTAATAATTTATGATATGAACGAGCCATCGGGTGTGTGTGTAAAATTGAACGAGTAATATCATTTGAACGAATTTCATTCTGGTAGTCTTAATAGTGGGTAGGATTTATTGGAAAAAGACGTACTAATTTTATTTATTTGTAATTGATATAATGGTTATAAATCGGTCGGTTTTTAATTGTTTAGTTACTTAATATTGGTGTAATCTCTCAGGCATGTGCAATGATCTGGTCACTCACATCCTGGAAATTGTTTTGCGTGGAAAATTAATAACTTACATAAATTGGTGCGTTGTGGAAGAATATCTATTATCTCTAACCATTTAGGCTTCTATTGTATATTTTGTGTCTAATTATTTGTAAATATTTTGTAAGTTACTATAGTATATAAGTTTTCAATTATAATTAAGATTTAAAATTGTATTGGTTAATAATTTTGTTTCGATCAAACCAGATCAATCTCTGGATTGTTGAGGAAACAAAATTTATTTATTTATATTTTATAAATATATATAATTTTGTTGGTCTCTCTGTCTACACGTGATATATTTGCTAATATTTGTGTAGTCGGACAAACCAATAAAAATATTGAGATTGTAATCTATTCGTGATCGCGTATTTATAATTTATTCGTGGATTTGAATTCAATTTAGCTTAATTTTTTAATTTGTATATGAGTTTTTTTTCAAATGACATTGTCAAAATGTTATTTTTTTCTCATATTTTTTGATTTTGCAAATTTAAACTTCGGGAATCACTTTGGCATATTATTTTAATATGTTACAGTAGTACAGGGATTGGTTCCTCCCTGCAAAGTGAATACGTGTTCGGGCTCACACGCAAAGGAATATCGGAGGTTTTCGATAAAACCGTTCTAAGCTGTAGTAACGATTTTCTACAAAAAAAAAAAAAATTTTTTTTTTATTTTCTGTATATTAATTTTAAAATTTGGAATTCTCAGTAGAGCGCACAATAATGATTGAACCATAATTTTTAATTTTTATAAATATATTTGATTAAGTGTTCGAGCGCACATACAAAGAAATCTGCGCTTTTCCCTAAAACCGTTTTGAGTTGTGAATGATTAAGTTTTTATTTTGTTAGATTCAGACCCTAACACTCTTCAAACACCTTCACGGAATGTTACAAACAGTAATTTTCAGGCTGCAATTATTGAATTTCAACAGTAGTGTAATCAGTGGGAGCTACATTATCTAACTATTTTTTTTCCATTGTCAATAGGTTTTCCATGTTATGGCCGGGGTCGTGGCACTTATCAATTAGCGTTAATTGAGGCCTGGCACGCGCACGACCCTTGTTCTGGTTGCGAAACGATTATTCATGTGATTGTAGACATTCATATTCAGAGAAAGGCAAATTTGCCCTATGTAAATAGGTAAAAAACACAAATTTTAACCTTTGTATTGAATATTGGTCTACTCTCGCATGTGCAGTAATTTTGTACTCATAACCGGCGAATTATATTACATGGATAATTATATGTTACGTTGTAGTCCCATGTGAGGACCACGTCTGAATGAAGTTCGTACGGAATCCCTATTTTAATATATATATATCAGTTCTTTAGGTTCGTTTATACATTTTAATATCCTTCAAACACATTGGCGGAATGTTACATATAGTAATTTTTAAGCTGAAATTATTGAATTTCAACAGTAGTGTAATCATTGGAAGCTACATTATCTAACTATTTTTTTCCATCGTCAATAGGTTTTCCATGTTATGGCCGGGGTCGTGGCACTTATCAATTAGCGTTAATTGAGGCCTGGCACGCGCACGACCCTTGTTCTGGTTGCGAAACGATTATTCATGTGATTGTAGACATTCATATTCTGAGGAAGGCAAATTTGCCCTATGTAAATAGGTAAAAAACACAAATTTTAACCTTTGTATTGAATATTGGTCTACTCTCGCATGTGCAGTAATTTTGTACTCATAACCGGCGAATTATATTACATGGAAAATTATATGTTACGTTGTAGTCCTATGTGAGGATCACGTCTGAATGAAGTTCGTACGAAATGCCAATATGTAATATAAATATATATATATATTTTTTTTGGTAGTCATGACCATTAATACAGTCGAATATAATTCTTTACTTTGGGTCTTGTAGAGAATATCTGTAATAGGTAAAAATTTGGTATTCAAAATTAACTTTAGTTCAATTTTTATTGTATACAATTGCCACAAAATCTGCTTAATTTCTTCATATTGGTCAAATCTGTAAAAATAACAAAAATAAATTATTAATGAAAAACAGTATGGAGAAATTAAGGAGGTAATGCTAATATAAGTTTAGACGTCAAAAATGATGCAAAGTATTATAGCTTATTTAGTCGTCTGTTGGATAATAGTTTATCAGAGGCATTTTGGTAGGGGAAAGTGGTGAATATATATATGGTTTAGATATAAGATAAAGGGTTAATTGATTTAACTTTAATGTAGATAGTGCCATCTCAATTCGCATAGAAAATTAAAAAAAAATTGGTTAAAGTAGTACTAGAATAATCGATGTCTTTTTTACATTTGTAATGTTTAGAAATAAATAAAATAAGCAACATTTTCACAACGCTGCTCAATATGCTCAGCTATTGTCATTTTTTAGTCTGACGTAAAGTTTAATCAAATTGTATGTGCGAAAAACTAAAATTATAATATTAAATTTTGAAGAATATTTCATGAATTAAATGTAAAGGAAAGTATTATAATATTTAACATAATAAAATATTATATTATATATATATAATATTATGAACTCAAAAAAGAATAATAGATATTTACGTGTTGCTTTTGGTTACACCAAAATAAGACGAAAGAAGGATATCGCACTGAAAATGTTTGTATGTGAAATTGTGAGTATAAATAATGTATTTTCCAAAAACAAAAACCATAAAAACCATCTCATATCACCTTCTGTGTAAACATTTCTATATTTATCATCTTTAAATGCATGGGATGCCCTATGGCAATCATAATTTCATTTCCAAAAAAAAACGATTGTCCTTGTGATTAAAAAAATTTTAAACTACGGCCATCTTGAAAAATCCAATGGAAAACTACATTGTTATTCAATAGATTTTCTGATAATATTATTAATGTATATAAATATAGATATTCTTGATTATTAGCTTATGTTTCAATAAAACAGCATTGGATACATCTAATATTTCACGTGTTATTTCAAAATATAAGTATCAAATAATTCTGCAAAATAAGAATAATTATAATCTAATAAGTGTATCGCGTACATTTTGCTAATATCGCCAAATAATTCTCTAAGTTAAACTCTGAAAATGTAAATATATAGCTGGATTCTTCATAATATTAAAACACCATATTTTGGAACTAGTAAATCTTTTTAATAATATTAATTTTTATATTTTTTATTATTTTTGAATAGTTATTGTATTTCTTGTGGACAACATTTTGATTCCGAAACTGACTGGAGATTTATATTTACAATTTTTGTATTTAATGCCGCTACATGAGCAACTAAATTTTAAAAATATTATTATAAACAGGTAATTTATTATTGTACGATTTAATTTTAGTCCTTTAAATGTATGCTAATTGCTAAATAATAAAGATACAGTTTCAGAACAATGTCACGTACAAGAGTACCAATTTCAATAGTTAGACAATGCAATAACATTAATTTAATAATATTCTTTGTAAATTGAACATACCTCCAGACATTGAAGTTAAATGTTGTAATGTACATTTATTGTATGTAAAAAATTATCCAATAAATATGGTAACGATAGTGGTAAAGAAGAACAATTACAATAGCGTTCCGAAATAAGTTGAATATAAATACTTGCTATCATCAATGTACAGAACAAGTATTATGTGGATGAGGCGAAAAAGGTGGTGTTGTACCACAATGTTCCTTTCTTATTGGACCAAGTCAACAAGGTTAGTGTGCATTATTATTTCGTATTGCACGATTAATAACAGATCAAAGAAAAACAGTAAACAAACTATAATTTAAAATTAATTCTTTTGTTGTATAATAATAATAACAACATCAACTGCAATAATTAACATTTTTTTTATTAAACTTTCTATATTCAAATGAAGGCATTTGAGAAAGTTTTTGCACTTAATTAGTACCATATAATTATATTATGATCTGATCACTCGTATATAAATAATGTAATTACGGAAATAGCAGATAATTGCAGGCCAATTGGTGAATTATAATATACTCCAGTGCAAAGTAAACTACCAACTTGATTGTTACGAATGATTGGTATATGTCATATAATTGGACTAACATCACTTGATTTTGATAATTTTCTAATATATGGAATATCCAAATAACTTTCGTTGAATTCCTTCATTATATTATAATGAAGTTGTAAATCAACACTTTATATCTTAAAGTTTATTGAAAATTACATTGTTACATGAATTATTTTGTTGGTTTGACGACATATTCAAAATTTTATTAATATTTTTTATACACAAAGTATTTTATTTCAATTAATACATTTTTAGTCTCTGATGTTGCTATTTCAACTCTGAATTTGTGATTTCCGTTTGCAGGTACTCTGTTATCAATATATCTATTTCTACCATTTCATGTTTTCTTTTACCACAATTTGAGTTTGACCGTTTTCTTTTGTTCCATTTCTTTCACACAATAAACTGTTTTGCAGCTAGTTGCAACTTTTATCCAAGATTATTATTAGATTGTGTAAAACCGCGATAAGATCACCAAAAATCATCCCAAGGCGTTCACCGTCGCCAGCCATCATAAAATAAACACTTCCTATTATATCACATTAAAAATACAAATAACTTCCAAATTATAAATATAATTTCCAAATAATAGAAAATGACGAGAAGTACATATCAATATTAATGTAGTTTATTGGTTACTGTTTACATTACTCCGAATAGAAAATAAAATTTTAATTTTTAAAATGATTTGTATTTGTTGTTTTCGTGTGTAAATTTAATTTTTCAAATAAGTCGTATAAAAATTATCATTAAATATTACTCTAACATTAAAAATTTTCTTTTATAGATAAACAAACACAAACACAAACACGCACCCAATTTTATAATTGTTTTTCTTTCAACGAGTATTTCTTATATGGAAATTTCTGATAAAAAAATATTAACTGAATGATCTCTTGACCAATTACGTACCAGTTTGGTATGTAGGTTTGGAATGATTAATTATATACAGGTATTTATTAACAAGTAACAAATAGAAATACAAACAACTTATAAGTGAAAGAAAAGAAGATAATAACAAACAACGACGCACGCACAAATGTTGTTTTAGTTTATTTTTTAAGTTATTCCGATTGGAAAAGATAAAATTAAATAAACAGAAAATACTTGTGTAACAAAAGTGACTTGACAAATATTATCGCACATATATTTCAATAATTGATACATCAACAACCGCGATGATATGCTAATGGACAATAATAATGATGAGTTAAACATATTATTCAAACATATAAATTATGGAATATAATAAATTTAAAAAAAAGTATATTGAAACAACACGTGATTCGATTATTATTTGTGGCAAACTTATATTACTTCTGGTACTAGAGTATTATTAAATAATTTATTAGCAAACACACCAATCTATCAAATTGATAATATAACAAATGATATTTTAATAATGATATAAATAAAATAAGTTTTAGCTTTAAGCATGAATTAAATTTTAATTGTAATTGTATATTGTTGTAACTATCACAATTAAATATTGTTCTCGTATTAGAAATTATATTATACTTTAAAAATGAATATGAAATTAGCTAAATTATACTTTCTACCAAGATTTCAATGTTAAAAAATAGCTTCATTTTATTATAATTCAATTTAATTTCATGATTATAAAGTTTAACAATTACAATTACATGTAACACTTATTATATAAGATAAATAACAAACAAACCCTTAATTATAAAGTAAACCATTATTAAATTGATTCACAATTTGCATTTTAAAACTTATTATTTAAATCTCTCAAGAAATTGGTTTGTTTGTTTTTTTTTCAAAACCAATCGCTAAGAATGTTTCCTTAACATATTGAATTTAAATTAAAAAAATTGTATTCGTTCAATTTAAAATATTAAAATAAATTTGTAAAAAGAACATTAGTTATTTAAAATTAATTTAAAGTATTGTAATTAATAAGAAATCATCATAAATATTTAGTTAATTAATTTATGTTTACTGAATACATGTTAAAAGGGTTAAAATTAATAATAGATAATAATAGTAGTAAGATAGTTATATATAATTATAAGTAAAAGTTAATTATTTATGGGTATACTGTAAAGAAAATTCAATAATGACTTCAATGCTCAGTACAATTTGATAAGACATACTGAAAATTATCACAAGAAATTAAATACCTGCATAATACTATTTCGAGAACTTATAATCTATACTTTATCGAAATTGGTATGTACTTTAACAATCTTGTAAACTATTAACAACAACAGTCATATATATTGATGAAATATTAGAACCAAATAAAATGAAGAAATACATGATCAAGATTGATATTTAGATAATACGTTACGGGCAACTTTATTCAAATAATATGGCATTAAGGGTTATACAATTGTATAATGTTTAGGCGTAACTATGTAATAAAACTGACTGGTGCAACGAAACAAATGCATAATTTACATAATTGTATAAATAATTATGCTAATTTATATAAACAATTTTATCTAAATAAAGTGGAAGAAAATGAAGTAACAGTACTACAGCAGCAACAATAACAAATTCAATGATAACGACAATCATCATCAGTTACATTGTCATAATTATCATCATAAGCTTCAGGACCAACTACAACGCCCCACCAATCTCGAAAACATCATCATGATTATCATTGTAAGTAATGAAATTAATCTTTATTTAGTTACTTTATAATTACTAATGTGTGTATATGATATAATTTTACATTTGCATATTTTATATATTATAAAACAGATTTTGTTTTAAATAAGTTTTGTGGTATAAATAATTTATTGGCAATATAAAAACCAAACTTAACAAACACTACCAAATAAACAATAACATAAAAAAAGATGCATACACGCTCCGCCCAAACAGAATAAATAAATATTAAATTATTAAAATTGGAAATATTGATTTAAATAATTAGGTTGATGCTATTATTTTTCAGCTACTAGTATTTAAATGTTTGTGTTTCAACACAATTAAATACCTAGCAAATATTCAAGGGCAATCATTCATCTAAAAATAATTGAATTAAGAAAGCAGCTATCTTTTGATAATTGTAAATCAAAGGATAAATTGCTATATACTCCTATGCGGAGTAGTTTACCAATTTGATTGTAATTAATGTTTGATGAATACCATTATAAGTTCCACTGGAATTAACATGAATAAAAACATTCATATGGTTTCTCATTATTTAATTGATAATCATATTCTTCTGCCATAATTATATCTTGGAAGAGGGGAATAACTGTCACAAAGCTATTGCTATAAATGTATATCTATAAAAATGTAATCACATGGTGCATGTCAAAGTAGAAATACAATTCAAAATGGTTGCTTACAAAGTTCAACGTTTGACATAACTTTTTTTTTATTTATTAATAACTTTTTTTATGGATTTGGAAAATTGGTTTTGTTTTGGTTGTGCTAATAAAAATGATTGTAATTAAATGAAAAATATTAATACATAAAATGTAGTTAATAAAATAATGTGTGATATAATAATAATATCAATTACTAAATTTAGATTGAGTGCTATGCAATCTAAATATGTTTAACCGCAGCAAAAAGATAATAGGCAATCTGACACATATTCATGTTTGGAATTAAAATTTCAAAGATTTAACACAAAAGATTTAAATGCATATAATTGCAAACAATATAATTCCATCTAAAGGTTTTGTTGATGTATAAAATTGTAAGTATAAAATAAATAAATTTACCAAAAACAAAACGAAAAGTATCCTATAGTTTGATCACCTATTGTTAACGCCAAAACATTTTTATTTTCAGCTTTTGGTGGCTTCCATGTCTATCAATTATCACCATTTGGCTTCAATATGACGTAAGGAATGACTGGTAGATTCCATATTGAAATCAACTTTAAGATTATGAAATTTTTAAAGTGTGTTACAAAATACGATATATTAAAAAAGGTATTTATTATTATTTTTAATTTTATTTATTTTTACTTAAAAAAGAGAAAATCGTAAATAAGTGAATATTAGGTTAGGAATATTATTAAAAATAAGAAAAAATTAAAAAAAAAATAGAAAAACATGTCAAATGAAGAAACGAACAGTGAATATTTTTACCACGACCAAGCACCATAATCACTACGCCACCGATCGCATTGGATTATGGAATTTATTTTGCGTAGACATTGACTAATTATTTGTTTATCAATTTTTTAAGTTGTTTTTATTTTTCGTTTTCCATTTTTGTTCTCTTTTTTTTTTTTTTTTGTTTTTTTTTCAAAGGAAAGAAAAGAATATTTCGTCAAGCAAATTTTTATTATTTACTTCTTACTTTTTATTTACTTTATTTTTGTATTATAAATTTATGTATATTTTTTGGTGGTTCAATTCTTCGGCAGTGCTTCGAATTGTTTTAATATTTTTTTTTTTTATATATAAGATTTATTTATTTATTTATTTTTATTTGTATTTGTTGTTTGTTTTTTTTTTTTCTGTGTAATCCCGACTTGGTTATTTCATTTACAATATTTTACGAAATCTCAAACAATTTCTGGATGTAATACATGTCGAAGTAATTATAATTCAAAAATAACGCTTTTTTTTCTCTTTGGGAAAATCTTCTATAGAAATTCCATATAAAAACATTAATTTTCTTCATACATATGGAAAATTTAAATTCTTGGATAACATCTGTGGTCTCTATTGATAAAAAAAAAAAAAATCTTATAACAAAAATATCATTAAATTTTAATCCTATTTTATTAAATTAAAGATTTTCTATTCCAAATAAATACAAACATACACACACACACACACACACACAATATTTATTTTTTAATTGTTATTCTTTCGACGAGAAATTTCTTCTCATGAAATTCCATATAAAAACATAATTTTTTTTCATACATATGAAAAACTTTAAATGAAAATGCCGGGAAAACCCGTGAAAATTTTGATGTTTACTAGTGGTAAAATATGTTCCCAATATTTTA
The DNA here is from genome assembly GCA_910594885.2 of Bibio marci. NCBI lineage: Eukaryota > Metazoa > Arthropoda > Insecta > Diptera > Bibionidae > Bibio > Bibio marci. Next base: position 26,179,987 of record OU343118.1, on the reverse strand, counting down.
ATTAAGATAATTGCAAATTTTCAGGCAAATCGGACCATTAATTCGATTTAAAAAAAAAGGCACCGCAAAAGTTATGTCCGAATTTGACCACATTATGGGACATTTAAATGTCCAAAACGTTAAAATAAACACTTTTTACATAAGTTTTGGAACATTTCAATGAATTTCAAACACAATGTGGAAAAATCGTCTCATAACTTTTGTGGGGATGTACGGAATGGACTCAAAATATGAAAAAACCGGATTTCGTGAGTTTTAGAGCTAGCGCTTTTTCCTTTGGGTATGTTATAGAGGAGGACAAGGGCCACCTTTTTCCCCTGGGACCACTTCTGGGAAATCCAAAATGGCGGAGTTATTAAGGGGTGAAATTTGGGTTTTTTTTGGTAAGCCTTACTTTGAGCAATTATTGTGGGAACATCATAATATTTAGAGACTTGTGTTATAGCTTAAACTACAGGTCATATAGTCTACTATATGGGATAATTAGGATTTTGGAAAATTCCGTTGGGAAACCTGGAAAAATCCCATCGGAAAACATGCGAAAATCGATGTTTTTCGTTGTTCTAGGAAAATCCCCATTTCTCATCGGAAAATTCCAAAATAAATTTTATCGTAAAGATTAAACCTTCCTTTACCTTTCTGCATCATTAGATTTTCGGATATATGAGTTTTTCCTAGAGTTCCATCCATCGGAAGAAAGGTCTACATTTGGATTTCCACTCTTTGGGCAGCCATGGCCGGGAAATGGTTATAGTTAGGAAAAAATGTTCCTCCATAAATTGTAGGCCTAGGTGAGGACTCCAACTGGTATTAGTCTTACTAGGAACCATTGAGTATTCCCGGAGTTAGGGGGTCCCAAAAGTGTGAAAATCGGTACCGTAGAATGGCCATAGCTCCGCTCCCGGAGGGCTCCTGGGTCCGGAGCTAGCCTATAAACTTCGCATCGACGTGCTCTACGTTTTGTGAAAAAAGAAATTGGATCGGAGCGATGAGGTCGCTCGGAATGGCATTTAACCATCACTCTTTTTCAAGACTGCAAAAAATGCAAAAAAGAAATTTCCCTTTTTTTTTTTTTCTTTTTCTTGTTTACCTTTTTTTCTATTTACTTTTTTTTCTATTTATTTTTTTTCCTATTTTTTTTTCGGATTTTTTTAAAATTGTAAATTCACAAGGCGGCCGGAGCCACCTATGTGAAATTTTTTTTTTTTTCAAGCGACCATCATCGCATTTCGAACCCGCCGTATTCATATCCCATATGAATATTCGCTACACCTCTACCTCATACACCACCAAGCTTATTAATGTTTTTATGTCGGTTGCGATATATAAGGTACAAAAATTTTGAATTTATTTATTTGGACAGGGTACCACATGAAATATGAGACACTTTTTTCTTTTTTTTTTTTTTTTTACAGAGTGTCCGTAAGAGATGATTTTATTTTTTTATTTTTTTTTTGTTATTGTTATGATGGTATGGAATTTCGTATATGAAATATTATTTATATTTTTATTTTGTACTTACCATTTTTTTTTTTTTTTTGTTATCTTTTTTTTGTTGATGTTTTGGTTTTCTCAGGCGGAGACATAATCAAGGCAATGATATTTTATTATAAATTAATTTGTTTTTTTTTTTCTCTTTTCAGATTTCAATGGACGGTAGTTAAAGGTTGGGCAACTATTGATGAACTTAATAAAATAATTAGACAAATTTTTTTTTTTCTTTTAAATTAAATTAAATTACATTTAATAACTATGTTAAATATTTAAATAAAGATCACAATTAGTGATAATTAGCATATATTTACATTGTTTTATATCTACTATTTATATTATTTTATATTAATCTTCAAAGGCTTCCAAACACTTGATGGTCGTTTAACATTTTTTCGAATGTATATCACTTTCTTCTGCAATCAATTGTAAAGGAAGAGGTTTTATTAAAGCAAAACTTTACATGACTCTGTAATGGTTGGTAGATTCCGTATGTGATCCACTTGATGTAACATGATTTGTTGATATTAGAAGTTTTTCAAAGTATTCAACCGATTTTATATCATAACAATAGAATATTCATAATCGCATTCATATACAGCTGTTATCTAAAATATAATTAATAAAGCTTAATTAAATATAAATTTTAATATAAGTTAAATTACAAAATTCATGTGACTTTACCTATCGTTAGATTTATCACAAAGATGTATTGTTAATATGTCAACAAATCTAAATTTAATAAATTATTCAAAATACATGTCTGCAATTACTATTGTTAACACGTTGTTGATTTTGTGTTTATTTATTAGTACCTTTGTCAAACTTGGATGGTGATTATTAGCTATTAGATGAGAATTATAGGTACACGTACACGTATTGTAGTTGCTGATGTTGGCGACGAAAATATATAATTATTTTCTATTTGATGTAATTGATAACACATTTGTATTATTTCAATATTCATTTGAATGAGTTTGCCACATCATTGAATTAATGTAATTATCAGGTTGTTTTTTTTCCAATGATGGTACATCGGGTGAACCAATCAAATTAATACATCAACATCACAATAAATAGTTGTTTGGTGTGGTGATAATTGTTACTGCTGATGTTGCATATGATAATATTGATTACATATTGCCGTTGTTTATTTAATTGTTGAAATTGCAAGTGATATTATTGTGACAGCTTATAATATTGTAGAATAATTTCGATTTTATAAGTCTAATGGTTGTGATAACAATGGTGGTGGTGGTACATCAAATTCCAATCTGCTTCTATTTGTAAGTACTGTATAATTATACCTTTACGATATAGCTTAAAAATAGTGCCAAGTTATCTGGTCATATATTCGTATTTTTACCTACTTATTAATTTATCAAATAGAATATTTAAATTTTAACTTTAAACTATTATTATTGGTATATTTCTATTTGATTTGTACATTGTTAATTAATTAATTATTATTATTTTAATATACCATATTGTACTTACAATCAGTGCCGATAACAATATTCCATTTCCATTGCATACTATAATTCCAATAATAAAAAAAAAATAATAAAATACAATATATTATTTACCCTTCGCTTGTTTTTCAATGATTAGTAGTTAATCTTGATGAAATTTCTTATTTATTTTATCAATTTTAAATTGTCGCAGGTACACTTGACTATAAAATTTCTGATGATTATTGATTAATGATTTATAATTGTCGTACGATGGATGAAACATGGTTTGATGACAAAAAAAAAAAAAAAAAAGAAACAGGTTGAACACTAATTTATAATAATTTCAAGTCACAATGTGGTATTTTGTTGTATATATGTATAATTATAATTTATATTTATTAAAAACACATAAAAGTATCAATATAAAATAAAACGGAAATAAATTATTGAATTTTTAGTTGAAAATAATTATCGTAAAATAATTGTCCCACGACTGAACGATTTCGTGCCCTCAGTAAAAAACATCATAACGTTCGTCAATATTAAATGTCACATTAGGAACTATTGAAATTTCAATTCTGGATTGTGTATTATTATATTTGAAATTATTCAAAATGGCAATATCAGTAAAAGAATGTTATTGTTCCAAAAATTCCCTAAATTTTTATTATATAATATGACAATGCAATAAATATAATATATATGTTAACCAATTAAAATAATTGGATACTATACTTAAGCATTGAGCACAATTTAATTATATAATAATTAATAATAATTGAACTAATTGTGTGTGATGGTATGGTAAATTATTATTTATATAGTAATTATAAATGTAAAAAAGGATCCCTTAATTATAATATTATATTATAAAAATTGTGTTTTTGAAATAAATAAATAAATAAATATTAATATTTCTTTAGTAATTCTGTAGCCTCTTCCTTACACCGTTTATCATCAGCATTTCTATAAAATAAATAAATAACATTTATTTTAAATATATTCACATTATTTATATTACAATTACAATTAATACTTACAAAACATTAACATTTGCTGCACGTTGTAAATATTCTTTAGCTTTTTCATCATTTTTTAAACGTAAATAACATTTCGCAATAAATAATAAATTCATCGAATAGAAATTAGCTTTTTTCTCTTCAGCACGTAGAAAATAATCTAATGCCTCTTGATATGTATCATTTGGTGGTTCAGCAAAAAATGTGGATACAATTTTTCGTTGATACCATGGCATATCAGCAATACTATATGCATAATTACCAAGTATATGCCAATTGGTTGGATCATCTGGATTTAATTCCACAGCTTTTAACATGTGCATTTTAACAGTTGGTAATTGTGCAACACGAGCCTTAATGCCATCCAATTCATTTTTAGAATCTAATAATACGGCCATCCATTTATGTACAGCATAATTTTGATCATCTAATTCTAATGCTTCTGCTATTAAACCATATGATTTTATTATTAATTCTTTACGTTCATCTTTATTTGTAACTTCTTTAGATAGTTTAAATAGAGCACGACATTGACGCCATTTAACATCGGGCAATTTTTGTTCAGAATGATTTATCAATACATCATATGCTTCTTGATATTGATTTTCATCAAATAATTGATCTGAATTTTGTAAAATATCTTGTAATGTTGTAGGTGTTGTTGATATTTCATCAGCCATAACAATTATCGGATATTTTATCCAAATATTTATTAATGTAATTGATGAAAATATTACAACTGGAAATGTTATACTTTTTATATTCTATAGTAAAAAAAATAAAAAGATAAATTTATTGTTGTTATTAAATTTAGTAATTTTAATATTCATGCACTTAAAAAATATATAGAGACTTTCTTTACTCTGAAAAATTCTGTAAAATGATTAAAATCTTATGATTTAAAATAGAAACAATACCAGATAAATGGAACTAAAATTATTCGATTGGAAATATTTAGGGTCTTTCTGTTGTAGTTCATATAACGCATTTTATAACTACACTTTTTTGAATCTATTAGATGAATCCAATAATAATCCACTCAATCACACTTGACTCATTTCGCTAAATGTAAGTCTACCAGGTAAGAACTGCGTGATGAAATTTAAACAATTAAGTTTGCTGGTCAAAATAGTATACCATCTGAGTACAGTAAATAAATTGCTGCCAATAATATATAACAGGTTTGAAAATAACAGTCTAATCAGGAATTTTTTATTTTATCCATTTGTATTAATAAAGCATCTATCGAAACATAATTGGATTTATTATTGCCTGTAGTCTTATTTTTATGAAAAACGGTTTTAAATTTATATGTATATGATACAATTCCTAAGTCTGATGGTACATTTTACAATTGGTTTGATATTGTATGTATTTTCTATTTCACATTAGACACAGCTATTGACACCGTTTTAAAATAAACCATTACATAATTTCTATAATCTTGAATATACAAATATGCACTGTTAGCGGTGTGTCGATCCGTAATTGAATGGCGGACATTTCTTTCATGGGTCAACCGCGTCCAGATTGCCTAAACGAAAAAACGAAAAAATATAAAATGACTGTACCATCTCCACAAAAATTGAAAATTCGCTCTGCATTTTCCTACGGAATAATTTATTAACATGACTGCAATATTAGCTGCAATTCGTGTAGTTCGATAGGTAGCTAGACGAAATATATAAATATTAAAAAGAAAACATCTACTATCTGTCTATAATAGCAGACCAAATACTACCATGCAGGCTAATTGTTTATAAAACTGTACTGTAATGAATGTCTCTGCTCCATTATGTTGACGATGAAATGTTTATAGGGAATAGAAAGACATCATCTCATCTCATCATATGTATTAACGTCGATATTTAGTAACAAACAATTATTTATAATATATTGTAAATTTATTTCAATATCAATGCTATCTAATTTAAAATTCAACGTAATCTTTCGATATTGTCAATGAAAATAATGATAATTATAAATTGAATCGTGGTATTATGTTATTAAATTATTCACGATATTTAAACAATTTAAAATTCAATTTACAATGAATGAATGATACAGCATTTTTAATTGTATTTAAATACTGGACAGGCAATAAGTCAAACAAATAAATTATACGGTAAGGTATGACTAAGCGTAATCAAATCAAATTTGACTTTTATTTTTTTTTTTTCGAATTATTTCCTAAAATTATATAAATGGATAAAAATTTATAGGAATTGATAAATATTATTTCGTAATATATAATATTATATATATATGTCTATTGAGTAAATAATTTTATGGTTTTAACAGTTTTATTTCATAAATGTTAATATAATTTAATAAATCTAATCTTTTTTTATCAATCCAAACCAACAATTTTTTGATTATGATAACGAGTGTTTCTTTTTATGTTATTAAATTTGGTGATATAAAAATATTTATAGCCAAAGAAAAACGAAAACAAATAAAAATCAATAAACATTTTGTCATAAAATTGAAAGAATTACGATAATATTTAATATATAATTTTTTTTTAGCAATTCCTGCCAATTAAAATTTAAATAATTAAATTTTATATTGAAATGCAACAATTGTATTGACCAAAAATTAAAATCACTATCGCACACAGAAACAGAACACGTCCATTATCAAAAAAATGTAGATAAAATAAAATTCATATAATTTACATGCATAAAATAATTATAATAACAATATTTATTAATTACTTTATTTAATTTTAAAATGTATAAAATTATTTAAAATAAAAATAACTCACTGATTTACGACAGAATAACAACGATAACAATAATGACCTTTGGCCGGTATTCTTTTTTCCAGTTGCTGTACAAGTCAATTTTTTAAATTGTAATTTATGTATTAAATTAGTTTTGAAAACTGTTTTGCTACTAAATAATGCACGTAATAACATTGAATATTTACTTTATACTAAACTAATTAACATAAAATATAATATAATAATACTTTTTTATTTTATTTTATAAAAATGTTAATAAATGAATCAAACTGTTGATAAAGGATTTTTTTATGTTTTTTTTTGTTTTGTTTTATATAAACATAAGGCCGGCTATACACAAGCTATACGACGCTGTTTTCAGTATCATTCACAATGTATCGGTTGGATACGATTATATGTGAAAAGTAAATTTTTTACAATGTCACCGTATTCGTATTGATTTTGCACGAAAAAATTCAAATAATAATAAATCTAATAATATCCAATAAATTGTTATATATAAATCACAATGTTTTCATATTCCATTAAATTTCATTTGTTTTTTAAAAAAACGGAGACGACAATTAGCGAATAATAGTGGTTTTATTAGCAATTAATGAAATACAAATTCTGAATTAGAAATAAATTTTAAATACACCAGTCGTCTAACACCGGCCTTAAAAACAAAAAACAATTCACAATAGCACAAGTATAGAGAACGTCATGTTATAGTGAATTGCCTATACAGTAAATGCAATTGGATGAATTATGATGTTTATCAAATTTTTAAAAAACAATATCTAGCAATAACAATAAAAAACCACCAACACTAATCAAAAACCAGAAAAAACAAAATAAAACAAAACAAAGCAAATGCCGTAAGCAGCAACAGCAACAGGTAACATAACATACAAATAAATTGAAGAATTTATAATTGTGAAATTGTAAAAAGAAAACCAAAATATTATTGACTAATAAAATAAAAAATACCGGGTTAATCAATAGCCTTGCCTAATCCAAAGTCAACCACATAATTATTAAATGATTACAATGTTTAAAAAAAAAAGTGATAAAGACGAACACTTTCGAATTTTAATGCTTTTCTTTTTTCGGAAAGGCAAAACTGAGAAAAAAACAGCTAATAAAATTTGTAAAGTGTATGGTGATGATGCAGTAAATGAAAAAACAGTTCGGGAATGGTTTAAGAAGTTTTCTGCAGGCGATTTTAATTTAGTTGATGAAAAACAATTAGAATCAGAAACAGAATCTCTATGTTCTGACAAAACAGAAGGCAAGCGAATGACTATATCTACAACTACTACTATAAGCAAGAAGCTAAAAAAAAATTAAATTAACATTTAGAAACTAAAGAGAAATAAAATACAATATTTGTATGACAACATTTAAATATTAATGGATCTCTCTGTACCTACAACATAAATATTAGATTAAATTAATTATTTATAAAATAATTTATCAATTTTATATTAAAAAAAAAAAACTATTTAAAATAAGAATAATTAGAATTTTTGTACATCCATAACCACAAAAATTATATGAATTTTTTTGATAATAAAGAAGAAAATAAAAATAAGGAAATAAACATACATGAATTTTGATAAATGGCATCCAAACTAGCAAGCACTGCCCACCAAATTTTTCCGCCAGTATATTAAGAGTTTCGTTCGACTAAATCTAGTAGAGAAACAGCTGAAGTTCCAAAACATGGGTTTTCCAAATCCAACTAATAAAGGTGAAAAATAATTAGTATTAACTAACCAAAATCACTTAATAATAAAATAATTTTCATTATTTGCACATTGATATCTTTTGTATAATAAAAATGTTAAATTAATTCTTAATTCAATTATTTTTAATCAATAAAATTAAAACAACTTTTGTTTTTTATTAAATTTTACTACTGACTGAGATTGTGATGTTTATTGATAACAAAACAACTGGTACAACAAAAACGAACAAATAAAATGCACCGAAACCGAAATGAACAATATCATACCAACGAATGTCACAGTGTAGCTACAACACGAAACGTGACATGAAGTGAATGAAATTTTCACATAAAAAAAAATAATGAATTTTCCGAGAGTAAAAAAAATGAGAAATTCATTTCACATTATGTAAACCGAGCTTCGCTTTTATTTTTCTTTCCGATTTGACAAAGGATATTTTTGCGAAATGAAAAATGTCAAAAATTGTTTTTGTTTATATTTTGTTTTTTGTAATTTTTGTATTGATTTTTGTATGTAGTGTAAAAATTTGTAAAATTTATAAGATAAATAAATAAAATACAAATTATAATATAATAAATAACATTTATGAATATCAAATAATAGATTAATTAATATTTAATAAATATGGACGTAATGATACAACAATTTAGTAATATTTGTAGATTCTGTTCTAATAATCATGCATATTTAAAACCTATATTCAAAGATGATGGTCAAAATGATTCCGATATTATTCCAAATGTGAACATAATTAATATAGTGGAAGTATTATTAGGAATAAATGTAAATATAAATTATACACAAACATTTTAAAATACGTAAATTTTTGTATACATATTTTATTTTTTTATTACTAGATGAATATTACCGATGAGTTACCTAAATTTATGTGTATATTATGTTATGATAAATTAATTTCAAGTTATATATTTCGGCAGCAATGTTTATCAACAATAAAAAATCTTGAAGAAATGTTAAATGATCATAAGCAATTTGTTAAATGTCAAGATCAGCAAGACGTTCCAAATATAAATAATTTAATTTTAGTAGATAATAATAATATAACTATCACTAAATTGGAAATTCACCAAGAATTAGATGATATTAATATTATCAGTAATAATAATAGTTTAAAAAGTAATAAATCTAACAGTGGCGATGGTGTTGATCCAAATAAACTAAAATTGAACAAATTAAATAGTGGTAGTAAAAATAAACGTAAGAATAAGATACCACCAAAAGTTACATTAAGAAAAGATAATATATTAATGCCAATGACGATAGATAATATGAAAACAATATCATTAAAGAAAAAAGAAAAAACATCAATTTGTTCAATTTGTGGTGAAACTCGAACAAATATGTTAACGCACATGCAACGTATGCATGCAACTGATGGTCCTTTTGAATGTGATTTTTGTGGCAAAATATTTAAAGGAAAACCACCATTAAAACATCATCTTAGAATACATTCAAATATCAGGTAATTATGATAATATAAAATTAATCGATTAATGTATGTACAATTAAATTAATCTGTGTATCTTAATTTTTTTATTTTTAGAAAATATAAGTGCAAAATATGTGACCAAGCATATGTCGATTGCACATCGTTACGGGTTCACATGTTAAATCATACAAATGTAAGAAAATATAAATGTAAAATTTGTGATAAATCATTTAAACAATCGTGTGCGTTAGGTGTTCACATTAAAACGCATACGCAAGAACGAAAATTTCAATGTGATTTTTGTACTCTACGATTTCTTACATTGCCACATAAAAAAAAGCATGAAATTATACATCAAAATTTATATCCATTTAAATGTGAATTTTGTTCAAAATCATTTAATTCGGGCAGTACATTGTCATCACATCGTTTTAAAGTCCACACAAAACTGAATCCATATAGATGCGAAATTTGTAGTAAAACATTTACGCATCGTATTGATTTTAATACACATAAACGACAACATGAGTATAAAATTATATAAATAGATCTGATCGTTGTTGTCAGCTAACTATAATTATTTATAGCATAGACATTGTCCACATTTTGCATTAATGAAAAGTCACTACAAATTTTAGGCTTTAATATTTAATACATTTTTGTATAATGGCGTCCTCAACTTTTCTGCTTAAATTAATGTGACGAACCATAAAAATGAAATTATGCAACGATTTTAATAAATCCATCATTCTTTTCATAACCAGCATGATCCATATGTGGCAGTACCTGCATCTGATGCTTGTGTCTTGTGTATACAACTCATCGCATATTACATAAGCAATTTTCGGATGTTTTTCTTTAGTGCTTTAGTCTGCTCGAACGAAAACTTGTTGAATATACACTGAAGTTATTTTGTGAATAGAATTTATTATTTTCTATGCTATTATGTATCGATCTTATATCACACAATATGTTGATATTACAGTGAAAATTGTATTTAGTCCAAAGTGACGGTGGTGACAACAACATTCTATTGAATACAATATTTTGAACAAATTTGCTATAATACAATATTTCTAACAATATTTTGGATATGAAAATTTAACTGAAAACGTTTGCTATTGCTATTGGATTGAATGCAATATTTGTTAATATCGTGTATGACTTGTATACAATATTCACTGTTTTACATTTGATGTTCATGCTATATAGTTTTAGCGTTCATGACGGATCCATTTAATATGCCATAGTTATACACATCTAATTAATTTCATTCAATTTTAATTATACCATGATAAATAGAAATGCCATTCGCATATTTTTTAAAGCTTTGTTGTTAGTATTAATGTCATCCATAAATACAACAATATCAGCCTGCCGTTTTTGGTGTGTCTATATGTTCAATGTGGTTGATCCAATATATTTATTTAAACAATGTTTTCAGTATGTTTTTAATCCACTTGATTATGGACACGGATCATTCATTCGCTTGTCTCTTGTTTGTCAATTGATGTACCTTCTTTGTATATATTAAATATCAAGAATTCCGGATACTGGATGATGCTGGCAAATGCGTGTGTTATATTGCAAATGAATCTCCAAACAAATATTTTGTATAATATTTTAAATATACATTTATTTTTAATATTTTCTTTTTGTTTTTATTATTATTTTGTTTTGGTTTTTTTTTTAAACTTTTTTTTATTTACATTAATTTTTTTTTTCATAAAAAATAAATATAAGGAAATAGAGAGTGTTAGATAATGATTTTCCTTTTTTTTTTTAAATATATTTCATAATTAATTAATAATAATACTAATAATAATTATAAATAATAAAATTATATAAATAATTATATGATTTATTAAGTTTTCTTTAGGTGGTACATGTACCTAAACATGAAACAGTACACACAAACATTTACTTTTCTTTTTTTTTACACAATAGTAAAATATTTTATTTGAATAAAGAATATAAATTATTTATATAGAAATTTTATTTATATACATTTTTAAATACTATTACAATTAAATTAAATATAAGTTTTTATATAAATTAAATGTAATAATACAAAAGCTATTTTATTATTTATTAAATGAATATATTAAGTGTATATTTTTATTATTTACAAATTTTGGTTATTTATTTTTATAAAATAATATAAATAAATGTTTTCCTTTTAAAATTATAATAAGAAATATTATTATAAGATCGTATAATAAATGCGCGCACAAAATCTACAATATATTATTAGATTTATTAATTATTATAATTATATTAATGGAATTAAATAAATTAATTAATTTTCATTTTTTTTTTTGTATAATAATTTGTTGTTATTCGTTTTGTAACAGCCTCTATATATATCTCTAACTAAATATATTTATAAAATAAATATAGTTTTGGTTTTTGTAATTTTGTGATTATTGTGAATTTTTAATTAATATAATTTAACAATCAGTTTCGCTATTTATATTTTATTTAATTATTTATATATATAATAGTCTGTTTCTATATTATTAATTAGTATTACATAAAATATATACTATGGATTGAATTTTTGTATTTTCATTTTAATTGCATATAATTTACTAAATTGTAATTGTAATTTGGAGGTTTCATTTGAGGTTTCTCTTTATATAAGATAAATTTAGAAATTTATGATTATTATTATTATTATTATTAATGATACAAATTTAACAATTATATAAACCATAATTAATGCAACACATATGTCAATGAATCATTTAAATATATAAGTTTTTCTACACATTTTTTAATAGTAATAGTATATTTTTAATAACCACATGGATAAAATGTAAGCGATAGATAAAACCTTTGGTGTTTTATTCTATATATTTTTGTTTTGGTATGGTTAAAGAATGAAATTTAATGCGGCGACAAAGAGCAAATTTTTTGTTGGACATTGAATAAACGAAAAAAAAAAAGAAGATTTATTGACATGTGCTGCATAACTGAGGTTGGTTTTCAGTTTCCTAAAATATATATGTTTTCGATTTAAATATCTTTTTTTTATGATGAGCTTATGAATGATGAGTCGGTAATGGAAGATTTGAGATATTATTTAAAGAATAAAAAAAGTATTAAAAAAAAAAGTAATTAAAATTTATTATAACAAAATATAGACTCTCTCTAATTGGAAACATCTATTTTTTTTTGTTTTATATAATATAAGAATGCGAACTAAACAAAATATATATATTAGTGATTATTATTTGCTATAGTTGAATAAGCCATTTTTCCGTACAGTCGTTTTGTTATAGCACAACTTGCATCATTAAATAATTATTTCAAAGTAAACTGTAGCGTAAGTAGATTTGGTACTTGGAAGGCGGTGTGTATATCAAAAAAAAAAATCGATGATGAAGATTTTGAATCAATATTATTGTTAACGCTTCAATATAATTGTCACGCCGATAAACACGCATTGAATATATACAGAATTACATTATAGCAAAATCCATTTGTTTGTGTCGTAGGTGCAATTGGAAAATATACCATGTGTAAAATATTATTTATTTTTCTGTATATATTTGTATACAAACAAAGGCAATCTTACTTATGCAAATACCAGCTCCACATATATAATATTTATATTATATAGAATAATTTTCCTTCTAATATTGCACGTATGCATTAGTTCGCAGAGTGTTTATAAAGAGATATAAGAATTCGACATTAAATGTTAATTATAAACTATATAATGATTTCTAATAATGTAGTATATATGTCATTGAAAGTTCAAAGATGACTGCGTTAAGTATAATTACATTTTATTGTTGCTACTTTCTAACACCAAAAATAATTATGGAGTTATGATAATTATTTAAAAATAAATTGCAACCCTATACTATATTTGAAGGCAATCAAGTAAAAAATATTTCTCTCTATCTATTGTTTTTCTGATGTGATTGATTAGAGGATTGCCAAAATTCGAACAAACACCGACTAGAAGAAAAGTGAGGTGAGTAAATAGTAGTTAAAAAATCATATATATCCAGTTGAAAATAAAGCTGCTGCTATTGAAAGTACCGCGTTTGTATATACACACTCAAGTTTGCATTCGAGAATTATAAATTTGTCAAGCGAAATCATTCAATCAAATTCAATTATGTTGTAGCCAACAGACCAAAAGAATATATTTGAATATGTACAACAAATTTATTATATTCTACATATTTTAATGTTTTCAATTTATTGTAAACCCTTGGCCCCAAAAATGTACTGTCTTCAACTGGGATGAAAAAACCGCAGTTTGAAATATGCTAAGGGTGATTCATACGATTTATTCACTGCTTTAAAAAAATTATTAGAAGGTATAATGTAATAATTTTTATCGGTATTCAAAACTAATAACTAATAATTTTGTTCTACCATATTATAATAGTGTTTTTGATAAAAAAAAAAAAAATCTCACAATTTAATTTTTAAAGAGGGTTGAATGGGTATATTCTCGGTATCATCCCGTATATTGGTAATATTTACTTGTTTTTTATATATTTTATTATTATATAATTTAAAAAATAAACAAATATCTACTATAAACTAATAATATATTTATGAATATATATAGTTCATTAATAGTAATTGTTTTTAAAACGCGCGTATATGAATATTATTAAGTAGGTCACCCTGTTTTATATTATTTTTCTATTGTAAACATTAAATACAGTATAAAAAAATCTTGATTCTTCTCTATAAAATCTAACTATATATTATTAAATTATATATATATAATTTTGTCACAACATTTTTTTAATATCTGAATAAAATCATATCATTATTTTTAATTTATATATATATATGGATTTATTAATAAAGTGTCATTAAATATACAGCTAGTAGCATACACACACGATTCAACTCTCATTCAATTATGTTCAATTGACGCTACAATATTATAAACAAAAAGTATACATATGTATTTTGGTTTAATGCTATTATCGTTTACAATCACAATGTGTTCACAACTATCGCAGAGTTGATATCCTTGCCATTATTAACCCTATCTACCATATCATATCATAATTTAATCCTTTCTATTAGAATGCGTTATCAAAAATTCATGAAAATTTTACTTTTGTATGGTAGGATGCTATAGGGAAGAACTTATATAGACTCTGTAATGAGAAAGTCTAATATGAATATGTGTGAAAATCTTCTAATTTTGATAGTTTACGTTTACAAGACGAAAAAATCTCGATATAAATATGAAATTTTCCAAGTCATTAAACTTGTTAAATGACTGTTACATTTTATTTCCATAAAATTTCGATTTAATCTCTATATCTGTACGGAATCGTATACGCTTCAACAACAAAATTAATAATTTGTGTGAAAATTAAATTATGTGAATATGAGTATATTTTATATTAATAAGATAATTTTCATATATTTCATATATTATTTTGAAAATTATTTACATACAATTATTATTGATAAGTATTTTCCCGGAAAACATCATATATGTATTTTTTTTATGTACTTTTTACAATTTTTTCACATCTAAAACAATGTTTAATGTTTACAAACACAGCCACACACACATAATAATTATTATTAATAATTAATAACATAAATAATTTCAATTAATATATTGATTAGATATTAGATTACAATTAAATATGTTACGCATTCATTCATACTGATAAAAAATTCTATTATGGGGCAGACTGAAATAGTTAATAATTAATATAATTATGACAATTTCTATGGGTTTTCGTTTTTAACAGTAATTGCAGATAAAAAGACCTTAAAAATTATATATAAGGCCAGCGCACCTAATATAATAACTTGTAACAGAGAAGAGATAAAAAAAATTACAAAATATAATATACGTTAATTTTGTGATCTATTCAAAATATATTTTTAAAATCGAATTATCTGCTAGGTGCTAGGTGCCTTTTCTGTTCATTAACCGCCATATGCCGAATGTATTAAGTACTAAATATAATTATATATTTTTAATTATTATTATAATCTGTTATCTTAACATACATACACACACACACACTCAGTAACACATCACCTATGCACAAACAATAATACTTTTTCTTATTCTTATCTTTTTAACGTTTTTATTGAACTATATATACAAACCAATATATAATTTATAATTCAAAAAACCACATATATATATAAAACATCCAGTGGCAAAGCCAGAGAAATAGCATTCATTTATTAATATCACTATATTTTTCATATACCACAGAACAAAATTAAACATATTCCGGAAAATAAGATCTTTACAAAATTATCATCTTTTTTACTTGCGGGCCATACTTTTAACAATGTTCCATGTTTATATACATTTCATTATAATCAATTGCCAATATTTCATAGAAGAGATTTTTAAAAACAATTTACGCGTTCAAAAGATATGACCCGTTTGCCAAACGATGATACAGAGAAAATTTTTAAAGAAATTTGTGGTACTGTATAAAGTGTGAATACCCAATTCAAATGGTACAAAAAATATATACAGTATCATTTTTTCATGGTACACATAATTTCAGTGACATAAAACAGAAAATCGGTCATATCTTTATCGGAAGCGAGTGAATCGATTTTAAAAATCTCTTCTATAAAAGCTTGGAAATTGATTATAATTTACTATTATGTACACAAAAAATGGAAATCGGTTAAAGCTGTTGCCTATAATTAAAAAAGATGATGATTTAGTAAGCAGAGAATTCATTTTCATAATGAAGTCTACTTTCCAAGTGGGCTACCAGAAAAATATAGTGATATTATAATTTGAATATATTTTTTCAAGCTTCGCAATTATTACAAACATCTTCACATATAATTTTATTTATAGTTACGTTACATAAATATTTATATTTATAATTAGAAAAGATATAAATAAACGGATGAGAGATTTTATAAATTTTTTAGCCTATTATCCTATTATTTTATAATTTATTTATATGAAACTATTCGTTTTTTTAAATTAAATATATATTTCTTAAAAAATTTATATAATAATTCTTTAATTTTTTTTTCCATTTCATGATTTTAATGAAAATAAATATAATTTTTAATTTACATCATTTTTTACAACCTGATTATTTCTTTTCATTTTTTTTTTTTAATGATTACACAAATTTTATAAAATAATTTGTAATAATTAAGCCTATAAAAAAAAAAAAAAAAAAATTGATAATTTTCAGATAATTTTCAGATAATTTTCAGATAAGTTTTTCATCTATAATTTAAATATTGATGCGCTTTTTAAAAGTAGCAACAAAATATATTAAAGATATTTATTTATAAATTTATTTAGAATAAAAAACGGATTAAAATAAATAGTTTAAGAATTTAATATTTTTATATAATTTGAGATTTTTTTGCTATAGATGATGAGGCCCTCGTATATTATTAAAAAGTTAATTAATACGTAACTCTCTACACATAATTATTAGAATAATAACATATAGGGATTGTAATTTACCTAAAAATATAGTGTGTAATACAAATTTTGATTGTATCAAATTTGGTTTTACGTATGTTAATTGTTAAATCTTAAAATAAATTTCATATCTTTAACCGTTCGCATTTAAAATGAAATGAGTAAAGTTTTTATTTAAGTGGTTAGATTTTTATATGTGATTAGATGTAAAATTGAGTTTAACAAATATATTACCTATAAATTATTATTTCATATTCAAAATCAATTTAAATATAATAACTTTTATTTTAGTAAAACACAATGGGGTGGCCTTCTAATTATATTTTCGGCCATCACCGCACACTGTATTTTAAATGAATTTTGAAAATACACACTAATTTTTTTTTATATTGGTGTTATATCTGATATTTGGCAGTGCATAATGCATTTATAACAAAATTGGTTAGTACAACAACGTGAATAGGACACCACAATTTTCTTCTATTAATTACCTTGTTTTCAAAACAAATTTTTTTGTCAATTGGCTATTTTTTAAAGTTACTTGAAATCACAATAATTTCTAAATCCATTTTATTATAGAGAGCAATTTATAATTCAAATCAAAATGCGTTGTTAATAAATTCACGTGGTAACAATTTTCAATGTAAATAAAATGTAAAAACACATTTCCGTATGTGGCAATGAGATAGAGAATTCTATTCTTTTTTTTTTAACCAAACCAATACAATAGATTTTGGTTTTGGTTTTTAAACAAAACTAGGAAAATAATTTTGAACTAAAATTCGAACCAATTCTAAACCAATACTGGAAACACTATTAATGTATTTGTATATTTTCATTAAACAATAATAGGATAAAAGAATGTAATAGAACAAATATAATAAAAAAATGGTTATAGAAACTCACCCAACATTAACAAATAATCACATAAAAGCAGACATACTACAATCTACAATAGAAGATGATGGATCTTCTGTTATATAACTATATTTATATGTCTCCGGATTCAGTTTCCAGAAAATGTTTCTTAATACACACTATTGTTTATAATTAATTTCAATTATTTATTACATTGTACACACACAAAATGAATATTATTTTAGATTTAGATAAAAGAAATATTTGTTATAACTTTATTCATTAATTAATTGCATTTAAAAACTTTTTCACACAAGCACCAACAATTGAATAAAAGTTGTATGGGAAAAAAATAAATACTTCTTACAAAACTATAACGGATAAAATTACAAACAATGAAATATTTATTTAATTTATTTATTGTATTCATATTTATATGGAGACAGTACAAGGCAACTGCACTTTGAGTTTGAAAACATGTAACATAAAAACCCAAAAACCACACCCATACGATGAAAAGACAAAAACAAAAAATTGAAACGAAACAAAACAATATTCTGTTGTTAAATTTAAAATTAATTAAGGTTCATGGTCATACCGTCGAAAGAAGAGAAACGTTTTAATAAACGAAAAAAAAAATAATAATAAACACTAACAAAATGATGTAATAATGGGAAAAAACGATGAAGAAATACCAATGATTCCTTTTGAATAGGCGATCGAAATCTATAAAAAATAAAATAGACAATAAACTTCGTTTACGATTGATCGAGAAAAATGGATAATGGATGTGGTGGTTCAGAATAGGTAAAAATTGATGATAAAGCTAAATGGTAAATTGATACAACTTTAGGATGAGTGCGTAGTTGGTGCGGACATAAAAAGATAGTACTTGGATTGTAAATCATAACGTACGTAACGTAGATCGTGTCCGAAAAACAGAATAAAATATTTTTAAAATATTTGGTGAACAAGAATAGCAGTACCGACAATTATTGTTGAAACTAAAATCATTTTTCCTTTTAATTTATTATAAAATTATAGATGACATGAATAAATTCATATGTGATTTAGTTGCGAACGTGTTATAAATACAATTAACTTCCAATTAGTTGGATCGTTTATAAAATGTAATGTACCTTATAACAACTTAATTACGCATCTTTTTTATTAATTTATATTAAATTTCAACAATATCATTATGTACAATAAAACCAAATTAAATACGTGTCTCTCACGTTACAACAAACAACTAACTATATAATCTGAAGAACCAAAAATACCATATACATTCCCTATATGTTTTCTATATACATATTTTAATTATAACATAAATTTTTAATTCACTTGTAACTGTGCAAATACAGGATAAAACATTGTTACCTATATTGGATTTGATACTTTTAAATTTAAATCAGATGCGATACATCCGCACTAGTATATTTTGTTTTAAACAATTAACAATGCGAAAATATAAATTTGATGTAAAATCTATATATATTTTTTGAGTTTAAAAAATATTACTATATAATTTTGTTTATGGTTTTTAAATTAATGTCTGTTCGTATTTGTTTTTAACTATATGTTTTGTTACAAGTATAAATTTATTGAATTTTAATTGGTGGAAGACTATTTTTTTTTTAATAAAATTTGTATAACAAATTCCAAACGCTATACAGAGAATTAATTATAATTTTTTAACATAATCAAATTGATGAATACTCTCCTTATATATCCGTAGCCGTAATGCTAATGCTACAATCGTCATAACTTTCACACAATCTAACATATAAATGCGATCAGTATTTCGGATTACATTCTACTGTGGAACAGCAGATATTCATTTGAAAGCATGAATAAATGGCTCGCTCACTGAGGACACCACAACAGTCATGTGCTCTTGTTTAAATTAGCCTTACTATGTCAAGGGGTATGGTATGGTGATACAAATTCTCCAAAACTGTATCCATAGTCAATCATCAGATGTGAAACGGATGGATACAAGAAAATAGAAGCAATACACAAAAGTTGATGGTTGACTTAAAATGCATCAACACATATACGGACACAAGTGTTACATCGTTGTGTGTCTAATAAACTAACAAAAATGAAAACTCAAAAATCCCAACAGTCAATATGGTAGTTAGAATGATACTTCAGCTAGAAGAGAATTCAGATGTCACATTTATAAGATCAATTCAGTAAAAAAACTCAGATTCGATGAGTGAGTGTGTGGCATAAGTTTTCGTTAAACATTTATAATCGAAAAACAAATATGAACTCACTGAAGTTCTGCATCTGCAGTCGAGTTGCCAATGAAAGAATTCATATTGTTCCTTAACACGGCGCTGCGATCAAGTGATGTTTGTTACTCCACCGCAACGCAAGAAGACAAAAAAGAATGTATAAGTTAAAGATCAACAGGTGTAATGGTGGTATCCGTCAGCGAAAGAAACAGTGAACCGCTGCAAGTGACTCAAAATGTTTTCATGTGAATAGAATGACAAGGTTGTCCAGGTGATCATGTGTGTGTGCTGGATTAAAGGATAACGACAAATGTATGACAACAAATAAAAAGTAAAATATTTTATAGAAAATCCAAATCAAATGTTCAACGCAGACATTGAATTATTTATAAATGTCCTATACATAAGATTTGAAAATATTCCTATATGAAAATGAAAAATACTTAATTGTTGAGCTCGATACATAAAAATTCCATCAAAGTCATCGATGATTTATTGAGTCGATAATAATCCTTTCAAAAATTGATACTTAATAACTACAGTGGGTATACGAATTTCTGGATGAAACGATGACATTTATTACATGAAATTTTATGTCGTTTGAAAGCGATTGCGTATATATTCCTGAAAAATAATACTTTATTTTGTGTATATCTTCTGCGATTCTATCTAAATGTCAATTTCAAATTGCGATTTTCAAATGAGTATTATAATTTGATTATGTTGAAAATAGAAGAAACATATTCTAAAAAATAAATAACAATTAGGAAATGGGAAATGTTATCCATTTTTTTTAAACTATATTTTATATACTACTTTTTTGTCAATCTATTTTTAATGTTTATAATTTGTTTTCATTTATATGCGTTGTATTAAAAATATTTTCATTTTGAAATTTTATATATAATTATTTAATTTAATAATATATAATTTGCAGAGATGATTTGTAAAATATTTCCATATACATGTAATTTTTTTTAATTAATTAATTAATTAATTAATTATTTATTTATGTTTCATTAAATTTATTTAAAAATAAATATATTTATATCTTTATCTCTGGTCTGTTTGTCTATCTACGTATCTATCTATCTAACGATCTATTGATTATAATAATAACAATTATTGTATTTACATTTTTTTATATGATTGTTGTTGGATATATAAATATTCTTTGAATTAATTATAAAAAAATTTATAAATAATATATAAAATGACTGCAAAAATTTTAAATTTAATTTAAAAATGATATTTAAGCATTTAGTTTTATAGTACCATTACCATATATATATATATATATATAATTACGAGTATATTTACGAAGCTGTTCATATATATTTTTAATACATAATTATAATTAAATGATTGTTATAACATATCGCTCACTTTTTGTCTTAATTATAAAATTTTAAATTTTCGAAAATTATATTTATAAACAAAAATAGTTATATATAGTTACATTTACTATATGAAAATATACAATGACACAAAATTAATTTATATTATAAATTTATTCATAATGTGATGATGATGTGATTTTATCGATATTTATATGGATTTAAAAAATAAATAATAAATGAACCGCACGAATATGTATTTGTAATTAAAATAAATAATAGGAGTAATATAAAAAATTATTATGGTATAATTAAAATAAAAGAAATGATACCCGTGTACGTCTAGCATCTCCTTTGCCCCTTCGGGCCATCCCGTACTGTCACATACTCGCCTCCGTACTCGATGATGATCCCTTTGAATCTCCAGCAGCACCGGTACCACCTTCATCATCACGTGAACTGCCAGATGCTGCACGACCCGATAATCCACTAAAGTCAAGTTTGTACTGGTTTTTTTTTTTTAATGTGGACAAATAAATGTAAAATAAATATTTATTAGAATTTTAAATTTAATTAATAAATATGTTAATTTGTTATAAATTAGCGCAGTTTAATTTTTATTTTATTGTATATTTGTTATTAAAAAGCAAAATTGTATTATGAAACTATATTTTCTATGTGTAGGAAAAAATAATACTTTTATATTAATATTGGTTTGATATAGTAACAAAAGTTAATTCTCTAATCTTAATCAACAAATAATTTATATTATCCCAAGTGGTTTTTTGAGAAATCCATATACCATCAATTGAACTGGAATAGATTCACCGATGCTTCAATCGCAACTATTATAACAATAATGTAGGCCAAAAATTGGTATTATTTCAATCGTAATTAAAATTGTGAATGAACTATAAAAAGGTTTAGAACTTTTTTCACCTCAAACCAATATTAATACCAATCATATTATTATGTATTATTAAATTTATTTATGTTTGTGTAATTATTATTGGATATGTTGTTATATATACAACTATAGGTTAAAAGCTTTTATTTATTTAAAAGCTCTATTACTTTTACTGTATTATATTTTATTTTATATTAATTTTTACTAATTTATAGAAATTATAATATAAATACGGACTACTGAGTTAGTTAGTTAGTATTTTTATACATATTATTTTAATGGATTATTTAAATTAAATTAAATTATATAGTTAATTATTGATTAAAAACAATTAATATAGTCTTTATATTATTAGTTATAGACTGCTTTTTTTCAAACACACACAAATAATTATTAAATTATTTCTTACTGCGTTTCATTTAATAATAAATGCTGCAAAAATGTAAAAGATGACTGACAAAATAAAAATGTACACTTTGTGATTGAGAGAAATAAAAGTATTATAGAACTTGTTGCTTTTTTTTTGTACATTATTGTGTATATGTATTTGATGATTACATTTTAAGAAATTGAACTTGTTGTGGCATACATAGAACATGCTATTAAGAAAAAATTATAAATATAAATATTAAATAAATTTATTATAATGTATTATTAAAACGGCAGTGCGGGTTACAAAGTGTGTTGTGAGTGTAGGAGGAGAGGAGCCCCGATTTTATCGTGAAAGAATACGTGATGGGTCACAAACTAAATTAAAAACGGAATACATAGAGGGGATATTATGATAAAGGGATTAAACAAATACTGTTGACTCATTCAAGAAGACATTCCGGTAGAAATGTGAAATATGAAAAATTATTTTGTATATACTCTGGTTGTAAAGTGAAGCAATCATCAGCGCTATATGGTGCATTAGTTTGGTGGAAAGATCTTAAATATTACCTGAAGTATGTGAAGAATGTGTAGAATGATCAGATTGATCTACTATATCAGGTAACCATGTTACTAGGGATAATATATAGTTCAACATTCAATTGAACAATTATTGATAAAAAAAACGTTTTAGAACGCAAAAGATATACTTTCAGATTAGGATTGCTTAAAGATATAGATGGAACCATTTTTGTCAACATATAGCCATCGATAAATGCGGTTGTTTTTAGAACTAATTACATACAATCACAATATAAACGTAACAGGTCTACGGGCTTCATGTTGTAAACAATCTAATATATGAAAATATAAATGTCGAATATATTATGAAAGTATAAAAAAACATCAATTTTAAAATATAATTGAAATAAAATATAAATTAGGTATTCCTTCAGTTATCTGTGACTCCACTACTGCCGCATATTTAATGTGTATATATAAATATTATATAAAACAAGTAATATATAACTTAACTATTTTATTATATACAAAAATATACCATATATATTTCTCCATAATATATATAAAATTCCGGCAGACGGAAATCATTAGCAAACATTTATTTATATATTAAATCATAGGTATATGATAAAATAAAAATATAAAAACATCCCCCATTTCTATATTATGGAAAAGCGAGAGACATTCAACGGATAAATTATGGAGAAAAAAAAATGTTTATAATGCGAATTTAATATTAATATTAAAAAAAAAAATCCTGTGAATTTTCATATTGTAAAAATTAAATTTAATTCATATTTTGTCATTAACTTTAATTTTAAAATGAATTTTTAAATCAAATATTATTATTATTATTATTATAAGAATAGAATCCATTGTCTTGTTGTGGGATTTAAAAAAAAATAATAAATAAATATAATTTAAAGCTGCTCTGCATTAAAACATATACGAAACGAAAGTTTACCTATAAAAACTCATAATAATAATTAAATGCATTGAATTTTATGCGTTATCATATATAAAAACGTCACAACCACCCACCACAAATTTATTTATGCGTATTTCTATTTATTAAAATGTTTTAATATATACATTTTATATTCTGTATTTTCAAACACACATGTGGTTTTTATAAATTTAAATCAAAAACAATCTTTATATGTACTCGTATATTACATTTCAGTATAAATATTATTTCACAACACACCATATTTTGTGTCACATCTGAATTTGTTAATGCAACAAAATAACACACAAGTGAAATATAATGTCGTAAAAATCTATGTTATACCATTGCAAATGTGGTTTTTAGGTATACAATATACTCTGTGTATATAATATACTATGCATTCATAGTCGCATAAACAGTCGCATAGTCATTTTGGTGGTTACCCACAGATAAACTGACATTATTATTTCATATTCCTCTCACCTAATAAAACATCAATATGTTGTGCACATATCCAAGGTACATTCCGTTTTGAGTTTTACATGCGTTGGTTTTTTATGGTGAAGGGGGGTCATTCTATATTTTCAACTCCTATAACCCAAAACTGCCCAAAATACAATGATAAAAAAATTGATATTGTAAAATAAATGCATTACTTTATCACCCCTATTCAAACATATGGTGGCTCAAATCAAAAGGTGCTGATTTTCTTTATTGATTTTATTTACATATTACATATTTCCATATAACTGATTTTCTGTTTTTTATTCCTTCAGCTTGGCTGACAATTATTTCCTTCAATTTAATATTTTCTGGAGATATTGTGTGTAGTACAGAAAAATGCAGTATAAATAGCTAGTTACTATGACTATGCAATTTAAACAGGCACCTGGTCAATTTGCTAGTTTTTCAATAAATATTGATAAAATTTTCTGTGTAAGTGTAAATTAAATTAGTTACTTAAAAAAAATTTTAGAAAATTTATATTCAGGTCAAATATCCACTGATCGGTATTTCAATTTGATCATTTTTTAAACCGATTTTGATAATTTTTATTTAAATCCATAGGTTTATAGAAGAATTATTCGATGAACAGTTCATAAATAAATGATTGGATACCCAGTTAGTCAACTGGAAATATGAAATTTATGGTTATTTTTGAACCAATTTAGATAAAAAAAAATTATGTAGATTAAAACTGCGACATAATATATTAAGCAGTTCATATGGAAATTCTGAAAATAAGATACTATGTTTCGCAAGAAACTATAGTCAAGATAACTACCATGCAAGGGAATTGAATAAAATTTTAAAGTATAAACACATATTTAAAATTTGGTAAATATTGCTACGGATAAAATATAATCATATGTTGAGAAGAATTCGTACCTTAGAAAATTGCTTATTTATATAGCGTACATAGTCAATGCACTGTACTAACTTAACTTTTTAAAATAACTGCTGGACTTAATTTATGGTATTTACGTGCAATGTTAAATTTTTCAAAAATATCAAACCAGATTAATATACATAGGTAAATTTACATGCAGATTTATAGTGTCCCACACTTTTTTCACGCATACTTCAAATATGCCAGGGAAGATCTATACATATGACCGACCCTGTGTAGACATTACAAAACCAACAAAATAAATACTAAAGTTGTTATTGGAGGTATATATTAACAAAAGATATTTATCTACAAATGTTTCGAATACAGTATATATTTATGTGATATCAAGTTAATAGTTCGGTTTGAGATTTGACATCAATCGTCATAAATATACACCATAAATAAGAAAAATGAAATTCCAAACAAGAAAATTTCATATTCTTAGTATTTCCTATACAAAAATACATAATTTTATAGCCTATAAATTAATATCCTAATGATATAAAATACTATACGTATACGCAATGTATATTTATTTTAAGCAACTATCCTACTATCGTTAACAATATAATTTATACAGAACAATGTAAGGTTCAACTTCAATATATTGTAATATAAGCAATAATTATTCAATTATATAAATTTTTATAATGAAATATAATATATAAAAAATATTGGAGAATATATAAAATTTGAAATAGTTTATGGTTTAATTTACAAAAAAAAAATTAAATTAAATTAAATTATAATACGTGAAGAAAGGCTCTATAAAAAAAAATCGCCCAATGAAAAATTGCCCAAAAACGATAAATGTAAAAAAAAAAAAATGTCCCTAAATAAACAATTGATTTTTTAAATCACTACCATAAATTTTTAATATTGAAACATATGAGCCATTTTAAATTTATAGTTGGCTAATAAAAAAGACTGATGATGGCATTATAATTGTCCATATATCGATTGAATAAAATAAAAGTCACCACTAATGCCATGCGGTAATTATTAAATTTTTAACATAGAATTTGTAATTCAAATTATAATATTTTTCATTGATTTTTTAGGGTAATTTTTTAATTTCAATTTAGTTTTTGGGTGATTTTTTTATTGGATATTTTTTTAGTAGAGCCCTCGGGCGGTCTAAGAAAATATATCATGTGTGTGAATATCGCTATAAGGGATTATTTAATATTTATAGACATATTTATATTCAATGAATACTTAATTTATAAATTTTAAAATGGCCATTAAATAAATATTTAAATATAATACGATGTTATTTATAATAGATTTAAAAAGTGTATAATTAAACGAAAATTACCAATAATTATTATTATCACGATATTCCATTGGCTGGGTGTGTGTGTGTGTGTGTTTGTGTGTTTATTTGTTTGTGAGTCGATAAATAATATATTTTTGTATTTTTATTTGTACAAATAATACACAAAATAAATAATTAAATAAAAATTAAATAAGTAATTCTTTTTCTGTTTTTTTGGTATTTTGAAGTTGCGATTTAAAATTTATAAATAATGTGTAAAAAATATATATAATGTTTTTTGGTTTATATTTTTTTTGTGTATGTCATTTTGCAACAAAAACTATAAATTATTTGTGTATAAAAAACCCTAAAATAATTAAAAAAAAAATTAACAATCATCTTATCAATTAAATTACTTACTTTATTTGCACAATCAAAACATGTTGTTACCACTTTATTGATAACATTCATAAGATTTTTTGTTTCCCGTATCACATGATCAACTTTAACAAACGTTGCGGCCTTACCAACGGTTGGATCTTTCACAGTAAATTGTAGTGTTTGTACATATGTTGGTACTTTATCTAAATGATCGAGTAATTCTTTTTTTGGTTCACCAGCTGGAACCTATTTTATTTTACGAATGCGAATAATATACAAATTTTAAATTAATAAATACGAAAAATTCTATACTAAAATCAGAGGTGTGGCCGTCGTGCTGAAATCAATTCAGACGGTGTTTCTTCACATTTTTCTTATGTTTTCTTGTGCGTGTTTTATGATGCTTTCAGCATTTAGTTACCATTTCAATATCAATCGTTATTGTGTTGAATTCAAACATATACATATTTTGTATAACTATATAGATATAACTGAGTGACTATTTAACTTATTGTTACGAACAAGCAACTGGAGTATACAATTCCATTTCAAATTCTTCTCACAATATGTATATGTTGATGTGAATATTCATTATGATAAAATGAACTCACCAACAGTTGTAAATAATGGGTGAATTATATTTTTGCACACATGAGCTTAACAAAGGATCAAATTTATGGCACTTTCTCTGAATCAACGAAAGAACAATGTCTGTACTGGCATCACAATGGTAAATCAACGAGAATATTCAATATAATTAAAAAAAAGTATTAGGTATGTGTGCAAGGACTTTTAACGGTACGCGATGACTTGATTTATATAAATATATTAAAATTACCTGATATGAAAATTGTCGTACAACTTTATATAACCGATTAGCTTCTTCGGCAAAATATTCGGCTTGTGTAAATAGATCTTGTGTTGTACGTAATGTGCCCTCACCTTTTGTAAATTGATACATTGAAAATGCCATGGCTGACATATTTTTTGCCCTTTTCACAATATCATTATTTTCATCGGATGCACCATTCCATTTATCCGTTTCAGCATCCATTTCATTGGTTAACATTTTCATTTCTAAACCGGCTTTGGCAATTTTTTCTTGTTCTTCTACATCTAAGCGCACAGATTTTAAAGGTTTTGATGTTGTACCGTGTTTCTATATATTACAAACAAAGAAATATTATAAATGTTACATAAAATATGTTATATATATATATATATCGAATTTCGACAATTACAAAACAATAAATAATATAAAATATTTACCCCTGGTCGTGGAAGACTTAAATATTCGGTTCGATCAGGTTTTGTTAATGCCTGTGCCATTTCAATAACTTCTTTTGATATTGATGTAACATCACTTGTTAACCATTGCCACATATCAGCAAATACTTCTAAATTTTCTTTTACAATTTTACTTGATGGATACGATGATAGTGCACGGGCTGCTATAATTACTTGGGGTCCATAAATTCGTAAATTAATTTCCGTGAATTTAGCTTGAACTTGTAATGTTTCCGATAAGGCAATATGTCTTAATAGTTTACATACCTATATAGAAAATATTTTATTATATATTATATGTGTCGAATAAAACTAACAATAAATAAAAATATAAAATTATAAACCCTCTGTCTAAACAAATGCCTGAACTTTCATAAAATCTACAAAATTCGGTGATAACATATGTGATATTGGTTGTTGAAAAGACTGATGTTGTGTCAAAATTTCATGGCATCCTATTTGCTTGTAAACGCAAAGTTATTACGCTCGTGAAAACATTGGTACGATAATGAAAGAAGTGGAGGGACAAAAATGTTAATTATAGGAAATAATAATATTAATAATGAATTGAATAAATAAAAAGAATTAACTCACTACTTTAACTAACCAACTGTTATTTTTCGGGAATTTTTGAGACGGAAGGTGTATATAATACTCTCATCGTGGAGCTATATACTTTTAGATAATACAAAAAAAACCGTCATAGTAATTATTGTAATTTTAAACCCTCTTAGCATTCATTTTACTGATTATATATATTTTTACCACATGGATACGGCGGAGTTTACATTTTTATACGTAATAATCAATAAAATGAATTCATTTTTTAGTACAAATATTTAAATAAAAAAAAAATTACTTCAATAACATGATCAATAAATTCATGAAAACGTTCAGCACATTCTTTTAATCGATCTAATTCCTGTACTAATGCAACATTCCTGAGCATATTCACTAAATCAATACCAAGTTTTATATTATTATTTAATTCGGCTGTTTGATCAGCTGTGGCCATTGCTAATTGTGTGGATAAATCTTGTGCAGCACCCAACACACAATCAACGGCTGCATCAATCTCAAAATGTGCATTTGGAAATTGTTCCATATTGACGGCAATGCGTAAACATTGATTTAATTCTAATTTTACACGATCACATAATAGTAATATATTTTCACGATGTTCATGTGTTGTATAGGCTGAATCTGTAAAATCTTGTGTTTTTTCTACAACTTTATCTAATGCAATTAATAAATGTTCCCTTGTGTGCGGTGATAATATTGATATTTCAGCATTTATCACATCATTTCTACTTGTAAAATTTGGCATATCACGATCTAAACTTAAATAATTTCTACTTTTATTATTATAATATTGCTGCTGCTGCTGATGATGATGATGATGATGTTGATGATGATGATGAGGATTATTATTATTTATATTATTCATATTATTTACAATATGTCTATCACGTTCACTATTGCTTCGCATTAATTCACGTCTATTACCACCATTATTTAAATGTTCATCATGTTCACGTATAATACTACCACTAGCACCAGTATCTCTATCTCTACTATTATTATTATGATTATTACTATTAATATTATTGCTATTATTATTAGTATTATTATTATTATTATTATTAAGACTAGCACAACCACTGATATTATTACTATTACAATTATTATTATTATTATTATTATTAATACAATTATTATTATTTACATTATTATTATTATTACTATTACTAATATTTGATATGTCTTTTAAATTTGATTTTAATTGTAATGATGAATTATTGTTATTAATATTGTTAATATTATTAATATTATTATTGTTATTTGTCGATGGGGGATTTATACATTCGAATCGTGGTCTTGAATGCTCTATTAAACGTGAAAAATTTCTTAAACTATTTGCCGCCGTACCACGTTCTGTATCCCAATCAATTGATTGATCGACGGCTGCACGAGCTGCTGCCGCTGCCGATGCTGTTGATGTTGATGTACGTCGTTCGGATGCAGCGGCTTGTAAAATACCATCTTTTACAACATAATGTATTAAATCCATAGCACGTCGCATTTGACAAAATACAGTATCACGATTTTCTTTTGAATATGAACATTCTGGATGTCGCAAACATGATTTGGATGAAGTTAATAGCATCATTGTTGAACGTTCTAATACTTGTCGAGCCGATGCCATTTGGGCACGTCGTCGTTCATCTTTAAGATCACTTTGACGATCACCTAAAAATAATATATGAAAAAAACGTTTACAATTTAATAATATTTTATTTTACACATAATATCGAATTTGTATATAGAATGTTATGGTACACATTTGGGTACATTACACTAATGGACCATTTACTCAAAAATAAAATTAATTGATTTAACATCTATAGCATAGTCATGGACTGTAATGAATGTTTGGTATATATGCTGTTTGTTATTATATCGTATTTGATATAGAAACATATC
Source organism: Bibio marci (assembly GCA_910594885.2). NCBI lineage: Eukaryota > Metazoa > Arthropoda > Insecta > Diptera > Bibionidae > Bibio > Bibio marci. Next base: position 26,148,671 of record OU343118.1, on the reverse strand, counting down.
AATACTGATTTAAGAAATCCATGCGAAACTATATAGTTTTTATAATGTAATGAAAGGATAGTATAATAATTGATTATTTATAGGGTAAGACATTTTCACTCAGTACCACTGGTTTTTACTGTGAGAGTTGAGCCTAACAAATGCAAATCGAAATTGGGGTGGTAATTCAAGAATTTTTAGCATTACATATTGACTGATAAATCTACAATTAAAGAAAATGAAAATAATACAACATTCAAATGAGAATGATAGTTGACGAATATGAACCTAATGTCGAGACTTTTTGTAATTGCGTACTTCACTATACCATCTAACACACTAACTGTATACGTGAATTTCTTAGGTCATAACTCTCCAGATAAATACTTATAACTATAATAAAAAGAGATTGCCATAGCGTTTTGGAAAGGTTTTCGATGTCCGCTTCAAATGCATATAGTGTTACCGTATCTTCATTGATTTTTGGAATTATTATGTCTCAGTTAAACACCTTGTACTGTATATACACTATTATAAAGAACGATTTAACATTCCGCACATTAATACATAAATTACACAAATTATTAAAGTCATTTATGTTATTTGACAATTTAATGGTATTATAAAAATAATCGTATAGTAGTTTTAAAAAAAAAAATTATATATTAAAACTAATTTTAAATTTAATAATAATTTTCATTTTCACTTTAAAATAAATGAAAATGCTTCGAAAATTTATGAATCTCTTTAAGAAAAGTTTTTTTTTTCCGTATACAACTATATTTTCAATTTAATTTTATTTTTAAAGCCATTATTATGTCGTCCCATTTATGTGGAGAATATTTAAACTTATATAATATCAGAAAGATTTTAAAATAAATTTAATTTATTTTCTTCAAAAATTTCTATAGAGAATATTTGTGAAAAGAAAATGTAATTCAATAAAGATGAAATGTTTTTCTTCTAGTTTTTCCATTATTATATAATATAGTTTTCATTTTTTTTTTCTTTCAATTTTAATATACACAAAAACATATTTCACATTATAATAATTCTATTTTAACGTTATCCTACATAAAATATTATATAGCTCAATTGTTTAGTATTGGTATGACCCTCTGCTGTCTTAAAAATTCTTGAAATTTCAGAAAATCTCATAATATTAGCGCTTTGCGCTAATTTCATTTTTGTACCGATGTCACTAATAAACTAATGGGGGGTTTGAGCGCAATAATTTTACTAGCAAAAAATGGAATGTCATGAAATTTTATAACACATCATCGGTAAAAGCTGTGTCTTTCTAACAACCAATATCATACGTATATGTGGTGTTATGAGATTATCAAAAATTTTTGAGATATTCGGTGTAATTATAATTTATATTTATACACACACGTACAACATCCATCTATATCAATCACGAAAAAAAAACTGAACAATTTTGGTTATGACATTTAAATTATATGAAAATAATTACAAAAAATGTTATTATCATTTCAATTTTAATGGGCTATAAATTCTCTATAAATGTACCGCATGTACATTAGTTCAACATATTAAATGGTTATAATTTATAATATATTAGTTCATCAATTGTTATTCTTCATTTTTGGCATTAGTATAAAGTTCATATACGACATTCACATGTATACGACAATATAAATTAAGCGCAAATCTTGAAACTTCCATGACTTTCGTTTGCTAGCAAAAATATCACTCATTGAAAATTTGTGTGAAACTTTTGCACATTTTGTTCAAGTTAAAGTTAAATCAATTTCAGACAGTCAATTTATTTAAATATAAGCAATTATATAGCAAGAGGTAATCGCAGGCAGCACAGATCATTTAGCGGCTTCAACAAACGTTTAACGATAGCTAGTATATATAGCAATAATTATATACTGAAAATCTTTTACAAGTATTATTATTATGGAATAAAATAAAAATATTCTTCTATATATAAATTTTTAGTTTATGGTGTAACACATTTTAATGACGGAGTATTTAATTATATATAGATGAGTTTTTTTTTTTTCTATATACATATTGGAAGTACTTAATCATTTATAGATGAATAAATAATAATATATTTCAAGTTAGTTAATTTAATAAAATCATGTCAGCATTAATTTAATATAAATGCTTCGGAATGAGAAATTATTACATATAAATATTGTAATTAAAATAAAAATGAAATACATTTTATTATTGGGTTCTTTACACATATTTTGCTGTCAAAGTAGTAGTCGCTGTTTGTTTGAAGTGTTCAACAGTCATTTTCATTTTTTTTTTTTTTGTGTAGACAATTTTTTGTACAAAAGGAAAACGTTATTTTTCAAGCTATAATTTTACTTCATTCCACGCCATACTTCTACACATCACAATTAAAAAATCATGGGAATAAGTCACATGTAATAAATGTGTACATCGAAAAGTATTTGCGCTACTTTTTGTTTTCCTGGAATCAAGCGGCGCGAGATGTTATATGTCAACAAATAAATTGTAAAAGTCTGTATATGCATCATTTTCGGAACCAAACACATGAACTTTGTAGTTTCATTATGATGTGATTTAGGTTCAATATATCGGTTTCCGATTAAAAATATTACATTATATATTGTTTATGTGTTTTACACTACTCGTATACATATTTATTTTATCTATTTTCTGCATACATCAATGTTAAATAAATATTATAATTTATTATATTCCAATATTGTGTACATTTACACATTTACGTAATTTATATTATAATAAGTTTCTTCAATTTATTTATTTATACACATAATATTTTATTCGTTCAGGTATCGAGACTGAGGAGACATCAATATTTTAAATCACACCAAAAAGCTGTCAGTATAGAAGTAGTAGAAACAAACACACAAATCTATCTATAGGGATAATAATAGCATATGTCTTCTGTAATAATACGTATAGTAAGTTTACATATATTTTTCCTTTTTATATACTGAATTCAGGTATAAATTACATAATATTAATACAAACATATAAATAAAAAATTAGAACATTCAATGGAAAATGGAAATAAAACAAAAAATCTATATAGAAAAACAAATATACGGCATAGAAAAAATATATATAGAAAAACAATATAAAATTGGAAAGACACAAGCGACATTTGCTGATGACAGTATAAAATTAATCATTTTTATGGTATATAATATATGTATTATAGACACAGTCAGCAATATTATAGTCCTGTATCGTCGGTATACACCATATGTTACAATAAAAAGGGAAATTTAATGGTATTACAAACATATCGAGGTGTACTATAATAAATAGTAAATATACACACAATGTATTGAATATAAGGAAAGTAGTATATAAAAACTATAAATATTTTTGTTATTTCTTGTCATGGTATATTTTTTCTTGTTTCTATATAATTTTACAGGCAAAATTTTTAGGGATCGCAGAAAGCTAAACATTTCATGTATTTTATATTTTTTTTTATATACAATGTGTGGCTATAAAATAATGAGACTAAGGCCCGTAAAACATTTTATTTTAACATTTATATACATTATTTAATTATAATCCTGCTTCAATATATTGTACATCCCTCTGCCATATCCCAAACATCCGTATTGTTAAAAATGCAGTGCTGAAAAAATATTCTTCTATGTGAGCTCCTTCATCATGATACGTGCCGATTCTTCTTTAACTGCTTCAACAGCCTGAAATCTTGCTCTTTATTGTTGAGTTGAACAAGAGCCTCAAGAGGTAGTTCAGCTTCAGAGACCCGGTGTGGAGGTATACACAATCCAATGAATATCGAGAAAAAAAAAACCAATTATCATCACTTTAAATTTTTATTTGCTCATTCCAGTTATTTTAGTTCTTTCAGTGAAGTTCCAATGCATTGATTGACGTTTATATATTTCCTGAATCATATAAGTTTAAAACGTTATTACGCATGTTATTATAATTTTCTACAAGAAATTTGAATCATATTCATGAGTTACTTTTTTATTTGATTATCAGAATATTAAGCACAATTTTCGTATATTAAAATTATTATATAAAATTTGCCTTATTTCATTCTTTGGCAAAATTCTACCATTTCAGTAATCACACGATTAGTTAAGTAAGTAAGATTAGTTAAGTAAGTAAGATTAGTTAGTTAACCGACGGTCAGATCGGATTAGATTATCGACACTTCTATGCTCTCGATTATTTATAATTTTTTCGACAAAGACAAAAAAAAAAAAACTGATCTTATATACAAACGAATTGTTACGGTCAGACTGACTAAATATGACTCTAAAGACACGGTAGTGGCGGCAATCGATAGATAATGTTTCAGCTGCCATTTTATCCATAGTTCTTATGCATCAATGCCATTATTTTATAGTCACACCTCGTTTCCTTCATCAAATAACAATTAAATAATAAGAGTAAATAGAAAGAATCGAATGTATGTAATTATATAAATTTGATGGATTAATGAATATTAAATTAAATCATTAATATTATATCATTAAAAAAAAACCATGTACCATTTTGCTGTGTGAGCTCTGTATCGGTTGAGTTGAATGTTCAGATATACGGCTATATAGTCAACGTCACAATTATTTATATTCATAAATTAAGAATTTTTAACAATTCATCAATTGATCTTTTTATAATTATTATGTTATTAAACTCCGGCAGGCGCACTTCATGATCGATTAGCATATATACATAATGTATACCTAATTATACAGGCTGTTCTAGTCAATATAACCCAAATGAAATTAGAGTGTGTACATATTAGGTTGTCAAATATCTCCCTTCCGCCTTTTTGTCTTTTTAATTTCGCGGCTATGTACAAAGCGCTACAGAGCTCGTGTCTGGCAACACTGTACATAATTTGAAAGCTCTTGACATAACAAACAAAACGACGCTATGTATGATTAGTTTGGATATTGCGTTCAACAGTTATAGACGTGTAAACATGGAGTTCACTAACGCCGAAATTCGCGCTATTTTAAAGTTTTCCTTCGTTAAAGGCAAATCCGCTAGAGAAACGTTCCGTGAGATTAATGGTGTTTTGGGGGATGGTACTCTATCACTTCGAACCGCGGAGGAATGGTTTCGACGATTCAGAGCCGGTGAAAACGACACCATGGATAAGCCAGCCGGCGGAAGACCTGTGACGACAAATACCGATCAAATCATGGAATACATCGAGTTAGACCGGCATGTGGCATCTCGTGACATCGCCCAGGAGATGGGAGTTAGTCACCAAACCATTTTAAACCATCTGCAGAAGGCTGGATACAAAAAAAAGCTTGATGTTTGGGTGCCACATGAATTAACAGTGAAAAATCTAATGGACCGAATTTCCATTTGCGAAATGCTGCTGAAACGGAACGAACTCGACCCATTCTTGAAGCGGATGGTGACTGGCGACGAAAAATGGATCACATACGACAATATCTAGCGAAAACGGTCGTGGTCGCAGGCCGGTGAATCGTCCCAAACAGTGGCCAAGCCGGGATTGACGGCCAGGAAGGTTTTGCTGTGTGTTTGGTGGGATTGGAAGGGAATCATCCACTATGAGCTGCTCCCATATGGCCAGACGCTTAATTCTACCATCTACTGCGAACAACTGGACCGCTTGAAGCAGGCGATCGACCAGAAGCGTCCAGAATTGGCCAAAAGGAAGGGTGTAGTGTTCCACCAGGACAACGCCAGACCACACACTTCGTTGATGACTCGTCAGAAGCTACGGGAGCTCGGATGGGAGGTTTTATCGCATCCACCATATAGCCCGGACATAGCGCCAAGTGATTACCACCTGTTCCTGTCCATGGCGAACGCCCTTGGTGGTGTAAAGTTGATCTCAAAAGAGGCTTGTGAAAAGTGGCTGTCCGAGTTCTTCGCAAATAAGGAGGGGGGCTTCTACGAGGGAGGTATTATGAAGTTGCAGTCTAGATAGAAACAGATTATCGAACAAAACGGCGCATATTTGAACTAAATCCGATTACTGTAACACTTTTTATAAAGCATTGAATAAAGAGCAAAAAGGTGGAAGGGAGATAGTTGACAACCTTATATATAGATGGGTTAATAAAATGAAAGAAAGAAATTATTCTAGCCCATATGTACCATTTTGGAACATCTTAAATTTACATTTGAGATACTGAAAAAATGATCTGAGCATCTATGCAGAAAAAAAAACCCTTGCACTGAAATCCATTTCATTTAAAATTAATTGCGGATGAAAATAGGTTAAATATTATAGGAACTATATATTATAGAATAATGATTATAATAATTATATAGTAATTCTATGTATATTATAAGTCAAAGCGAGGCGCTCACTCATAGGTAATTGGAAAAAATAAGATACGACAATATTTACAAAAATCATATTTCTGCAAAAATTTTCTATCGATTTAAATATTTCAAAAATTTATATTAATATAACTTTAAGAAGTCACTTTAAAGATAAATATATATTTATTACTTTTTCTTTTCACAAGACGCCACCCGCCACCGATATACGGATATATATTATGTTAAGTTATAGTTTATGTTTATGCTATTACATTAGAAACAATATAAAGGAATAATTAATCAAAAATATTGATTATAATGTCATATAAACACCTAATATAAGATATAAAATCATGTTTATCGCATATACGCAGATATAATTTATGTATTAACGTAATGTTATTGTATATTCAATTATTAATCAAACATACAATAGCAAAACATAATATTAATAATAATAATAATAATTCATTATAATTAAGTTAAATTTCAAAAGATACACAAGATTTATACTAAAATAAGGAAATGTATTCGAACGAATGTTGTGACCCGGATCAGAGTTTGTGGATGAAATCGAATTCTGATTTTTAAAACTATTTTATATGATCGTTACTATATATTTAAATATTCGATTTCATTTTTGGAACAACAGATCATATTACCAAGTTTCACATTTCATTCCTTTTTTACATATCCACCTTTTTATCTATATAAAATTAATTGTACCAATTGCTTATCTACACATTATTTTTTATATTATCTAATCATTCTTAGTTTATTATATTATATTAAGTGACTTCGTGTCTCATAGCTTTAATAAATAAATAAAAAATTCTCTAATACAATATTTAAATTAAAATATAATATTACCTGTAACATGTGCCAATTCAACCATTTCAATTCCAAAAACAGAAAATGCTTTTACAAATTCTGTAAAATTTGCAACCGATTCAAGTCTACCTAATGTTTTCGCTACCTTATCTTTAGCTAATAATACTTGTTTAACAACCACAATATCGGCTAATAATAAAACACGTGTAACAGAACTTAATAGGGAACGTGCAGCTCGTACCATTGCACTTTTACCACTAAATGGTACATCTGGTGGTGGATATCCAAGTGGATCTGTAGCAGCTATTTCACATAATTGTTCAATTGATGAACCTAAAAAGAAAGCAATTAATTAGAAAGAAAAAATTAGTTCAATATTTAGTTTACAAAGTTTAAATTTTCATCAATGCTACAATATATAATTTTATATTCATTATTTTAGTGTGAAATGTAACATTTCTATATTATACGTTGTCGTATATAATATGGATCAAAAGAGTTCCTTTTATACATTATACGGGAAAGAAAAAAAATGTTGCATACATTTTTATATTGGTGTTACAATTGGTTGAAACGTTGTTTTTAATAATATATTCGAAAATTATAAAATCTTTTAATGTTTTTACATAATATACGTACATTTTTAATGAATGCAAATGCACCTATGTATCAAAAAATATCTTTGAAGATTTCAATATGAATTTAATAATGATACGTGACTACAAAACCTCTGTCTGAAAAATAACCAGAATGGATTAAGAAATCAGCAACTGAAATATATATCGTTAAACAAAACGATAAAAACAAATGTGCATAAACGCTTCAGTGTACCAAACTATTATAAAACAGTATACCCGTTGTAGTGCCACTTGGAGTAAATCCATTGTAAAAACAAATAAGTATTGTTTTGAATTTTAACTTCATCAAACTAGAATTTTTGTGGATTTCAAAAAAATTGTTGGTTCGCGTTACATATGTTAATATGTTATTTGTCGGACACAGCTAATATATTGTACAATATTTATTTATATTTTAACATATTCAAGTTGGAATTCAATGTTTTCTATTCAAATTAATGCGCACAGCAGTGTATAGAAATGTAATGTATGTAGATATAACACAAAGTTACAATTGCATGATATAAAAATGCAAACACCTTATACAAACAAAGTGACTAATAAAAATGAAACAAAATTATACGGAATAAGTGCATATTATTACGAAATAGATTTAATCTAAATCTATAGCCAAAAATCCGGAATAATTCATGATGAATATTTGAATATTATATAAATAATAGAAATTGTATATAAATTTAAGATTTATATTTTATATTAAATATATAATATTTTATGTATTTTTTTTTCCAAGTGTTTCACAAAAATTTTACAATATTGTTTTTTATACACTGTACGATATATATTTATTTATGCACAATGATGTTATTAAAAAATAAAATATAATATATTCTACAACGAAATAAAAAGAAAAATCTACGGAAAATAAATAAATTCTTTTTATGGATTATGTCTGTGTAGTCTAGCCCCAACTCAAATACATCAAAATCTCATCCTCAAATTGTATATGTATGTCCAATATTATATCCATGTACGCGCGTTTGTGTTCGCATATATTCAAAATGCGACGACAAATATAGTAATACAACTGAAAAATAATAAAAAAAAACGCAGAATATGCTGTGAATTTTAACAATATATTTCGGATAGAAATGGATATGGAAAATATTTCAAATTATCTTGTGAAAAAAAAGATAAAAAAAAATAGAAATGGCATAATAAAAATCAATTCCTTTTTGTATTATTTCTATTTCTTTCTTTTCCTTTCCCCAAATAAATATCATTTGATGTTTGGCATTTTAATAGGGTATTATTAAAATAGAATGTGAAATACCAAACACAAAATTATATATTTTATTTCGCTATAAATACAATACAAGAAAATGTAAATCTAGGACTACTACTTGCTATACTAACATTTTTGAATAATGTTTATGTGCGGGGTCATTACATAGAAAATTAGCTTTTTTTGATGGGACCTGCAGGCAGAAACACAAAGTGCGGTTTGTAGTATTATCGCTCGATTGAAATTTATAGCTTATAACTATAGTTGTATAAATTTTAAATCTATATCAACAACAAAAATTATAATAATATGAAAAAAGTGCAAGATATAATATGTCCTTTTTCAACTCAAACAAATTCTACACAAAATCGGACAAGGGGATACGTTATAGATAGATAGACATTTAGCTTAACCCAACCACACAGTATTCACCAGATATTTATTTGATTATAGTTTATTACAACAAATGCAGTCTTAGTATATAGTGATATGAAATATAGTTTCATAACTGGATCCATTTTCAAAGAAATCTGTTTATAGAAATCGATGACGATGAATACTTTCATTAAAATAAATAAATAAATTTGTTTTTTAATATACAGAAAAAAAAAAAAAATGCTAATTTTTAATGTAAACACCCAATAGAATATTGCAATAATATTAGAATAGTATTTGATGTGCGCTATGCGGGACTATATGGATAATGTAAATATATATATATTATTAGTGCGGGTGGTGGGTAGGCACAAACAAATAAACAACTTCGACCTCAACTTAATACGAAAGATAACTATACAGTGCGTTGACATTACACACTAAGGAATATGTCAAAGTTGAGGTCGAACGATGTGGGTTATCTAATGGTTGAGGTATAAATATAAAAAAAGAAATTTGTGAGAGCCTGTGCCTATATATTGTATATATATTTGAGCAGTATAGTACTGTATATGTATAGAAAATATATAATATTTGTGAATGTTCTATAGCAAATGGTAAATTTTTACATACACACACACACACACACATTGGATGACCCGATTTCGATAATATAAACAATTTTTTTAATTTTATATTGAAACAGTCCAACCTTAAAATAAATTTAATACATGATTGGTGGCAAATACGATAATTTCCTTATATACATATTAAAAATTATTTAAAATTTAAAAAGGTGCTCATCGGTTTCAATCATAAGAAACTCCATTCGTTTAAATCATTTGATAGTGTGTAAAATCCATCACTATGGACTTTAGAACAATATATATAAATAGTGATACTATGATGATGATTAATATATTCGATGGGATAATAACCGATTTTAATGAATTTCATATTTAACATTGTTGTGTTGATACAATCTGATTGTGGTTAATGACTACCATATTGTAAAAACATATGTTGAAATTGAGTGAAATTTAAAATATGATTTTAACACTTTGAAGACGGTATGTAATGAATAGCATATACCCCCAATTCCCGCATATTTTGTTAAAATTATATAAATAAAAAATGATAATTTTGGAAAACCAATTATAACATTAATTAAATCGGATACATTATTAAAGATTTATTAACATATATTGACGCTATTTTAATGTGTTTTTTCCGTATGATATGCTTGAAAAGAAGTCCCCTTATGGAGTACTGGTACTAAACAAAATTTGCAATTATATCGAATTTCGCTCCTCTTGTTGTTTGCCTTACATACAAGACATGTCTTACATGGATACTTTTTTTTTTCTCGCTATCGACAATTTTCTCTAAAACATGTAGTCGCATATTACCAGATAATCGTCCTGGTGGATCGTAAAAAGAAGCATGCATGGTAGGGGAGTAGACGTTCCAGGTTGAATAACATCTGTTACATCTTCTTCTACTTCAGAATCATTTACTACTAGCAGTAAAAATTGTTTTATATTTTACCCTTTCTTTATCGTTTAACTTGTTGTATACTGTGAATGAATTGAACCGGGGTACAATTTACCTACATCATTGGTTGAAATTTTAAAAAACGTGAAAAAACCGCCACCCGTCTCCAACGGTTGGAAAAAAAAAACGTGAAAAAAACGTGAACCGTCTTCAATGTGTTAATTGTCAAAAAACATACTTATATATTATATATTTCACCAATTAACATCAAACATATGCATGCGATTTTAATCAATCAAATTGTATAACACATGATGCTACGTTATGTGTTGAATAACATCCAAATATATAGACGTAGCCAGACACCACCATGACACATAATAGAGAACTCAGTTGTTGAACAATTTCTTATATTATAAAAATATATAAATTTGTAAAGAATATTTATTAAAATTAATAATTAATAATGACATCCAGAATTGGATAACGAAAACTTTTATATATACATTATACAAATTTGTGCTGTTACAGTCTATACTATATTATTTAAATTTTATTAATAAATTTATAATTTATATAAAGTGTATATTTTCGCATCTAATATTACATAGGATAATAAATAGGAAAAAAAAACACTCAAAGAATATATTATAATTGTTAGCAACACAAATTTTAATTAAAAGTTTTCTCAATTATTTTGCAAAAATTTATTATTGGTATTAACACTTCATTTAATAATTATCAATATATAAATATATTTTATGTATTCATATTGTATACCGAAAATAATAATTAATAATACTTTTATACCATAGATTGAGAAAAATCTTTTAACATTATGTTTTGTTACAAAATAGTTCTGCTTCATTGAATATTATATATTGATACCTGGTACAAATATATTGTACATACTTTATACTCTACCTTTATTTTGTATACATTATAATACCCATCATCACTATACAGACAGAAGACTATTATAATATATAATTTCATAAATGAAATATGCGTATATAGACAGTATTTTCTATAATAAACATTCTTTGTAATGTGCATATAGAGAACAAAATAAAAGTCAATTTCCATACACAGAGATTTGACTTAAACTATAGCTATAGAAGCAATTATTTAATTATATATATTTTCAACATTTTTTTATGAATAGGAATATTTTATTATTCAAAGAGAATTTATATCTGATTTCTTAAACAAAGAAAACATTCGTCTACTATAAATACATACAATTCGTTTATGGTAATATTGATACATTGTGTATTTGTGTAAAGAAAAGTTTAAAATTCAAAATATTTAAATTATTATAAAATTGTTTTGGTCAAGTTATTTTAATTATAATATAACCGCATACATTTATAAAATATATATAGAGATGCGTTATTTACGGTGTATATGTATATCAAAAATATTGTGATGATGGGTGCGATGAACATTTGGATTTTGTTGGGTAATTGTGGTAATTGATATGCCATTAACTTTTACATAAAATATTTCTTATATATATAAATATCGACAAATGTGTCGTTGGATTGTCGTCACGTAACAAAAAAAATGTTTAATAACCTAAAGGTATGATACTTTGCTCTACAAAATATGCATTATAAGCTTATACGATTCGTTTTTATATGTACGAGCTACTCTAGGTTCCATAATCTGTTATCTCTATATATACTGTTAATATAGGTAATGCACTTAAACTGATATAGTGAATATAAATAAGAAATACAAGAAATGTGACCGACCAGAAATGTTTAATATTGTCATGGAATTGTTATTTAAATAAAAATATACACATCTTTGAGATAATAAAAGATTGATTTGATATTAAAAACAATAAATAACTATATACCAATTTCATCAAAATTAAAAGGATGTGAAAATTTTTACTTATACACACAATAATAGTGTACAAAATATTGGTATCTAAATTGTAGAATTATATGTGTGTGTGTGTATGTGTGAAGCATATCTTTTATTTTTCTGTGTGTTATCTATAAAAATAAATAACACAAGAAATACAATCAGCAAAAAAACACAGAAAGAAAAAAGATATTATATTAATGTTATTATAACAACAAAATAAATAATAAAAGTTAGTCTCACTAGTAAATGAAAATATTCCAACATAAAATAACTCTTCTTTACACACTGGTTATTTTTTATACGCACACCGAATATATATATAACTCACTTTTATGAGGCAAAATAAGAAATTCAATGAAGTGTATTTAATTTTATTTTTATATAAACTTTTATTTCGACCATTCCCTATTATACCAATATACACATGCACATATATGGGCTGTGCAAAAAATTACGCAGATCGAAAATGAAAACATAAATATTTGTCTATATTAACTTTTCAATAAATACTACCGCATGTAATGCATTTGGTCCTGGCTGTGTTCAAATTTTAAATTAATATACCCTTTCCTTATAATGATTTAGTGAATGGTTTGTAAAATATACTTGTTTACCCAGAAACCAGTTTATGTCAACAGATGGAAGTCGAAAGAAGTCAAATCCACGTTGAATGAACTGGGCAATTCTTACTTTAAATATTGCACAATTTTCCCATCGTCAAGATACCCTTATTATTGTTTTGATGGAAAATGAATTTATTTCTATTACAAACCAAGTATTTTATCACTAATATTTATATCCAGATGTTTCAACATTTTTAAATAATCAATAAATAGAATATTTTAAACATCCAAACTGAGGCCACTATCTTTCTTGCGGAATAAAATAATTCTGTATACGTTCTTTGGCGCACACATCTACCAGGTTTTATATTCATTTTTTTGACTGCTTCTGTTTTGAATAGTAGTGAATTCATGTTTTATCAATGTTAAATAAATAAATAAATAAATAAACAGTTTAAATATATCTCAGAAAATGTTGATCGCTTAATAGGAAATTCGCTACATCCCAATCCATTTCGAACATAGCTTTTTCTTATCCAAATGTTGAGATAAAATTTTATACTAGCAATTTCAAACAGTTTTAATTATCAATTAGTTTTCACACACTTTGAAATTCAAGTGAACAATGAACAAACCACATACAAAGTGTTTTTGAAGCGGTAGACATATTTACCATCTCATCAACTTGAATATTGCCTTTAATTATATCTTTCCTTCACTAGGAATTTAATCATCTCGCACGATTTTCAATATTTTCAATTTTCTACAAAAATATATTCATAAGACAATTGAATCGATCGATCGAAATACAATATTTGTAGTACATGAAAATTTAAAAATCCAGTATATTTAATACATTTATTCTACGACTAAATAAATATAGATCTGCAAACTATTTGAACAGCCCACATATAGGAAAATCAGGCAGGCGATGGTGTGGCAAGATACTTTGTGTATTATTTTTATTTAATTTATTAGTAGTTCCAACAAAATGTAATAATATAACTTTATTTGTTTTTAATAAAGATTAGCCGCTCGCCATAAAACACCATATATTAATACAAAAATATAATAACATTAAATGGAAATGGAGATGGGAATATGGTAAAAATAAAATGTTGAACCCATTAACCTCTTCAGTTCATAATATTACATTAATATTTGTATTAATCCAAACTGATTTCCGTTTATATACAAATGATTATATGGGAGAAAGCTTTTTAATTTTATTTACATAACATTTTGAACACATGGCCGAAAGTTCTTACATATGAACTCTCAAAAATGTCTTACTATAATGGTTTTCTAAAAATTAAAAATTGTCACTATTGCGTGTATTGTGTGGGGCAGTTAAAACATATTTTATTCAACATTTCTCAATAATTTGCACAGGAAAATTTCTCCAATTATCATTTTAATTATTTATTTTTAAAAGACAGTAATGTGTGTAATAAAATGAAAGTATTTATTGCCAGTATATTTTCTATACTATTTATACAATTAATATGGAGGTGTATAATATAATAATATATACAAAATATAACTTCAATAATATATAATTTTAAAACACGTGACGATCATATTTCCTATTTATTGTTACATTATACACTTTGTGTGTGTGTGTGTGTGTATGTGTAATACATATTTTCCACTATAATATTCCCATATTGTGTGATTTTCATTATATTATTATACATTTTATATTCATATATATTTATATTACAATATTATTATAAAATGTTGTTCACTCATTATGAATATTTTAAAAGTTTTTAATGTTTCACTGTTATGGGATGGAATGTTATGGATGTTATGCTTTTGTTATATAAATTTTGTGTTACATATTGTTCTAATTACAGAGGGAACCCATACAAGTGACATATATTCAAAAAATAATTCCTATTTTATTATTAATATTATATTATAAACTCTCATACACACAGTACATATACATACGAGCGAGTATAATATACAAACACATGTGGTTTTTGTACATGCAACACAGCAAAATTTAATTATAATTTTGTTTATATTCATTAAAATTATAATAATAATAATAATATGTAACAATAACAACACTTGTATATAGATGTTAAATTTAAAAGATTTTCCTTTCATAAAAACCGCACAGTTATCTTAAATTCGCTTATGAAAATCTGAATGAAAAACAAAAGAAATAAATAAAATTACGAGACAAATAAAAACTAAAAAAAATCTCAAGGAAATTCGAGGGATCAGTAAAAAAAAAACGTCATCTATTCTTTGCATCAGCAAAATATGTTGCCTGCAACAAAGACATGGTATACGCAGATGTAGTTAGACTTAAAAATAGACAGAAATAAAAAATGATCAGAATAAAATAAATAAAACAATATCCAATCCAAAAATTGGATCTGGATAAGAGAATTGCAATTAAAAAATGGGCTCAATTGTTAATTAACTTTAACATAAATCAATGACGCATTCAAGCTGTTCACATTGCGCATAATGATATATTATTTGTGGAACATGTCTATAAATTTTTGTAACCGAGAAATACAATAACTTTTATAAAATATTATATTTTACAGCACAATCTTTTATGATTGTTGACAGCGCAGCGCAGTAACATAAATGAAATGCGCATATGAGAATGTCGCAAATAACTTATTATACAAATATACATGAAATCGTATATATATATATATTTTTTTTTGTAAGTCATATATTGCTCCAAATGGAGCTTTATGTCATATAATAAACCTTTCATTACAGCCAAGTTGCTGAATTACTCCGCATGGCGATATATAACAATTTACCAATTGTACTGTAATTAACGAAAGATAGATGTTTTCAAAGTACTATTATTTTTATACAGGTGATTAACCCATAGTGATGTGTGCGTGTGTGTGTGCAGACATTGTTAGTCTTTGAATAGCGTCCAACACGCATATTTTCAAATATATCCGTTTTTCTTTTTATACCATAAACGAACAAATGGTCACCCAGCAGAAAAATTCCCTATGAAAAATATCGAAATTGAACCCGCTATATTTCATGATTAATAATATATATATTTCGGCTCTATGCAACTGCGCTACTGAGTGTATTTAAATCCTTATATGCACAGGTGAATTTCCAAAATTAAATTAATATCATCAATAAATACATAAAAGAAATAAAAGTTTCTCTGTTTGTTGTAAGCCAACGCCATGACAAATGTTACGTTCATGCCAACCATTATATAACTAAACTAAACTATAATACATTAGGTTGTATTGTACATCAATATATTCGAGAAGAAGAAAGTTTGTATAACTTTATATAGCTATATACCCCCATTTAGGAACAGAAATATATATTTTATAATAATATATTGTAGAATTGAAATGATTTCATTTTCATTGTTTCTTTTCTGCCATACAAACACGTATATTGGAACATGTATTCCATGTCGTTATATATTATATACGTTGGACAATATTTCAAATAAATTTGTTCACATTATATGAGTAAAAGAAAATGATAGCACATTAGCACAATTGGATACAACTTTAAGTTTTTGATTATTTTTTCTCATGTTGATGCGCTTCCTTATATTGGCATTGTTGTATAACAAAATCGATAATAATTCGATATAAATGTGAAAGTAAAAGTTGATCTTTTTTTTTCCCTTCCGCCCACAATACGCACAACAATACACATCGATTGTCTTGATTTTCAAATGGTTATGACACTGGGCGAAGTAGGCGCTAATTAAAGTTGTGCGGTCATCATCTTTCAGCAAAACATATTGTTATACAATAGGTTTTTAAATAATACTTTATTATATAGGAACATAATTATTATTTCCAATATATAAATATATATATAAAAATATTAAATAAATCTAAGGAAAATATAAGGAAAAAATAAAAAGGACTTTTCCACACTTTTTACATTATATCATTCGTTACACATACACATATGAGCATAACAACAAAAGAAAATACCCCATTTATATAATTTTTTTATATATTTATAACAGCAGCACACGCAGAGAATATGAAAATGTAATGAATTTTCAATTTAAGTTTACATTTATTTAACAGCACTACTCAATTTATGACCGGAAAATGTTTTCCTTTGGTTTAACTCTTTTGCTCTATGCATAAGGACTTGTAAGTGTTTATGTGTGTGTGTGTGTGTCTGCTGATGACGATAGAGCTTTTATACAATACAACTATATTTATAAAGAAAACTATATAAAAGGGGATACGACGCTGTTATTTATATATCTATAGTTTTTTTCCCACATATAATCATGGAAATGTCTCCTATCCTGTTTTATAAATACATTTAAAATATATATATTCTAGATACAATTTAAGTATCCTATTTATTTGAATACTTATCACAGGGACAATATTTTATTTTTATTTTAAATTATATGATAACTAATATTTATAAAACATTTGTATATGGAACAATTAAAAAGATTATAAACTAAATATAATTGTAAAAGTTTATTATCAAAAATCTTCGTTTGTCTATTCAATGTCTATATTATAGGACAGTGTTTTTGGTGCAATAAATCAATTTCATGTCAGAAATTTATTATTTTAAAGGAAACAAAATAAATTCTAATAATGATCAAATGAAATGAATACTTTTTCTGATTGATTTAATACAAAAGTTCGGGTTTATTTTTGTATTGGGGATGTATCTATACAAATTATATAGAGTCCTAGAAAATTCAGTTTTATTTCTTAGAAATGAATAGGATTTATTTATACAAATAATATATAACAACGGTGGAAAACAAAACATTGAACAGGTCCTTAAATAAAATCAAGAAACTTACACATAATTTAATGTTAATGTTATATATAATAAAAAAAATGTATGCTAAAATTCTGGAATTTTTTGGGATATTTATCAATTTGTCAACCAATGTTAAATTAAAAAAAAATTTTCCACGTAAAGGTGTAAAATAGTCCTAGAAAATTATAACATATAATATAAAATGTTGTGCTGAATGATAAATTCTGTGGACTGTGTTTTTGGGGTCGATCCAACAATATATTTTACTAAATTTTTTGTCATTTAATTTTTTAATTCAATGAATTTATAAACAGATTTAATCGTATAAAAACAAACAGCATTAATTGATATATATATATTTAATTGTCATCGTAAATTATACACTGGACTATTGCCTATGGCGATCCTATATTGCTATATCAATATAGAAAAAACTCCTATACAATATATGCATATATTGTATATATCTATGAATTTATGATCGGAAAATTCTTAGAGATTATTTATTTTTCTTAATATATTTATAGAAAATGTTTATTTTTGATCTACATATTATAAATTATATTTATAAACATATATCTAATCTAAATCTATGTTAATATTGCGTATAGACATAATATAAATATATAAAAATGTACACATACATGTCAAATTGTCGTCGTCAATTTGATATAAGCTATTTTTCAAATAAAAATAAAAAAAAATATATATATATAAAAGAAAATGTCAAACATACGGGCTCTATCAATTTATTATTTGAGAACCAATTTACGATACACTATACTCTCGGGTGGTATATATGGTACGTACAATATAAACGCAGCAAGTCATTAATATTATTTATTTTTCTTTAGCAATATGAATTTTCATGTTTTTCATTGTACGAATGTGAATGACTGTGTGTGTGTGTGTGTTTGTCTGAAGATGACTGTATAGACGTGACTTTCATATGGTCGTGTGCGACAGACTCAAAGAAAATAAAAATAATAAAATAAACAAATTTGTTTTAACAAAATGACAAATGTTAAGAAAAACTTAAATAATTTTCTAAATGAAAATATTAGTATATAGTTAGAAAATAATGTTTTTTTTATTCTGCCTTTGCTTCATGTGGTGCGGTGGTGGTGGTCGTGGTGGCTGATGTTTTTTAATATGTTATACGCCGCGCACATATACCATTACTCTGTTGTATTTGCGGTAATGTTGATATGTGGTGAATGTGGATTTACCGAAAATTTATGACTTCTATATTTTATAATTTTTTTTTTTCGTCTGTTTATTTGTGGCAAATAGATGTGTTCACAAAAGTATTTTGTCAAACAAAGCTCTTAAATTCAGTGATTGATGAAGAATATATTATTTTATACATATAACGTATATTTTATTATTATAACGTAACATAAATATATAAATAATATTGTACATACATGTATAGGACTTTTTTTTATTATAAATGTAATATTATTTCATTTCAAATATCCTACTGCCGACTGCCAGCACATATACCCACAATATACCATATATATATATAGCAATAAGAAAGAATTGTGTCCGAAATAATAGTGGTGCATTAAAAAAATTAGTTTTTTTATTTTTATGTGGGATTCGTTTTGAAATATAGAGTAATTATTTATATAAAAATAAATTGCTGGTATATTTCAGGTACAAATGTTGAATGCAACACAATTAGTATTCCATGTGTATAGAACAGGAGCCGCCCCATATGACTTCTTAATATAAAAATGAAAACAATGAATTTTATTCCATAGTAAATTTGGACAATATATCCGAAATTTTGTGAATTTGTGTGTGTGTAGCATCAAAACTTATCACATGGAAATGTGAAATTCATCAAAAAATAATTTCTTGTGTAACATTTCACTTTAATATATTTATACTGATGATATATTAACACGTTAATCGCCACGATAATATCAGAAAAATTTTCACATGGGCCATGGTGATTGACGTGGACTTCTACCAAATCGCGTACGTCACACATATATGTCTGACATGGCTCATGTAGAACATCTTAGCGTCAGACACATATGACTGATATGGCGATTAACGTGTTAAAATAAGTTATCTTAATAATTTTTCACTTCTATTATTTTGAACACAGCTAAACTGTATATACACAGTGCATGCAATTCGGATATATATATTTATATAGCTGAGACACACACCAAAATAAAAGAATATATTACAAAAATTGATGGTGCATATTTCAATTAGAAATTATAAATGTATTATAATTATTAATACAAAAATTAAAACATCAAATTAACGATTGATTTTTAAATTTCACACTTATTTTTGAAAATATAATTTAATTTCAAAGTGAGAAATTTGGATATAGGCGATTTCAAATATATATGTTTTGTAATTTATTATTAGAATTATAAATATTTTATACTTTGTTGTACGATTGTATATTACGCTATAAATTCTGTAACGCATTAAATCTATATTATAATTTTTAACATTTGTATGAGTATCGTGTTGCAGGAGTCTTAGAATGCAGACCTTTAAGAATTCACAGAAATACTGTCTTTCATTACTATATAAACTTTATGGTCGAAGATTCCATTCTCCATTCTCCATGGTTCTCCATCGGATTTAAATTTCGGCTGTGGACTGACCATTCATTTCATAATCAATGTGTTTCTGTTCTCAAACCATTATCTTGTTGAAATTCAAAAATTTCAATAGAAGCTAATTCGCTTTTTATAAATGGTATTGAAGAATTAATTCCATATCTAGTAATTCAAAATATTTGAATCCATTAACGTTTCTCCGTCGATGCATATTGCAACCCATATCATTACAGATCCTCCACCAAAATTTCTATTTATTCATGGAAGACTCAAATAATGTCGGTTATATATGCAAAACATTTTTTTTTCATCGAAAAATATAATTTTCTAGTAACTCTAAACACATTTAATTTTAATATAAATTTAAAAAAGCAATATATTATAACTTACGCTTACTTCTTTGTAGAAGAAAAACCAAAACGGTTATAGGAATTTCGTGTACTGTATACAATCAAATAATTTATAATAAAATATTACGTATCTAATAATAATATAAGATGAAATTGTATGACAGATTCTTTTTAATATATTTGTTTGTGGTATACACAATACAGCATAAGTTCATAAATATGTATTTATTACGTACTGTGTATCAGTGTATGTTACCATATCTATTTTATATATGTAATTTCATATTTGTGATCAATATATTATTATTTTGTCAGTTTGTTTTTTTGGTTAATCAATCATATGTACTTTGAAACCGAAATATAATGTTTCCAATAAGTTATTTATTCACTTCTTTGTTGCATAGTACAAAGAGACAAGTAAATTAAAATGAATTTAATCATATATAATCTCATTAGTTCATTTTTTATGGAAGTATAAAAATAAATATGTAAATATTGTTGTACAATATATAGAGTAGAGATACATAAATTTATAATATACAATCTGGGTGTTCGAAAAATTACAATCTTGTGCATAATAAGATTCTATACGATTTGCGTTGCGAACGCAAAAGAATAATCTTTTGTGCAAAAGATAACATTTTTTTGTGTTATCTTATGACATTATATAATTTATCTTAAATATTCAGTTTCGATAAGTTTATTTATATAGGAATTACCTACTATATATAAATGAACTATGTATTTCTTGGCAGCCTCTTATGACAAGGCCTACATCAAATCTGTGTCGTTTAATTATTAT
Source organism: Bibio marci (assembly GCA_910594885.2). Lineage (NCBI taxonomy): Eukaryota > Metazoa > Arthropoda > Insecta > Diptera > Bibionidae > Bibio > Bibio marci. Next base: position 26,126,869 of record OU343118.1, on the reverse strand, counting down.
AATAATATATACGTACCCCATGTGTGTAGATGGTTCTTTGTAAATATAATAAACATTTAAGAGTTATAATATATTAAAGTATAGTGAGCATAAAAGACCGTATTTAATACATACCATAAATATAATTGAACGCAACTAAACCTAAACATCCTTCTTTCTCTTATTTTAAATAATTATTTACATTTATTATTTTAGGATTTAAATATATGTACGAAAATATATAAATGCGTTATAGGATAATATATATTTGGTTAATAATAAATCATTTTGAATTCGTACGATTATATAAAGCGTAATTTTGTTTTATTTATGGAATATATAATTTATAAAATTTAACAGATTTCAGCTAATTTAATGAATAAATATTCGTTTTTTTTTTTAGCCCCCACCGGTGCAGGTGCAGATATATTGGCCTGCCGCCCGTCAATCATATTATTTTTTTTTTGGAGAGATTACAATGTACATTATTTATAATAAAGTCTAAATATTGTGCTTTGTGAATATATATATTTTCTGTATTTTATTGTATTACACTGTGTTTGTCTGTGGTGCAAAATAAACATTTAGTTTTTAGAAACTCTGCGTCAAGTCTTTAGCAATAACAATAAATTTCCCAATGAAATTTTGAAATACAGAATACATAGCCTTAAAAATAAATTAATAATATATATAGCTCGTTGATATATTTTATATATAAATTATATTTAGTATACGAGGTGAGGTGGCTATAATAAAATAACGAAATGTTAGCCCGTGCAAAACATAATATTTGTAATTTATTATTATCCCCTTCAATATATACACATCACTACAACACTCCATGCGAATTTTCCATTGTTTAAAACAGTGCTGGAAATCGTCTTCGGTGAACTCTTCTTCATAACGCATACCATTTTTTCTTTCTCAACACCAATCAACGGTCTGAAATCTTGTTTCTTTTTTAATGCCGGTTTTACATTTATGGAATAGGTAAAATTTACATGGTGCCAGGTTAGCATGATATACTTGGCTTTAGAAACGTGATGACATTTAATGCATGGTGCAGGTTCATTGTCATGATGATGACACATAAGTTGTTCCTCTACAATTCGTTTTTTTTTCTTATTTTTTCATGCCGAACCCACAAGGTTTACAGTACAGTGTTGATTAATATAGTTTGATTTTCAGGTACCCCATGAATATTGGGAAAAAAAAAACAATCCTCATAGCTTTGAATTTTCTTTCGATTATTCGAGCTTTTTTATATCGGTGAAAAACCAAGATTTATAACAATTTTTCCAACATATTTGTGGGTCAATTTCAATGACATACAAATAGTCAGTACACACATTCTGACAACCTCTTTGTTCGATTATGGTAATAATTTTATATTTAATGAAATTCCATGACAATTCATTGCTGAATTAAAACACGGATGGGCACAATCGAAAGAGAAGGCTTCATGCTACATAGCTGTCACATTCATATACATAGTTCTTCCGTAGAAACTTCAATCCCTTTATTTTATTTATATATAGCCACACCTCGTACGTCATAATAACAAAACTTTCACATTTTCATATTCATATTTTTAAACTACATATTAAATTTCTATATTTTTATAAAATACATTAAATATTCTATAAATAAAATGATGAGGAAAGAAAAAAAACAAACATGTCATTTCATTTCAAAATTCATTTTTCATAATAATATTTATATTTTCACTTTTTTCACAAATGGATAATATTTTCATAAAAATCAATAATTTTCAAATACAATATATAAATTGTGTTCAATTTTTTAAAACATCTCTATTTTATTGTTCGAGTTTTGTTTTTTTTATTTATTTATTTTTATGTATTTATTTTTTTTCTTTTTTTTCTATTATTATTATTATCAGAAAAATTACACAATCAAAAATATTATCGAAAATTGCTTCCGGCGCAAAGCATATATTGTACAACATATAGAGATTATTATATTATTGTATATTTTGGATTGAGTTAAATAAAATAAAGTTTTACATTTTGATTACATTTTTTGGATGTTGTGTATGTTTTTTTTTTTGTGTTTTTTAAACATTGAAATAAAATAAAAACATGGAACATGAAATGAAAAAATAAAAAAAATACATGTAAAGTAGCAGGCCCAATCCTTGCCGTGATAAGGAAACTTTCACTTTTCCGCTATGGTATAATAATGATCCCACGGAATGTTAGTATTTTCATATTTTATTTAAAATTGCAATGAAATTTTTGTAAATTCAGAAAAATTACTGAAAAATATAATATAACAAATGTCCGAATAGCAGTCGGACAAAAAGTTGTATACACACATTTCTGTCGTGATATATATATGTAAAACAATTCTCTATGTAATTGGGTAATTTCTGGACATTGACGAGAACGAGATAATTAGTTATTTAAACAATAAAAAAGTAATCCACAATTTATTGTTATAATAAAATTATAATCGTTGTACCAATTGGCACAAATTCTTTGTGGAAAATACGATGTATTTGGAATGATAAATTCGGTGCTATCTTTCGTCATCTTAGACCCCATCTTTTTCACATCACTTTGACGGTTCTCTCCAGTTTGATACAATTTTTTGAAATGTTATATTTTTGTAAATAACTCAATGATTGGCAGAGTTGTTTTTTTTTTCATTTGAAAATAGCCAACATTATTTATTCATACCCTTAGCATTTGGGTGAAAAAGTTGAAAAATAAAACCATACAATACACAGATATGTGTTGTAGGTGGTTACATTAAAATATATATAAGTAGCAAATAAAAGCAATTATATGTGATGGTAGTGGTGGTATTTTATATATAGTGAAAAACTTTTATGACACTTTTAAAATTAATAATATTGACATGATTAATGCATGTTTTATATTTTGATAAATTAAAGTCATAAAATGTACATGAATTGTGAATGCGTCGTTTTACTTATACAATATATATATATAGACGTTGAATAGAGTACATTAGCTTTCCGAATGCACATATGTATGTATTACTACCACCATCTATATATTCCATATATTTACAATGGTTTTTCAAAGATTATTTATTTATATTGATTGTTTTATTTTTATGGTTTATTTATTATATTTCAATATTTTTCTGAAGCTTAAGGTAAATAAATGGATTTTTCTGTGTCGTAATATAACGCGAAAAAAATCATCATCGTTAAATTTTCAAATCATCAATAACAGATAAAAAAATATATATTTTATTATACTAAAAACATATACCATAAAGACTATATAGAATTGTGGATATAATAAATATAATAATGTTTTCCGTTTGCCAATATATATATGGAATAGAATAGACGCATACTAAAAAAATATATGATATATGAAAGACTTAAATTTCTATATCAATATCACATTCATAAATTTGCAATAGTCATGACATTGACATTGACACGGTTTACTATCAGCTGCTATAATAAGTGTATATGCATCCACCCACAATGTATAATCATAAGTTTTTATACATAATTATGTATTTATAAGTTAATGATTTTTACTATATATACATAGGGTGATTCAAATCATAATCAAACCTTTAAAAAATTAAGTGGACATAGATATGGTTTGTATAAAACAACAAAAAATTATCTTAAGTATATAAAATCCTATATTGCCGGTGAGTAATCGAAGTGTGGAAATGTCATGTCCATCGATAGACTGTATCAATAAAATATATTTTAACATTGCATTTCTATCTATAACATAGTAATAGTAGAAGTGTAAAGAATGGAAAAAAATTACCAAATCTAACATTCACTTTATTATATTCATTTAAATGGAGTGAACCAACAAGTAAGTTCAAATCACCCGGTGGTACGTACGATGGTATTTACTGAACCATAAATAAATTAATATATTATAGATTGCGAAAGTAATGTATAATAAAACAGGTAAGGCCACTTGACTTCTATAAATTGATTTGTATTTTTGTATGGCATGTAACACTTCTTGTGATCAAGGATTCGGATGAACCCGAGGATCTAAGGAGTATCGCTATTTTTAGTATGTTCTATCAATATTTCTGGTTCATTGGTGTCACACATATAAAATGTTATTGGATTTGTAAAATCATAAAGTTCCAAGAATAAGAATATTTCAAAGATATTTTGGTTTCAGCGATATGTGCACCTCATGCGAAATGGAATTATAATTAATGATCTTGATGTTTCAACGATCAGACGATTTTTCCAGGATATCCAAAGGATGTATTTGTTTTAGTTACATGAGACACTTCATATGTAATGGAATTGGATAAGAATTCGAAAGATGTTCCAAGGATATTTTTGCTTTAGTAATACATCACACCTCATACGAATACGACGTTTCAAGGATACTTTTGGATTAGTGACAAATGACACCTCATATGGAAAGAGAAATGGATAAAAATTCGAACGATCCTGGCATTGCAAGAATCCGGATCTTTACAGGATATTCAAAAGTACACTTATGAATCAGCGACATGTGACAGTTGTTGCTTATAATACAATATTTGTATAACACCGTACGTAACTCCCTATTTTATTTGTGCAGTAATTTATTATATAACACAGAAAGTAACTACTACATCAGACAGACCTATCCGTATATACATATAAATTGAAATATATGCATTATATCATTATTATGTATTGTACATCAACTAAACACAAAAACTATATAAATTCATTGATTTCATTATGGTATCGCCGCCATATATATATACATAAATTATATAACTATTTTTATTACAGATAATCCGTCCGTCTATGGCCTTGCGTATCAAAAAAAAAACAAAACTAAAAATAATACTACATAAATTAAATATATACGCGTAACATCAAATATAATTAATGTAAATTAATTCCAACAATATTAAAAATGTAATCTTGACATTGTACATATTATTATATTGTAATGTTTATCATCCCTATAAACAATGTGACGACCGCATTCTCCCGAAACTCATCATTCATTATAATTTAAATGTGTTTACCATGTGGCACCAACTGGCAGAGCCTACAAAATTTTACAATTTTATTATGTCAACGCATTACTGAACATCTCAATTGGACTTTGAAAATAAGGCTAATGCGGATTAAAGACAAATGTTAGATCGGAACTGCAGAGTATTCTCGGGTGGAATTATAGTAAAACGACAGCACTTTCTTTTCGGCTGAAATCTATGCAAAATATGCACATACGGTGTTACATTAATTTTTACATTATTATAAGAATTTAACCATCCATCAACGGTAATTTATTGTTTGATGGGATTATTCATATTATTTATTGTATTATTGAATTGTAGTATTTCTTCTATCATTATCATCAGAGAATAGTTCAATGTCTTATTTTTTTTGTACATAATAAAATAACATTGCTATATACATTTTATTAACTTGTTGTATACATAATATAATTTACCAACTACATATATAGATAGAATATTGAGTTAATATTTAATATCCTTATAGTTAATATCCTTATATATTTACGAATACTATATATTTATGGATATATCCATATATATTTTGTCTATTTTAATATTATTATTATTATTATTATTATTATTATTATTTGTACAATTAAATATAAGGTTTCCTATTCTTATTATCCTATATAATATAGGATTAAATGGTTATTATCATAACAATACATGAATATAACAAACATATATATATATATGGGCAATAATATAATCATATAAAATTTTATACAGCGTAGCACCTCTATAACATACGTGATATAAAAATAATTGTCAATCTCTTCCATTAATCTCTAACTTACTGAATATTTGTTATATGCATATTATACTATAGGAAATTTTAGTATATAATAATTACGTATATTAAGATGATCATAATTGTTATACCCGCGTTCGAACCCTGCACCCATTAGAAGTGGCCATTTATAAAAAAAAAACGATTATTTGATCATAGAACTTAAACATTCCCATTGGAATTATTAAAGAACAACTTATCCTGATCCGATCACTCTTATTTTAGAGAATTATTTTTATATAAGGATCTGCAAATATCATTATCCTTTAATAACATTTTAACAATTGTCATATATAACTGGCATGTTTATTGTAATAATCTCTTCCAATAATTGTGGTACAATGTTTATATTAAAATGCTATATATTATATTAATTGGTCTATGAAAATGAAAATTAACTTACAATTTAATAATTAATTATATTAATTATTATACTATTTGTCCAAGATATCTTTAATTTGCAGGCAGTAGTGGTTCTAGAATTTTTTTATGAAGTGTTCAACTAGTTATATTGAAGTGTTTTGGATAAATTATTATACTATTTGTCCAAGATATCTTTAATTTGCAGGCAGTAGTGGTTCTAGAATGTTTTTATGGAGTGTTCAACTAGTTATATTGAAGTGTTTTGGATAAATTATTATACTATTTGTCCAAGATATCTTTAATTTGCAGGCAGTAGTGGTTCTAGAATTTTTTTATTGAGTGTTCAACTAGTTATATTGAAGTGTTTTGGATAAATTATTATACTATTTGTCCAAGATATCTTTAATTTGCAGGCAGTAGTGGTTCTAGAATTTTTTTTATTGAGTGTTCAACTAGTTATATTGAAGTGTTTTGGATAAATTATTATACTATTTGTCCAAGATATCTTTAATTTGCAGGCAGTAGTGGTTCTAGAATTTTTTTATGGAGTGTTCAACTAGTTATATTGAAGTGTTATGGATAAATTATTATACTATTTGTTCAAGATATCTTTAATTTGCAGGCAGTAGTGGTTCTAGAATTATAATATCCCCGATGAAATTACATAATATAGAGGTTGCGCTGTATAGGAATCAAATGTTTTTTTTATATATATTTTAGTATTGTTATATTATCCTCGCGTGTGTTTTTATTTATTTATTTATTTATTTATTTATGTTCATATGATGAATATGAAAAAAAAAACACAACAATGATATGGATATTCTTATTACAATTACAATTTGTTACATATATTTATAATTACATGAATTTTCTTTCATTATATGGTATAGTCTCCCATATAAATATCACATATTATTCTTATTATTTACATTACATAACAAAGGCATGTGTGTGTATACGAACAAAATTGGATTAGTTATACTTTGAATACTAAATTTATATAAGTTTTATATGGAATTTGTTTGTTTCCATACATGTAGATAGAGGATGATAGGTGGGTATGTGTTTTAAAGCTTTAATTAAATGCGTTAATATCGTTATGTATTAAAAATATTCTGCAAGAATTGTACGAACGAACGAAATCACATTTTTCTTATAATTACAAAATTATATAATATAATGAAATATATTGTATTTAGGTTTTTAACTTCAATTTCGTACTTTTCCATATCAAATTCAGGATTTCAATTTAAATAATCCTCTTTTCTTAAAATTCAATTTTATTTTACAAAACAATTTTCATATCTTTTTTTTAATTTAATTTTGCTATACGTTTAACTTTTCACATATATACAATTTCACATATATTTCCCACAAAAAACTGCTGCCGATATTATGAATAAGATGAATGATACCTTAGTCTTTCTTTCGCCACATATTCTTCCGCAATGCTGAATGCAATTGAAAAGGATTTTTTTGTAAAACAAAATTAAAAGTACGATAATTGCGGCCGGATCGTCTAATAAATAATCAGAATTTATTTAATATAATTAAATAATCTGTGAGATACCATCACTTCTGCGGTGAATAATATATATATAGCAATTATTTTCTGAATATGACGATTGCGATCAGCTGTTTCTGAACATAACTGCTGATTTTTTTATGGAATGAATAGCTTGGCATTTTCGTCCTTTACTGAAACTTATTTAACTGATAAATGTATATGCATCAGTAAAGGACGAAAATGCCAAGCTATTCATTCCATAAAAAAATTATTATCTCGTCGAGGTAAAGAAATTCTCTAAAAATAACTGCTGATGTTTATTAATAAAATTCTGTATTTGATTTTTAGAATCCGGAATTTTTATATATGGAAATGTTCGAATATGAAGTTAAAAACCTATGTAAATTAATAGAAAAAAAAAAATAAGACCAAACCAATCCGGGATCAATTCTCGAGGATTAATATATTATATATTTTTCGGATATATATTTTTATTTAAATACTAAAATTTTGTTTTAACTAGATTCATTTATGGAATAAATGATAAAATTCTCTGTATACAATATTAAAAACACATAAAAACCATATTTATTTTATCTTATTTATTTGTTTTTTTTTTTATTGGTTTGGTTTGTTTGTGATATGGGCTATAATCTCATCACAAAACCCTGTCTGTATGCTATTTAATGCTATCGCACACGTAAATGCTGTTGCGTATCATTCGTTATTTTATAATATATTATTTACTGGTTTTACTTACACTACATAAATTACAAATGAAGTGGAAAAAAAAACAGAAAAGGTTTCAAAAGTTAAGTAAATTTGAATTTATTTCATATTATATTGCTGATATTTTTTTACATTGATTAGATTGAAAACATACACGCGCATGCATCCATTGAGTAGAAGAAAAAATGGTAAATACATCACATATCAAAATTTCATAAGAATTTTTATGTGATCTGAATTTAAAAAAAAAATGTGTATTTTTACGTTAAAATTGGTTTTGACTGTTAAATTACGTGTGTTTAAATATTTACACGTACATGTGTGCACGGCGGGGTAGTATAGTATTTTGAGTATACAAAATGAAATGAAATATAATAAACAAACAAATTTTCTATATAATATAAACATTTAAAAAAATGTTCGCGGGCAAAATGTTGAAAAAAGATCTTTTAATGGATTTCCTTTTTTATTGTAAATTATTTATAAAATTCGTTCTGTATATGGGAAAAAAAATCGTTCTGTGTATGTGAACAAATTATAGAAAGAAAAAAAAGAGGGTTAAAATATTTAAAAAGGTCAGTCTGTGAGTAATTTTGTATATATGTTGTGTGGTATTTATATTATATATAGCTATGCATCTGGGGAGTTTGAGATGAAGTGTGGTTTGCTCTGAAATTTATTAACAGAAATATTTTCAGTGTTTAAACTTTGTTGCGGAAAATTTTTTGGGTAAACAAACATTTGTGTGTCTTGAAAACAATTTTTTCGTTAAAAGATGTTTTGATATTTTTGCGGGCAATATTTTTACAACAAATTCAATTTATTAATGTAAGTGTTTTTCGCGATCCAAAACTAATTATATTTATTTCTCGGTCAAAGATAATATTTTCTGATTTCTTATATTGCTAGAAAAACAAAATGTATCAACACAAATTTAGACAATATGTTATTTTATACTATTTTGAGAAACTCGAAGGTAGATTTGTTTGTTATTTTTTCATTTGAAGAAATTTGTTGCTTGTGCGAGAACTTGTGAATGGTTGTCGAAATTTATGGTGAACATACATTTTTGAAATAATGTGCATAGAGTGCGGTTTCAACAGCGCTTCAAAAGTAGTGGATAGAAAGAGTTCAGTATTTGGTGGAACCCAAAGATAGGATTGCGGTGTATTATGATGGTTTAATCCGAACCAAATTGTTAAAATTGAATTCTACTGCGTCAATAACTTATCCAATTTTTTAAAAGCAATTATTACAAGAAAAACAATCAATGTTTGCAAAGTATAACAATAAAATTATGTATTATAAACAATGCAATTCTCGTCCTGATGTCGCAAAACCGGTCAAAGAAACGTGGACTTTCATGCTCAGCACTTTCACAATTACTGAGACATCCAAAAATAACCACATTCTATGGATTGCATCAGAAGAGGAGCAATTTTATTTTAATCGTATTCATCAATTAACAAAAAATTGGAAAAAGTTATTACTACGATAATTATATTCAATGAAAAATTATGTCCAAAATGAACGTGGTTTTCTTGTTACAGAAAAACGACGCGTACCCACTAATACGTATATTATAATAATATAAAAAAATATACTATATTCTATACAATTATTTCTGTAGTTGTACATAGGTATTATTTATCTTTATATAAAAGCTTTTCGTTTTCATTTATTTATTTATTTATTTATTTATTTATTTATTTATTTATTTATTTATTGTATGTACAAAGAAAATTGAAAGTAAACTAATTTAAAGTTTTCTCATTATAAATTTTTATTCCAAAGATATAAAGAAATTATAAGTTACACAAAATAAAGTGTCGTCTATATAATACACATTGAATATAAGATTCTATTATATAGAACTTATTTTACTTTACTATATTACATTTTACGATTGTACACATATATATTATAATGTAATAACAATTTAGTAAAGTGTTTTATATCAAAATATAACTAATTTATAAATTAAGAAAAGTGTATTAGATACATTTTATTTATCCTATACATTATACATTGTATGTATAAGTTGTAGTATATTATTTATATAAATAAGTAACATTTATTAATCCTGAGACAATGTCTCATCCCTCAAAAAGTATATAATGTATAAACGTGAAATTATATTTCAATTGAAAATTCTTTTCACGTTTGTCTTTGAATTTTACTATATACCATATTTGTAAAAAAAAATACAATATCATTTAAGGACCTGCAGATCCCGATTTATAATAATCAACTGTTTCAATAAGTGTTGCGCAATTTTCCAAAGAATAATAATAAAAATAGTATTAATTGATGTATAGGTGCTGCTGTATTATTATTATACACAAGTATTATAAGTCAACATTTTCGTATACACGCTGTATTTTACAATATGTAGAAAATGGAAAAAAATACATTCAATTTGTAAAAGCTTAAAAAAGTTTAAATATATTAAAATAATAATAGCATTTCACAGGCACAAGTAAATAAGTTATTCCCTTTGGATTTTGATATTTTGTATTAAACAATTGCTGATAAAATTTACGATGAAGTAAAAAATCAAAACTTATTACAATCACCACATCATGTATAATTTGTATATTATTTCATTGTTTCACTAGTAATATTAAACTGTATATAAATTATAAATAAATTCAAAAGGCATAAAATCTCATGAATTAATTATTATTATAAATTCCAATTCTTCACATTTTACATATTATCTATCTCCATGTTACAACAAAAATTAAAATAAATACAAAATTCAAATATAGATAAATTCAAAATAAATACATATAATTTATTTTTTATTATTCTATACTCTTTCACAATCAGTTGATGATTATTATATGCTGGATAGGATGAATAAATTTTATGCCATTACAGAAGTATTATATACACACGCCAGAGATAGACAATTTATTTATAATATACTTATATATAGATAGATAGATAAATAGATAGATATATAGATAAATAGATAGATATACGCATTTTGAACATTATAGTTACGAATATATATGGTACAATAAAAAAAGTTTTATATAATGGAAAATATTATTGGCAAAATACCAAAAAAATATATGAATGCCCAATTATTCAAACAATAAACAATATATTTTATATTAACAAAAGAACAGTAGAGTAGATGTTTCAATGAATTTTAAATGCTGCGTGAATACTATAGAGATAAGATAACATATTAACCTTTAGACAGCCGGGTGATGATCACACATATACTAGTAGTTGAGGAATAACTTTTCCGCAGAAGAAAAAATACCGGCTGTCAGACGGTTAAATGAAAATAATTAAATAAATTATAGTTTATAGATTTGAATAGAATTCGATTATTATAGGTGACTGGATTTAAGATAAAGTTAAAACACCACACAATTCTTCAAAATCAGTGATCTATTTATGCATCCACAACCGAAATATTTTATGAAAATCTATATTAACTTTAGAATCTGTCAACAATAAATACATAATATCTAAAAATTAGCTGTAGCCGTAAGAATATGTGTCAACAGTAGCATTTTTTGAAAATAAATTAACTAAAAAATAAATGTCTACAAAACTCTTGTATATTTGTTCACGAATTAATAATTTTATCGATTTTTATATTGTAAAAAATTTTTCATTTCATTTAAATAACTAAAGGACCAGAATATAATGAATATAATTAGCAATGAATAAAATTTAAAAATAAAAAAAAACCCCAAAAATAATCAATCAAAATATAATTAATAAAAATAAAAACTCACCCGCTACTCTTGCCTCCTTACAAGCTTCATACATATCTTGTTTAATTTCTAAATTATCATCGGCTATTGTTTCACCAACTGTAACAAAACGTTCAACAGCTAAATTAACAGCTTGTCCAACACGACCAATTGCCCGTAACGTTCGTTCTGATGAGATATGTGATCGTTCTGATCTATGTTGTACTAAAGTTGATATCTGAAAAATTTACATAATCAAAAATGTTATAATGTATATTATTTATTTTAATCGCTATTTATAGATATACAGTAGCCAGCACGACAATGTATAGTTAAAATATATATATTAAAAATTAAATGCTAACTACAATATATTGTATATAGAGGATAGAAAATTATGAACCATTAACAATATGTAAAAGATAATAATAATGAAAATATTAAAAAAATTCAAAAGTAAAATTATATATAGAAAAAATAGAAACATGATATAACTATGCAGATTCATCCCTCATCACAGTGCATTTCTATATAAATATATATGGTGAAGCTCTTTCACTATGGAGACGTTACGAATATTATACGTGCTCTTATTTTTTATTCATGTAATTTTTAAATGAAATTTTGTACTCCGAGTAACACTTTTTGAGTGAATTATAGATCAAGTAATTAACAAAAAAAAAACTAGTTGCACTAGTGATTGTCGAGGAACTATAGTTTCCAACTATATTATTTTCACTATTGAGAGAATTACAACTGTATATATTTTCTCCTTGTCGTTGTTAGCTATTTTCAAACAATTAAATAGTATACAATAAAATATACTATATATTTCTGTGCTTATATTGTATTATTGTTTAGAGCGACAGCACAGACATTTTTCAAAGTCTATATTATATTTCTTAATTGTTCTTTTTAACTTTTATATATTGTATATATTTATTAATGTATGTATTTACTTTTATAAAAATTTGTTACTGTATGGATATTACATGCAAATGTTTTATAAATGTTTAAGCATTTATAAAAATAATAGTATAGTACAATAGTATCAGAGGATATTATTATAAAATTGTAAACAAATATGATAATACACAAATTTACATAAATATTGTAAATAATAAATACAACTTCGTAAAATGTAAACGTTTATTCATGTTTTATATATACAGAATGTGTATATAAAGTACCATTTATTAGGTAATTGAACCCACCCAACCAACCATTACCACTAACAAAAAAAAATAAATTCCATTGCGATGAACTTTTTGATGACTTTTATAGAATTGTTTAAGTGTATACAAATTACTACATGTATTCAAAAATGTATATAAATAGAGAAAAGCATTTATAAAGAACGAAACTTTCCAGTCAATATAATATATTTAAGTCATTTAAATGTAAATAAATTTATGTATTAGTACGTACCCTCGATCCGAAAAATATACGGAATGGATTAAGAAAAAAGTATATATATCGAATATTTCTCAGAACGATTTATTCTTCTTCAATTGAATTATACATTAATTAATAGTTAAATAACCTATGGGCGCACACAAAAATTTGTGTTTTGAATATAAACAAATATTTCCTCTCCGCTTCTGTATAACATTTTTTTGTGGTTCTTTGTTGTTTTGTATACATTATTCGAATAATCGACGCACTATTACTATGACCCATAGGTCATGTCTTAGATCAAAATTCAGAAAACTAAATTTTTAACCACTTGGGTTGGGTAAATTATAGCATTTAAAAGAAGTTGTGGTAATAAAATATAACTAATACAAAAATTAGTGAAATGCGGTTTATTTGTGTATATGTGATTAAAATAATATAAGAAAATCGAGCTTTTAAATAACAAAATATTTGAAATTAATAATTAGAAAAGATAGGGATTCAATTTATTAATTTATTATTTTATTAATTCATTATTTATTCACTTCACACAGAATGTCTATTTTTTTCGTTCATTCGATCTAATTAAAACTTGTCACAATGAAAAGGCATATTTTGCAGTAGAATTTAGAAGTTATTTCATTATACATAGCAACTGTTTGTCGTTGATGCTATAAATACTTCTCGCCACTATTTATTTGACTTGTCATAATGAAAGTTTGAAATAAGAAACAACAACTTAAACAAATTTTCACAAATTTTCAAAATACTTTTTCCTATAGAATATATAGTAATTTAATTGAAATTTTCGTCCTTAATGCGAGTTATAGAAAATATTATGAAATACAGTTTACTATACTCGTTTCACAGTACATAAAAAAAAAATCATTCCGGCTATTTTTAGGCTGTTGAAGTGTATAGAATTTGGTTTCGATATAAGTACCTACACACACAAATAAAAAAGAAATAGATATCATATAGAAGAAAACGTCGTTAAATATAATTATGTTTTTAAAAAGATAAATAATTATATGTTATTAACCTAAATTTTAATATAACTTTTGTTGGGAAAAAAAACCAAAAAAAAAACGAGAAACGAAAAAGAAATTAAATATATCCTTAAAATATAATATGAATGAATTTTGTTTCTATATAAATATATTATTATTTGAATTTACGGATATTCATTAATTACAATACAATACGCAGCCGAATAAATTAAGTTTATATGTTCTGAAAATAAATGCAATTTAAATATTATAGAAATTTTCAACAGGTGCAAATATTTTACATTTATATATTTAATCCGCCAACACACTTAGGTTAGTATAATTATCCTTTGTCTCTATATCTTTTTTTAACATTTTCATTACATACAACTAACGCATCTTTTTTAATCGCCATAAATCCTACATTAGGATTTTGTATGCGTAAACATTTTTATTGATCTAATTTAAGTGCAAAACAAAAAAAGGTTATGTTATTTTTAATGCGACACATAGAAACCATAATAAAAAATATTTTTAATTATTAATTGAAAAATATAATACGGTTAAAGCTGGGCCAAGAGGGACATCATCATCAAATAATTAAATTGATATAAGCAGCGCAGAGTATACGGAAAATTTATATATTCCTCAGCCTCAGATTACAGGTGAATGGAAAAATTTATGTTAAAAAAACCTATATATTTTAAGGAAAGATTTATTGAAAAATAAAACATGTCAACAAAAATTACCTTTTATTATTATTAGTACGACAATTTTTCAGATATCCCTCGTCTCTTGTTACACATTACACAAATAATCAATATATGCGCGCGTGCAAAATATATATAAATATGGAAAAAAAAATAAAAAAAATACATAATATATGAAACGGAAAAGTGATCCTCTCGTTGTAATTGATATTTGTTCCATAATATTGAATTTAATATTGTATATATTTATTTATATATTGTGTATTTGCTGTAATTAATTATATCGATTTAATTACCATATAATCTACAATAAATCAGTAATAATCCCAAATATAGATATACCACCGAGATTGAGTATACCATATAAATAAAAAACCAAAAAAATGTTCAAATCCATAAAATACTTTAATGGTTTTATACATTCTTTTATTTATTTATTTATTTATTTATTTATTTATTTATTATTTATTTATTTATTTTATTATTCATTTTTTGTTTCTCTTGCCCAAAAATATACATATAATCTAATTTTATTACAAAACAACATAATAATTTACGATAATTTAATTTATTTCTTTCTATTGGGGTTTTATTACAATAATATAAATATGTATAACTTTTTTTGTGGTTTTTATCGGTATATGATTATACATTATATTTAATAATATTATATATATTAACTATAAATAACCATATCAATGGCGTATTTTTCGGGTATGCAAGATGTGTGCATTGAATTAACAACGCTATATATAGGCGATTCACACTTTTAAGAATAATTGAATTAATAAAACCTCTTTCGAAATATTAGTGCAGACGAATTGTTGAATTGTTACATACTGGAGTAATTTACCAACTTGACTTAGTGTAAGATACATATTTATGCCGTAAAGGAAGAGGAACTATTGCGGAAAAATGACTAGGCGTATGTCTGAGTAATCAACGCATATAATCAACCTCTGCCCCATAATAAACAGGAATGCCTATGTAAACCATAAAACACGTAGCACCACATCTCTCAGCTATTTTGTGATTATGTTGTGTGAACGTTCTTCTAAAAACTGTTTTTGGACATTTCATTCAGTAGTAACAACGAAAATATAACACAAAAAAGTTATAGCTGTTTTTGTGAGTCGGTCGCAAAATTAATATAAACATTGAATTTTGTTTTAAAATTGGTAAAAATGCAATTTCAAAGTCATATGGATTTGTTTATAAAATCGCGTATGCGTTGATAATTGTGTGTTAAATGCATAATTTTTTTAAATTCACATAAGACAGAGAAGCTATAAGTGATGATGAACGTCCTGGTTTATCATCTGAAGTAATTTACTGAAGAAAAAGTTCGTGATTTCGTGAAAATTTCTAAGAAATCTTCATCGAGATTCATCGAAATGGAGCTTGGAATACCGAAAACATCGAATTTTAATTGGTCTGTAGAATAGATGAATTCAAAGTTTGTTCCTCCGTGCAATTAATTTCTATTCGCCTAAACTTCATTTGACTATATATGGATGGAAAACGTTTTGCATCAGTTGTAGGCATTCAAAAGGGACGACGACAACCACCGTTCAGAATTCCAAGGACAAACATAAAAAAAAAAGTTATTTGACTCATTTGTTATTAACGTACAGCAAAAATCAATGCATTTCAGTTGATTGAGATTATTTTGAATAAATTTAATATTTATTTTTGTAATTTTTATTAATCCATTCTGGATTTTTTTTATGGGACAAGCGTTTGTATATAGTCCATTGGTCGCACGGAATGGTACCCAAAAAAAATTGTTGAATTCGAGATACTTTAATCATCAAGTAATTAAATTGATAGGGGATTCATAAAACGAGATTTGTAAAATTTGTGAAATATGTGATAGGTGTATCACAAAATTTCTATACATCCTTTAAACGTTCACATATATTTGGATATAATTTTTTTTCATCCCTTAATCAAATCACCACAAAAACGCCACTGATCCACATACATACTAATAATATATAGTTTTCTTATATCCAAATTAATATGGTTAAAGATAATATTTTATATATTAGTTTTTATACAATTTTTAAAAATGTTTTCTCCATCGATTTCGATATATTTAATAGCACTGATAATTATTTACAGGTTATTACGTGTATTATATAACAATTTATCAATATTAATAAAAAATTTTATAATTTATTTATAATCATACGGCTATAAATTAGATTATTTATTATATTTATAGATTGTTTGTGTCACACACAATCAACAAAAATTACTGTTTGTCATTATTTATTTATAGTAGATATAGACACAATGTGTAATTTAATTTTTAAAACTCAAATATTATAATGCTCATTAAATAAATTGATTATTTATTTATTTATTAAATATAATATATAAATAGCATGGAATTTATTGTGCCTGGAGCTAGTGCGACAATGAAGACATATACATAAATATATATTTAATAATATTTAATTTAAAATAAAATACAGAAAAAGCGGTACGGTTAACATTAAATAAACTTGAATATTGTGCATAAAAATAAATGTGAGATTCTATTTACGCGAGCAGAGTATGTGTAATACAATATTAAAATAAAGCTTAAGTGTATATACTTCTTTATATACCATTTATATTTATATATTTTAAGGGTACAGATGATAAGATAAAGGGATGTAAGATAAATAAAAATTTTAATTGTTAAAATTTCGTTTACCATTATAACATATTAAAAACGAATATTATAATTACTGCACGCGTGTATAGTAAAAAATTTTAAATATATATATCAGCACAAAAATGTGCGGGTGTGTTTTGTAGACTCTCGTATTGTTCGTATATATTAAATAAGTTTTAGTCGTAATGTTATATAACTTTTAATAATTGCAAAATTTAATATATGCATATCTTTTGGGGAAAATTACATATATATGCGGACAAGAATTTAGTGAAAGAAATAAGCTTTTGATAAATATACATTTTTTTTTTAAACATTAACATCAAGTTATACCATTCTGTTACATATCAAGTGAATTTGTGAATAACCAGACATTGATACTTCATGATCGATTACATAAATTGTAATCAAAACTAATTGCTCACTGCAGCTTCTTAAGCAGAATTTTAAGTTTATGTATTTATAGTATTTGAAAATAATTACATAAAAATATAAATACACACCCTGTTCAAATAATAGATATCAATTAACAAAGTGGTGTGTGTGTGTGTGTGTATGGGTTTTTGTTTATGAAGGTACAAAATATCTGGGTTGTATATAATATTTTTTTATTATAAATATTAAGATAAAAAGTCAGCAGGTAATTTCTTATTACATATAATTTAACAATTTAATATTTAGAATATAAGATGAAAAATTATTCATCTTAAGGTTTTTATTTTATTTTTTTAATTAAGTTTTTATTATTGCACATAACAATTAACATTTAAAATTTCTTGAAGAAAATGTTTTGTGATACATTTTATAATTTATTTATAAACAACATTTAACAAGACATTTAAATGTCTCATACACACAATTAATTTTTTATATTAAATTATATATCCATTTATTTAATAAATATAATGAAAATATATGATTTGTATAAGCAGAACCCTGTCAATGGATTATAGTGAACATAATCGAAAAAAATTGTACAGATCGAAGATGTCTAAAATCATGTTGGAAAATCAACTTTTATATTATTATTATTATTTTAATAAATTACATATGAAAGACAACCCAATAAATTATATATATGTGTCTTTCAAGAATACAGACAGTGACTAAACCTGAGAAATATCGTTCAGTTTTCGATATATCACCATATTTTTCTTATTCAATAGTGGTGAGCCTATGATCATAATAAGACAATGTTAATGGATCGAATCCCAAGGAAGAATCTCCAAAATCTGACCGATTCCAAACAATTTCCATCAACATGAAATAAATTAAAGTTACATTTGTAAATATTTAAAAACATTCTGTTAATGATACACCAATCGACGAATATCGTATGTATTGAGTTCTCTCTTTTTAATTTTCTTGCAAAATTTTGAATGCAAGTCATAAATATAAATGAATTAAATAAAATAATGGCTGTACTGAGCTATACATCAGATGTAAGATTAAAAGAAAAAAAAATAGATTAAATTCCATCAAATAATTAAAATTCATAAAATAAATTAATATAATAATTAATTAAATTAAATACGATTAAATTCAATAAAGACGTACACACTATCGACCAATGCACGAGTATAAAATTTTTGAAAGCATATTAGTTACTGCCAATAACTGCCACAAGCAAATCATTTGGACTATCTCGGTAGTAACAAGCCAACAACTAATCTGATGCTAAGTAATAAATGTGAAAGTTGTTTAAAAAATTACAAATTTTTTTATTCAATCGTTAAAAGTGTTGATATAAAGCTTTTGTTATTACAATGTGTTGTTGTAGTATTTTTTTTTTTATACACACATGAAATTATAATAAATGAAATGAAAATTCTGTAAATGCAAATGATAAGAGAATATTATTGTATATAAAATATATTACGTTCACAAATGATTACATTTTTATAAGATTTATTTCCATTTGAATAAATAATAAATGATCAACATCAACATCAAAAATGATGACAACAACTACTGCTACTACAATCGCATTAAAATTTATATATAATACAAATTCTTATCTTCAATTTCGCCGTGTACACCATAAATTTTATATTAGAAAAATGATATGATACTTGTTTTTAGTAAGTATTTTTACACTTTGTATATACTTTATTTTGATAGCATATTATGTTTAAAACTGACGGATTCCTATCCAGTTAGTTGTATAAATATATTTTTTTTTTCATTTATTTATTATTAGTATTGGCATTCGTCCAAAGACTTACCAATATATTTTTGTACGGGAATATACAAAAGAATATGTCTATAGAAATGATGCGATACACAAATAATAACATACTCTGCAACCACTGTATTCAAAATTGTGAGCAAATTGATGAGAAAAATATTAAATTTCCAATAGACTGTCGATATAATTTTGTTAGCTAATTTTCAATTTATTGCCTTCAAGTATTTCAAATTATTGAAACGTGTGGTTGTTTTTCCACTGAATAAATAAAAAAAGGAAAAGTTTTAAATTTTAACATTTACGTAAATGTTACCACTGCTGCATAAGTTTATCATCCACCTTCTATTGCTACATTCCTATCTAACTTTTATGAAAGTTTATAGTGACGAGTGTATATAATTGTTACCGAGTTTCTTATATAAATTACATTCAATTTTGATTTATTTTGCAAACATTGTTCAAGTTTTCTGAATATCAATTCGGTTTTTAAATCTTTTCAGCACATATACTAGTCGATAAATTCTAATACGTAAATACTCGTGTTCTATAAAATGTTATTTGGGTTTAACATAATGCATAATGATGATGATATTAATCGTAGCGAAAACATATAAAATATTATAGTACAAAAAAAAAATAAGAAATAAATAAATAAATTTAAGATGGTAACTTATCTATAATACACAGTGTAATGAATCATGGAAAATATAAAAAAGGAAGCGAAAAAAAACAGGTGGAGAATATTCTGGGAGGCAAATAAAAAAAAAAGCTATAACCAAAAACACAAAACAAGACTTTTAAAAAGGTAATATATTCTTTTAGAATCATTGAATAAGATAATGCATATATAAAAATACACAATTCCTTATTTTATAGTACAATACATTTTTTTCCCTTACAATATAAACACCCATTGTACGGAAAATAACCGGGTTATGGATTAAGAAAAAAGCCTTCCGGTTATTTTTTTCAATTGTGGAAAAAAGTCGGATGATCGTAAAAAAAAAACCAAGCATTACCTTTATTTTTAAAACCATTCGGAGGAAGGAAGGAAATGTTATGAATTTTTAAAATTTTATTAATATCGTCAATTCACAAAACATTAATCCATCACACATCGAATCTTTAGATCTTTGGCTTTACCACATCAATATATTAAAAATAATAATTTCGGTTATTTTTCCGAACAGACAGTATATTTTATAATATAAATATAAAATATGATGTGTGCAGTATATGGTGAATATATATGAAGGTGGTTGAGGCGCGGTGCGGTGGTCGGTGTACTCGTATATTTTGTGTTTTTATATGATATATGACGTTGATATTATTGTTGTTGCGAAAAACATATAAATAAATAAATAAACAACAATCCAAATACGCGTTTTATATTGTACATACGAAAAAATAAAATAGGATAAATGTACAAGATATAAAAAAATAATTATTAATATGATGGAATGAGCAAATAGAATTGTATTTGCAAACAATTTATATATGGGGATTTGAAATGACGTACACATAATGAAATATTAATAAATTTTATATATTATATAGAAGAAAAAAAGAAAAAAAAACATTGAAAGATTATGTGCGAGGATTTATTTGTTTTGGCTTATCTTTATTTATACATATTATTATAATAATAATATAAATTTCGTTGTACATAAAGCATTCCTGTGTGTGTGTGTGTGTGTGTGTACAAAACATAAATAAACAAAATATACTATATTAATTTAATAAATTAGAATATTTTTTACACATTCATATTGATAACGTTACGTAAAATACAATATCAATATATTATATTACAATATATACCTTATGCCAACGTCGCAACGTAACCATTATCGGTTTATAAAGAAACCAAACAAATATATAATATAATAAAATTTCATGCAACAAGTTTTCTTGAAAATTCACCCACACACATACACACAGGGTGGTTTCCCTTCGATCGCGTGTTAATAAAAAAAAGGATATTGCATATAATCACAATGATACGCAACCCCTTTATTTTACATTAAGAATTTTACTGCTAAATTCAAAATTTTTCCGGAAATATACTTTCAATTAATCGTTTACCCCCGAATAGGGGTTGCAGAAAAGCTCGACAAAAAATTTTATACATTCATAATTATTATATTATAACATCACTCACTACTACTACTACTACTGCCGCCTACGCATCTATTTCCCTTTATTATCCTATATATTAAAATATTAATATTGTAGTTATATTTAAAATACAAATCATAAATATATAAGAGAAATATAAAATAAATGTTAAATATTGTAAATTACATTACAAACTTTACAATACAAACATTTGTAAATATATAAAAAAGAAATAAAATGAACATGTTCAAATTATTTTACATGAAAACATTTTTTCTTTATAATACAATGTATCGTACGCGTGTAGCACGTGTTCCTAAAAAAAACGAAAAAGTTTTTCATTAAGTTGAACACGATGTTTCCAAAGTATATGTAGTGCACAGAAGGACTAAATGAAAACTGGGTGTTAATATGTTTATTTTGTGTGTTACATACACGACGAAAAACATTATATTGGAAAATCGCTTAATAACATAGACATTGGGTTTAACGTTGACCACATTGACATCCGTTATTGATAGTAAAAATCAATTCAATGTCGTAATAAAAGAAATTCAGCAATTCTGTCGAAATTTCTATAAAATTCTCATGACAAAATATTTTAAATATATAAAATTTCAGAAAAATTAAAATAATAATTAGTGAAAACGTAAACCCAACTAGTTTGCAAAATTTAACGTACTCGGTTAGTGATCATTTTGCGTTCGAAAAATTTCTGTGAGTAAATTCAAGCAAAATCATTCACCAGAAGTACGACATAAATACATTCTGAAGGAAATTATAGTCGAAAGAAAAGACCTGCAGTTACAACGAAATTGGAGGTAAACTGTTATACAAGAGCTAACAGAAACAGATATTTGAGATTTATTATACTACAATATTATAATTTAAGAAATGGTAAAGTGTTTTAGCTGTTTCCGGGTAAATTAATGTATTTTCTACTCACTTATCAATTTAAAATGACTTTATCAATTTATTAATATCTGATAATATAAATGTAGTATTTACTTGCGAGTCCTGTAAACGTATATATCGTATACGACTACGAGAGATTCGGAAAAATAATATATTTAAATAATTAATTTTACAATTTTCAACATTATTGAAACATTAACTTTTTCCATAAAAATTTTAATTAAAAGACATTTAGTTTTATTTAATTTGAAATTATTTTAAATTTGAATATATAACCTCTGAGTATAATTACGAGAACACAAAAAAGGAAATAACCTCCAAATAAACAAAGAATAAAAATTCATTTAAATTTTCATATATTTTTTTATAAAGGGAAAATTACAACAAGAAAAAAAACTTTTTCTAACAATTTATTTGATTTTCTTTTTTTTTTTCCCATCTCTTATTTCATCTTAATTTTATTCATTAAAAACATTGATATTTAAATGATAATGACCCATAATAAATATTTATCATCTTTCAAACACAATTTCATATATATTTATCACAGGGAGAGATAGAGAGACTGAGATAGGGTTTTATAATAAAATAAATAATGGAAAACACACTTATAAAATTTAATTAAAATCGCATAAGAAACAATTAATGTTAACTATTGTGTGTTAAATATATAATTTATATATAAATATACACACTGTTCGCAAAATAACCGGATTTGATTAAGAAAAAAGAAAACAAAATTTTATTGACAATATTTAAGTGGTCAAATGGTTTTATTATTATTTAATAAATTTACCATTAGTTTATTATTATTGTATATTTACCGATTAATTAGTAATATAAAATGCAAAAACAATTTGCGGTTAAATATAAATTTACGCCGATAAGCAAATTACGATATAGATACAATTATACCGAGAATTTCGCATTACTTCACACGGTTAACGTACCATTTAAATTTTTCACTATGTGACCTCAGTTTTATTAACTGCAATTTAATAATTCTCATTATAATATTTACTACTGCATAAAAACACCATTTAATATAATAGTGGGTTATACATCGAATGTGCACGACATTTGTGTTATTATTTAAGTTAACTCAATAATACTTTATAATTTCATAAACAATTATTAATTAATTTTCACCTAATAAATAATGTAATATTGAAATTTATAAATCAATATAACAAAAACAAATAAAATATTTCATTTATATTGACTATAATGTGACTAGAATAATGCATGCACTTAATTGTGTCACATAAACTTATTGTTGCGTGTTAGAGATAATATAGTTTTAATTTCAGATAAATGTACAAATAAATATTATAAATATAGACAGCAAAAGTGTTGTTCGAAAAATATTTGATATAAATATTTTGTAATGAGTCTCTATAATAGAAATTATCAACCGTAGTATAGCTATATTAAAATTGAGTGATGTACGATCAAATTTGATGGTTCGATGAAGAAGAATTTTTGCAGAACCATTGAATTTTGAACATTAGATCAAATGTTTTGCATCAATGTATTATATATATATATATAGGAAGGATTCAAATGACTTTTATAAACCAATATTATTTTCAAAAAACAACATATAGCTAAATTAGAAAAAAATATACCATCTATAAATTTAATCTTATCGCGCACCTATGTGTGTCCGATTTTTTCAACCACAGTTTCATCATTCACACCACACACAAACATTCCAATGAACATTTAGCCATTTATAGTTAATATTATTAAATTTATAACAAACATATATATTTGATAAAAGTGTGAATCGCATAAGCCAATTGAAATTAGTCAATTGTTTATTCCATCCGTGCGAATGCTCAGTAAATTAAAATAAAAAATTATACAATAGATTGGTAAAATGCACGAAATTGTTTAGAGCTTATGGAAAAGAAGTTGCGCAAGAAGGTAAAGTGTTTTTACTGAATTGTTATTAATAATTATTTTTGATTACATATTGAAAAGATATAGTGATTAAAGTAAATTTAATATAATTTTGGATAAAATAAATAAATAAATAAATAAACACCCGGTGAATATATATTTCTTAGACATTGCGTCATTTCATGAAAATATTTCCCAATTGTTGATACACTTTATATATATAATGTTATATTAACACACCACCATTGTCGTCTGTACATATAATTTCCAGCATAGAAAATATTTTAAATTTTTTATATAATTTAATAAAGAAAATTGGTATAATTTTAATCCGTCATTCTATTCATTATACATGTAATAAATAATACATAATTTATAAGGATATTTATTTAGTATTTCAATATTAATAAAATTTAAAATGAGTATATATTTTTTATTTAAATATTATATTTTTAATAATTTATATATTATTAATTATTTATACGAATTTTTAAATGTACACGACATAGACGTTTTATTATGAAAACTTTAAAAAAAGGTAAATAATTTATATGAGTTTAGCTTTAGCCGTAGGTATGGTATCGTTCGTTATATTGTTTATTGGTGCATATAGAATAAAATGGAAAAATTCATTAAAAATTTATTTAAATAACATCGATTTTAAAACTACATGTTCTCGCATACATAAATAATAAAAAAAAAATAATTCAACAATGAAAATATATATTTTATGTTTACAGGGTTAGAGTGTGGTCGAATCCTGTCAAAATGTGAACGTATTTTTTATTATAATGGAAAGAAAATTCGAAGTTTTGTCAAAAATACCCACGAATTAAGTTATATAAAGTTCTCTATCAAACTGGAAGGAGATTTGAAGACTTAAATTGTACAATACAAAACGAAATTGATTTCTGCTCTAAATAGGTATTCCTTATTTTAATTTTTATCATCCTTATTGTTAAACCACCCACGTGTATGTATATGTTATAATATAAATTTATATAGAAAATAAAGAGATGGTGGAAAAAGGAAGAACACCCAAAAAAACAAAAAAGTATTCGATATTTAAAAAAGCACAACATTCCAGTTCATTTCATATATATTAAAGTATGGCGACAAGCTGTCTGAATAGGAAAAACCTACGTCAATTTAACTTTTCTCTATATTTTATAATGGAAATATATATATATATAAATAGTCCATATACTAAATATATGAATGTTGTATGTATTCTATACTGAAATATAAATATATTGTATGTATATTGTAATTGTATGCATATGAACATGTTATACACATATATTGTACAATATACAATATATATATAATCTGGGAGATACATCATATGCATACGTAAAACAACAATGTGGCTGAGACTATTCGGTGCGATTGCTGAAACTGCAAGAATTGACAAAGAAATATGCAAAAAAAAACTGTGTGTACGAAAATGGTGCCTAAAATTCGTTGTCTGCGTCAAAACGTTTCTAGTCAAGTATAACACATCCCGCACTGAATATAACAAATGCATTAAAAAGAACAAGATTTCAGACTGTTGAAGCTGGAAAAGAAAAGGTATACAGGAGGAATGTATATTGAAGTATAAAATAACTATATTTTTTATTTATTGCACTGCATACTTTCAAACAAAAAAAAAATATCTGCAGTGCAAAAATTGTTTCGACCATATTATGTTATTCAAATATTTGCGTGTAATATCTCTTATCGAAGGGAAAGGTAATTTTCTACTAATTTTTTTATAGTATATTTTTCAATGTTTTTGTAAATGTCTATCTTATCTTAAAAAGTATCTTGCAAGATTGTATTTGTATTTTGTATCCATTAGATATATATATTAGTATATTTTTTGTTCAGCTATTTATATATGTATTGCATGGTTATATATACCACTTCTTAAAATAAGCTTTTTCATTTCTAATTTCTCTTATAAAATCTCTCTTGTTCATCCCCTTATGCACAGACACACACACACACCTACACATCATGAAAACTTTATTATATTGAGTTCATTAATAATTTGTGGTGTCCGACAGTATTGAAATTATTGAAGAAAACACTTTTAGTAAATTTTGGAAAGAAATTCACTCATCGATTTACCCCCTGTGGCACTTGAGAAATGCCATTCACTTTTCAATATCACTATATATTTTTCTTATAACCTGACCAAAAGTAAATCATAATAATTATTAACATAGTTAATGGGATCGTTAATATTTCATTTCATATAGAAGTTAGTATCTATTTTGTACGGTTGTAATTTAACTTATATAATAACACAACGGCTAAGAAGAATCAATGCCCAATAGCCAACACAAAACCATTATATCAATTTTATACCAATGTGACATATTATTTCTATACGGGTATACAAAGAAAATGTAGGACTGCGGTAAAACTCTAACTAATGTATACGTGTAAGTACATAGATATAAAATATATTAATTTAAGAAAAGGGGAAGCAATCCCATTTATAATAAATATATATAAAAATAAAAAGCTCTCGCCGTCGATTTTCTCAGTATAATTTCAATTTTCGATTCAGGCAAAAAATTACTATTATTCTTTATTTTATTTTTATACCATATATATTCGTTATCATCAGTCAGCGCATCACCATTGTCAACATCAACATCGTTATCAGCATCATCATCAACATCATCTCATCGTTGTCATCAATATCATTATTCTATTTATATTAGCATAACAATATTATATATAGATACAATATAATATACGATACAATATATACCAATCACAATCACATACTAAACACACACACACGGAATCAAAATTGAGTAAACACTTTGTATTTTGATTCGTATTAAGCATTCTATAATTTGATACTATATATATTCTCTCACACAAACCATAAATATTATCGAGCTTTGCGTACAAGTCGGCAAAGTTGCCTACAAAAATAAAAAAAAAACCACAAAACCATTTACGTTACAGTTCATATACGACACATGAACGTAGGATTTTTTGTAATTTATTCTTTATAATGAACCTTAAAATGTGATATTAAATTACCAAAAATTTTCTTAAGTACATAGTACATCAATAATAAAATAAAACACAATTAAAATTATTGAAATTTTTAGTATAAATGAAATTCAATTAAAAAAATTTTTAATTAAAGTATATTTAAATTTATAAATAAAATAGAATTTTAACGTTCAATTTTCTTTCTGCAAGTGTCCACTCAATTTTTAGCCCGTGTGTAGTACGTGTGTATTTATGTACGGAAATTTTGAGATTGATCGTTTTGGATAGAATAAAATCGAAATAGAAAATAATAATGTATTGTACGTATACGAGTATATTTATAAAGAATTGTTGATGGGATAGATTTTTCAAATCTTAATTTTATTATAGGATAATTTATCTATTCTATTTTCTTCAATTTCAATTCTGCATTTCATTTTAAGATATTTTACATGCTATACATACAGTGTGAACGGGAGTACCACTTTTTCGTCGTATAATAATCTGTATTTCTTAACCCTATATATGGTGAAAAATTCATTTATCTTACAATCATTTTTCTTTAAATCCTTAAAAATATTATTATTAATTCCACTATCGAGCAGCACTACGACAACAAATCAATATTGTTGTACCTACCTACATCCATACATATAAATGATTCGAGTTATCGTATAAGATGTCACACAAAAGTAAAACCGATTTCGATGGGATCCGCCTGCGTCAGAATATATGTAAATGTATATCTAGGACACAAATTACTCTATATTGGTCGTTATTTATTTAATTTGATAAACGAACGATTTCAATTTAGGATATATTTATTATATTTATTGTAGTCAGTGAGTGAATGAGTATATTATTGGTATTAGTTTATACATATAAGATGGAATCAAAAGAATGTAATAAAAATGAAAATGTTAAAAATTGAAATGAATTTGTGTCAACTAAATTGTGTCACATAAAAATTGAAGACTTTCAATTTATACAATGTAAGATTTTACAAATACAATAAAATTCACCAAAAGTTTTATTGTTAATATTATAAAATACAAAATAAAAAATACGTACAATAAGGTGGTGGAGCAAAAAGTCTTACATATATACTTCAAATTATATGCTGACAAATGTAACCAACATTGACTGAATTGCCCAACAATCGATTAACATTTAGAGGTAGTAGTAGCAGCTCGAAAGGTACTCCGTGGCATATTTGGTCCCGTCAAAGAACAGACTGGTTGGAGGCGACGATACAATTTTGAATTAGACAAGTTGAACGGTCAACCAAATATTGTCAAAACAATCAAGATCAATAGATTGAGATGGCTTGGACACGTAGAACGCATGGAGGAGGAGCGTGTGCCAAAAAAACTGTTAAATAGTAAACCGGAGGGTAGAAGGAGAGCCGGAAGACCTAAGGCGAGATGGCTAGATGCAGTAAACTGTGATATAAAGATCCTAAAAATTCGAGATTGGAAGACATTAACTGCGGATAGGTCAGGTTGGAAAAGCGTGTTGGAGAAGGCTAAAACCGCACTCGGGTTGTAACGCCATGGAGTAAGAGTAAGAGTAAGTAAGTAGCAGCTCAAAATAATTGTTGACAAAAATTGTCATAACATTTTTAAAATCATATCAATTAAATTAAGCGAAGAGGAGGGGCGGCTAACTTATATACGTACTTATTTTTTTATCGACAAAAAAGCATGTGGTTCATATAAAAGTCTCTGGACTCGATAAATCATTATCATAAATTGCGATGAATTTTATTTTATTACATATTTCTCTGCGGTGGTGGTACAAAAGAAATATATAGATTGTATTTGTCATATGTCAATATGCCAAAGGATAATAATCATAATATTTAACACACATTTTGTCATAAATTCATTTGTAATGTTATATAAAATTTTAATATTATTTATAAGAATTAAGAAAATCATGTGTTTATATATATTTTATAATATTTATTCAGCACTATAATGTAATTGCACAGATTTATCCAAAAAAACAATAAAACAAAATAAAATAAGAAATTAATAAAAATATGTATAAATATAAATTTTTAATATAATGGTTAATGGTATGTGATGGAAATAATGATGGTATTTTTAGTATACACATTACTACATTCGGTAAGTTTTATGAATTTATATGGAGTGCGTATTGCACACATTAGTGTATATTCATCGCTATATATAATATAACCACTTTGTGATAATATAAAATTGATGTTTATATCTGTATATATTATTGACGATGCGAAAAGACTATAAATAATAAAAAGGAAAAAGGACACACAACAACAAGACAAGAATATGGTATTCTATAATTGTATAAATTATTAATAGGATCTCCTTTTCATTTATATATAGGCGGTGTGTTTTTTATAAACATCTATAAAAAAAAAGTCCTATATCCTTTTTATCATTTTTGCATATATGAAAGCAGATATCTCTATAAATAGCAAGGATAGTAACATCATATATGCAGATATTTTTTTAAATATTTAATACAATTTTATGTATCACAAAATCATATATTTAATATTTTACATTACAAGAGGTGCGTATTGTATATATATATACAAAAGGTAGACCTGTCTATGTAAATCAGATTTTACCGCAACGATATATATGGGAATATAATTTATAAATCATATAGTTATTATTTACAAAGGATATATTCTCCGGTTAAACTCGTTCATATGGATCGTATGTTGATCTGAAATTTTAATTTTTTTGCATATTAATTTGTCCTCTACTATTAGTCCTCCACGTTTTGACAACACACGTTTTTTTTTCTTAAATATAATAATAAATCGCATATACTTTACAATTATGTACATATTAATATATGTTAGATGAGAAAAAAATAATTGTGATTAGCATATGGTTATATTTTTGAGAACATATTTATACGTGTTAAACATTTTGTTTAACTTTATTAAAACATATAAGCTATAATGGTATTTTTTAAACCCATCTTTCATATTATTTGTCATAAAAAAAAAAAGCATAAAATATATTTTTTAGAACATCTTTTAAATTTTCGAATTCATGTATAGAAATTTTTCAAATTCTTATAGTTTAATCATATTTACAATATCTAATGTTTATTTATTCTATTTTTATACACAGTGAATGGAAAACTAATATATATGCTGGAAAATATATATATGTATTCTTCAGCCGATACTTATATAATGTGTGTGTTAACAGGAGTTATAGTTATTATCTCATTTAATATACACCACACAGACACACCTCATCGCTTTACATATACCAACGATTCATGTGAATTTCTAATTTTTTCATGAATAGTTAGTTAACCCATCGAATTAGATTACCGATTTTTTTTCCATATTTTTAACTGTTTAACCCGGACTTGCATGATCTTCAACGGCAACGATTTCTCGGCCATTGTGCTGAAAACGCTTAAACAACTCAAAAACCTATGCACAAAATCGAAATGTTTCGTTACAAATTAATTGAATTCATTGCACTCATTTCGATTTCAATATAAGTATGTGTAAATGTAAATTGGCTATCCAGCAACTTTTGAATTAGCGTGTGTGTACCAGTACCTAACCTACAATTTAACAATTTATATATACTCATAAATTTATATGCTGTCATTTCTCTTGTATAAAAAAAAAATACGAGTATATTCACCCATCAATTTTACGTTTTTTTTTGTTTTGTTTCTGAAATTCCAATTATATTGAAAGCAAGTATTGTAGACTTCTTTTTTTTTTCCTATTTAATATGAATCATTCATGAAAATATAAGTTTATTTATTTAGTGTTATTATTATTTATATATACAGAGTGTGCCACAGTATTACCTTACACACACACACACAAAAACACCCGAAAGGAGCGTCATCCGGAGACGCCTTCAACTATACGATAATGACTCCTTGCGCCGCACTTTTGATCCTTCATGATAATTTTGAAAATAGAAATATCTTTGGAATAATAAAGTTGTTGTATAGTAAAAAAAAAAATTTAACACGGACTTCTTGCAGCTAATTATTTGTAAGAACACAAATAATTATAATTATATTTTTAAGAAAATGTTTAATGTTTTAACAATTATTTTTCAAATTTCATGCTTATAATAACTCAGAGTACCACTGGATTTTAAAAAAATATGATAAATACTTGCTTCCTTTTCGAATCCTTTTTACAGAAAGTCGCAAGATAATGCTTTTTTCGGGTGTGTCGCAGAGTACACTGAGACACCCTGTGTATATATAATTTTATAAACATATAAAACAACACAAGTTTCACATATAAAAATATATGTATTTTTGATGCATGTTTCAAAAAAATTGGAAAAAAAAATAAGAATAAAGTGTATAACAAAAAAAAAAAAATTGAATAATGAGAGTCTTATTATTAGCCTTATTCTTGGAAATATTTTTTTAACGCATCGATTGCTAAGAAGTCGAAAGATTTTCTATTCTTTTATTTCTGAAAATAACTCTAAAAATAATTAAACAAATTACGGATTATATAGAGATAAATTTCCAATTGACTGAATGATCAATTGAATATTTATTGGCAACGTTTGTGTTATATTTTAATTAATTAGTTAACACGTACCCATAAATTATTTAAAAAAGCGTAAGGTTAAATAAGGGTGGTTTTTCTTTTCAAGTGAACTGGACAATAATCGCCCTTTCAAACACAACAAAAAAATTAATGTTTAGCAAAAATATTAACAGCTTTTGAATGCGAATTAAATGTAAATGTTTTTTTAAGAATAACCCACTGTATCATCCTTTATATATATATATATATATATATATATATATATATATATATGGTACTTCAACCTTCGAACTTACTTATAATATACAATATATAGAGGTGTATATGTGTATTTTGTAATGTATGTATGATATTTTTTAAGTATATATCTATAATATTTTACATTTATTAAATATGGAAAAGTATATATTTATGAAATAATAAAGATGGTACTTGTTGCCATATATGTATGGAATACGTGGGTGTGGTGGGCATGTGTATATAATGGAAAAATGTTCATATTCTATATGTGTTCTTGGTATTTTATCAATATATTCACTTATTATATATATATATCATCAATACGTTATGTATTACTACCAATATATACGTAGTGCACATATGTAAGAAAAAAATACGAACGATGATGGTATGTTCAATTACATTGATAAAAATCGACTTTATCTTGAAAAGCAGCAGCAGCACAACATATAAATTATGGTATGTTCTGGGCATCTTTTCTATATATAACATATATTATATGTATCATCTTTATTTTGCTATACATATTTTTGTACAATATATACTACAGTTCAATAATAAAAGGTTTATTTTAACCCCACAAAACATAAAAAGCTCATAAACCTCTGCATCAACATATATATAAATTATTTATTATATAATATATTATATTATTACAGAGTCCTAATATATACACTAACTACATATATATAGTGTAACATTAACAGGCCAATTGAAAAGTCCCCGGTCTGACACACACAAATGGCAGTGCTAGTATTAAATCCATATGATTTTTAGTTAGTACCAACATTCAAACGATACGTGTCAAAATTTGACAGCATTCCGACCATTAGTTTGTGAGGTATTGCGTTGTGAGTGTAGCTACTTTTGTTATTTGAAAAAAGATGGAAAAAAAAGAATTTCGTGTGCTAATAAAATATTGCTTTTTGAAGGGAAAAAATACAGTTGAAGCAAAATCTTGGCTTGATGAAGAGTTTCCGGCGTCTGCACCAGGAAAATCAACCATCATTGATTGGTATGCTAAGTTTAAACGTGGTGAAATGAGCACCGAAGACGGCGAACGCAGTGGACGCCCAAAAGAGGCTGTCTCACCAACAGAAAACATCAAAAAAGTTCACAAAATAATTTTGAATGACCGTAAAGTGAAGTTGATCGAGATAGCAGACATTGTGAAGATATCATGTGAACGTGTATATCATATCATTCACGAATATTTGTACATGAGAAAGCTGTGTGCAAAATGGGTGCCGCGCGAGCTCACAATCGATCAAAAGCAACAAATGTTAATGATACTGAGCAGTGTTTGAAGCTGTTCAAGCACAATAAACCTGAATTTTTGCGTCGATATGTGACAATGGATGAAACATGGCTCCATCATTTCACTCCGGAGTCCAATCGACAGTCAGCTGAGTGCACACGATGAAGGTCTATTTTGAAGCAAAAGACAAATCGTACTACAAAAATGGTATCGAAAAGTTGGAAGATCGCTATAATCGCTGTATCGCCCTCGAAGCCAACTATGTTAAATAATAAAATCAAATTTTGCCAAAAAAAATGTGTTTTACTATGGGTATACCGGGGACTTTTCAATTGGCCTGTTATAATACAATATATATGCACATGGTATACAATATAAAAACGAAAAATGACAGGCGTATATAGACCACCTCAAAATATTTTATGTGTTATGAAAGCTAGGATTTTCATTTTTTATTTCAGTTTACTAACCATTTTATTGCTGTTGCGATATATACACAATATATATTATTGGTTACATCATATAGTAGTATTTCATGGTATTATTTCCAGAAATAGCTGGAAAAAAACGGACATAATATATTATATAATTTTTATACAGTATTGACCATTGAATATATATATAGTAAGTCAGTTTGATATCTATTATTATTATTATTATTATTATTATTATTATTATTATTATTATTATTATAATACCAAACACAAAAAAATAATATTCTTACAAAAATATATATCAAATAGAATGTATTTAAAGAAGATATCAATCATTTGATATATTTTATGGTATAGGTATATACGTACGTATAATGATTTGGAATTTATCGTATTCTGTCAGATATGTTATGGTGATACACGCACCCAAATTGTACAAAAATTCGTATATCTTGATTAAAGGAAATGCGTTGGAAGTCATATATATTATTATATTTTTACATAAAAACCTTACAAATGTTACTTATTATTATATATTTATTTAATACAAAATACACGAACAACAAACCTTCTGTCCGATAATAAACCGGAATGGCTATGTAACCCATGCAACAAATAGCACCACCTTTCAGTTTTTTCGTTATTATTTTCTGTGAACGTTCCTCAACACATTGTCAATATTTCTAGACATTACATTCAGTAGAAATGAAAATATAACACATAACGTTACAGCTGTTTTTGTGGGTTGATCGAAAAATGAAATATATAAATAAAGAAACAACATTCAATTGTATTTTAAAATTTGTAAAAATGCTACTTAAACCTATGATTTTTTTAAAATCACGTATGCGGTGAAAATTGTGTGTTAAAAGCACAAGTTTTTAAATGGTTTGATTCACAGAAGAAAGAGAATCTATAAGTGATGATGTACGTTTAGATCGACCATCTGAAGCAATTTACTGAAGAAAAAACTGTGTGTCATGTCGTGAAAATTTCTAAGATATCTAAGATTCATCGAAATGGAGGTTGGAATATCGCAAAAAAATCAGAAAATTTCAAATTATATGAATCTAAATTTATTACCACACAAGTTTAATCTCATTTTGACCATTACATTTTTCATCTATTATTGCGGCGTATGTTGGTTGCTCCACTATTTATCGCACATATTAATAAGTTTCAAAAATGAATCGATTTTGTTGGGTTTTCATCAACGATTGACAACAGACAAAAAAAACGATACATTATATTTTTCATATATTAATTGAAACTATCGTGTAGTTGATGATCAATGTGTTGTTGTCTCTGAGATGATGTGTGCTAAAATTCACTTAACAAAATCCATAGCACACCATTTTTTACTCATCGATTCGGAAATGTTAAAATAAAATTTCATTTTCTTTACATTTAATTGTTTGAATTTTATTTTTTACCACTGTATTTTATTACTATTTTAATATAACAAAATGCAAAAAGTATCGTATCCTTTTTTCTTCACATTTTTATTACATCTATTACAACACTATATATATATACTTTATTATGTATATTAGCCATTATATATCTGTATAAATATAATATCAACATAATAAGCAACTATACACACACGTATATATATATACTGACTGGTATTGTGGTATAATATGGCGAGGATGAGAGCAATCGAAAGGACAATGATTTATTTTCTAGTTATATAAATAACAGTGTTTTTAATAGTCTATTTTAAGAATTTCATTATTTTTATATTTTTCTTTACTAATATATTTATTCAAACAATTTTATAAAAACAGTATGGATAAAAAAAATGTAGGTATAAATAGAGTATCACTTATAAATAACGAAAAAACAAATCGAAATGCTAATAATAGTGTGTGTGTGATAATAAATAGTTTTATAATCTATTAATAATAATAATAATAATACGTACAGTGAACGACAATTGGCAATCCATAAATAATTCATTATATAATATATTGATAATAATTGTATCGAAATAAAATATCTATAATTGGATTTAATAATTTTAAAAACTACCCAAAATACTGATATTATAACTTTGTTTACAGAAACTTTTCCACAAACATTTTTTATAATGTTTGATAATTAATTTTATATAGTACAAATTTTTCGCATTGTTTTATTTATTTATCTTATTTTTACATAAATTACACATTACATTTTGTTCAGATGATTTAAAACAAAAGTTTTGC
The DNA here is from genome assembly GCA_910594885.2 of Bibio marci. Taxonomy (NCBI): domain Eukaryota; kingdom Metazoa; phylum Arthropoda; class Insecta; order Diptera; family Bibionidae; genus Bibio; species Bibio marci. The sequence continues at coordinate 26,090,175 of OU343118.1, read as the reverse complement.
ATGACAGTGTGTCTAAAACCATTTGATTTTGATTGAAAATTATATGTGTTTGAATTGAATAATTAATAATTTAAAAGTATACAAATTATCAGTTACTATTTTTCATTTGTCAAATAAACAATTAATTCATTGAAATTACTTAAAATTTTATGTAATTTGTTTGAAATATGATGGTCTTATTATTATTATACTAAATTAAATTCATTCTATAGAACGTGCATGATGTTATAAATATTTTCGTCATAAACTGTGTGTAATATTTGTATATTTATGAATTTGTATAAAGAAACCAAACCAAAAAAAAATCAACATGAAATAATCCGTATATAAAAAGTTAAGATAAAACGTGCATTTAATGTTTATTGAAATCAGCTGATTATATATAATAATATAATGAAAATATTATATAACGATCTTCAATATCCATATATAAAACATCTTATTATACTATAGATTTTATAATTTACATATTTATTGGCCAATTTATTTCATTTTAAACAATATTATTTTAATGAAATCTAAAAGTTTATTGTATTTTGGGCAGCGGCAATAATATATTTAAATTAATTTTTATTCTCACGTACATAATATAAGATTTTATATTTCAAGTAATTTTACTATAATATATTAATTAATTAACTTTAAAGGCAAATCTTAGATATAGTTAATTATTATATAACTTAAAATAATATACAAAAGAATGATTTCAAAAAAATTCTTATATAAATTGTGGCTATCATCATCATATATTATAACAAGACTGTATCAACATATATAAATTGTGTGGTAAATATTACGTGATATAGTTACAGTACATTAACTTTTGGGTAATCAAATCAGTAAAACCTTAGAATTAATTTACAAAATTATAGCATTACAAGAAATAACTATTTATAAAATACAAAATAAGAGCTCAGTAACGTAAAAATACTCGATACATTTGTTAATGTATCGTTTTCTGTGAACACTTTTAACATTGTAATATTTTAAATTCGAGGTGTTAATTTCACGTCTTGGAAAATTCATAACAGTTGATAGTGGTTTATTATATAATATAAATATATAGAGGAACATGTTAGTGGATTCTATTGTCTATATATTTTTATACTACAAAATACAATCTAATATAATAAACTATGATAAAAGGAGAAATATAACTTAACTTATGGTGTAAGTATTGTAAAGGAAAAAGTGATTAAAGGATAATATAATAAAATTGTATGTAAAATAATACGTAAAATAAATTATAGTAATTAGTAATAATTATTAAAATTGTATAAGGAATGTGTTTAAATATAATTACAAATAAATGAGCGTTGATCAACAAAGAAAATTTATAGATGTGTGTAAAATCAATAAATAAATGAATGCAAAAGCACAGAACCCCGTGCGTGTACAACAAACTTGGTATACTATTATCAAAATTATAAATAATAACTATTAAATAAATATTTAAAAAAGCTTTCTTTATTCAATATATTATAAATTTTAGTAAAAGTATTATTTTTTATATAAAATAGTTATAAATTATTGTGAATAAATTAATAAAAACTCACCGATCGTCCATATGTCGTTGCCATTATTCCACAACACGCACAACAGCCAAAAAAAAAAAAAAAAAAACTAACAAATTTATATTAATTTCTTACATAAACTTAATTTACTTAATTATTTTAGTTTTTTTTTTATTTAAAAATATACAGAGCGCGGTTTTTAATTTATATTTTTAAATTATTAATTAAATTGAAATTCTTATTATTATTATTATTATTATTATTAATATATTATCATTATATGCATTACCAAAAAACACTGTTGTTCGCGTTCGATAACAATATATTTTTATATAAATATAAAAATTATTTAAATTTTATGTATAATATAAATTTCACGAAAAATTATCCAATTTATAATAAATAAATTACAATAATTTTCTCAATGCACATATTTTTGGTTGAAAGCCAACAAAAACCACTATTAGCAACAGCAACATCATTTTATAATATTAAGCTGTTATGGTTTTTTTTTCTATTCATTATAATAAATTGTATGCTACATATGATATATCGTTGTGGTGGTTGTGTGTCGTTCGTATATATATTATATATTCCATAAACATGAATGGTATAAAATAAAATATTTGAAAATAAAATTTTTATAATATTTTTTTTCGGATCGAAAATAAAATTCTATTATATCAAGGTTTTATTTTATATGTGTGTGTGTGTGTGTGTGTCTGTACTATAGATAGAAACAGAGAGCCATAATATTTTGTATAAAAAAATACCATAACAATAGAAAAATACACAGCAGCAGTAGCAGCAATAATTATAAAATTGATGGTATATAAAATAAGGCAAACAAAATCTTTTTCCATTAGTGAAAAATGATGAATTGTAAAATAATGACATCATTTCCATTCGGTGAGATGACAATTTTATATTTAATATTCAATAAATTATAAATTATAAATTTATCAACAAAATAATATATGCATTAATTATTAGTTAAATTTTAAAAATTATAAAATTTGTTTAATGGATAATTAACGAATATGAATTAACTAATTTAATTTGAATTTTATTTTATAAATATATATGTGAGATATTGTGAGATAGGAGGTTTTGTCTGGTCTGAACTGATTTAACTACAACATTAAAAATATTTCTAGCATAAATATTAGGTTCACAATGCGATAAAAACTATAACGATTTCGATCGTTATTAATATGAGAGTATATTCATCAATTTTTCCATCATAATTAAATGCTAAAATGATATCTTGTGAATGGGCTAATGTGTAAAGTTTCATGATCATTGTGAAACCAAATTCTTGTTGGTATAAAATTTTAAATATTTATTTTATATATCAGTGTGAGTATAAATAACAATTCAACATGATTTTGGCAAACGCCAATTTTTTTTATAAACAATTACAAACTATAATCAATTTCCATTTCTTTTAGAGAAGAGATTTTTAAAATCGATTAACGCGTTCAAAAGTAATGATCGATTTTCGGTTTGTTACTTTGCGTATAAATTTTTTGTACTACAAATTTCTTTCGATTTTCACTAACATCGAATGGAAAATGGGTCATATTTTTTAATTGGGTGATGGGTTTTTGAAAAATCTCTTCTATAAGTGATTGGAAAATGATTATATAATTTGCATTTCTGGTATATAAAATTGGCAATCCGTTAAAACTATAATCAACGTAATTCAAAAAGACGATAATTCGTAAAAGTCGATTTTCCGGAAAATTTAGTTCACAGTGATATAATTAGATAGAAAGACCGAATAATTAAAATGTAATTTTTTTCACGATATTTAATGACGAAAATTTTTGTAATTGTTGATGTTATGAGTTTAATTTTTCATTACCATATTTTTTCTTTATTGATATTAACACGTTAATCGCCACGATAATATCAGAAAAATTTTCACATGGGCCATGGTAACATTATTAGATCGCGTACGTCAGACATATATGTTTGACATGGCTTATGTAGAACTTCTTAGCGTCAGACACATGGAGATTAACGTGTTAATATAGATAGTGAGAAAAAAAAAATGTTTATTACCAATCTAATTTTAATCAATGTGTATACTGAATAGCATTCAACAGCACATTTTAAAGATATTCGCATTTAGATTGCATAAACGAACTAATGGTTTTTGTGTTGAATGGAACACGAGCTTTTTTTTGTCATATATACCAAAATTGAACACTCGCTATTTACTACCTCCGGATTGAATGACAAGCGCATTCTAAATACCACTCCCATCAGAATCACATAATTATTACATAAATCATAAATGCATCATACATAAGATAAATGTTTTATGTTATTGTAATTTAAAATATTTCGAATTAGAGATAATCCGAAAAGAAAAAAATATAATATAAGAAAAAAGGAAATTCCATTTTCCATATTCCATGTGTAAAAGCGTATAATATTCTTTTATGTGCCGGCATTTAAATCCTATAAATCTTTTATTTATGCAATAATAATTCTGTATTTTGGAATTATTAATATAGAATTATAATCTTATTTTATATTATATATATTTTTTTTTAATAATTATAATAATAAAATATTGTAGTATGATAATAATATTAAAGTGCGAATATGTTGTGTACTGTGTGAGTCTGGTGGTTGGTATATATTTTTATTTATATTTATATCGCATCCATCAAGAAAACTTATAAACATGCCATGTTCTATTACATGGAAATTATTACACGTAACATATAATATTACACATGTGAATATGATATATGTAATTTTGTGTGTATATAAAACATTCATAAATGAAAAAATAATAATAAATGTATAATTTTGCTTTTAATTATATGTATATATGTGACATTTGAATATGAATAAACATTTTCATATACACAGTTTAAGGAAGAAAATGTAATATATGTACAACGGGAGTACACCCACATTCGCATAAAATGAGTATTTAAAGTATAAAGTGATTTATCAACGCAAAACCACTCACGCTACATATATCAGTAAATGTTGGTAAATCATTTTGCATAGAACATCAATTGGTCTGCAATTATCGAAGGGTAAATGTTTTCTTATATAATTAATTAGTCCAAGTGATTAGCCCGCATAATGGTGTTAATGCTGACCACACTGGATCACTGGAGTATTTTGACAATGGCAAATATATATACACTCAATTCACATATATATAGATTTAGTTCCTCTGTATATATTATAAATCTTTTTGATACATATATAATAATGTACATGTAGCTAATGTTCCTCAAACTATACAATTTTCCAATTCTAAATAATGGCTTATAATGATGTATTTTGTATATATATTAATTTTTATAGTAAACAATATAGTTAGAAATTTAAAGCATAATTTTCCAAATCATGTAATGATATTTATAAATTGAGGTCTCATCATAGCGTATTTAATATTGTAAATTTTAATTTTTGTTTATTTGAAATTAACATAATAATATAGACTGAAAAGAATACCATATATAGAAATAAATATAATTCAATAAAAGAGAAATTTTAACAGCTGTTCCATCGATGGTTTATTAATTTATAAAATTATCTGCGGATTATATACTAAAAACTCTTATCAAAAAGCATTTTTTTCAAAAACTATTCATTTACGTTTAACGGGTGTAAATTTAATGAAAGCGAAGTTTTCTATCAATATGTAAATATTTTTTAAAGGATGTTTTATATAATTTTTTTAAATAGATTTTTAAAATTTAATAAATTACCACACTTTCATCGAAGACATTTTCAAGTGAACTAAAAATATTATTTAAACAAATTTTATTATCCGATGGTTGCGAAACCAGTTAGCTATGCATTTGTATTGCTGATCTGATACGTTCGCCTTTCAAATAACCGACTTTTTGAATTTATTCATTATGTATAAAAAAAAGGTAATATTCTAAAAATACCTTTATTATTGCGTTAGACTTAAAAATTAACAGAGTCAATACGGAACACTTTCTAAACCGCTCACGTATATCAGATAACATTGCTATTTGTCATATTATGTTAAATATTTTAAATCAAAATTCTAATAATAATAATAATAATAATAATAATATGTTTGTGTGTTATTTATATAACGACGAGTGAAATCGGAAGTAAATAACGAAAAAACTAAACAAACATACCCTGAAAAATTATGTTTCTAAAAAAAATCCAAAGTGTATATTGTATATTGCATGATTTTCTCCACTGTCTCTACGTACAGATATAAATCTATTATAAATCATATTTTAATATAATATAAATATACCATATTATATTTTATGTAGAAATAGGTGTAAATATTAATATTTAACATTTTATAAATATATGGAAAAGAAATTTAATTTTCATAATTCCACCATAAATACACATTGTGTTTCAGAGGTGCACAAAATGTTTGTACAATGTTCCACATATTATGTGAACCAGTTATGAACAACACGGCTGCGGATCGAACAGGATAAAGCAGCGGCGATACAAGTAGCAACGAAAAAAGGACAATGATTTGTGAAGATGCTTAAAATTCGGGATTGGAAGAGACGCACCTGGGTTTTAATGCCATGGACTAAAGTAGTATCAAGTATATACGAGTCGTATCTGAATCCATTTAAAAAACTATATATAATGTATTATTTAATGTCGTTCATCAGTATTTATATGCAATTTCTCATTTTAATCGCATGCCGTCTAAATTTGAAAGATTACGAAAAACGCCATAACAGAGATTCTTTCACGAAAATTAGTAAAGTGTTTTTAAATATTACTCTACACATAGAAATAGTTCATCAGTATTTATATGCAATTTCTCATTTTAATCGCATGTCGTCTAAATTTGAAAGATTACGAAAAACGCCATAACAGAGATTCTTTCACGAAAATTAGTAAAGTGTTTTTAAATATTACTCTACACATAGAAATAATTACAATTAAAAATAAGTGTTAAATAAATTTTAAATTATTGTTACAAGTGGCAGAAATGGGAGAAAAAAAAAATCCGAAATTGATCGATCGGCGATTAAAAGTGCATTAACATTTGGTTATGAAAAAGCTTTGCGCAACATAAAAGTATAAAAGCTTTTTTGTATATAATACAAATTACATTATTTCCACATGCCATCCATATAGAAAAAGGTGCGTGCACTCTTTTAATAGTGGATTTTCCATATTAATAAATGGTAAATGGATGATCATGAGGATGGTTGCGATGGTGTGTGGTAAATTTTTGATTATAGTTGGTTTAAAAATTACGGTATATAAATACGAAAAACAAATTACCATCATTCATCTGTTGAATGTTATTAAATCTAAATTATTATATTACAATTATAATATTTTCCTCATACAGCAGTATCGTATATATAAAATCTATATAAATATATCAAAAATATTAATGCTTAAAAATTCTTTGTCATCATAGAAATGAAAAAAAAAAACCAAACCTCATCGGTACATACAATCAATATCATAAATATTCTGTGTTTTATTTCTTTTATTATACAATATATTCTATATATAATATATATATCGATTCTTAGAATTTCTAATATACATATTACATATTACTATTGTATATCTGTACCTATATATAATAATAAGGAATTGTTAAGATGAACACTAAATTTATTTCCATTTCTTTTCCACATCATCTTTTTTTCTTATATCATTATACATAAGGATAATGTTTGGCATTTATCTTTTGTTAATGTTTTATATATATAAAGACATTATATTCTTTGTCATTTCAATAGGCACCATTTTCAATGTAATTGACTTTTTTATGATAATTCTATACTTATACAGGGTATACAGCGAACGGTTTCTATTCCTTAAATGAGTATACCTAGTATAAGATCGAAACTGAAAATACAGTAAATTTATGATACACACGAAATTTGTAGAAAATTGTATTGTTGTTTAATAATTTGAAATTGAAGCAAGTTAAAAAAAATTCTACTACATTTCAATTAAGAATTTAATTCTCTATATACAAATTCGGTCTATGCTGTAAATTTTCTGAATTTAAATTAGTTACAATAGATATTATAATGATGAGACTACCGAGACAAATTCCGTATATGAAAAAAGTATTAATTAGTAATTTTGACTTAGAATTATGTCCTCCATCACCCTCTACGAGTGAATACCCTGTATACCAATTTATGCTGAAAGTGTAGTACCTACATAAATTTATAGTATATATTATTGAATACATAGTATTCGACGCAGTAAATATAGTGCGTATATACGGATACAATATTTAAGTGCGCGGCGGACGATAATATAATATGATTGTGTTGAAGAAAAATGTAATAATTATCTTAGAAAGGAAAAAAAAAAAAAAAATGAATTGTCATGTCATGGTCGCATAAAACGTGTAATTGAAAGAATAAATTGAATTTCCAATTTTCTTGCAGAAATGAGAAAAATAAAATAAAAAAAGGATAATGAGGCAAATATAGAAAAAAACTAAAAATAAAAATATGTATGGAAAATTTTTGGTACAAAATTAATGGTTATTTATGTTAAAATAAAATTTTTCGATAGAATATAGAAAAAAATGTTAAGTCATATAATGTGATTACGATAATTATGTCTGGTTTTTTTTTTATTTTTAAATACTTATGTGGTAATTAGGCTTGTAATATGTATATTATGTGTGTGTGTGTGGATATACAATACAATAGTAAATAAATATAAATTAAAGTTTAATAAATGGTGTTGGTTCCGCATACGCAGTAGTAATTCAAGTACTACATTGAGTTTGAAAATTTAATTAAATCAATTTTATTTGTATTATTCTTTATGACACTGTCGGCCTGCTGTCACAAACAAAACCAATCCCAAATCATTAATTTAACTTTAGGCAGCAACATTCAACACAGTTGAACAGGTTCACAGAGTGGTCAACACAATCAGTGCTGATTTGGAAAAGAAAAGATATTGTTCGGCTACTTTCTGGAATATTTTCAATCAAAGGTGTTACGTGTAATAGTCAACGCTCCATGGAATATATATAAAAAATTCTACCATATATACGCAACGACCTACGCAGATATTCTGTGTTACAAAAGAAGTGGACGCATCCAGTACCAGATACGACAACAGATTGGTAAAAGATCGAAATAAAATGTTATGTGATGCAGATAAAAACTCAAATAGAAATATGTGTTCATTTTTGTGTCTGCGATACATAGACACCTATTTCAACATATATAATTAATTATATTATATTATATACTGACAAATTGCAAATGGTAAAAAAATTAAGTAATTATATTTATATTAAAATTAAATACGATTAAGATTACTAGGATTAAAATTTATTTATTTATAATTGGATAAACAAATTGTTTTTAATTTTTAAGCGTTTCACATTTAATACGAAGGCATTAAATAAATAAACATATTATATTTTCTATTATCATTATTATTAAAATTATTTTCTGTTAAGACAATATCTTTGGCTTTAGTTTAAAACACTTTAAAATTAAATTTAAATTTTTTTAATAAAGCATTTTATAATTTCTATGCAAAAATAAATACATGTTCTGTGTCATAATTATATACGCGCACATATATATGGTACACCTATAATCTTTCTAATATATATAAAGGTAGTAATTATGAAATATAAGGGTGGGTGGGAGAATTTTTAAGACTAAATCTGTAAAATTTATTATTATTTGTATTGATTTTTTTTTACTGGAAAATAACATGCGTTTCGACTTCAATACACTTATGCTGGTAAAGCAGTGTTTTAATAATGATTCGAATACAAGTAGTTTTGTTTTATGAATTGGTATGCGTTGCCGAGGAGACATTTTTTACAAAGTTTTACGCGAAAGCTTTTTGTTCTATCGATATAGTTGAACGTGAAAATAAATTTGAATTCTCTAATAATCAGTCGTAACGTTACGTTGAACGATTGAGACCAATTTTTTATTTGATAATCCATTGAACTGTTGACGATCGACAAAGCGTTAAACATTTATAGAGGAGAGATAGATATTTGGGTAAAATCCATCATCGAATCAAATGAAATTTAAATGAAAAATCAAACGTTAAAAGTCTTTCGCTTTCAATTTTTATTCAATGTTTGTATATGGACGGGTTATAATGGTAATTTACTTTATTTATTTGTTAAGTAGCTCTACACATCATTTACATAATTATATACAAAATTTATTACACATTAACATTCTTTTAATGTTTTTTTGAAAATACGGTAGACAACGTAAATTATAAAATATATATTATATATTAAAGTGGTATACAACATGAGTTCCAAATATACATACAGACAGTAGCGGCTCCTGAGAAATATATTTAAATAAGCTTATTCCAAATATATTTTTCCGATAAAGTAATACTAATAAAGTCATTACTAATAATTAATAAATTGTAAAATATTAGTCCAAAGACCAATGGAAAATTGTTCGAAAAATCGCTTTTCATATATTACATATCAATAGTTTTAACGGATTTTCAATTTTTATTACAGAATTATAAAATATCATCAATTCTCAATCGTTCACAGAAGAAATTTTTTTTAAAATTTGGTTGAAGCGTTGGGAGAATATACAGTCGATTTTCTATCCGATGTGAATTAAATTAAATTAAAACAAAAATAATGGTACTGTACGTATTCCAAATATTATAAAAAATGTACACATTTTTATTTCATAAAAATATTTCAATGACATCGATTGGAAAATGGACTATACATTTTCTGATTGGATGAATCAATTCTAAAAAATTGCTTCTATGAAATACTGGAAATCGATTAAATGTTGTAATTATGTAATAAAACTTGGAAATCCGTTAAAAATATAACTCGTAATCAGAAAATTTGATATGTAATAATTCATGAAAAAGCGATTTTCCATTTTACAATTATTATGTATACTATTAGTAGTAATTTAAGAGAAATATGTTGATGTTAACCTCAATTTATTTTACGAGCCGATCCTGATACATATACATATTAAATAATTACGTACAATATCTAGAGGAGCAACCAACTTTACACTGTATATACACTAAATACAATCGTTTGTATTATAATTTATTTTATACTTTGAATATTTTTACATATATAAACATTCTTCATTCACATTCATACAATTCAGATTTTATGTTCTGCATGCACCCACCGACGACGACGTCGACGAATCTTTGCATAGATTTTATACAAATAACTATTTAAGTATTACATAAATAATTTTGGTGAAAATTGTATATGAAATTTAAAGAATTTAATGAATTTATTATTTATCGTATATGAAATATAGAAATATTATTTTCTTGTGAAAGTATTTTCTATAAAATTTAACCCAATGTCTGTCTATATAAAAGTAGATAGATTGACAAAAAAAAAAATGTGTCTGTCTCTCTATAACTAATTATGCTATGCATATATGAATTTTAAAGATCATCTGTATAACAATTAAATATCGATCATATTATCAATAAAATTTTGAATTATGTTTCACAATGGGTTAATAATATATTCTGTGCTGAGGTAATCTAAATGTCTTTTCTATATAATATTATAAAATCCATATATATTAATTTATATGGTATACCAAATATATTCTTTATAATAAAATATATACATAAATTAAGTTGAAAATTATTAAATATGTATATATTTTATTATTATTATTAACGTAAATTTAAATGAAATTTTCTTTGAAAACTATTTTGTCTTATACATATATATATATTGTATGTAGGTGTAGAGGTGTTCTTACATACCATATTCCTTCTCTCCATTTATATATGTGGAAACGCTAAATATATTTTATATTTTATATATATCTACAATATATTATATATGCCATAATTTAACCATCTTCTTCTATACATATGTCAATATGAATATATTATAATATAAATATACAGTATGTGAAATTATTATGAAACTGATGGATAGAAAATAATTTGGAAGAGTGAATAATATCCATTTAACATCACCGTTCATCAGATAAAGTTAGTAGTCGTTAGTTAGATAGTATCGTGTTCGTTTCAAAATAATAATGTTGATAGACAATTGTTATCGTTTTGTCAGAATTCAGTCTGCTGAATATCTATCTATATTATATATACCCGTGACATATAAATACAATTTGGGTTACAGATCACGTTAATTTAAATTAACAAGTGTTTGTGTGAAGACCGGTTTTCTGCATAAGACATAAATCAAAAATTTCAACAATTATCGAAAGTAAATGTTGTGAATTTTTTAAAGTGTACCGTATGTTGTTAGAAAATCGTACATGATAATTGTTGTACATATAGTAAAATAAGATCAAGAATTTGTGCGGAGTGATTTTATAGTTAATCCGTATACTGTGGATAAATTCCGTGAAAGAAAAAATAAAAAAAAGAAACTTTTTAATATATTCCATGTTCGTTTCATATCAAAAATATATGAAAACAACGAAAAAAAAAAAAACAAAACAAAAAAAAACCACCCCTAAACCACAAAAACACAAAATATTTGTGCGGGTGGTGACTTTAATAAAACGATAGATATGTAAGTAATAAAGTTGGTGGAAAATGTTTTCATAAAGACGTTGAATAGTATTTTCTATATAATCAGGTATATTAATACCACGTATAATATGATGCTTATGCGACTATATAAATAGTATATATATATTAAAAATGCATAATACATACACACACACACACACACATATATATTAATATTTGAAAGTTTACATAAAATATGTAATTACATAAATTTAGATTTTAATTTTTTTGAGGGGGAGAGGGTTTGTCATATCCAATTTAATGTAGACATAGACATTTCATTTCACGAGTATTTATCGTAAAACAATGGAATTTTCTTTTAATTGATTTTTTTTCGTCAATATATAAAACATACAGAAGTACCTTTACCTTTACCATTGTTGCTTAGATTATGCCATTATAATATAGCTCTTGATTATATATTTGTTCATAAATTTCAATCAACTTCCTTTGCTTTACTATAAATGATATCCATTTTATGCGATTGCTCTGTTAATTGATTACCATATATTTGAAAACAGATAAAATGTAGATTAATTTATGCAATAAACACGGTGTTTGTTTATTTATTTGGTTCGTAGTTATGAAATTATGTAAGCGGATACGAAATGTATATACGCTGGATGATTAACTTAAAACAATTATAATATATCGTTATTTTTATGTTAATTGAATCGTTCATATAGAATTGTGTGTGTGTGTATGTTGAGTTAATCTCTGAAAAGGGTTCATATTATATTCAACAAAAATCGTTCGCTTTCTTGATGTCACAAAACAAAATAATGCCGTAATTTTCAGAATCGAATTTCTTCTATATACTCATGTCAGTAGCTTAATGCACTTAATATAACAACTGAACCATTGAATCACCGTTTGATAAAACCTTACGATGAAAACAATTAAATGTTTATTAACTATTACAGAAACTGATTGTGTTGTGGTTGATAATTAAAATATATAGCACCACTACATTAGCAGCTAATGAAATTCCAATTCTGAATTGGATATAAATTCAATTTTATAACGTGAGACTAACTAAATATGAAGAAAAATAAAATTACAAGTAAATTGGATACATAAAAAATTGAGTAAAAGTCAGTGAAATAATATAATTGTTTTCTAATATTATAAAAGATAGATAGCAAAAATTTACCACAAGAAAAAAGCTTTTTATATACCACGCAGTATATACTAAAAAAAAAGCACAACACACTTGTTTCCACCCCTATTGATCTGTTGTCAAATGTTATTTTGCAATTATTTCATCTCTTGTTGACACTGTGTTCAAGTTTTGGTCGATATATTTAATCGTTTACAAAAAAACTTATAGATATACCAGGTATAGGAGCATGAAGTGAGCCGCTGCCAATAAATGGCTGTACTTATATTAGTAATTGTGAAAGAGCCTTAATGCGATTTTTTTTTAATTGTTTTGACATCTGTCAACAACATTCAGTGTGGTAAATTCCATTTGTAATATAACAACATAAAATTTTATCGTATTAAAAATGTCTAAGTTTGTGCCTTCAACAAACGATTTGCGGGTATCATTAGTTTTTTGTTATCATTTAAAGAAAAACGCAGCTCAATCTCAACGAATGCTTGTAGAAGCTTTTGGTGATCATGCTCTATCATAAGCAACATGCAAAAGATGGTTTCAACAATTTAGAGACAAAGATTTTGATTTGAGAAATGAAGAACGTGGAAGACCACCAAAAAAGTTTGAAGACAGTGAATTGCAAGCATTGTTGGACGAAGATGCTCCACACAAACTCAAAAACAACTTGCAGAAGTCTTAAATGTAGATCAAAAAACAATTTCTAATCGTTTAAAAGCAATGGGAAAGATTCAAAAGTGTGGAAAATGGGTTCCACATGAATTGACCGAAAGGAAACAAGAAAATCGAAAAACCATTTGTGAATTGCACCTTCAACAATACAAAAGGAAGTCTTTTTTGCATCGAATCGTGACTGGTGATGAAAAGTGGATATATTTTGAGAAATCTGAACGCAAAAAATCATGGATTACACCAGGTAAAGCAGCAACATCGACTGCAAAACCAAAACGATTCGGTAAGAAGAGAATGCTTTGTGTTTTTGGTGGGATCAGGATGGTGTGGTGTATCATGAACTTCTGAAACCTGGTGAAACTGTTAATACGGTTCGCTACCAACAACAAATAATCGATTTGAACCATGCATTCATTATTAGATAACCGACCAGAATGGACAGAAAGAAAGAAAAAATCTGTTAAGGTAATTTTGCCAAATGAGAATTCACCAGCACACAAAGCAAAACCAGTTCAGGATACGATAAAGTCGCTTGGGTGGGAGCTGTTACCACACCCGCCTTATTCACCAGATTTGGCTCCTTCGGACTACCATTTGTTTTCATCGATGGGACATGCTTTGAAAGAACAGCACTTCAAAACATCTGAAGTAGTTGAAAATTGGCTATTTGAATGGTTTTCGTCCAAAGCAACACCATTTTTTCGACGTGGTATACGAAAATTGCCTGAAAGGTGGTTAAAATGTGTAGAAAGCGATGGAAGTTATTTTGAATAAAATATTTTTGATTTTTCTATTCTAAATAATGTGTTTTTCTTCCTTTAAAAAAGGCTCATTTCATACTCTTATACCTGGTATATACAAAAAATCATTATTTAGTCATTTATAATAATTCATTTACGCACAACAAACTAAAGTTATATCATGTCTAACCCAAAATGATTCGGACATATACCATATATTTATGATTATTTTTTGTATACACATATAAAATACAATAATAAAGAATTCATAATTAATTGTTTCATATGTATTTTTTTCTAAAAAATTTTCTAACATAATCGCATAGAAAAACTCTACAATATAATTGTGTAATATTTATATTGTACTATATATGAAATAGTAAAACTCAATATTTAAAATGATAAACATGCAAAGGTACTAAAAACAATATGAATTATAAATAACAACAACAATACACTTTATTATTATAGGTAAAAAAAAAACGTGGAGTATATGGTATTGAAATTAAAACGGAAAAATTAATTTTCGTTTCATTTAATATGGGAGATTGCGTGCGAAAAAAATCAGGAAAAAATTAATATTAACTATATAAACTTATAGAGAATTATAGGCCAAATCAAAATGATTAAATGACAATATAAAAATGTATATATAAAAAAATACAAAAAAATATGGTACCTATAATCGTTCCTTTATGTAAAAACAATAATTACACTGTATAACTTAAGATATAGATTTAATTTAATTAAATATTACTAAACAATTGAAATTTTTTCTCATAAGAAAAAACTTATTACTATATATTTAAATAATAATAATAATTATAATAATAATAATGTGAATTTAGTTGGTGTTACTAATATACTTATTTACTTAAATGTTGGGATTAAATCGATATAATCTTATATTGTATAAGTATATCGAATTATATTTAAATATTAATTACATCTACATAATTAAACGACATACAGTAAATATTATTAATATTATTAAATGGAAGTGTACAAGAAAATAAATTGTATGTATTTTGAAATGGAAATTTATTATTTTTTATAATTATACACTATTTTAATCTTTTTTTTATGCATAACACTTGTTCGGGTATATAAAAATAGAAATATATAGGAATTGCATTATCCATTGAGAATTGCAGACCAATTATGGTGAATTTTTATATAATCCCATGCGTATATTTAATAAATTTACCAACTTAATTGTAATAAATGTTTGGTATAGATACAATCCAAGCTTCACTTGAACTATATAATAACAATGTGTATAACGTTATTTTCTTAAGTAAAAATCAGGTATCAATCGATTGGTGTTATCTTTCCATTCATTTATAGAGCTTTTTATTTTTTATCTTTATAGATTGGTCTCGATTTTTAAATAAAAATTGATAGTTTTTATTAAATAAATGTCAAACACCAAATAGAAAAAAGTTTTTTTCGAAAATACCTCTTTCGTCTCGGTCTTAAGATGTTCATAACTGGGCCATCCAACCGAGATGCCGCGACTTTTTTTTTATCATTAGATAGTGGAAAAAGCCTATAGATAGAATTTACCCGTAAATTATCCCTGATATATTTTTACGGTAAAGGTAATTTTTTTAAACACAAATTAACCATATAAAACTATATTGATATCCAGTATAAAACAGTGACAAAACCAAAGAAATATCGTTCAGTATTTAATGTCACTATATATTTTTCTTATAATAAATTAGACTAAATAATGCGGAAAAAAAAATGTGGGTGTTCACCCAACTAAATTTTCCGGAAAATCAGTCTTAACGAATTATCATCTTTTTTAATAACGACTCATAGTTTTAACGGATTTTCATTTTTGCGCACATAATTTCAAATTAAAATATATTTTTAAATCTTTCATATAGAAGAGATTTTTTACAATCGATTCATAATAATTATTCATTGACATATAATTATTTCGAAACCAAAATGCATAATCCTTAATTATCATGTTCTCTGTAATTGTCGTAACGTAAGAGATTAATTTTTCGACGGTATAATAAGACAGACATTAGCGCTAACATCGATACCATATAATATTATTTATAACGTTGACAACAAAATAATGTCGACCATGTGATATTCTTCTTCGATAGTTTTTCTGTTTAAATATACAACACATATGTTCCATATAAATATGGCATGACAAAATAACTTCGACAAATTAGTAGATGAACACAATTGTTAGAAACTATAAATTCACTAAAAAAAAAAAAATTGTTTCAAATAGTTAAAAATAATACGACCATTAACACGGAAGAAAATTTATTCTAATATAAACGTCGCAATAATCTACGAACATATAAACATTTATATTATAATGAGTATTTTTTGATATATATTTTATATATCCTACTGTTATTTGATAAAAATAACTATGTTTTTATCATAGATTTTATCTAAATGTCTATAGTTATTATTATATAAATAATTTCTATATATATATATACAAAACGATTTGATTTCCTTATCAGCTGTGACAACAACTCATTCCACAATTTCTACATAGAATTCAAATTGTATATATATATTTAAAATAAATTCTATATAAGTTAAAATACATTTTTCATTTCCTTTCTTCAATAATTGAAAATTAAATAAATGTATAAATTGTGCAGCATTTGTGAAACAAAAATCGTAATACACACAATTTTATATAACAATTCTCATTCATCTCGTGTGACTTTTTATAGAAAATTAAATGTAATTTATTATTATTTCTTTATCATAATAATTTTGTCCCTTTTTATTATTGTGTTCATTCATTTGTATGTTATAACCATTTTATACTTAACTTAATACTTTCCAGAGATATACAATATTACGTTTTTAAATATAGCGATGGTATGTCTGAAAAATTATACTATTCCATGCAGACACCTATATATTATATATTTATGTATAACATAAATTTATATAAATATATGTACAAAGAAAGTATATAATACAAGAAATTTTATATTATATTAAGAAACTGAAACGTTTAAAAATCAAACTATCAAGGTTGTAAATGGTTTCGTGCAAAATGGATATTTGTATACATTTAAATCGGACACAAAAGAAAATTAATAGTAAAATTATAGGTATATACGTATGCAACACCGCACCAAATAAACTAATAATATTTTATGTAAATAATAACATAAATGATGAAATAAAGCCAAACACAAAATCAAATTCCACAAACAACATGTATTCCATTAATAACTTTAACTATATACAGACCAATACCGATGTAATAAACATTCTATTCGCATCAGCCATTTTTTTAGTCCTTAGTCCTTAATTTTACAAAATAATAACATTTCTTTGTAATGTAATACTTGATAGATAAACTATATATCATTTAAAAGATTTTAGTATAAGCAATGATTTTCCAGAAGTTTTCCAACTACAATTTTAAAATAGAATTCAAACTCAATCAAAGAATTTGACGAAAAATATCTCATTAAAATCTCGTACGTTTAAGATAATGTCAAATTGTTATTTTTCGTTCTTCAATGCACATTAACTCTTATCTGCAATGTTACCAATTTGTAGTTTGATTACTAGTCCAATGTTAATTTGACATCGTATTTGTTTACACCAAAGTTTTGCTATATTTTTAATTTGGATAAAAAAATAATAAACAACGAATTTGAATTAAATTTTGTGTGAACAAACGAAATTAAATGTTCAGATACATTGGAAATGGTAAAAAAAAAGTATTTTGGTGATGATTCGAATGAAACATTTATTAAACACATCACATTTCGAGTGACAAGACATAGGTGAAGAACCAATACCGAAAAAACCACGATGTTTTCCAACAAAACAGATCAGAATTGTTACTGAGATTACTATCGATTAGTAAACTTAAAACTCCGTGTATACCAAAAGGAGCTGCTAGAAAATGTATTAAATTTAATTTACAAGTCACAAATATAACAAATTCCTTTTGTGTTCAAAATATTATTTTCTCGCGATTTTCTTGAAACGTTGTTACATCGGCAGTGGTCTGTACAATATACATATTTGTAATTCTCGTTAATAAAAGCAATAAGTCACCCTACCTTTTTTATATATCTATAAAAACCTACCCCTATTTTTTAATATATATATATCTATATAGGTATTGTATTATATTAATATAATAAATTATACACGTACTACTATTAATACTATACGTATTATTATCAATATTTTATATCATTTCATTAGTTTATATATTCATTTTATATTATCATATATAAATAAGAATCTTAATATTTCTTTATTTTTTTTTTGTTCGACAACACCCATCTCCATCGCTATACTTATTTTAATACCTATTAATGCTATTACAGTGAAATTTCAATACAATTGAATTGTCATTTCAAGTAAAATTCGCTTTCAAATGAATATTTTTGAAGCACACAGAAAATTGATCGCCAATTGTATTAACACGTTAATTGCCAAGATAATATCAGAAAAATTTTCACATGGGCCATGGTAACTTTATTAGATAATTTAGTTAAAAATGTATCAAGGAAACTTAATGTATCACAGAAAAAATTTGTTTTTTTTGACATATTTCATTTTATTGTTTGTAGTAAGCCAAGAAATTTTCAGGTTTTTGTTCCTGATAGGCCAGCTGTCGAAACATAATGCAAATGTATCGTTTGCGTCGGACATCTGTGATTGGCGTGGCCTTCTACCAAATAGCGTACGTCAGACATATATGTCTGACATGGCTCATGTAGAACTTCTTAGCGTCAGCAGACACATATGAATACAAAATAAGTAAAAGGAAAAATGAGATTGTATAGAGATTAAATTGGTTTTTCAAATATTTTCTATGTTGTTCACCTTGTGATTACATTGATTAGGAATTTCTCTGTACACAAATATTACAAATATATAGTATCCTTAATAACATATATATATATATATATAAAGATAGAGTTGAACAATATAAATATTATTATCATTGTGTGTTTTGTATATGGCTAATACACAAGGACTACTGTTCTGACTGCTGACAATGAGTATAACATGTATAATTAATTGTATATAAAGTACATAGAAAATTAAAGTAAATAAGTATTAATCATTAATGATTTGTGTGGTTTATATAATATTATTTATATCATGATGAAGAAGCTTATTTATTTGATACATCATATACACACACACACACACACTCATACACAAATATATATTCGTATATATAATATAATATATAATGTGAATATATTAGCTGTTTATATATTTTATTGAAATTAATATATATTAAATTTTGTTCAATGAGAAAAAATATATGCTAAAGATATAAGTATAAATTAAAATAATTATTACAAATACGATATAATTTAAAGTTTACACAAATAAAGTGAAATAATAAATTTTATATACAATGGACAATCTCACCCATAATATTTTTAAATTGAAATGATTTGAAAAAGCTTTCCCAGTTTTTTTTTTTTTTTTTTTTTTTGTGGTGGCATGTGACCAATGCATAAATATGAAATGTGCACAATAATTATATGTTGAGTATAGCATACTTGCAATGCCAGTTGCGACCGAACGCGTCCACGGGTTGCGGATAGTGGAACGGCCTATGATACTTATGGGTTAGCTACGAATAAATAATAAGTAGCCGCGGACAATTTGGCTGCTGTGTATGAGAATTACTTTGGGGTGTTGTGTGAAAGCAGCATTTGATTTAAACTGAGTTAATGATTCAGTAATTACACAGAAAAGGCGAATCAGCGACGCAAATGTAACTGCTTTCGGCAGCGGTGATATACCCTTGTAAATGACCTACGCATTTACAGAATGATTTAGTAGGTTGGACGAATGGTTAACTACCAACTTAGGAAAAACAACCAGTTATGAACTCTACAACACGACCTATAAATACGATAAACAGCAACGACTCAAGCAACGAAAATTTAAGGACAATGATTTATAATTTGCAAATTGGAATGTTAGAAGGCGAGATGGCTAGATGCAGTAAACTGTGATATAAAGATTCTTAAAATTCAGGTCAGGTTGCAAAAGCGTGTTGGAGAAGGCTAAAACCTCACCTGGGTTATAACGCCATGGAGTAAGTAAGTACAATAAAGATATGCAGTATACTATAAATAAATATACAGGGTGTCGTAGCAACAACAATTGAACAATCAAAATTGATATGATCACGTTTCGTTTTCCAGTCATTGATATGGTATAATATAAATATATTAGCGAAAACAATTACAAATTCCTGTCCATTATAAGAACTATGAATTATGAACATATGCGCGACACTATAGTATTAAAACAGCTTTTCTATAATTGCATAAAAGAGAATTCCAGGTATAACATTTTGTTTAATGGTGCCAAAACGTTGTTAATTATCCTTCATTATATATAGTCTCCTTGGTAAGGATAAATTTTAAATTTTAAAATAATTTTAGTACCAGTAATTGCAAGGACTTTATAATTGTTAAAAACTTAAATGACAAATAAAACATATAATGGAAGTTTTTTTTTTGAACCAAGTACATACACAATAAATATTACGAGCTTTACGAACTTATATATTATATTTAAATTTCAAAAAAAACCATATTAAAGTTAATTCAAATATCTTTTAGATATAACATCGAATGTCAACGGACTTGTTGTACGAGAATTTAATATTTTCTATTACACACATTGTCTGTGAGCAACACCCTCTAAATATAATACATTATAAAAAATATAAATGAAAAAATGCCTCCTACATTTTCTATATATGTTACAATTATCAGGAAGTCCGGGAAAATTTCCGACCTAGTGACAAATTAAATTTATGTATATACCAAAGATTTTATTTTGCATGTGCGTGTATAGATTTTACATTTCTCTATATTACATTTATTTTTTTACACATATGTTACGCAATTTATTATTAATTTAAATATTTATAAATTTAGCACACATTTAGCAAATGGTTAGTACGCACCAAGAGAAATAATATTATTTTGTTGGCTGGAAAGAAAGATAACCACAGCAACAAATACACCAATTAAGTTTTGATTGTTATATTATTTATAGTGAGGTTGTATCGCAACATGAATTTAATGATTTTATAGTTAATTATCGGACTTCACTCCTTACAATTCGAGATTAAAAGACGTTATGGCTGTGCAGATAGGTCCGGTTGAAGAAGACTAAACCCGCTACTAGGTTTCAATGCCATGCAGTAGCAGTAGTAGTAGCAGCAGCATTAAATAAAAAAAAACATTATTCATTGTTCTATGTTTTGGCTAGACTAAAAAAAAAAACAAGTATATAAACAAAGATGGAAAATATTTTTCATTAAAATAAAATTTATTATTCTTTAGAAATAAATGGTTTTTTCCTCTTGTTCTTATAAAATTTGT
This sequence comes from Bibio marci, assembly GCA_910594885.2. NCBI lineage: Eukaryota > Metazoa > Arthropoda > Insecta > Diptera > Bibionidae > Bibio > Bibio marci. The sequence continues at coordinate 26,068,184 of OU343118.1, read as the reverse complement.
GCGGGTGGGAAATTAACCGATATACTTAAATATATATACTAAAATTTATGTCTATATCCTTATGATATCAAAATGACTTGAGAAAAAATATAAAGTAAATATTTATATATAATTTATATAAATATGTATATAGTTGTTGCTATACAGATATATACGCATAAGGTTTAGGTTAAGAGGAGAAGAAAATTTGAAACCAAGGTCATCCGCAGGCATTTTACACAATATTTATTTGTTTTATTTAAAATGTTTATATATTTTATATTTTTAAGATCGTGGGTGGTGGTGGTGGATCTATATACGATAACCATATTGTTGTTGACAGATACATAAATTTATAAATGTATATAGAGATAAGGTTCATTTGTGTAAATAATTTAAGGAAAATCGACTAATTATTACTTACGAATTTCCCAATTTTTCTCCAGACACATACATCAATTGAAAATACAATAATAAAATATTGCATAAAAGAGATTTTGAAAATTGCCGCAGGTGTTTAAAATTTATAACGATACTTTGAATAGGAAAATTAATATAGATATTTATTTTCTATATCGAAAAAGATTACCGCCGGGAAAATGATTTATATCCGAGTTATATATTGTTTATATACAGGAAACAAAATTCGAAATGTAAATGCAACAATTTTGTTTTTATATATTTAAAAACAAATATTTTTTTGAAAAATTTTGTCACATTGTATTTAATATTTAACTGAACACTCTCTCCACCATAATGTCATTTTTTTAATGCATTCATTTAAAATCAATTGTAGGTCACTCCCATGCCGAGATGAAACAGACCGTAATTTTAATGGATTGCCATTTAAGCATAAAATAGACCTTGGTTTACGTTTACCTAAGGTACGTGCCACATGCAAATTATTTTTTTTTTCAACCAAAAATGGTCATAACTATTAGTTAACGATGTACAGGTTCAGACAATAGTAAATCAATTAAATACAAATTTTCGGTGGGTACTTTATGCAAACAAAAAATTAAACTTTGAGTGTGTTCACACAACTTTATATTAATGGGTAGTTGTACTGTATGATAAATTATATTAGTATACGTATCTCTTTTGCCTGAAAGAAATTTAATAATTTATAACTAACTATTTAGTTTTATGTATTGTAAATATATAGAATATATAAATGCCTTATTTACTTAAACTAAATAATGTAAACATTAGCAAAACATTTGATTAATGTTATGATGATGAGTAGTATAATATTTCCGTTTTTTCTAAATTAAGGGTTTTATATATAATATTAAATATGTTATAATAATAGTTTGTTATTCTTTTTTCTATTTGTTTCACTTATGCACGAGCATTTCAAATATAATACATATATTATATTGCAAATGTATAAATATATTATTAAATAAGTCTGTTATTGATGAGAGAGGGCAAGAATAAATGGTTTTTTTTTTCCTTAATAATATCATTTAACATTTATTATTTCAATATATAATTTATATAAAATTTTTGCCACTATATACACCTACCACACTAATAGCATCGATACCTTTATAATTTTATATTGTCTAATGGAATATTTAAGGACATCATATTATTAAATTTTTAAACATCATTTAGTTTATGAGATTATCAACCAAACATCTATAAGTTTTAAATTAATCGTATATTAAATATCGGATACTATTTGCATTGAATATTTTAAAATTGCCAAACAGATGGTGACTAAAAAAATATTCCATTGAAGAATATATAATATTTTGAACAACATCGCTTAAATACAATATTTTTGATATGAATATTTAACTCAAAACGTTGCCGTATTAATAAAGGCTCTGTCCCATAAACCGGAATTGGTTATGTAAACCATAAAACATGTAGTTTGTAGTCTTAGTTTTTTTTTTTTTGTAATTATATTCTGTGAGAATATTCCTCAATAAACTGTCAACATTTCATGACATTACATTCAGTAGCAACGAAAATATAACACAAAAAAGTTATAGTTGTTTTTGTGAATTAATATATAGAACCAAAAAACAAACATTAAATTGGTAAAAATGGTACACAAACGTATGATTTGTTTGATGATGAATGTCCAGCTGACTATCTGAAGCAATTTACTGAAGAAAACATTGAAAAAGCACGTGATTTTGTGAAGACTCATCGAAATTTAGTTTGGAATACCGTAAAATAAATAATCCATCGAAATTAAACTGGTCTACGATAGGTGAAGTCAAAGTTTATTTCACATCAATTAAATGATATTCAAAAATTGCAACGAATTGAACTAATAATCAAATTTTTTTACTTAATCACTTATTTACTTAATTTAACTCCCTGCTACTAATTTCTATTCCCCTAAACTTCATTTGGCTATATGAAAGGTAACCGTTTTTTTTTTATCAATTGAACAGCATTCCTCCTCCAATCACAAACATAAAAAAGTCATTCACTTGTTATGAACGTACAAATCATATCCTTGCCTCAACTGAAATACAACATTGAATTGTCGTTGCCACATTTGTTTTTGGATAAACAAGCATTTTTCATGTGTTACGATATCCCATTTTTACCAATTTTAAAATACTTTTTGATCGCTTAGATATTTTATTGATAGTATGTTAACGGTAGTCAGTCAGATGACATTATCACATCCGCATATATACATTAGAAATTTATTCCGATTATTTTTAGGACATTTCGTGTATTGAATATCTATTCTAATACAAATTATTATGCATATACATATTTTGTTTGACCTAAATCATTTTTATTCCCACAAATAATATAATACTTATTTGAGAACAACTATATACTATAACAATTTAAGTATAGTATTTATAAAAACTAGTATTATATACTATATGTTTTATTTTGTTTTACTATCATTATATTATATGTATTATATTAATTTTTAGTTCTATTCAAAATTCAAATCTTATAATACTCCAATATATTGTATATTAAGAAAACAAAATAATGGCATAAGAATTACAACTATATATGGGATTATTTGTTCGTGTTATTGTAATATTTTGATTGCATTACATGTAAGTCTCTTGTTTTACAATACCTATATATTTATAATTATCCTATAAATATATACGTACAAAAACCCACCTATATGTTTAAGAACACACATGTATTTTAACAATAATACAATATAATATTATAATACAAATTTTATGCCGGAAAAACTTTGTTTATTTATTTAGTATTTATATTGTTATTTTGGTATTATTATTATTATTATTACTTTATTATTATTATTATTATTATAGAAACCATATATATTATTACATAAAATTATAATAATAAATATATAGAAATCATAAATTTGTTTATATATTGTAATGTGAAAATCGCACATAATTTTTGGCGAAACGTATATATAAATTGATATGTAATTACAGTACATAAACTTATTTTACTTATTACAATATTGACAAATTGTCAATAGAAAACCATTTAAGATGTTATAGAATAAATATTTATTTTTCGTATATGCAATAAATATTATTTGAAATTTTCCCAAATGGATTTAGCAAAATTTTAAGATATATGATATGTTCGTTATTATTATATATTTTACATTTGAGATTAAGAAATTATGGTATATGTGTGTGGAAAATAAATACAAATATATTATAAATATTATTAAAATTATATAAATTTCAAAAAAAATAATGTACAATATATAATAAGACATTATTGACACATTTTGCAAAAATGACAAGAGTTGTGAACTTAATTATGGGAAATACATATAAATATATTTGAAGTATTACTATCCGTAATAGTGTCATACGGCTATCTGTTTAAGGTTTCGTTTAGAGATTGCTGACGAATATCTAATCAATATATATATAGTGGAAAAATAATTTCTTAATTTCAACATCTTTACGCAGTAATTTCAAATGAAATACCCATTGTCAAATACAACGCAGTCATTTCAACGTGATCAAAACATGGCAATTAAGAAGTTGCTACATTATTCCATAGCTCATATTTTATAATATATAAATATGAATATATTTAGTATTGTAATGTAAAAAATATATAAATTATCATACCGATACCATTTAAGATAATAATACACAGCACCGCAAATATATTTTAATATATTTTACATTAAAAATAATTTAATTTATTTACCAAAAAGATAAATTTTTATGAGAAAACAATAATATTCTTAAATAAAATATACTAAAAAATATATCAAAAACATAAATTGAATATATTTGTATACACCTAATTTAATCGTATACTGTTGTTTTACAATATATATATGTGTGTGTGTTTAAAATATATAATATCATCACCATTAAGAGTGGTAAAAAAAAAATTATCAAAATTTGCATAAACATTATTTTCTAATTCATAAATTTTAATGATTTTATAAAAATGTCGAACAATATTTATACGCAAGGTGTTTGCCGCGAAGGTATATAGTACTTACAGTAATTTTATTGTAACATTGGTTGTCTTGTCTTATTGAAACCACATGTTAATCAAGTCCAAAGATATAAAATTCTGGTATAAAAAATGATAACGTAACACGCACGGTGGTGGTGTCGAATTGAGGTTGATGTATTGTATTGAGAACACTTTGTAGGGCAGCAATTTTTTTATATTTTCGTATACGCGTTGTGGCCCCTGGCTTAGACTTATCTGATATATATACAGAGATTTTCTTTCTTCAATATATTTTACCAAAAGATAAATAGTGGTTAAATTGATGGTGTATATTATTGCTACCTAAAATTTCACGTAATTTTCTATAGTTGTCCCTTATATGATCGGTCAAAATTCATGTTTAACAAAATGACGACCAAACAGAGTAGTATAAACATTCCCTCCTGCAAACACTCTGTTATAAAACTTTATTGATAGTATTATAAAAGACATTCAGGCATTATTAATACAGATTTTATATTTTGTCGTTATATATAATTACATTCATAAAATTGATGCTTCTTAATTATAAACCTCTATATCCAAAACTTCTAGCTGGAGTATCGATTGTTCGATATATTCTCCTGACACAAATATATATTGATTCGTCGATGTCATACTTAAAAACACATGTGTTTAGGATAAACAATTTATTTTATAAAAGACGATTTTATGGATTTCATGTTAATTTGTTGTTCTTTTGGTAAATTTTTTGACCAATACACAAAAACTTATACTGTCACTTAATGTATTGAATTTTCGACTCACGCATAAGTAAATATCATGCGAAACAGTGACAATTTGTTATGGTACGGGTTCACAATACATAAATCAATAGTCAGGCAGACAGATAAAACTATCAAATCAACATATTAGAAATTTCTTCTGTAGTTATTTTTCGAACAGAGGGTATAAAAACCGATAATACAACAATAAACAAACTAAAAATGACCTATTGCTTTCACTTTGTATAGATCTTTAAATATAACAAATATATTCTGCACAGGGATTATGATGTAGAATTTATTTATTGTTTTATCTCCAAATATATAATAATACAATAATAAATAATAATTGGACAAAGGAAACGTAAATCAAAAAAATATCTGCACAGGTAGAATTATATTACCGAAACTCCACGTATGTGATATGAATGTGAAAAAAAAAGCTACCTTTAAATATGTTGCAAATTGTGCAAATTTTTCACAATTAAACTGTGTATTATCACAAAACTATATCAAATTGTTACTATTTGTTATGGGATTTGATCTAAGTTTTTTATTTTTTTTATTTTATGGTTGAATGATTATCATTTTGTAAATAAATATATATTATTTTGCTATATTATGTAATGGTCGCCACAGGACTAAATATAAATTGGTTGAAATAAAACACTATTATTATAATGGATATGCGTTGTGTGTGTTACATTTATATAAAGAGCGAATAAATTAATGAATTTGTCATCGGGGATTCATAAAAAGAAGAAAGTATTAATGTATATATATATAGAGTAGATTTGTAATCCTTGTCGCACCGCGGAATTTTACAATTTGTGCTAGCATAAATAATGTAAAATATTATACGCATCAGTTCCAGTTGGCCAAATAAGAAATATACTTCTATGAAAAATAGACCATCTATCCCATAGTTTTGTTTTGAAAAATTAAACAAATATATTTACTATGAGATATAAGCACAAAAAATATTAAAAATATGGTTCAACTGTCCGACCTACCCTACAATATATTTTAGTTTATATACAAATTATTAAAGTAGAATACAAAAAATTTATTATGTGTGAAAATGAATATTATTTGTTCTATAAATTAATGGAGACATCACGCAGCAAGAGCGCATATATAATACTATAATTGAAAAAGACAATTTGACTACATAGTTTATGGGGGTAGTTAGTTAGTTATTCCCGATTAACGAAATATACATAGGCAAATTAAATAAAATTATTAAAAATACAAAAGATATAAAAGATATATTCAAAGTAACAGAACCAATTTAAAAACAAATTGTATCACCAGTCAAAGGCATACAAAAAAAACTTGCTACTATAACTCTCTTAAAAATATTGTTAAAGACCTCTGCATGTATAATTTATGCCATTTTTTTTACCAACTTCGTGTTCAGAAAATTTCCTTACCAATTTACACAGCGTAATTGTACATACTTCCAAAAGCTACAATCATAATTCATATACCATCAGTTCAAAATTACCAAAAAATAAAAACCAAAATACATTTATAGTTATGTTGTAGACGCGCAGCAATCGTCTTCAAAATATTACAATAAAATATGTGTTTTAAATATTATATAGTGCAGCAATTATTTTTACAATCCATAAAATTATGTTTCCTATATTTTGAATGAACTAGAAGACACACAGTATGTTTTCTAAATGATATGATTTTTGAGTTTACGTGTGAAATAGGTGTAGATAGATATAATAAAATTATTTGGCCGACAGCCCAATATTATTTTTTTATTTATACAAATTATAGCTATAACGCCTTTGCGGGTGTATATAATTGTATATAGTTAAACGTGTATTATAGGTACTCGATTCATTAATATAAAGCAACGACAATATATTATTATCATCATATACCAACTCATAAAACAAATTTATGAATTAATTAAATTTAATCCTATAAATTGTAAAACATATTCCAATCGTTTTTCATGCAATTAATATATGAATGACTCTACATTTTATATATATTTACAATAATTATTATATAGTTGGAATGCCTTCTAATATATATGCGAGTATATAGTATTCTAATATACGTTTGTATAAAATGTAGATAGTATAAGATAAATATAAATCAAAAAAATCTAATCCAATTATCTACAACATCTCTGCAGCTATATATATTTGTATATATAATAGTATAAATATATAGTTAAAGTGGTATATACATTTAAGATCAACGAAATAACCTTTAATATAATTTAATCTGTTGGATTTAACCTATTGCAAAATATAGCACATATATATATGTACTTTAATCTAACCATTGCGACATATATATTGATATTGTATATACAATAAAAGTGTGACAGTATTATTAGATTTTCAGAAATACGACCAATTATCAAGGATATTTTAACAGGACAACACACAAAAGGGATGGAATAGAATCACAGTGTAAAACCACCGGACCCAAATATATACCACAAAAGAATAATGTCAAGATTATGTTGAAATTATAAAAATTTAAATATATAAGTAATTCCACAGATTTTTGGAAATATATAAGTGAAACTACCGCACTCCATCGTCTGCGGCTGTGACATTATAAATAGTTATTTTTCGAATGCTATGCGACAAACGTACCGGCGGGCCGCTGCCGGTTAATAAATTTATATTTTTTTTATTAACAATGATTTTATTATATTCAAAAAAACCATTTATAAAGAAAATGTTGTTAAACTTTTCCAATAAATATAATGAAAATAAACATCATTCACATGAAATTGTATTTTTCTCTTATCTCTGCGTACTAGTATATCATCTATCTTAATACGCATATTTATATATACCATATAATTTATAATGTATGAACGATGAACACTTTACAAAATCCTGGGCAGGCAGACATAAATATATGATTAAAAAGATAAAAAAATAAAATAAAAACGGAAATATGAAAACGAAAATTTACATTCAAATCCTTCAAACTTGGGGTATTAATACTATATATATATATTCATGTAAAAACATGCACATGTATATTGTATAGACGAATTATAAATATATAATAGACAGAATAATCCTATATATATGTATCATAGGGTGCTTTTTAATGTGTGAATAGTAGAACTTCCGAAATTGGTGAGATTGGTATATTTTGCAGTCAGACTAATTAAAATTTTAACCATGTATTATTTCTTTTCAGTGCTATATATATATTGATATAGACTAACATTTCATCATGTAGAACGTTGCACAGTTTTTTTTTTTTCCGACGAAGCTATTCAACAAAAATGTTTGGCAAATCTAATTGTATAAAAGACTGTTTTGATTTTGATAATAAATTAATTAATTACACGCATTTGTTGTACGTTGCTGTAATGTTAAATGAAAATATAATAATACGGTTGAAAAGAAGTAACGTTAAAATTTTAATAAACATGATCACAAATATACCTCTACCACTCTATAGCAGAGTTCTATAATACGCTTAAAAAAACATCCTATCTACAATACTATACACATATATTAATATGAATTTACCAAAAATTATTTATAACATGTTAAAAAGAAAAATTTCCTATTTTGCTGAAACCAAAAAAAAAAAAGTATTTGTATACCAATAATCGAAAAAGGATTATATATTTATTTTATCTTTTAAATATTTTTAAATCTCATCAAATACTTCTCCGCATACTATTTCGCACCATTATTTATTTTATTATATTTGCACACTGGTTCAATAATATTTTGGAAGAATAAAAAATAAAATATACGTTTTATAGAACAGGAAATATATATATATGTGTGTGTGTGTAAGAAAGGACTGACGGCAGGACACCCAATTAATTGATATACAGATTCATAAATGTATTGGGAGTGGAAAAGGATTGATAGACGGGTTTAAAATATCTCGTGCCCATATAAATTTTATGATATATTTACAAAATTTATAAAAACTTCAATAAAATCATATTTTTAACTTTGTATTCTGAACATTTCCAATATAAAATTTTATATAGAAATAAGATTTTGGGATTAATATTAATGAGCTTTTGCATATATAAACATTAAATATAACATTTACATAAAATTTTATATTGTAGGTATTTATATCTATGACGTATTTATACGTTGTGATGTCAAAACATTATTTCATTTTGTCGCAATCACATTTCACATCTTATTTTAAATTAATTTAAGAAATGGACACAAAATTTTTATAATTTGAAAATAACAAATTATTGAATTGTGTAATATTTTGATTATAAATATTTTATATATGTCATTTGATGTTGTATTGGTAAAGGTATGTACGTATAGCCGCAGCATCCATCATATATATTTGCTCATATAAATAAATAATATAAAATAATCGTATAGACGAAGAGTGAAGAGAAGAAAAATCTGCAGTATGAAAAGCCTTTTATCCATCACATTTCTTTATAATATTGATTTATTTTTTATTTTAAGAAGAAACTTTACAACAAAAAAAAATTGTGTTGTTGTTGTTGTCGTCGTGTTATATTTTTTATATATCGTTTTCCATTTTTATTTTCCCATTTTTGAGTACAATATATACATTAATTTTATTTTTTCTTATACCCATTATAAATATATTACAAACAAAATTTATTGTATACCATATAGTCCTTATAAGAAGCAGAAATTCTTAAGAGAGCATCATATAATATATTCCGCGATATATACAAAAAAAATATAGGTGTATAGCAAATGTATTTAATAGGTTTCGTTACACAAAAAAAAAAACAAACAAAAAAGACAGTGTCTGATAACCAAATACCATTACCATAATTTTCATCTTGTATATGGTATAAATACCAAAATAAATATTATAAATAAAAAATTAACACTAAATATACAATCGTTATTCGTATCCATAATACACAAATGTATGGGTCTCTCTCTATTACAATAAATTATTTATATATTGGAGCAGTTCTGCCGATAACAATAATGGATTTTAATTAATAATTTCCTTTTAAATTAATTTCAAAAATTCTTTAACATTCAAATAAAATTTCCGTGTATATTATTAAATGTGCATAGACAACATTTAAAGCTTCGTTAAAATATTAAGTTTTAAGGTGTGCACATTTGCGGCAAGTATTACTTTTTATATTTTAATTGAGGAAAATTGTCCTGCCGAATGTTATCTAATGATTATTGAAGATGAAATTAATCATTTCAAAAAATTGGTATATATACAAAAATGTTTTTAATTTGAATATATCAGCATCAGCTATATAGGTGTGGTGTATTTTATGGCTATTGAAATCGAATCAAAACTATTAACGCTACTGTTTCAACTTAAACTATACCAGAATATGTCAAAAGTCTGATATAAAATGATTTTTCCTTATACACCAATTCTCGAGTATACGTCAAGCCACTACTAAACAAACGTTTTGAAGTATATTTGCTAAAAATTTATGTGACCCATATCCCAATGAATTTATTCTTCAATTCGACATGGTAATTAATTGTATTACTTTGTATGAATTATATTGTATAAAAAAAAAATATAAAACTATAAACAAATTTTGAAAAAATAAAAAATAAATCTAATACTAAATTTTCTGGTTTAAATTTCGAACCACAATTTTTTTTAATTCGCAATATTTCAACAAATGGAAGAAAATTAGAAAAAAAAAAAAAAAACCTGCTGCCCCGTGTTTTATGTTTATGAAAATAAATCTAATTTAGTTTAATTTCATCCACTTTATATAAGTCAAATATAGTGATATTAAAAACTCTGAATGCTATTTCTTTGACTTTTTACCATGTTGCTTTTGTGGGTTTTATCTTGCAACGTTTTCAAAGAAGTAAGTGGTTGTACACTTTTATGGTAAATGTTAGTTAAATAAAATTTTTGTCAATTTATCGTGCACATCCTGCGTATAAATATAAGTACATCTAGTAAATGAATAAGAAATTTAATAAGAACATATATATATATAGCCGCAATGTTATAAGAGTGCATTCTCTAGTCATATTATTAAAAGAAAAAAGTATGTATACAAACACATGAGATCGAATATAATATATTATAAAAAATTGTATAATATGGGAAAACATTGTGTACTATATTATTATTATGGTTTCGCTTTGACTATATTTAACCATCTATCTATTATAATATTCAATTCACAAGATACGTTAACATCATATACGCGCGATATATCCTATATTGTATTATATGGTATACGTACAGTGTACATTGAAATATCGCAGTTCATCATTTCAAATTATTCACAAATAAAATTAAGTATAATGTTTTTCTCTTTGTTTGTTATTCATATCAAGTATTTTTATGTATCTAATACACATACAATATACACAAAATATATATATATATATATACAACGAGCAGCAGATATAATACTCAAGTGTACATGTATCATTTGTATATATAAAGACAAACAACAATCTCAATCCTATAGAATTTCAAAAGAATTTCATGTTGTTTGGTAAAGAATTTTCTTATTTTCATTTTCATTTTCATTTTTTTTTTTCATATTACGTATGTTTGCAGCAAATTTTAATAAAATATCTAATACATAACAATATTTATATTGTATATACCGCCGAAATATATATAAGGAATAGTTGTGAATGTTTATGATCTGTTGTCATCGTATACATATAATATAGTTTATAAATTTTCTTTAAAGAGATCCCCTTATTCATATTTGAATTGGTTTGTTTTTGACATATCTTTTACACTTTTACACACGTTAAATACACCACCCGATGATACAATACGAGTACAAATAAATGTATATCAACATTTAACAAATTATGTATAGGGTAACTTCAAATGATTTGAGAAAAAGATGGACATGGAGCAGCATCGACTGCTGACTTCTACAGGTAATAGTGAGCGCAAAAATTGTAAAAATATTAAGAAAAATTAATACCTTCCATAGTGAGAAGGGTGCAATGATCAACTGAATTTTGTACCCTATGTAGGATGCATTTAACATTACATTAGACACAAATCTTGATACAACCGCAGAAATTTTAATTTAAAAAAAACATATATGAAATATTTAGATAAAGTAAATTTTGTTCGAAAAAATTTCCATTCAATTCGAATATATGATTTTATAATTTTCTTCATAGCCGCAACAGTATATATATATATGTATGGGATTGAGTTTTCCATCGGCAAAAAAGACAATGCTGTGTGGCTGGGTGAGACCAGAAAGATGTGGTGTACCACGAGCTCCCAAAACCTGATGGAAAAACTGTTAAAGCTGATCGCTACCGACAACAAATGATCAATTTGAACCATGCGTGGATCGAAAAACGACCAGAATGAGCCATAAGGCACGGCAAGGTAATTTTTCTCCATGACAATGCACCTATACACAAATCAAAATCGGTTCAGGATACAATCAAAGCACTTGGCTGGGAGATGCTACCCCATCCGCTGTATTCACCAGACTACCATTTGTTTTCATCGATGCGGGACACGCATTGGTTGAGCAGCACTTCGATTCCTACGAAGAAGAAGTCGAAAATTGGTTGTCTGATTGGTTTACTTGAAAAGTCGAACAATTCTATTAGCATGGTATCCACAAATTGCAAGAAAGATGATCAAAATGTGTACAAAGCAATGGCAAATATTTTGAATAAAATGTTTTTTACTTTCCCATTTAAAATTAGTGGCTTATTTTCACAAATAAACGCTCACTTGATACGGGTGCACCTGATACATATGTTAGAAATTATGCAAGACGTGATACTTCAAGCACGACCAGCATTAAACATTTATTGCATTCAAGTTGGTAAATTGTTAAATATTAGTGCAATTATTATATAACGATCCTGTAACAATTTTCGAGTGATATATTACATCTGAAACATATGTTAGAAATTATGCAAGACGTGATACTTCAAGCGCGGCCAACATCTACCAAACATTCATTGCATTGTAAAGTTGGTAAATTGTTAAATATTAGTTCAATTATTATATAACGATCCTGTAACAATTTTCGAGTGATATATTACAGCATTGTGTTGTCTAAAAAACACAAAATGGCAATATGGTTTTTTTTTTTTCATTTTCATATAACATCTTCCAATTTAGGAAAATTCTATTGTTGTTAAAAGTATTCAGCATCAGTTAACCGCATATAAAATTATATATAAATCAATAAAAAATGGGCGATATGGAGGGTATTTTTTTTTTTTACATATTTGATATGGTGTTACACCTACAATAAACATATAATTTATACTTGACTGGACTATTTTCCAACCCTCATCCAAACTTTATGAGAATTTTTATGTTTGCGATGGAAAATATTTATTTTATATAGTTTTATTATACACACATTTTTGTTTCTAAATAATAGATAATTTTTTTATCGTTCATTTTCACATGTAATTTATTATTGAATAAAAGAAAGAAAAAAAATGAAAGTCTGTCTGTCCGGTTATATGAATCAGTCAAATCCAAATAATATACATAAATTACAGTCTGCGAAAATTCATTGATATTTGTAAAATTTTAAAATTTATCTTTTTCTGACATTAATTCATTTATATAATATTAAAATGGTAAAAGGTAAATGTCTTTTTAAGAAATAAAATTATATAATTTTAAAAGATATGGAATTTGATGGTTTTTATATATAATACAATTTTCTATCTAGTCTGTACAGCACACATACATACATAAATAAATCAGAAGAGATTATTGTGAAAATGTTTCTTATGTTCAATATATATATTTTATATATTTATTTATGGATTACATGCGATAAAGAAATGAATAAAAAATTTAATTGTTTTATTCAGTATAATATTCACAGACATTCTAGATATTTACATAATTGCTATAGTATTTATTTCGTATAATATAAATGTGTATTTCAATTCAATAAATATTCTAAATGAAGATTTATGTATGCGAACGAATAAACGGCCGGGGTTATTTGAAAAGGTCAAATGGGATGTACTCAACAAGAATTATATTTATATACATTCAATATATGTATATTTTTAAAACATATTCTGGGGAAAAAAAGAAAAAGGAACAACGTCTAAAATGATTTTTAGAATATACCAATTAAAATTAAAATAAATTTCCATAAATGAAAACTTAATTAGATATCATCAATATAATTTATATTTATGTAAATATTCAATTATTCATGTAAAAATGAATATATACTAATTAAATAAAGTTATAAATACTAATTAAATGGCATTATCTATATTACATCACACCAAAACACACATGATAAAATGATTATTTTTATTTATTGTAACTCATTGAACACAGATGTAACGCTAATTTTACCTAAGCGGCTCATTTTATTTATATTTAAATAAATTTACTTAATTTTATTAAAATAAATGCATAACATTTATAGTAGAGACGAATGTGCAATTAGAGCTGGATACAATGCGGTTGTTATAGCAACCACATGCCATTCAATTCATAGGTAGGAATGGATAAATTATAAATACTGAAAATTATTCAACTGAATTTGGAAAATATATGGTGTTGATAATTTTGTTACAATAATAAGACATCTATCAAAACTTATATTTACTGAACCATGTCATTGATGACTTGTTGTATACACACAGTGTGTAATTTACCAACGTGGCTGCAATGTTATATAGATTTATAGCCAAGTGACAATATATTGCGAACGATAATGACTTGACATTTTTGTAAACAACCCGTTAAAGCCTATATATATATGGACCGAATGGAGCGGTTTGATTAGATATTCCAATAAAATAATTATATAAAATTGGATATAAAGTGCAAAATTTTCAGTATATTTATTATATAAAAAAATATTTCACCAATTTATAATAATCTTCATATAATTATAATCGATTAGATGATGTCCTGCACAAAAGGACATAAAGGTTCCATTGATCGATATACAAAAAATAATAGTCTGTTGTTTGTTTACAAAATCTAAATTTCCATATTTTTCAATCATTTCGATTTTATGCAAATATTAAAATTATTTGACACAGTTTTTTTTGATTTTTACATTGAAATCAGTATTTTTAAATCAGGTTTTTGAACCTGCACTCTCTCAGAAATATTTTCAGTTGTTGCATGTATGCACGTAATGTTTACCATTAGCTTCTCAAAGTCATCGACATTATATTTAGTTCATTTAACATTGCAGGCGACTAATATTTATTATCCATTTCTATATATTGTTAAACATTTTTTTAATATTTATAAACGTATCGGGGCGGTATGATGTAAAATACAGTGGTGGTAAAACAGAATCTTATACAATCTTAAAATATACAACAACAAAAAATACATTCTTTTCATTTTATTGTAATGAATATTTTATATAATATATTTTTAGTGAATATTTGAAAATTTCTAAAAATATTTTACCCTTATTTATTTATACGTAAATCCATATTTATAATATATTATTTTACCTTAACATATTACAAATTTATACAAATCAACAAAACAATGTGAATAGAATAATTCTCAGAGAAATAAACTATTTATCGTCGTACAGTTGGATTGTATTAATATATTAAATATACAAAGAAAATTTAGGTCAGAAGGAATTAATGAATGAATGAATGAATGAATGTATTTGTTTGAGTGTACGTGTATTTATTTATACATGGATTTTATACCAAACCAAGGTATTATATATCTCGATAGAATAAATAGAGTTATGTATTAAATTAGTAAAATTTCACATAAATACTTTTCTTTTATAAACAATGGCAAAGATAAGATAATTAAAATTTTTAAAGAAAATTATTTTGTATAATTTTGAATTTAGAAAGAAAAATAAATCATATATTATTAGAGGATAAATATTATTATATGACTATCGGAATTGGTTCCATAGTTCTAATATATATATATATATATATTCATTGTTTTGATTATTCGATTTATCTGTGTGATGGTAAATTCAAGTTTCATCAATGGTCATATAACATATAAACACAATAGAATTAATGATGGTACATTGTTGGAACAATTTCAAAAGTTTGAATATATAGTTTGCGAAATTGCACGTAATCCTTTGTGATCATTTAACGTTTGTCTTTTGAGAATTAGAGATGTAGACGTTGTGTTTAACCATCAGCACATCTATATCAACAACAAATACCGCCCGACAAAAACGCAAATACGCAATCAATAACGCAACAGTAACAGATACTACAATTAATGTATTACAATAAATACCACACCGTTGCAATAATATCCAGCACCTGTGATTTTAAAAACTCTTTGGAAAATCAATTAAAAATACTTTTGACCCAGCGATACCAACCACTGGTCTTGTTTGGAACATCGCAACAAATAATGGATGTTTGACATGTTTTTATTTTATATATAGAAAAAGATTCCTGCTAACCTTCATTTTTATTTATATATTCAGAGATTTCCTTCAATAATTACAAAAGTAAACGTTTTCAAATGATATATTGAAATTTTAAGATTTTCTAATTAATTTTGTAAGTTTATATATGGCTAAACTTCTGTGAAATTAGTAAAGACAAGGTGATGAGGATGAATAATGGTAAACTATTTTTACACTGCAATAAAATAGTCTGCCATCAGTATATCAAATTTTGATTATAATATTTAAATTGTTGCTAAATTCAATTCATTAAAAATATATTTTAATTTTAAACATAACATAAAAATCGGATTCATCGTCTAATAAAACAGAGGCTCATTCAACTTTACCGTATTAAATATATTAAAATTCCTTCCACGTTCAAATTTGAAATAAGTGTATTTACTATATTTTTATTGTATTCATTGTATTGTAAAAATTATTAACAACATCATAATTTATCTATTACATATACCAAACCTATTAACTAGTATATACCCAGATATTTCCATACCTCTTACTAAGTAAGGCTAAAGTCTAATGCCTTTTGCTTTTCCATTACCGTATATATTTAATAAGAAAGCATCTTTTAACTAAAAATATTATTATTTATTAATTACTTAATTTAATACCATAGAAGAAAATAAATATATATACAAAAATGTTTACACATGAAATATTAATTGGAACATTTTTCGTTATAGATATTTATAAACATTTTTTTTGGCCAGGAATAAATATATATAAGTTAAAATCTTATTGAAAATGGAATTAACATTTAATTTTAATGTTATTATAAAAGTATATTTGTACACATTGTACTTATTTGTATGAATTACTTTGTATATATATATGTCACTTTATGTCAGAAAAATAACCCGAATAACTTTCATAATATATGGATGGATCTGGCAGCCCATTGATTTATGTATATTGTGAACCATGATCCTAATAAATTGTTAGAGTTTTATGACGACATTTTCTACAGTGAAAAATGTATAAAGAACAAAAAACCATTTTAAAATTGTTGAAAATGTAATCGAAATGCTTGACATTTTTCGTGTGCAGTTTACGAATTGCGTATATATCCGTGGGTTTAATCTCAAATTATAATACTGAAATTTATCAGCTGATGATGTGAGTGAGTCATCATTATTATTTTTCATTTATGGAACAAATATTTTCCAAAAAATTTATAATAAATAATTATCGGAAGATTTTTGATCATAAATGGGTGTGAGGCGGGTGGGTCAACGTACTTTTTAAATCCACTAAATTGATGAAAATTTAATAATTCATTGCTGAATAATTTTCCTTTTAACTTTTCATATTTATATATAAAACAAATCAAACAGGAAGAAATTAATAACACAATTTTATTTTGATAACAAAGTTTAAATTAATTTTAAGTGAAAAATAACTTATAATATGGATAGCAACGGTATCGGCATCAACAGACATCAAATGTAAATCAAGTATTATTAGGTTGGGTATTTGAATATATACCATATTATACATATAAATAGAGAAATATATATATAATAATAGCAAGATAACAAAATAAAAACAAAGTATAAGACCATTTCTTTTGAAAATACCATTTCTTAAAGTTAATTATAATTTATAATTATACATATAATAATTATAAAGAATTTTTAAAGTTAAAGATATAACCGATACGAAAATACATTTTTCATTTTTAATACAAACAAAATGTGAAATAAACGTATTTTTTTTTTGGTTGGGGAATACTTTTGCCTATCTTTAACAGTACAAATGTTTGTATTTTTTGAGTAATAATATATAAATTATAGTCCTTAATTAATAATAAATTGAATTCAATATAATATTATACATTTATACAAGCAATCGTTTTGTGAATTAAGATTAAAATATGAACAACAGTTCCTAGACACTGAATGCCAGCCTTTGGTGAATGAAAATTTGACAAGTTTCTATTATAACATATTAAACATTTATGATCTAACACTATCTATGGTTAAGTTTTGTTATTAATTAGATCAGGTAGTCGCTATAATTTGACATATTAACACATTTACCATACGGAAATCGAAAATTCTCGTTTTATTACTATAGAGTATAGTTTTGCTTTGATATATCTCTATACTAAATTGTGCGATGATAGTGTAGTCTGATATCTTTCTTCATTTTTTTAACATTTTTCATGAACAGCGAGGCAATAGAGGAATTCGAGAAACGTTGGCAACCACTCAATTTGGTTTGTTTATTTGACATTGTATTACACGCAAGTATATTCTAACAAGTTCCACCAAGATTGATACTCAAAGCAGTTGTTATATACATACCATAGATCACAGAACTGGATGGTATTATTTTTTAAGTTAAATTAGGTATGTTACTATTTAGCAGCAGGCTGAAACGTGATTGACTATTAAAACGATGTGCCCCAAACTTCATTTCATATAATATTCATTAGTTGTTGATAATATAATATGGTTTTAATGCGACATTTCATTTTTAGATTTTTATAATGCATGTGATTTTGTTGAGCCAACAATTTGTATTAAATTTTGTTTGCAGAATCAATTTTGTGCAGCAAATTAGTTAAAGATGATGCAGATAATTTTTGGCGATCAAAAAACTGGTGCTTGACCATATAGTCGGTTAATAATTAGAGATGTTACCAATACTATTCGAATTCACAAATTAGGTTCGGTGAATACCATTTTAAACGATGTTTTGTGCATCAGATGCAAATCAATACTAGTTTATAATAGTTCCATACACTCTAAATTTGTTTGATAAAAGAGAGTTGTATTAACATAGTTTACAAACGACTTTCTGACTATCAAATGGTTATGTTAATATTTGTGCATCATTATACGGATGAGGATAATTGGTTATATGTTTATACGACCCGGAAACAGCAATAGAGCGAATCGCCTGCCAAAGGTGAACCAAGACCGAAAATATCTCACCAAAGATTAAAGTCATATTAAAGCAATTTTCTTTGATTATCGGTGGTGGTATTGTGTAATTTCTTCCGTCGGCATATTATTTGTGTGTTATGCGTTGTTTGTGCGTGAAGATATTCGCGTCAAAAAAATTCAGAATTATGGAAAGATAATTCTTGCTTTTTGTACCACGATAATGTGCAATTGTGCATTCCATTGTTTTTATACGAGACCAATTAGCCAAAAATACAACCCATATAAACACCATGTAACTTCTAACTATTCCACAAGCTCAAAATATATAGCTTCGTTTTGGTTCGATCACATTTTCAGACTGTTTCAAATAATGGGGAAAAAAAAACGTTGCCATAAATATTGGTGAAGACAAAATTGATTATTATTTGGGACACATTTTTCTCGATACAATTCATAGATATAAATTTAATTTTTTTATGCTACATTAACTTATTTAACGTTGTTATTTATATTATTAAAAAAAATAAACTCATATTGACATGATAACAGAATGTACATTGAAATTTAGTTTATTGTTGTTATATTATAATGACAATGTGTTAAGTCTCTGTGTATAAATATAGGTGAAATTTTAAATATATATAAATATATTTATTATTCAAGTATCATATTATAGAAAATCAATAAATCAATAATTGAATTAAAATAATAAATTAATTACGAAATTTTTAGTCAATATATCGTCTTATCTTAAATTATGGTGTGGGTATTCTTTGTGAAGAAATAGTATTTAATTGAAATTATTTGTATATAATGGAATCAAATAATATTAAAATAATATGTTCTTGTTGTTGATGATGTTGTTGCATCTGCTGCTGCTGCTGCTGCTGCTGCTGCTGCTGCTGTTATTGTTGTAATATTAAAACAGATTTTTTATAGAATTTCAATTGACATTATATTTATATAATTAATTAATTAATTATAAAAATATTATTATTATAGATTTATTTAACAATAACCACAACCATCGCCACACATTAATTCAGATTCACTTGTTTTTAACTTATAATAAAATAGTATAAACACAAAAATTCACATGCTCACACACACACACTCAACACAATATTATTCAATTTTCTAATTATAATTAACAATTGTTTTTGTAATAAAATTCTCTGTGCGCGTATTACAAACAATAGAAAAAAGGAAAAACCAAATTTTCTCCAATAGCAAAAGATTTTTTTGCTCTTTTATCCAGACACACACTACTGTGATAAAAAGAAAACGTGTGATAACGAACGACGACGCGTTTAA
This sequence comes from Bibio marci, assembly GCA_910594885.2. Lineage (NCBI taxonomy): Eukaryota > Metazoa > Arthropoda > Insecta > Diptera > Bibionidae > Bibio > Bibio marci. The sequence continues at coordinate 26,047,419 of OU343118.1, read as the reverse complement.
CAGAGAAATCGTGCACAAAAGGGATGAAAAAAGAAAAACGAAAAATGCGAGGAAGACAAAATTCAATTCTATTTAAATAAGAGCAAAAAAAAAAATCAAGATGATGAAAAAGCCCAAGCACAATCGAGCAAAAAAAATAAAAAAAAAAATTAAAATATAGAATTTTTAAGTATTTTCTGAATAGCATTATCTAGGGCTCTGTGTTTTATGACACTTTATTTTTGTCTCAATTATTATTAGAATGATACTTTTTTTTTGTAACGAAATAATTATAAATTAAATTTCATATTGTTATTGAACAAGTTATTTATTATTTTATTTTAGTTTATTAAAAAACACAAAAACAAAAACCCACACAATGAGATTTAGTATTATTTTTTGTTTTGTTTAAATGTACACACGTTTTTTTTTCGCATTTCAGTTTTTTTTGGGGCTTCTCCACAATAATATTATTAATTTTATATGAATTTATTGCGAAAAAAAACAAAAAGAAGCTTGAATAAGGGAAAAACTCTCGCCAATTTATTTACATATTTTTTTTTTTCTAGATAATTATTTTTTTTTATATTTTATAACATTTAGTACATTTACTAACAACAAACACAAAATTAATATAATATATTTTCTATATATTTAATGATAAAAATTCTACGCGTTGTACAACACAAACGGAAGACGATGTGCAACTGAAAAACAAAATCCCCGGACAGAGAATTTCTAAACTCAAAATATATATTATTCTATATTTTCAATACACAATGTTGGGCATTATTTATTTTTTTTTTAGGTTCACATATAGTCTCGTAGTATATAACAATGATGATGATGATGATGATGATGATGATTTCCATAATGATTAAATGAGGGGTTGTATATATATTTTGTATTAAAAATGATATGTTGCACATGGATTTTCTTTTATACATTTCTATATGAACACAATATATAGATTGGAAAATTTACAAACTAATATGTTTACGGAAAATTACGTTATCCATAGTGTAGCTAATTAAGAGAATTTAAAAGAATTTACAAATTGATATGAAATTATGAAAATATCACGGATACATTTGGATAGAGATAATAAATTTACTTAACCGTTTGAGTGCTATGCAATTTTGGCGCATTACCTATTTTGTGTGTGAGCTCGTATAATATGGCGTGTATATAATTCATGCAGAAATTGTTTGAGCATTTATCTTCATATTTTCGTTTTAATTATTGATTCTTATAAATTGGTATAGATAAAAATTTGAAAAATTAAAATAAATAAAATTTCCTATGAAAATATTTGAAATTGATGCCGCTCCTATATGTGCAATCGATTAACGAATGAACGAGATTCTATATGAAACAACTGGTTTTTGCATTGCATTGATATCCCCAAAAAAAATCCACTTATATACACCTCAAATTATATTCCGTACACAAATTAAATGAACGATATCACAATGTTCCTGCGTAATATTCTAGTGATATTACCGACATATCCTATATATATATTTAGTGATATATTATAGGTAGATTATTGTATAGCTATGTTATATTGGACTGAGATAATATAGAGATACCAGGATATTTCCACACGATTACTAGTTGCCACCTACTATTCGATTGTTCTATATAATTGACGCATCCTTCATATATGGTAATATTACGATTAATTATAAATTGATCTGTAATTATGTTTAGATAAATTTTTCCATTAATTTAGTGTGTTGAATGTTTGCTGTAGTGTGGTGGTGGATGTAATATACTACATCTCTCGATTTCAATTAAATTTCGTTGCCAGGTGATATGCGTAAGACGACATAATTATATATTTATTTCTGATGACATCCATCATCATATCGGTGTGCATGTATTTATAGATATTGTGCTTATATGATATTTTATACAAACGTCCATGAGTGACGTATTTGTGCAGGGTAATTGTTATTATTTGCTGCAACTAGTAATCGGAAGTATCTATATCTGGTGAAAATAGTGTGTGTGGGTGGGTAATAACATTTTTCACTTGCCAAGTGTTTTTCAAATAGTTTTTTTTTTATAAACTATGATTTTTACAACTGTGTTCCAAGTTGTAATGAAGTGATTTAATAAATTAAAAATATTTACGCATATACGATGCATTAAAAAATCGGACGAATAAAAGGAATGCAAATATAGTTGGATAGACATATAAAAATAATCAATAGATAAATAGATAAAGATAATTAATAGATAGATAGATAAAAATAATCAATAGATAAATTGATAAAAATAATCAATAGATATATATAGATAAAAATAATTAATCGATAAACAGATAAAGATAATCAATTGATAGATGGATAAAGATAATCAATAGATAGACTTAATGTTTCAGTGATTACAAAATCGGTCTCGGATCGCACAGAATAAACGGCATGCTATGAAAAAAAGGACAAAGATTTATTAAGATCCTTAAAATTTGTGATTGTAAGACGTTTTCTGCCGATAGGTCTGGTTGATGAAGTGTGTTGGAGAAGGTTAAATCCGCAACTGGGTATTAATGACATGCAGTAAGTAAGTAAATTATTAGTAGAAAACATAAACTTAATAAATTAGATAAATATTTATTTAATGAAAATTACACTGGCCGCCAAATAGCGATCGTCGTGCTATATAAAGGGAAATAAACACACACACACGATCATTATAAAGTTCACAACAGTTGCCACAATTGAGCAGTTTATCGTAAAATATTTCTTTTAAATGCAGTCATTTATTTATAAATTGTATGATTTCATGTATTTATTAAAATTCCATGGTATTTACACATTAAATAAAAATTTTATGATTATAATAACGTTGGTTACATACATACAAACTTACATAAAACTTTACAATAGAGCTTTTTCAACTTTCATATATAATATACAATATACAACAACAAAATACATTATATACTCCTTCAGATAGCTTTTTAATATGTGTGTCGCGTGATGAAAAATTGATTTCATCCCTTAGCAAATATATTAGATTTCATTATAAATTTTCGTTTCTAAGTGTATTCTGTCTTTTGTTGTTATTATTATTATTATTATATCATAATATTGTTATTATTATAATATTATATTGTGGTGTCGATGAGTATGGGTGTGTGTGTGTGTGTGTGTGTGTGTGCGTAGGTGTAAATGATTACAGCATAAATAAAATATTTATTTTTATACCACGTATAAAAAATATAAAAGTGGTTCCTATACTCAATGTCATGTAAATGGAAATATTTTATATTACTATTATTTCACTATGCGTGATTTTATGCGAGTGTGAACATTATTGTATTATTGTACATATAATAAATAGCAGCATCGATAGCAATATATAAACTGAAAATATTTGTACATAATAAAATTAAGGAAATCGGGAAAATCAATAAAAAATAAATGTTAATAGAAAATTTTATATAGGTAAGAGCAGAGAATTGTAGGTGGTATCGTTGTTCGTTTCAGTATAGAGTATAAGTATTTAGGTCATTGTTAGCTGGTTTGTTTATTATCGCTGTGACGCTTGTGCCATTTTTCCTTTATCTAGAGTGCTTTGCTGTGTTGCATTGTAATGTATATCTTGAATTTATGGTGGGAATGTATTTTTTTTATGTTTCTATGTAATTTTCAATAATAATAATAATAATAATAATACTAAAGATAGATGATAAATAAAATATAGTTTTTATAAAATTTATAATAATTTTAACATTTTAATAACAAATAAATTTCCTTTCGGTATATTATTATTTCCTCTATAATTACAAAAATATGTTTTGTATAGGATTGGTATTGGCAATTATTAAGAACATTTACATTAATTAATATGATATTAAATACTAAAAATATATATAAATTACAATACATTTAGTTAGTTTAGAGAAAATAAGGGTATATATAAATATATATTTTGTGGAATTAAGGGTAAATATGTACGATTCTACAAAAGACAAAAAAATAAATAAGTGTTTAGAAAAGGTATACGTAAGGAATTAAGCAAGAAAAAAATAAAGCATTTCGCAAGAAACAATTTCATTTATTTATGCCTTTTCTCATATATTTATTTTATTATACATTACTTAAAATTATGTATACGAATATTTTATCTGTAAAATAGCAGCTATATATTTTATACGAAATACTCGTATAAGATGTGAATTCATAAAATGTGTCCTATGTTTATAATACTAATACAATATTGTAACATTGTAAAGAGGCGGAAATAAATATAAATTTTTCCAATTAATTTCATATTTTTATGAGGTAAAAATATTATTTTCAGTATAAATATGGGCATTTGTATAACTGAAAATGATATGATATCATAAAAATGATATATAAGACCTATATCTTTGCATTGATATCCCAGTCAGTATAACAAAAGAATACGGATAAATCACAATGAATATGAAAAAACAATTATGGCAAAAGAATTAAAAATGTTTATCAAGTAGCTGTGTACATACAAATAAGAATAAATAAGATGTAAAAGGAATATGTCATGGGTTTCATATGATTTTAGTGAAAGAATTGCACTGAAAAATAAAGAAACATATGTTTGTGAAATGATTCTTTATCAATCCAAAGGAAAGTCTTCTTTTTACATAGAATTTGGTATATGAATTTGGTATATAAATAAAAAAAAATATCCATGGAGAACCAATTCAGGAAATATTGGTAACATATGGATAGTGAAGTCTTACAACACCTACTGTTTTCACAATAAAATTATTACTTGTTGATGTGATTACTAAGTAATTTACTTCCATCGATGGCACATTCACTTGCTGAGCAATTGGTTTTCAGATTATTGTATTATTCGGAATATATAAAAATTAATGAATATACACAAAAGCAGGTGTCGGTGTCGCATACTAACACTTTATTATAAACACATCAAAATGATGTGCTAAATTCATGTAGGTTTAAAATTTATAAAATTTAAATATTTATTATCGAAAATTATGTTTTTTTAAACACGGATGTTTAAATTAAACACACAAAATTTATTTCAATTTAAAATAAATACTATCAAGGATTATATAGTCTATAAATCTGTATATACACAAAGTATAATAATGATTATGGTCCTATTATCATGACTATATTTGATTCAATTGAAAAATATTTTCCATTCCGTTGGTATACAAATACAAGAGTTACAATTATGGAATTTATAAAATGATTTTGTTTGTGTCAACACACAACTGACTCTTTGACATTTAAGAGAAACTAATAAATGTCATGCTATACTATTATTCTATACAGCTGGAAGAAGTAAACAGTTTAGTAATTTGTGTTGGAAGAAGATATACTGCAAATGATAGATAATTTAAGTGTATAAGTGTAGTGAACCAAGGATATTCACATCGCATAAACAGTAAATTATAGTCGCATTTTATGGGAACAACAATCATCATGGAACCGGTTAACGTTGGGACATTTTAATCCATATTGTATACACAACATTTTCACTCATACATAATAGTATATAAAGGGTGTCCCAAAATTCAAACAAAAATTATTGTTGATAGAAAACATGTGCTTGTCTATACAGCTTTCAATTTCTTTCTTCAAACCGTCGGTGGTCGTAGGCTTGTTGACATAAACCATGGATTTCAAAAAAACCCCAAAGAAAAAATTCAACGACGTTAAATCGCATTACGTGTGCGGTCAATTCTGATTACACGACCAGTATTCATGATTTATGCAGTAATTGTATTGTTTATCAAACTGTACCGTCTTGTTGAAACTACATTAAAAATCCACACATCACATCAGTTTATGTACAAAAAACTGGAATAACATGTCGCAATAGTTCGAGCACCATTAAGTGATATTGTCTGAACACCCACATTTCGGTAGATGAATGGGTCAGCGCATCCAACTTGTTGTTGGTCCATAATAATAAATAATGTAAACGCATTATTTTGGGACACCCTTTATATATTTTTGTATGTAATTTTATTGTATGTGTATAAAAATATGAGATATGTTTAAAAATAAATTATTTTCATCAATTCAATTTAATTTAGACATTCCATCAAAAGATTTATATGTGAAAATTTTCAAATTATTAAAGATAATCTATAATTAGATTTTCTTTTAGTCTTTATAAATAAATATTAATTATATATGAGAATAAAATAGAATATAAAACGAGTATGAAAGTATGAAAGATTTATAAATTTAGAAAATTATAGTTTTTAACATCAATATAAATTTAGTAGTTCATAAATTAACATATATGATTTTTTGAATGTGTATAGCGAGCGCATAAATGACGTACCGTATTTTGGCTGTTATATTTTTCGTATTCACATCATAATATAAACGGCGAATTAATGAAAGAATAAGTGTTGCACCATATACATTTATTATGGCGAATGAGATGGATTCTAGCAGATTCTGTAACGCATGGAATAAATTTGAGATTTTTAATTGATAAACTCTGTGACACAATAAGGAATTTGGTATGGCATGACAAATTGGGATGTTTACTGGATGAACTCTTAAATTTCTATACGGCAGCCTCTGTTGGTGGTTTATTGTGATTACACCACAATCAGGAGAATTAACCAGTTTCTTAAAACCCATGTCATTTATTAACTTGTTTATGTCGCTGTCAATGATTTTGCGGTCAGATCGTCTAGATCGCCAAAGCACTCATTCATCGACTGTCCACATAAATTTTTATTAATATATATAACAACTGTACCGTCATGCATATTGTTATAGATTTTAGTCTGAAAGACAATACATCAGAGTTCGGCAGTCGATAGCTACTGCTGATGTATAATTCTGCTTAATATTTCAATATCCTTCAGTCCAAATCCAATTGTCAAAAAGCTTTTGTGAATCTAGGATATGAAGAATGTCCAATAGTTTGCGGATCGCAGTTGTAAATTATTCTTTAACTGAGGAGCACTACTCTTTGCGTTATCTCGCAAAAATTGCAGTGTTTCGAGATGAAATATCATCTCCAGACCAGTTTCCGGTGGTGATCCATAGGTGATCTGATATTAATCATATATAAAATATGTGATATAATTTACATATACATTTTTTACGACTTTATTGGAAAACCGTTTCGGTAATAATTTCTATGCTAGTTTCAAACCTTTTATAAAATAATTTTCAAGAGGCGCCGCTGCATAAATAAAAAAAAAAAATACATAAAAACACAATGAAAAAAAACAAGGAAAATTAACAAGGCCGATTTTTTACAACGAAAACAAACACGTGTGTTTTCATTATATGAATGAAATTTTTTTTTCTTTTTATTTACAAATACAAGCTGAATTGAAAAAAAAAAAAAACAAAAACAAAAACGTATAACTTTTCTCTCAAAATAGTCATACAAAAACACAGGACAGGAAATTATATGGTGAAAAATCTATCCAGTGGTTGTATTTTTTTTTTCCAGATACAAAATTATACATATAACAACAACAACAACAACAACAACATTTTTGTTTATTTTATTTATAATACGAATAATAAAAAACAAAAACAAATGAGTTTTCAAATGAAAAAAGACTCCATCGTTCGTTATGGAAATAGAAAAGAGAAAACCGTTATATAGTATGCTAAAAAATCATGTACGTACGTGATTGTGTATGAATAAATGTGATATCCACCAAATGGGATGGAGTGTGGGTGATGAAAATATAAGCTGACCGTCGTCGACACAATGACGACACAAAATAAATACAATGTGCAAAAACAAAAGCTATGCACAAAAAATGTATATTCAACAGTTTTTAGCACCTGCGCATATTTTTTAATGTTCAGGCTTTTACATTTACCATACAAATTACAGAATATACACGTGGTAAACATTTGGAAAAACTATATTATGATTGGCATTTATTTACTATTTTATTGGCATATGTAGATATTTTCTATTTTTTACCTAAAGGCAATTTTTTTTTATAGATTTTCTATTCATTTTTTTGTATACACGTGCATTAAAAGAATATTTTTTTTATTTAAATTAATTTAACCAACACTCACAAATTATCAATTTAATATTTACTGTTTATATTTTAACGTTAAACGAACATATGCAGATGCATAACAACAACAAAATATATTAAGTATTTCTTACATAAAAAAAATACATAACGCATTAAAAAAAAAAAAGTGTTATAAGAAAATTCATATAAAGTTTTTCATTTTTAAGTAAATTTGTATGTAATCGATCAGAGTATTTATTTTTTTTTTGTTCTACATAATAATAATAATTCAAAATCGCAGGCTATTGCTTTTTAATAAATCATTAAAAAACATATAATCTATTTTTAGAAAATAACAGAACAAAATTTTCATTTTCTCTAAACATTTTAGTTTTTTGATCGTTTTTTTTTGTTGTTATTATTATTATATTGTAGATTGTACATATGCCGCCAGTGTATTTATTAATACTTTATTTAGTTAGATAATATATGGTTTTTAGAGATTTTTAGAATAAACAAAATAATTTAAAAGATTCAATGTTTTTAAAAATCATTAAAAATGTGCGACTATAAAAAAAAAATATAAATATATAATGTTCAATTATATTTTTTTTTTATGTAGATGTGTGCGTGTGTGTATATATATTTTGTGTTCTATAAATATAATTTAAGGTTATGGGGTATGGTGTATTTAATTGAAATACATGCAAATATAAAATTATAAAATATGTATGTGGTACACCGCCGTGTAGCCGTTCTTATAATTAAAATATATATTTATAAAAATAAATTACCATATGTTAAAAATGATATATATAAATATTATAAAAAAAAAATAAAAATATAGTTTATTTAGAATTATAAATGAAAATAATAAAAAAAATAAACTCACCTGTTTGATAAGTGGTATTAAAGTTTGTTCAATAGATTTCACTTTTATTACATATTCTGATACAATTATTTCACGTTCAGCAGCCATTTTGTACTGTACTTGCACTTATTTGTATAAATTTTCTATATTTAATAAAATCATCAATTTATTTGTAATTAATTGTTTTTCGTATAAAAATATAATAATTTATTTATAATAAAGATAAACTTTTGTTTTAAAAATAAAAACAAAAAATAAAAACAAAAAAAAAAAAAGGAAAGATTTTCACTACAATTACAGTACACAAACACTCTCTTTCTAATTCTCTACATAATAAAATACTACAAAAAACAAAATAAAATCTTAATTCAACAAATTTTCCAAATTAAAGAAATATAACGAAAACGAAACACCACACATTATTATTAATAAGAAAAATAAAATGAAAAAGACAACAAGAAATCTGATAATGTCTACACTGTACGGCAGCACAAGAACGACGTCGACGAAAACAAAAATAAATATAAAACGCAACAATCATTTCCCATCTCACATTCTCTCTCATCAAACAATGGAAAAAAAATAGCGTAAAAAAATAATACCACTACGCTATGGCTATCTCATTACATATTTTCAGTTGAAGAGTCTACTACAGTTTATAAACACACAGCAACAGCACACAGAAAACGACGAGCTCACACACACACACACCACACATTCCATTTATATATTTTTGTTTATATACAATATATATTTTTTTCAAATGTAGGATTTTACAGTTACAATAATTAATTTATTTTATTTATATATACGATATGACGACGACGACGACGACGACTTTAAAAATTAAATAAAATATATTCTCATTTACTCAAATTTGTATTGTAAAATTATAAATTGTAAATATGTAGAAAAAAAAAGGGCGGTTGAAAAATTATTTAGCTACACTGTTTATGTTTTGATGATGATTATTAATGATGTCATTATTATTGTTTAGAAAATATAAAAGAGATAATTGTATATATTTTATTTTATAAAAAAAATTTGAATGGCCGGCGTATGCAAAAAAAAAAAATATAAATAAATAAATAAATAAAAAAACAAAACAATACAGAAAGTAACTGTTTATTATAATTTTTTTATTTTTGTTACTTTTTTTCAATCGCAAAAAAAATAATGTTCTGTTGAATTGAATGCCCATTAAAAATGTAATTTTACATTTTTAATGTATGTATGTAATGTGTGTGTGTGTGTGTACGCAACGTTACCGTTTTTTATATTTTTATAATTATATTTTATAATAATACTTGTATTCTTATGAAACCGATGTGCTTAACACATTTATTTATGATGAAAAAAGCGCTATAAACTGGTTGTAATGCGTTGCCATGGACAAACGTAGCTTTTTATAAATATAATTATATTAAAAAACAGTAGTTACATAACATACTATCATATGTCCTAAGACAGTTTTGAGAAGACTATCCATTTATTATCTATAGAGATAGATGTAATAGATGTTTAGTGTGTTCTTAACTATTCTGCCTATGTGGTAATTAGTATAGCGTTGGTTAGGTTAGGTTTGCTTGAATTGAAGAAACTGCCAAGCACAAATAGTGGCGGGGACACCTAAAACGCATATCCTCAAACCCTATCTTGATCAGCAGAGCTGACATGGCTATGTAATGATGACTATATTCATCACCATCAAGTACACATGTACTGTAAGACCAGGTGGCATCTAAATATACTCGTATTTAACGCGATATCGATATTCATCAATTCATCTGCAATATCATATCGGAAGATACATATGTTACTTTAACTAAATTGATCCGAACCGAAAGAAACAAATAATTTCACAAATTTATGTCTATGTGAGCTATTACGTCGCGTATCTTGTATGTTAAAAAACAGTAGTTACAGGTACAAGTACCTTAAAACGCTAAATGTATAAATGCAGGCGATTATAAAAATTAAAAAAAAAAAAAAACCAACACCATTAAAATGTAGGGACAAAACTAAAACTTTTTTTTGTGTAATTTAATGTGTACATTAAAAAAAAAATTATATGAAAAAAAAACAATTGAATATAAATTCTAAAGAAATAAATATGAAAAAACTAACCTTATTTGCGTATAATTGTGTAATATTTGTATGAGCGAATATATTATGACGCATTATATACATCTTCATTCCAATAAAACCAGCAAATTATATAAAAATACTAGACGTTTCACTACCATCCGAATTATTAAACAATTACTGAGAAATACCAGCCACAAACAAAAATTGCCAATTTGTGTGTAAAGACAAATTATAAAAAAAAAACTCTAATATTAATCACACAACAATAAAATAAAATTTAATGAAACACTTTCTTATAATTAAACAAAAAACAAATTTAATTAATTTTACAATTAACATTATCAAAATTGGCAATTTATAATTATTAATATTAAAAAAAAAAAAAAGAAATACGAAAATAAAATAAAAATGCGTGCGACTTAACTTGCTGATTTTTTCTTCTACACTGGGGAAGTGACGACATAAAATAATAAATTCGATGGTTTCACTTTACACATTGATGATGATGAAGAGAGGCAAATTATAAAATTATGTAAATGTATGAAGGTGTGTGGTTATAGTGAAGCCGATTGTAAACTGATGAAGACGATGGCTATGTAATTTTTTAATTCCATGTCCAATAAATATTCTATCGGCTTCACTATTATAAATTGTCTTTTTCAACATCATCATAGTGTGCGTGCAGAAACCAATGTATGATGGTAATGGCAAGACAATCATCAGCAATTGCACTGTTGTAGTAGTATAAGAATCATTTTTTTATTAGTATAGAAGAAATAATCAATAGGTTGAGTCGTGCATTTTTGTTTTATTTTATGTATATTCGCGCTTTTTTTTTCTATTAATTGTAATAAATATATTAATAAATTTATAAATTGCCAATTTTTTAATGTTATCTATGAAAATAATTATATTTTGTGCTTTTATTAAGTGTTTTAAGTGTTTTATTTTTTATAAGATAGTATTTTTTAGATTGATTTTTTTGGTAAATTTAATTTTACATGGTTTAGTTTAGAATTTTAGAATTTATCTTTACAAATTGGCAATTTTTGTTTTCTTTCTTTGCATTTCGTTAATTGTGGATAACGATAAATTCGCGATCGCGTGCGTCGTAGTGCTGTTCTGTAGCATCAGCAAAACTCAACCTAGTTTCTTTATCTTAACTGTCTGGTTTTATTGCGTTGAAGAATATGTACGATGCTGCTTCCCAAATATTATATATTCACATACTCGTACAAATACACAACGCACACATACAAAGGTTAGATTTTTTTTTAATTATTTCTTTATAATTTATATTTAATTATTTTTTTATGTATTTTATATTTGTTTTTTTTTTTTTTTGTTTTATTGAATATTTTATTTACGTATAAATTATGTGAATTATGTTTTTAGTTTTTCCCACAGCTAACTTCCGGTTTTTTTTTTTTTTTTTCGTCTCTATCATTCAAATGTTATAAAATTAACCTTACTATTTATCTCTTTACTTCTTTAACATATGTTTGCCAAAGGATAATGATATTATCATATTTCTTTGTAATATAAACAATTTTAACTAAATAATTTTCCATTACACAATACAAATTAATTTATGTTATAATAAAATACTTGAATTATACTAAAATTTACCTATAAACTTAACTTAACTATATCGGAATGTAATTGTTAATAATTATGGTACTACAAATTATGATTTGGTTATCTATTAAATCACACAACAAATATCTTTGAAAATATGTGGTACAGAATGCTATATTCAAAGATTTCGCGAATGTCTCTGCACATACAATCTTGTTATTATTGAAGCTATTCCTTCAATTATTAAAATAATTGAATAACATAAAGCATCTACAAAAATATAATAATACAGATCAATTGGTGGAATTGATAAATACTATTGAGTAATATTAATAACTTGTCTGTAATGTTTTTTTTTAATTGTCTTATAAAAAACGAGTGTGTCACGACTATTGCGGTGGTGTGGTGATTGACTTGACGTGTGTCCAATTGTCCATAATAAAATGGAATATATATATATGTAGTTATTGCAACAGGTGACTATATTATAGTTTAGCACAAGTTTTATTGAACCTTAATTTGTAATTAAACAATTACATTTTAATTTAATTCTTTATTCTTCAAACAAAAAAATATCTTTATAACCATAAAAGATTTCATTTCTATTTTAATATCATAAATTGTAAAAATAATATATGATTGAAGAAATAGAAATAATAAACTTATTTACAAATTAAAAATAATATAATAATAATAATAATAAAACAAAATAAATAAATATTAAAAAAAAATATTCCAATAAATAAATAAATTAAAATACAATTTTGGTAACTACAATATCATTTTTTTGTTTTGTTTTCGATTTATCTGTTTATCTCTGTAACTCGTGCTTAAAATATTTATAAATTTATTAAATTTTTTCTTTTTGAAGTGGTGGCGGTGTCGATGACAAATTAATACCTTTACGTTTACGTAACGATTCGGTTGGTCCTTGGGTGGGACGCAATAATTGTCGAAAATTAAATGGTCCCAAATGTGAAAGTTGATTTTCGGCATTGTTATTATTATTATTACTATTATTTATTTTACGATAAATAATTTCTTGTTCCATCGAATCCAATGAATTACATGAATTTGAGTCACTACTTAAACAATTTGATGATGTGCCGCCACCAACGCCGCCACCGCCAATAATACCACTGTCTGATGAATATTTACTATTATTATTATTATTATTTGTATTATTTGTATTATTTATAATATTATTATTATAATTTTTTGCATTCTTAATATCAATATTTAAATATTTTGAACCATTAAAATTTGTATATGTCGTTGATGATGTGGTTGTGGTTGATGTTTTCGTCGACGTTTCATATTCATTATTATTGTATTTAATTGATTCTATATTATAATTATTATTATTAATTGAATTACCATTTAATAAATTCAATTGATTTTTTGTATCGACCTCTGCAAATGATGTTACATTTGAATTTATATATCGATAAATACCATCATTTGTTAATTCATAATTTTTTAATTTAGACTTATTCTTATTATTATTATTATTCATATTTAAATTATTTAATATATAATTTTTATTGCTATTACTATTATTAATATTATTTTTTTGATTTTTTGGTAAATTTGTATCACCAAATTTTCGATAAACAGGTGCGAATTTGTCATCAATAATATTTACCAATTCATTTTTTGCATCATCAATAACATTTTGATTTTGATATTGATGATGTTCAATAATACGTTTTGTTGGTATAAATATTGTCGGATTATTATTATTATTATTATTATCAGTATTATTATTATTATTATTATTATTATTATTATCAATAATATGATGTTCAAGATTATGTTTATCATTTTTTAATTTATTTTTATCCTTTTTCTTATTATTTTTTTTATTAATATTATTTTTATCTTTGTGTCCGCCATCATCTTTATGTTTATTTAAAAATCCGAAAAATTTATTATCCGATTTTGGTTGTGGTTGGTGTGATTGTTGATACTCTTGTTGATAATGTGCTGATGATTTATCAATATTATTTGGTGATTGTCGTATAATTTGTCGAAAATCATGTTGTTGATTTTGAAATGGTAACGATGGATTTAAATAACTAAATACTGGTATTTTATTTGGGCTATAAATTAAAAAAAAAAAGGGAAAAAAATATTATAAATTTTCATAGAATAAAGATTAGTTTTTTTATTATTATTATTATTATTATTATTATTAAAATTGTTATAATAATTGTTCAGCAAAGAAACATAAAAGCAATATCGATCCGATAACAAAATATCTACCAAGCAGTGATTTTTACCGGGTATTTATAGTTGTGGAGAGAATGTTTTACCAAAATAATACTGAATTGCTGAGAAAAATGGTACCATAAAAAAATACCATAAGTCTAAGCATTGATAATTCAACTGCATTTCGTCATTTAAAGAAGGTTACATTTACTTGCCAGTTCGATATATGCGTATCACATTCGCAATCAATTGAAAGCTCAACAGCTTCTTCGGTCAATAGACATTATTTGTGAGCCAGCTGGAATTATATTTACAAATTATATACGAGAATATAATCGAAACATTATTCGATTCTTTACAATATTATTTTGAAGCTATCAGCTAAGTGCAAATGACATTGCGGTGAAATTTCATGGATGGCATTCTCTCTCACTGGGCATTATATAGATGTGTCTGGTAAAAGTGACTGCGTATTTCATGATATTTTGTTACCTTAGCATATTTGCTTTTGTTAACTCGTTGTATTTATTTGTGTGCGTTTTATAAAATCAATAGAACCTAAATTTTTTAATAACACAAAATTGACATCATTACTTATAATAACATAAAATATTAATCAATATATTCCATTAATTTATAATATATTGTATTTTCTTAATGAACTGAAAATGTTTGTGATTTTATGTTTAGTATTGTTTGAACAAACTAGCTTCGATATTTACATTAAATTCTGGAATAATTGCTAAACTTGCAGAATGCAATTTAAAATCAATATGTAATTATGTGATGGCATAAAATTGTTGGCTATATGCGATATAACAATAGCACTATCGTTCACATTTATATATTAAACGAGTATAATTGAGTAGATATATTACAGATGAGATGCTGTTGTGAATGTACCAACAGTAAATTTTACTATGAAAAGCTAATTAATGAAAAAAATTAAATAAAACTTATGAAAATTGAAAACACAATGAAATTTTTGATAAAACGTATAATATAATGAAAATATTAATCTCTGTTTCCATCTCATACCTACTATTTTCTAAAGGCCAGTTGAGCAATTTTATTTCTTTATTATAAAAAATAAAATATACAAGGAAATTAATTAGTAGAATTTTCAATAAAATTTTTAGTTAATTTAAAAATTATGTAATAAAGAAATTAATTACCTCACAATGCCCCTTAACTTATTCTTATCAACATCAACATTTTGTTGTTGCTGCTGTGATTGTTGCCAACCGTTTTGTAAATATTTACTATTATTAAATATTGATGATGTTCGACCATTTGTTATTTCATCACGATTTACAATTATCTTTTCTGGTGGCGTATTATTTTTTTGTCTACAAAACGAAAAAAAAGAAACGTTGAAAATATTGGCCAAATTTGTAATTACCAAATAAATCAATTTTAAATAATTTTAATGATATGTAATACCATTGTGTCAAAGAGTTTTTAAGGCTGGTTCGGTAAAATGAAATAGAAACACGTTGATTGATTGTTTTAATCTAATTAAGCCACTACGGCTTCAATATACACTTTACGCAGTGTTTTAATTAAGCTTCAATTTGCAAAATTGTTGCCTTCAACAGCACCAAGCATTAAATTTCTGTAGCCGAAAAATCATCAAAATAACACTAACATTTTAAGGATTGGGAATAAAGATAACTATTTAGTAGAGTCTTAAATCAAGCGAATACTATGCAAAAAAATATACGAACAATAATTAAGTTATGCTGGACGGGTGCATGCATGATCATGCAACAAACATTAAATTGTGTACATAAATGAACAGCAGAATCGAGTAAAATAATTGGATCATATCTAGCGCCAGTCTTAAAAATTAATTGACACATTGTATACAAGTAGTTAATAGTCTCTAATTGTTTATTATATTATTTTGTTGTTGTTGTGCTTTTATCTGAACCTTAATTGTTGATCATTTAATATTATTTCTTTGTTATAAAATGGTGTATCCCAACATTCAATGTCCACATCACTACTCTCTGATGACGGACTATAGGTTATATAATAGTTCCATATATAAAAGTGGCGGCATGCACACAAATTAAATATTTTATTTAATTGTTTTATTAATAATAAATGAGATAATCCCATATAGCAGACAATAGCAAAAGTCGCATTTGCTAATTTACCTTAACATTTCTTGTTGAACTTGATCATAATACGAATGTTCTTTTTTTGATGTTCTTTTAATGTGTCCACCAGCAGCACCACCAGGTAATGTACCCAATAATGTTGGTACAAGCACAAAACCAGGCGGTCGTTTATAATTGGACGGTAATTTTTCAATTTCATCAAGACGTTTGCCACCTTTATTTCGTCGTAAATTTTTATGCATGTCTTGATTAAGCATATGAACCTTTGTATAATTTTAATAAAAAAATATTAGTTAATTCATTTGTAAAAGTTTGTCACCCAAATTTAAACCGTATTACTCTATTTACTTTTTGTGAAAATGCTATAAGATCAAGTTGTTGATCACGTTGTGTTAATGGTGATTTTTTTGATGAATTCATTAGTACATTAGTATTATTTGTAGTGATATTTGCATTATGTTCACGATGTGAAAATTTACGTTGTGTACGATAAAATCGTTGAATAACACGTTCAGCTTCATCAATTTTAAATCCTTCACGTTGTAGTAAACGTTGGGCTTCTATACGATTTTTAGCAAAGCTAACAATTAATTTTGCTTTGGCTTCCATTTCCGGATTCCAGTGTTTTTTTCTTAACGTATATCCACGAAAATCTTTTTGTATATAATTTAAATGTTGTTAAATAAAAATGTTTGTAATTAATAAATGATCTAATTTATCATATCCGATACTATACTCTGAACAACAAATATTAATCGACACAGATTATTTTTACTGCCTCGTATTTATACTCTGATACTTGTATGAACTCTGTGGAGATTCAATCGTGCTTCATCATTTGTTAATATATGCTCTTCAATTCTATATAATTTGAATATTGTTAAATTTATATAAGAAATTTTCGAGCAATTCAACTAATATCTGAACAGCGACCGATAAGTATATACTAATATTTTTTGCCCAGAGAGTAGTCGCGGTATATAATAAATTCCATAATACACTTACGACTTTGAATTACAACCGCTGCTTGTTCTTCACTTAAATTTTCTTTATTTTTTTGTCGATCTTTCTTTTGTAAACCAGATGACAGATCTTGTGATGATAATTTTCGAAGTATTTTTGCTTTTAACAATGCTTTTTTAGCTTTACTTTCTTGTGCTAAAATACGTGAAATTAAAATCAATTCATTATAAAATTATAAAAAAAATAAATGTATAACAAGAATTTACCAATTTTTTCTTTTGCCATCCGTTCTTGTTCCTGCCGTTGTTGCAATTGTTTTTGCTCGCGTAATAAATGTTGTTGTCGTTCATATTCTTGCCGTTCACGCTGTTCTCGTTCTTTAATTAATTTTATTTTTCGTCGTGTTAACCAACCTCTAACATGTCGTTGTAATACAACAGCACTTTTTGTAGCTTGTTTATTTTTCTTATATTGAATTACAGCTAACCATCGACGTACACAAGCCTGCACAACTATTATCTTTTTTACCTTATAAACATAATATTTTTTTTAATCAATAACATTTTCTAATATATTTTACCATAAACTCACTTGTTCCTCATACAATTTTGCCAAATATTCGACATGATAATATTTTAGGAAAACTTTTGATTTACCCAATGCCCAACCATCCATTTTAAGACGTACCAGAAGAAGTCTGCAATTCTCTCGATTGGCTAACACTTTCTCATTGAATCCGAAAGCGAGGAAGCAATACCTCTTCAAAAATTCAGTAAATGTAAAACGATGACTAAAACCATGCTGACGTATACGTATCGTTTCTAAAACACCCGTATAACGTAATTGTTTCAGTACTTTTTGTGATTCAAATGATTTTTCAGCTTTACGATCATTTGGTTTAATACAACGTACAAATTGTGGTGAACCAGCAACCATTTTTTGTAATAAATCCATTAAACTATAACGAAAATAGGTGGCCACTGTTTGTTGTGCACGTGATTGTGATGCTAAACCACGTGAATTATATCTTTCCTAGATAATACAAATGATAAACATAAGAATGAAATAATTGTGAGATTCAAATTAAATACAATAAAAAGTTGTTTGAAAATACCTTTGTATCAATTTTTCCTAGATTTTGTTTTGTACTACCATTCACATTTATACCCAAATTATTTATTTGAGTGCCCGATGTATTATCCTGTATTGCCGAATATAAATTACCAGTTTTTGTAATAGGACATTGAAACAAAAATCGTACAACATCATATTGACTTTGTCGTACTAATTGTATGACTTCGGCTGGTAAAAAGTTGCGATTCTTCTCCAAAAAATTATCGGCCTGATAAACAACGCGTCCAGCATAATGATGTATGGCAAAACATATAGCATCCGATTTCGGCCGTATATAATATTTTGATTTAATATTATTATGACATTTTTCTTGAATGGAAAATAAATAAATGCAAATGTTAATGATACAACAACAATGATATTATTTTAACAGCATTTCCATTAATTACCAATTAATGATTTATCTGTTGCACGTGGAAACCGACTTTCTTCATCGAGTAATGCAAGTAAACCTAACGGACGACTTAATAACATATCTAAAACTGGTCGATTATCAGAAAATTCAACTAAATCAACGGGTATACCTTCAGCCATATATTCCTGGAAAAAAATTTTTAATTTATTTAAATCCAATTAAATTGATTGATTGATTAAAATATATATATTAAAATGAAATTACTTGTTGTTCCCACGTAAAAATATGTTGATTAAAATAATATTGAATTTGTTCATTTGCAATATTTATACATAATTGTTCAAATGAATTAACTGGAAAATTTTCAAAACCAAATATATCTAAGAGGCCAACAGCTAATTGATCACTATAGAAATAAATTTAAAAAATATAAACATCGTCGTTCTATAAATTGGGTGCAATTTTTTTTAAATGCGATAGGACTTTAAATTTGAATAAAACACAAACATCATGCAACACTTCAAAACAATGCTGCCAAATGGTCGAATTTCATTTTAAAAATCAGTGTTATAGGACATAATTTTATTCAGTGACGATGCTCAGTTCTGCTGAAACGGTTACGCCAATAAACCAAATTACCAATAATAATTATAAATCAAGGTCAACTATACCATCATCACGACTTGTTTGGAAAAGTTTGTTGTAGATCGAATGCACTATATATAAAGGCTAACCGCTTGCTGAACATTTACCAGCGATTACCGTACCATTTAATTAATTATATTAAACAATTTGTGTTTTATTCAAAACTAAAAGTTTCATCACACTTAGCAAAAACACCCTTTTTTCTATAAATTATTCACAAAAATTAAAATGATATACTCACTTTTGTGGTCTATTAAATATCAATAATAAATTAATTTGATTAACAAGCCAATCAAATAAACGGCCATATAAACCTTTGGCCATTGCATCACGTGCAGCTGCTGCTTCAATAACTGTATTATTTCGTGTTATTGTTTCGCCACGTGTGACAACCGAATTTGATGTTAACGCTTCATGCAATTCCGTGGCCTCAACGCCAAGTAATCGTGCAACCCGATGCATTGGTGCAACATCAACGACACGAGCTTTATTATCGGTATTATCGTTCGATACAACTTCACCAAATTCTAAATCACCTAAATTTAAGATTGCCGCTAATACACGATTTACTGTATCAATTTCATCATCTTTAAAACCTAATACTTTAAAACTACTACAAATTTGTTGCCATTTATCAACGTTTAATTTTGGTGCTGTTACAGTTTTCGATAAATAACGATGATGTTGTCGATACTGTGGATCCAAATGATAGATGCCCAAACGTCCTTCATATTCTAAACCATCATATAAATAATAAAAAATATGAAAATTTCCTTCACCCTCAGCCTGTTGTACAACACGACTGTGTTCTAATAAATATACAGAAATTCTGGCGCCGGTCACCTTTCCATTTCGCGTCATTGTTAAATCTAAATATTTGCCAAATCTTGAACTATTTGAATTAATACCAGTTCGTGCATTACCAAATGCTTCCATAATCGGGTTCACTTGTAAAATACGTTCTTCAAGATTACGATTCGGTGCTTTGCCCAAATACACCAATTGTTTTAATAGTAAATTAGCACTTTCTGTTTTACCCGAACCACTCTCACCCGATATAACAATGGCTTGATTTTGTTTTTGATGAACTAATGCTTGATGGGCTGCATCGGCTATAGCAAATATATGCGGTGGATTTTCAGATCTTGTTTTACCGGCATACCGCATTTGATATTGCACCGTGTATAAACCAAAATTTGCAAATGGATTTATAGCCACCAATATGTCACCGATGTATGTATAAATTTGATTTAATTCAAAACGTTTTTGTAATTGTTCGCCGATGGCTTCCTCCGACAACGTTTCCAATGATGCCAAATCGTCCATGTAAATTTTTTGTGGTTTTGTTTTACGATCCGGTTTTAGTTTACCATGTTTTGTTGTAACATCGGCTTGTCGATAGTGACGTCCCTCCTGCCGTTGTTTCTGTATTTCTATTTTCAATTCTTGACGTATTTTATCGGTTGCTACACCATTAACACTTTGTAAAAATTTATGCTTTGCCAATGCACTTGCAAACGGACGTTTTTCCAAATCTTTTATTAAACATTGTGCAATAAAATTACTTAACATCAACGAATGGATTTCGGGATGTTTTAAATTTGGCGGTGGATTACGTGGTATTTGAAATAGCGCACGCATCGGATGTATATCCGATAATGGTGGATCACCTTCGGCTAATTCAATTGCTGTTATACCAATCGACCATATGTCACACCTTGAATCATATGATTGATCCAGTTGTTGTTCGCATGCAATCACTTCGGGTGCCATCCAATATGGTGTACCAACACTTGTATTACGACGTGCCATTGTTGCCGCTAAATGTGAACTAACACCAAAATCAACTAATTTCACATATCCTTGTTCGGTCAACAGAATATTATGTCCTTTTACATCACGATGCATACAATGATTTTCATGTAAAAATATTAATGCTTGTATTGTTTCACGTAATATATAAGCAATTTGTTGATCGGTCAAACGACTACCACGATTCTTTAATCCTTGTACCAAATCTGTGACTGATCCACCGGTACACAACTAGAAAATGGAGGAAAAAAAATATATATGTTAAACAATGTTTTTATAGGTAATAGGAATATAGTGGTAGAAGAGTAATTCGTTGGTTTTTGTTTAATTTAGTCATTTCTTATTCAATTCAGTGAATAATTTTTGAATCAGAATAATCTGCAAAACAATTTTGCACAAAACGCAAATATTCTGCAATATTATTATTTTGTAAAAATGAAATGATTTCTCCGTAGCAAATAAAAATATGATTTCGGTAGCAAAAACAAAAAGTTCTATCGGAAGTTCATCAGCAGACTCATGCTGTATTAGTGGATAACTGTATTAGTGGATTACTCTGTTAGAACCGATTATTTTTTTTGTGTCAACCTGATTGTGTTATTACTAGTTTCTAATGGTTTTATGGTTTTAAAATTTATATATTTGATGGATCTTTTATTTAGATTTATAATATACCATTGGGTATATGTCTACACTCTCCATCTATTATCTATTTATATGGTATTAGAATAGATAGATGGAAAAAGAAATTAATTTTATAAATTTAAACTCAAAAAGCGTATATAAATTTGATTTTAATCAACATAAGCAATAAATTTAATATAAGGATTTTCAAGATTTTTATTGCAATTATAAATTAAATAAAAATCATTGAATTAGAAACAAAAAAATTAAATTTTTGGAAGTTTTTTTTTTGTTTTCCTCCCAATTAAATCGTGTATTTATTTATAAATATATTAATTTGTTGAAATAACCTTAATTTCTATACACATAGCGAATTATATATCGTGAAAAATCAATTCATTTAATAATATTTAATTTAAACATGTTCATTATTTCATGGAATAAAGTCATTATAATATGAATACATTTTATTTCTATTTTTCTAATATACATTTTATAAATTATAATAACAATAATATAATTGTTATTATTATTATTATTATTATTATAATTTATATCAATCTTTATTTTACACTTTCGGATTCAAGGTGTAATTCGATACCAATAATAATAATAATAATAATAATGACGAATACAGACAAAGAAAGACAGAAGCATGAAAATGGTTTGAATTGTTTGGTAGTTTTTTATTTTGATAATTTACAGTTGAATGACATTATAATTAAAAGACGAAATACATACATTCTGTCAGAGATTATATAAAAATATTTCAATTGCAATATTTATAATAAAAATAATAAGAAGTAAAAAGGTATTTTGTCATAATTGTTAATAGATATTCATTACAAGACAAGCATTAACTTAATAATAGTAAATTACACATTATATTTTCAACGCACATAATTATAATTTTAATAATAATAATAATAATAAAATAATTCAATATAATTACCTCCATAACAAACCACAATTGATCATCATCGGTACATGAACCTTTTTTTAAAAATAAACCAATAAATTCGGGTATATTTGAATGATTTGATAAATCACGTAACACCAAATACTCCTCCTCAATTTCTTCAATATTATCGGGTATTGTTTCTAAAATTTTGATAGCAACTTTTTTACCCGTAATTTTATCTTTTGCACTATACACTTCGCCATAGGTTCCTTCACCAATTAAATCTTGTAATTCAAAGCGTTCGCCTGGCGCCGGTAAACGTAAAAAATCAATGTGTTGTGATAAACCAACGTATGCAGCCATGTCACTCTATACAGAAAAATAGATAGAAATAAATAAATAATTATAAATTTAAATATTTTGAAAATTAAAAAATATATAACAAAGTAAAATGTAAATTTAAAACCATTAAATAAATTAATACAATTTGGTATATTTTTAAAATACATTTACTAAAATACACAATATGTGTCCGTCAAATAATCGGAATTACTTTCTATTAATACATATACAGATTTGGTTGATTCATTTATGAATGGTGATATTCGAATCGCAACATATCAACAATAAATGAAGGAAATTATACACAAAAAATCTCGTTTGATGAAGTGCTCATTTTTATAGTTCAAAAAGAAATTACATCATTATAAAGATTAAGACATTTAACAGGCAACGATAGATTCTTAAGATTATAGACGATCATGCGGTGTGTATGCAACAATAAGTTCTCTTCTAAATTATTCGTTGCGTATTTTTGTGCACAACTGAATATTCTTCTATACTTTAACTTCAATATAGATTTTTTTTTTCTACACACTTAACCCCTAAAGCAGCGTTCTGCGTAATAACAGATATAATCGTATTTTATAATATAAAAGGGTTGATGTAAATGGGAACGTTAACATTTTACCAAATTGTAAGAAAAAATACATTATCAACACCGCTGTGTCCGACTCTATGCGTTCGAATTTCTGTCTCCATTTGTACTCTCACATTTGAAACTTCAAAATGATATATTTTATTGCAATAATAAGTTGTTGTCTATATCCAGAGACGTGTTAAATTTATTTTAAGCTTAATCCTTCTAATTGAGTCATCATTTAACCGCACAATGCTAACAATAATTCATCGAAATTAAATTTACAAAAAGGATGATAACTAAAATACATTGTGAATAATCAGAATTGGTTATTTTATGGTTTTTGAACTAAGATGAAGCGGTATTTGAAAGAAGTATTGTTTTAATATTATGTTAAACAGTCACATGCAATACTATATAATAATATAATAATTTTGACTGCAATTCGAAAGTCTATCCCAATGAAATAGATATAATCTTATATCTATTTGGTGAAATAGATCAACAATTACATATTTATGGCAATATGTGAAAATTTAAACAATAACATTTCGGAACATAATAACTTTACGATATGTTCTATGATTAAATAATATAAATGAATGCAAACATTTGAATTGATCGTGAATCGAACGGTGGGGGGGCCTGCCTGATAAAAATATAAAATACACTATTCCTTTTGTAATTCCATTAATGTTTGATAAATTTCATGTAGTTTAATATGGTGAATTTTTACCGTACAAACAATTTATTGTAGTCCTAAATTAATTTGTCTTATTTGTGTAATTTAAAACGCTTCCACCAGAAATCTCATATATGTGTTTATGTAAGAGCGCGTGGGCTATGTCTCCAAAAATAGATTATATTTGTTATATGTATTTCATATATATATATATATAAGGAAGTCGTATTAATGCGTTAATGCGTTTTGCTAACAATATAAGTGTTTTAAAAAAAAACCTATAAACCCATAAATATTGCGAAACCCATAAGTTATTTCTTATACCATATATCGCCACACTTTTTCATAATAAATGCACGTTTGTGATACATATATCGAGAGCTAATTAACATATATGAACACACACACATTTAAATTATATAATTATTTAATAATATTAAATAATTAATGTATTGCATTAATTTCTTAAAGTTAAAAGTCTTTCTTTAATTATTAAATTGGATGATATTTTTATATAGAAATAAAATTGCGTGTAAAATGTAATGTAAAAAATAAATACAAATTTATATTTAACAATAAATTTAAATCATTCAATTTTTAAGGAATGTAATTTTGCCCTGTGTGTGTGTGTGTGAGTGCTTTTATATATTATTTTTACTTTCATTTATTTAATTTAATTATTTTTTACACTTTATTAAAATACATTGTATGTGGCTGCATCATTGAAATATATATGAACATTTAATAACAAACAATTTTAACATGCAAATTATAAAGAAATATTTATTTATTTATTTATTTATTTATTTATATTTTTTATAAAAACAATAATTATAATTTATCAATTATAAATTTGTGTAATTTTAATTATATTATTAATATTATTGTTATTATTATTATTATTATGATGATCTTATAATAATATTTAACATGCCATTGTAATTACTTTATAATTAATCGAAGAAAGAAAAAAAATAAAACATTAATTATATGGAAAATTAGAAGAAAAAAATAAATAAATATGGTATAAATAATTTTAAAAATCAATATTAAATTTAATTATTTATTTACACAATTTTAAGTTTAACTGTGTTAAAATATTTAATTTATTACAAAATAATTAAATTATATATATATTAATTTTATATGAAAATGCAATACACACAAAGAGACAAAGACAACGCACTTAAACCTTATAAATATTAATGATAATTTTGATAATATGTAAATTAAAAAATTCGAAAAATAATACACTGTGTAATGTGGTGCGATGGTGGTGATGCGTTGATCGTTACTCTCGTTGCCGCCCCTATAATGAAATAACCATAAAAGATATTGTATAATACCTTATACTTATACTATTTTCCGTAGTATATATTACACGTAACTTCACAATCACACAATATTATCTAATCAAATTAGTCCAGTAATAATAATGAAAATGAAATGACATACATAAAATAATATAACGAATAGTTGTTATTTATTTAAAATCAACTATACCTCTGAACATAATTATATGTTATACACCTAAATAAATATACAAAAATTTGGAATAGGTTCTGTTGGCTGCTAAACTAAACTAATTTAATTTATCATTCAAAATATTACAAAAATTTTTGGGAAACATTCAAAAGAACCACTATATGCATAAGACGGAAAATATTTGAATATCATATTTCGCATTAAATATTAACTTTTATACTTATATTTATTTTGTATTTATATACTTTTAAATTATATACAAACACACACACACACACAGGGTGATAAATACTAACAATACTAAATTTGTATAATTGTACATATAATTTTACTTTGATTCCTTTTATTTTAAAGATCAAAAACAACGTTTTCTGGCGTATTTTTCTAAATAACACAAAATTTGATATCGCATCCATTTTATAAAAAGGATGAGAAAATTATCGAACGGATTGCAATATTTTAAAGATTATTAATAATTGTTAAAATTGTACTTTTAAGTATTGCAAAATGCAAATTCTATATGTGAAATGAATTCTCAATTCTAATTACTGAACTGTTACCTTATTGATAGATTTTATAAGTGGTGCCGCTTTGTAAATTAAGTGTAACATAATTTGTGTTATTTTTTTTCCACATTATAAACAGTTTTTTAATATAGCAAATTTTTGACAGAAAATTCATAGTTATATAAAATGCTTCATATTCAGCTCTAATAATTTCATTGTTACGCAGACAATATGCATCGCATCCATATAACAATCATGATAAAACTAAATTGTTTATATGATATTAAATTTATTCTTCCACTTGATTTTAAATATGCTAATTTTCAACAATTTGACCTACTATAAACTGAACTAATTTTATTGGAATTGCTGTTAGACATAATTTACTATTGTTAAAATTATTTATCATGATCCTTTTTATCCTGTATCAGTTCATTATTTTCTGCAAAATTTTATTGTTCGTAATTTCATTGTAAATTGATTGAATTGTATACTAATACAATATAATATGAAAAAATATTACGTATATATTCATTGCATTAATTTTTAAAATCAACCTGTGTTTCATCACGGTATAATAATTTGATCCAATAAATCAATATGGCTATAAATATGTTTATGTGGTGTGATATTGATGAAAATAAAGACTTGTGTCCCCATATATTGATTGTACGTTAAGGGTGAAACCTTATAATATTTTTTGTAAATGTATAAATAAATTTATATTCTGTTTATATATTATAAATACAATAAAATTTAACAACAATTTATAGGAATGAAAACAAAAAACAATGATAAAAATTTAACTTAAAAATTTATTATCCTTCAGCCTTCAGTTTTCTATGTGTATATAAATAAATATGAACGAACCAACTATTTTTCAAACTCTATAAAAGTTTTTAAATTTATAAATATTTTGAAATGTTTTTTTTTCGCAATCTATAATTATTATAATATTTTAAAATGAATATATTTTGGTAATACAATATAAGAAAGCATACCTAATTGTATTATAATATAAAAATCAATGCAATACAATACTATCCTCGTCTCGTCGTATGCGATTGATTTCATTATTGCATATATACAAAACTTATTGTTATAAATAAATTAGTACTCGTAAAATTTGGTTTTTTTTTCCAAACATTTTCTATTTTTTTTATTTTTTAAATTAATTAATATATTATTTGTTTCCGCATATAAAAAAATAAATAAATAAATAATCTCTTAATGCTCTATAATCGAATGTCTATGTATATATATAAATATATGTATATCGGAACAGCAGCAGGACAGCCACAGTAATGCACACAATAACAACATTGTCATTTAGAAAAAAAAAAGTTCAACGCACCCCAAACGCAGAAAGAAATGGACTTAAATCGGAATGATTATAATAATTATATTTATTAATAGTTGAACATCATCAGTAAATAAATCGTAATGATTAAGAAAAAGTGTCGCATATATATTATAATGTAAAAGAGGATTAAGAACAGATCCTTTTTTTATGTGGAGTATGCGCATCGGAATGATAATTATATATATATTTATTAGTAGTTGAACATCATCAGTAAATAAATCGTAATGATTAAGAAAAAGTGTCGCATATATATATAATATATAATGTAAAAGAGGATCAAAAAACAGATCCTTTTTTATGTGAAGTATGCGCAACATAATAGTAAAATGTAACAATGTTTGATCACATAATGAAATTAAAGAGAATTTTCATCTTTCGATAAATGAATGCGCACACAAAATAATTTACCAACGTTAATTTTAATGAATTTTTGATATAGATAAAATAATAATGATCATGATCATGTAAACCATAACTTTGTATGCAGTAACGATGCTTGCTTAATTGATTTGCGTAGACATATTTTATTAATTATTATATAGAAGTACATAAATTAGAAAGTAAAATAATTTATACATTTTCCAACTATACAAACTAACAGCTACTCATACTAAGTAAAGTATCAGTAGATCTGGCTTTGGAATAATATTTTTTTTTACCTTTAACTTATCTTCAATGGCATTCCATTTTTTTCGATATTTACTTTTACTATAAAAGTAATAGAACAGCAGAACTATACTATATTCAAAATAAAATGCAGTTCGTGCAACACCAAAAATGTCGTACAGTTCGAAAAATAAAAATTTCAAAAGCCAAACAAGAAAAGGGTCAAAATTCACTAATAATAGAATATTAAAATCAAATCAGAATGAAAAATCGTTATCAATAATCAATGCCAAATTCAAATTCATATATTTTGAATACACATAATTTCAAATTAAAAGACAATATGCTATTAAAAAGCATAAAAAAAACCATTCTTCATATTTGACTCAACTTAAATGCATATTCAAATATATGGATTGAGTGATTGTGATTGACTTTGGGATATATGACAGTATGATATAATACCATTTATACAATAATATGCGGTATAGAAAACAGTATTGAGTATGTACTAAATAGCGAGAGTCGATATAAAAATAAACAAAATATATATTAAAAACAAAAGATAAAGCCATATTTAAAAAATTACATGAAAAGATAAATATTTTACTACGAAAAGATAAAGATAAATTTAAAAGAGATAAACAGATAAATTATAACTTCATATAACACGTTTCCTTCATATTTATTTCAAATTGATTGGTTTTTTGTATTGTATTTTTTATTTGAATTTAGTGGTTTATATTTTGAAGTAGTATTTTTGATATACCCCCCCCCAAAAATCTTTTTAACATACATTCTTCTGAGGTATACAATGGAATTTTCTGGCGTAGTGTCACTGTCTTATTTGTCTATATGACGGTTCGTGGCTATTGTTGTATGTATACATAAATAGTATTCTACAAATTTTCCAATTTGGAATACTCATCTTGTTTAAATTATCCATTGTTAATAAATACATAATTCATATAATGATATATCATAAAACACATATAAATTAAATTAAACTGAAAATCCGTTCCACATTTTTTTTATAGTATTTTTATACTATTTATTTGTACGCATATTTTTATATAGCATTTTTTTAAAAAAATTATTATTATATATTTATTTACCTTTTGCGTGTGTGTGTGTAGAAGAATTTTATATTATTATTATTATTATAATTTATTAAATCTTTACAATAATACAAAATATAAATATAATAAATATATGTTATTAATTAAAACAATAATAATAATTAATATTTTATTCGCGTAAATTTACTATAAATTAACTAGAAATAAACAAATACTAAATTAAGACAGCTGTTAAAAATGCTGTTTTTTCTTCTTCTCATATATAAAAAATATAATTTTAACAAAAAATGTATACAAAACAATCTCATCACATAAAAAACCAACAATTGGCTGCGTTTCGTTTATTTATTTATTTATTTATTTTTTCCTATAAATAATTAATTATAAGTTCGCATTAGAATTTCTTTCTTTCCATACATACATATAATAGGGTGTCCCATACTGATGGGGATATAATATATAATTGAAAAACCGAATATCTATCCCGGTAACAATTTGTCTGTACTTTGAAATTTGAGGAAAATTTTCGTAGAAAAAATCCACATATGTTCCATGGAAATGGATCTATTGGAATTTGTCCAAAGAATGTTCATAGATTTTCCACTTAATATAATAGTATTTTATTTAGGTCTATTGAAATCTTTAGATGGTCAGGGTAATATTTTCAACATATATCCATGGTTTTGTATTCATAATTTATTTCACCAATTATTAAAGACAGTAGTTTCCATAAGAAAATATAAATATTATACTTTTTATTTATTTATTACATTAAATTTTGTTTCAACAAGTTACAACCTGTTATAACAAAATGTTTGTGCTAGTACACTTGTCGTATTCCGTATTTTTGTCAAAATCTGTTGATCTGCTCACCAAAAAATATGAATATAGATTCTATGGATATTCTGTGGAATAATAGCAACGCGAAATAAATGTAAGGAAAATCCGTAGAAATTATCATCGGAATTATACGCGGATAATCCAAGGACATTTTTTATAAAAATCCATGGACAGGGTTGCATTCATCATATAAATTTCCAGCGGACTTCCGTAAGAAATCCAGTAGCCTGGACTTATTAAAAAAAAGTTATTTTATACTTTTATTTACTATTTCAAATTTTATTGATTTACATTTGATCATTATAGTTGATACTGAAAATGATCATAATAAAAATCTACAAAATACCTTTGGATTTTAAATGTTGTGGCATCAATTGTGAAAGGTAATAATCTGCTACAGAATAAATATAAATCGGTTTACAGTAAATAGTTTTCGAACTATTCGGCATCAAAGTACCAAAAAATAATTGTAAAAACATTAGGAATATACAGAAATTTTAATAACAATGGAATTTATAAGGAAAATTAATTAATGAATTAACTTTTTGAACCAATTGGTAAGAAAAAAAAATAGTCACAGCTGGTAAATAATTTTTAATGGCATCTCTATTTGTAAATACAATACCGCAGTATTGTATTTATTTTTATTGGTTGAATGAATATTAAAATGTGATCGATAGATTAATCGTACCGCATGCCTATACTTTGGCCACCACCTTACGTCGTTAATTTTTTTATGTATTGTACAAAGGAGAGGTGTAGACATAACAACACTTGAAGATACTACACTTTATACAAGATATAAATCGAATTGAAAATGAATTGCATCAAAGTTAGCATTGAGAAATGGTTCAAAAATTGAATTATTTTATAAATTCTATTATTATTAAAATTCAAAAATAAGTCGAAAATGCATTATCATAAGTAGAAAAATTATAAAGTAGTTCATTTTGGTAAATGTAATTATTACCTTTCGGAATTGATGTCATCATAATTTGAAATCAAAGATCTTACGATCTCATTTCAGTGTCTATAATTATCAAACCTAATTATTAAAATAATCTAAAAGCGGTATTATAACGAACATTTGTGTAGAATAATTTTTTTCTTATTATTAACCCTAGAACGTGTTTATGTAATGTTCTTATACGGTTGGATTATATGTATATATGTTACTGACTGGGTGACTGGGGACATATAATTTGAAATCAAAGATCTTACAATCTCATTTCAGTGTCTATAATTACCAAACGTCGAAACAACCTAATTATTAAAATAATCTAAATGAGGTATTATAACGAACATTTGTGTAGAATAATTTTTTTCTTATTATTAACCTAAGAACGTGTGTACCTAAGAACGTTATGTTCTTATACGGTTGGATTATATGTACATACTGACTGAGACATCCTGTATAAATAATATATCTTTATATATCGAGTATTTTTTGCATTATTACAATATATTGTTTGTGGTTGTGGTGGTATTGTTAAGAAATATATAAATACAAGTATTATAAAGTATTTTTTTTTTAATTTAGAGTATTTGCACAACAATAATTTAATATAATTTGTATAGCAATTCTTGGAAATACGGTTTATATATATAATTATTTATTCTTCATCTTCATGATGATGATTTCTATTTATGATAAAGAATAATTATATATTTTAAATTATTGTATATATTTCTATTTTATTATTTATATTTATAAATTGAAAGAATAAATGCTACCGCCTCGCCGCATTACACGTACGACAGAAGATTTATTGTGTAAAAATCAACAGATTCATTGTATTTAGACATAATTTGGTAACAGCAGCAGATTCAGATTCACCATTTGTATAGTTAGATGTTCACCATATACCCGCATTTCATGTTACATCGGCAACAATATGTTGTTAAAATAATGTTCATAAATTTATATAGTAATTTAAAGTATACGAACACAGAAAGAACCATTTGTTTTTAACTGGTATACATCTATCTATGGATATAGTGTCAGATGTGAGTTTATTGTTTCAATTTTTTTTTTAATAAATAATAACAACAACAATAACAATAATTAAAAAGTAGATCAAATTACCATAAACCATAGAACCGCAACGCAACATTTTTATATTTATTTATTTCTATAGCAGCTCCTCTGGCATCACATTACCACAATTAATATTTCGAATGATTTGATTTTTATATATATTATTTTATTTAATTTTATTTGACTGAGTGAAAATATGTTATTCCAAAATAACGTAACATTTTTTGTTTTTTGTTTTACCAAAAAATGAAAGAAAAATTTATTTTAATTAATTTAATTTATATTTAGTGTTTTTTTTTTCTGCATTTTTTATATTTTTAATAAAAAAGAAACTGTGTGTAAATATAATAGCCGAAATTATAATGATGAATTGACATATAATATTTATTTATATAGAGATTTTGATAAAATACTTCAAATTAAAATATATGTATCTTTAAATTGGATATAGAATAGTGTAAATAGAGGTGGGGTCTTATTCCGTTCACCATCCAAAAAGTTAACTCTTTTTATCGGTAAAGATTTTGGTTAAAATTATTACAAATTATAAGATATTGATTATATGATCTTTTGCACGATCACGTTTTTTATGTAAATGTTCACCAAGTATAGCAAAATAACATTCAATAACGTTTGGTTTAATAATTTTAACATCTGTGTTCAAAATGCCAAAAAAGACACGATGGTATTTTACCAAATTGACCGGCATTTACCCAATCCTCTCCTACGAATTTTTTTCGCTTTTCTTTTTAATGAAATTAATTATTTTTTTTTTGTTTTAGATTGTTTTAATTTTTTACCCAAAAGAAAGGTTATAGCAAACACACACACACACACTGAACGGGGATTTCTAAAACAAAAATCTTATCATAATAATAATAAACGTACAATATAAGTCACTTAAGTTACATCTTGGCGATTTTTTCTTCATGTACACACCATCGCGGTGTACTAATAAAATCAATGTCAATATATACCAATTGTAAATTATATTCTTTCCCACCGAATCGCGGTTAATAAACTTAATAATCTTTAATATATACCATAACAAAATATTATATTAAACGTATTGTTCGAAAAATAATCGGAATGTATTAAATAGTATAGTATTTATTTAAAATATGTCTATGACACAAAAGATTTTATTTACAGTAGCAATTTAACGATTATTTTGTTTTTTGGTTTTTATATTCGCTAGTAATACTAGTTTGTCCGTAAAATTTCCGCATTATATGTAGTAGTGCGTAGTTTTAATTCGAGGAAATATCAATGGATTCTTTACGGATGTTCGCGCCAGCCTGTTCATGGATTTTTATAGAAAAAAATGTCCTTGGATTATCCGCGTATATTTCCGATGATAATTTCCAAGGATTTTCCTTACATTTATTTCTCGTTGCTATTATTCCACAGAATATCCGTAGCATATTTTTTGGTGAGCAGATCCACGGATTTTGACAAAAATACGGAATGCGACAAATTTTAATGTAATAAACGTAAGAAATAGATAAAAAGTATATTTATATTTTCTTATGCAAAAAATAATTTAATTGTAAAATTGTAAAACTACTGTGTTGAATAAATTGGTGAAATAAATTATGAATACAAAAACCACGGATAAATGTTGGAAATATTACCCTGACAAAATTCAAAGATTTCAATTGAACTAAATAAAATAGTATTAGATTAAAATCTATGGACATTCTTTGGACAAATTCCAATATATATTGTTTCTATGGAACATATGTGAATTTTTTTGCACGGAAATTTTCCTCATTTTTCAAAGTACCATACAAATTGTTACTAGGGTTGACAACACCAAGATGCATTGTTCGTTTATCAGCACGCAGAAGTTTTTAACAAAATTAACGTCGCATACGATTTTAACAAAAAAATTCATTGGAATTATCAATTCGGTGCAATTTTTGTGATCATCAATTAATTGTTTTTGTGTGGAACAAACATTTGAAGTCATATTTCGTATAGATCAATGCAGTTAAAATTTCTCAATATATACACATAAATTAATCCAGCATCCAATACATGGGTGTGTTAACACATATATATTTGAGCAAAATCATTCCGGTTATTTTTCGTTCGGACAATTGTTGTATACATATGATAAAAATAAATAAATTGAATCATAATAATTAGATTAGCGTTGTGTTTTTCATTGTTTATATACACAGCCACACATAGAGTTCATTATATTTATTTATCTACAAGTAAATATATACAATAGATGTCTAATCTAATCTAATCTAAATGCATATAAAATATATATATATGGTATAAAAAGTTAGTTGACTCATTTCAAGATTAATTATAATATTTACTATACTATAACTGGGAATTGTATAGTAGTAGGGTGACACATGCTCTATATGTCTGAAAACATTACATTATACATAGATCATCAGTTTTTTGTTGAGTGTTGAATCATTACATTTGCATTTGTACTATTTCATTGTGTGCACCGGCGATAAGATTCCCTCTGTGATTTTTTTTCTTCTGTTCATTATTAGACTTAAAACAGACACTTTTGACGAACATTGTTTTAACTAATAATAGTACTGAGACAATAAAAGAAAAATTATACAAAGAGTCTTTGATATATCCCGATTATTAAAATTCATGGGCTGGATTAAATGTTGTCATTAAATGTGCGCATCAGATGTTGGGATTAGTATATAAAGTTGATAATTATTGATATTGTGAAACAGTCATCCACAGAAGTAGTAACATCCATGACGCTGTTATTATAATTTTATTATAGTACGTTATAAATGTGCATTGCATTTACAAACAAAAATACATATTGTAATATAATTAACATAGAAATTTCAGTTACATTCAAAATTCATTTATTATTCTGATAGTGCAGCGGTTTTTTTTTGAAAAAGTAAAAATTATATTTTTATAGATAAAAATTATCAATAGATAAATTCCATATTAAAAAATATTTTAATATTCATAAATGGTATAAAGTGTTTATTGTTTGTTTGTTCGATGGCATTCATCTCATTATTACTTTCATTATAATTATTGTTTGGTTTTTCGTGTATTTTTCGTTTCTAAATCAAACTCTTTAGCATTTGTGACAACAATAATACCGAAATTACGTTCTATCTATCCATATCTACTCGTATTTTTTCTACAAAGCTATATCCGAATACAAATTGTATATTTAAATTTAATATAATTAATAAAACTTTTGTTTACATTTAATACGTGCGTAAAATTTATTTATAATAAAATTAAAATATACAATTTAAAATAAAATTTACAATCGCCTGGTGTATCGGTTTTAAATAAAAATGTATAAAAGAATTTTTGATTGTTATCCGATTTGTCCTAATTTTATTATTTTTACAATTAGTTTTTATTTTCATTTGGTTTTTATTTTATATATTTAGTTTTTTTTTTGTCTTTCATCTTTCAAATTAATTCATTGTTAATTTAAATAACAAATGGTTTTTTTTTTAGTTTACTCGTACTTATGTAAACTATGTAATTTTATGTTATGTATGATATTTTCATTTTTTAAATCATTGTACGTGACAAAAATATATGTGTTCCTATGTATATGGAAATTATCCATAATTGACGCACGTTGTATGCATGCGTTTATAGTAACTATATGTAAAAATATATTATATGATTTCGCGTAAATAATTACAATATTTATAAAAATTCCATAGTAAATCTCTTTCTTTTTTTTTTCGATTTGAAGAATTTTAATTTTTTTTTCAAATGTAATTTTGCACTGAATTTATTTTTGATTTAATTTAATTCAATGTAATGGATTATTGTGCGAAGTTTCTATTGGTGTGTACACAAATAGTTTCTTCCATGAGTTTGAGTTTACCATAAGTTAACGAAAATGTTATTTATATGAACTAGGATACTGAATGTTTCTCGAATCTAGATATTTTGGAACTTCTGAAATTTTACGTTAGAAAATCTATGCCCACGGTATCGATTTTCATAGAAATGCTGAACGAACTATATATATGTTCATAGCCACTAACAATTTGAACATACACACGAAATTTCATCAAAATCGATTCAGAGATTTGATCAAATTAACCACGTTTTGGCAGGCAGCAACGTTAGAAAATCTGACCACGGTATCAATTTTACAGAATTGCATATAATAATATTTTACACCTACACTAAATACGATTAAAATTGAATGAAAATTATCGAAATTATACAAGTTTTTCTGATTATAGAAAAATAGGTTTGTGTTTATCAATATCTAAGAAATCCATTGAAAACCATTTATGAAATTCCATGCTGCATCCAAAAAACATCCAATATCAGACTATAGAGAGTTCAACTTTAAACACACTTTTTCCCGTGGTTCCTCTGACATCAATTTACCAATATTTTTGTTAACCTCATATATGCGGAAACACTATATATATTTTGCATATGTCACAAAATCATATTAACACACACACGGGGAGAGAAACTATATATATATAAAGTATCAATCAAATCACAGAGAACATATAGTGAGCCAAAATTAAGGGAAATTTCTAGAATCTGTTGGTGCGGTTATCATTTTATAATTTTAACATAAAAAATTAAACCATTGCTTGTAAAATCTTTTATATGGTGAACGCATTTGTTCTTCAGCGTAATAAGAAGAACTTTTGAATATTGTGTGCAATTTATTTTAAAAGTGTTGATGTGCAACTCAATTGTGTTTGCCATATATTTATGAAAAGTAAACTTGAAAAATTCAACAAATCGAAATATTATCATATGGAAATTGATTTAAGCGATCATTTATTGCGATATAAATAAATAAAATTAATATTAATCAAATTTCTGCAATAGAATATTGTACATTATTAAATGGCAGTGCAAACGCAGATATTTTAAGATTTTTTCATATAAAATTGCAACATCTTTACATGAAAAGTTTTTGGTTAATAAAAAATAATAAGAACAGAAACCGCAGCATCCTTATTTCAAATTCATTCAAATCAATTCAATTACATTATTATATAGTAAATTTTATTATTTTATTAAGACATAAATTGTAAAGTGAAAATTAATTTTATATATACCTTTTGTTCGGGGATACACGTAATAATAATAATAATAATAATAATAATAATAATATATAGGAAACATTAAATTTTATGAATATATCTTGTGTCTCTGTGTACCTCTGAAACTACA
Source organism: Bibio marci (assembly GCA_910594885.2). NCBI lineage: Eukaryota > Metazoa > Arthropoda > Insecta > Diptera > Bibionidae > Bibio > Bibio marci. The sequence goes on along the minus strand of OU343118.1, from coordinate 26,009,431 downwards.
TATATATACAATATTTGGTATACTATAAATGAGTCTCACACGCAGTTAATAATAATTCATTTCTGTAAATTGGATATATGAACAATTTCTCATCAAATACCTCCTCATTCATGTTATATCTATACCTACCTAACCTATACTGTAAAAAAAGTGAAAGATTTTACTATATAATATTTTTTTTATAATATTCCTCTATTAAACAACATTTATTTTAATAATATAAGATATTTATCTAATAAATTTTACTATTATATGATACAAATGTCTTTTCAAATGTCATAAAAGTGTCGTGTTTTTTTTTTTTTGTACTTGTAAAATAATTAAAATTACAGAAAAAACAATGGTGTAAAAGTTAATTGAAAAAATATTTCAATTAAATTACTTAACTATATTTTATTATTTTTCTTTATAACTCACCCATTGTCAGTTGAAAATATATTTAATTACCTACAGTTAAAGAAAACATATAGTATTGTTTTTATTTCATATAATTATATATGGATCGTTATTATTTGTTGGATTATATCACATAATAATCTCATCTAACACCATGTATAGTTAAAACATTTATGCATTTATAAATAGTTAATTCCTTCCGACTTTTTATCTACATTTTTAATTACACAAAGGGTGACGCTGTATTTATGGGTGAATTTAAATGTTGTTTCCATGTCTTTAATATCACTAATAATTATAGAGTATTTGAAATATATATGTAAATTATAAAGTATATCCGGTCGTGCAAATACGATTTTTATGAAAATTCATTGTTACATTTTTCAAAGAGTTCGCGTTCATCATTTTGTAACAGAAGTATTTAATTGAAGAAATAGACAAATATCGGTTTAAATTTTAAAAAAATAATAATGGATAAACATATTTTCTGTTGCATATCTATTAATAACATATTTAGAAAAACTGTTTGCCAGAGTGTCACTGATTTTAAGCTATATACTTAATGTAATGAATGGGAATAGATTTAGTGGTACAGTATGGTAAAACAGCAGGTAATTCATTAATTTATTGTTTTCAATTGAATGAAAAAAAAAGTGCTGCTCAATCATATCGATTGTTGCGAGAAGCTTATGGTGAACATGTTGCATCATAAGATACATATAAATTATATAGTTTTGGCGTATCAAATGTGTTGGTTCCGATGTTGCCGACATTGAACACGGAACCACACAAAACATTTAGGAAGATACACGGAGTTGTTGGTGAAACGGTTAATACAAATAGCTACCGTACAGCAATTGCTGGATTTGCGGTAACGTGGAAGAAAATTTATATTGCGGCGTGGCATTCACAAATTACCCGCAATAATAATATAATAAATTTAATAATCCCCAATGTTTATAATTTTTCCTGCACATTTATTTCATACTTGTACACCTGGTACCTGGTATATAAATTTTTAAACTTTCATCGAATCATTTAATTTAATATAATTAAATGACTATTATTATCTTTATTATAATATTGTAATAAAAATATATATAAATAAATAATTTTATACCTATAATTTTTAATATTTCGTATACACATCAAATTTTTGAAGATATATTTTTAACTAAATTGTTATTATAAATTTATGTATATTTAATTGCTATACCATATTATGACATTATTTAATAATATAGCAGACTTATGTGTGTATAACAATTGCCTCGCATTTATACAAATTTTATGCTAAATATAGTTAATAAATAATGATATGTAATTTAAATTTTAAATTACATAAGAAAGGAAATAAAATAATGCAATAATAAAATTATTTGTAGAAGATTTTAAGGAATTAATGTTTTTTTTAATAGAATTTTATGACACTGCACAAATCATCGTATGGATTGTTTATTTCCAAAGTGTGTGTGTGTGCAATATAACGTTTATAATACAAATTGAGGGATTTTCTTTTAAAAATCAGTGGGTTAACAAACTTATATAGAGAATAAATAAAATCTATGTATTTCAAATTTTTACTATATTTATATTCAATTCATATCTTTTATTGTAGCTTGTGCGCATTGGTAAATCGAACACGGTATTCCAAAATAAAGGAATATAAAAGAATGGGAAAAGTGTGTCTCTTTTGCAACATCTAAATTCAAAAAAACATACACGTAAAAGTTATTTTTCTCAATGACGCATATGTTACAAAACCATTTCCATCATATATATGTTTGGGATGTCCTTCCTTTTTGCCACGTCTTCAACAGATCTGCGATCCCGTCTGACAACAACTTATTAGAGTTCAGAGTTCTAATCGATAATAAATAAATGAATTCAATGTTAAAAAATTCAATGATCAGCAATATGTAACACACACACACACTATTATTACACAGATTTTACTGTAGAGTCCACTAAAATATAATTATAATGTCCTTAAGGACTCATCTTTTTTCCAAAACGCAATTGGTGAATTTGTTATATAATACATTAAGGTTACATAACTTTATCATATTTGTATATAGTATTGAATTGTAATTCATTTTATTTTAATTATACAAAACAAATGTTTGCCAGAGGAAATAATAAAATTACCATTATCATACATATCCATAGAACTAACCCATAATTATGTATTGAAATTACGTATTGTAATTATAGATAATATACAATTGATACAAATTTTATAATGCATACGTAAATATATAGTATAAAAATCATCTATTTTATTATATTATGATTGAAATAGAGAGCATCAATTTAAATTATTTTTATGATTTAAATAATAAATAGATTTTTGGAAAATAAACGAAAAAACCACAAACAATCGATCGCACACAAATAGAATCATTGAATTTATGCATCACTAAACATTAAATTTTGGGTCACGGCATGCGATATAATACTGAATTATATATTGTTTAATTTTCCAAAAAACGCATCGCATTGATATGTGATTTATTATGAGACGCGAGGTACACAACGGTTATACAACAAAAGTATACAAAAGTATAGGTCGTAATACGGAAGCAATTTTTTTTTTCTTAATTGAACATATTATTTATTATATTTTTTTGATGTGATCTATATACATGAGACAATCTATTCGTGCACAATGTTACGAAGACGATTCAATGGTTTTTTTTTTTTCTAAATCCATTCCGGGTTATTTTTTTTCCCGGGCAAATACTGTACTTTTATTTATACCGATTTTATATAATATGCGAACAATTCAAATATCATAATCAAACAGATAAAATAAAATATCTTTTATATCGCATTAATTAAGTCATGAGAGTTTTGAACACATAATAATAGATACCATATAATATTGTTATACGTGCGCTGCAAGACAGTCTCAAGGAAATATAATATGCATAAAATTAATAAAACAATAAAATATAAATACACAAAAATTTAAAAAATAATGATAATTTTACTTAAATTATTTAATCATTCTACCGCCGACATCCATTTCATGTTGCAATATATATATATATTATTGTTATTTAATAACACATAATTCAATATAATAATAATAATAAAAATTATATTTACATATTTTACATTGTCATTAATTCATTATTAATCGCACATATATATGTGGAATAGTGTGTGGATAGATACTTGCCGAAAGAAAAGAAAAACATATGTCTGAAAGGTTGGCCACAAAAAAAAAATGGTTCCCTCAAATTGATATTTATAATTTGTACGCAGGTAACATTGTATATTTTGATCTGTGAAAGCATTCTCAAATTGTAACACTTACTACTCTTACTACTTACTCCATGGCGTTACAACCCGGGTGCGGTTTTAGCCTTCTCCAACACGCTTTTCCAACCTGACCTATCCGCAGTTAATGTCTTCCAATCCCGAATTTTTAGGATCTTAATATCACAGTTTACTGCATCTAGCCATCTCGCCTTAGGTCTTCCGGCTCTCCTTCTACCCTCCGGTTTACCATTTAACAGTTTTTTTGGCACACGCTCCTCCTCCATGCGTTCTACGTGTCCAAGCCATCTCAATCTATTGATCTTGATTGTTTTGACAATATTTGGTTGACCGTACAACTTGTCTAATTCAATATTGTATCGTCGCCTCCATCCATTCTGTTCTTTGACGGGACCAAATATGCCACGGAGTACCTTTCGTTCGAAAATCCGAAGTAGTTGTTCCTGGTTTTGTGTAAATTGTAACACAGTTGCTTATTATTTGACCAATCTTTGATTAATTTGCTTTTAAAATGAAGTTGTTTTTGATTTGGTTTAACAAAACGGTTGACAAAACTTTGGAATTGACTAGAGCAAACAGAACGACAAGTGATTGTTTTCAAATATAAACAGAAAAGGTTATATTGGTTTTTTGAAATTACAACTCTGTTTTGTTTTGGTAAAGTAAAACAATCATTTCTAAATTTTATTATAATCTTTTGGAATAAAATACAAAATACAAAAAAACCATGAGAAAGGAAGAAAAACATAATTTATTTTTCTTCACAAAAAGACAATGTAACGTGTGTTAACACAACCGTATTTTAACAAAATTCGACGAATTAAAGTATACACGAATTGTGTATTAACAAAATTTGGTTTTCCCATATGATTATAATTCTGGCTACGTTTTATAAATCAATTGCGACGACGCTATTACAGCCCCATGGATAACCAATCGCACTCACTAATGATCGTTAATGGTATGGTATTGATTGAATTAATGGAAAACAACGTTAGAATTTATCTATTGTATTATTAAAAAATAAAACCCCATATTTCACGACACAACAATGTCGAGAATTTTTCAGACATCTGTCGTATTGCAACGCAAAAAAAATAGGTTATTATTATATTTTTAAAAAAAAATTCATATCACAAAAAATAAAATTATTAATTCTTTTGTTGCTGTTGTTTAATTACATACTAACCTATTGTTGTTATTATTATTATTATTATTATTAGTATTATTATTATTATTATTATTATTATTATTAATAATGACTTTTCCCATGACCGAATATCAACAAAAAATATATTATATTATAAATAAAATTTTATAACATTTATAATTTATGAATTTTTAGTTTCTTGTGTTTTATATAAATTTATTTAAATTATAAACTTCCACAAATTTGTTTTACAAATAATTATTAAATCTTTCATAAATATTAAAGGTCAATAAAATCTTACGTACAATATTTATATAATTATTACGTATAAGATCACATATGAGATATGTGTTTTACTATTACTATTATTATTATAATTATTATTGTTAACCATTATTATTTTATGAAATCATTAAACAATAACATTTTCGTGTTATCATAATGTATGAATCTTTTTAACAAAAAACCACAATATAATATAATACACACAAAAACACAATACATAAATAATACACACCTGTATATTTTATATTAGTAATTAATTAGTACCACACACAATATTATTATTATGTAATTAATACAACAAAAAAAAATTAGCATAAAAATAAAATCCACTATTTGTGTAATGTGATTACAAATTAATAAATTTCACATAATTTCATTCACATATTATACTATAATTAAATAATATATGGTATAAAAAATGTTAATATATATATTGAATTTAATATTAAACGGCCACCATATCTCACACGACAAATAAATAATTTATGATATTTTCATATATTAATGCGTGTAAGTGTTGCAGTATTTAATTCCATTGAAATTTTTTTTTAATACTGCAGAATGGTTGTTAAACTATATAATTTTGTTGATAACAAAACCAAAGATTGTAAATAATAATAATAATAATAATAATAATAATAATAAATAAATAAATAAATAAATAAAGTAAAAATATGTTCAATAAAAAGTACTCGTAAACAATACACATTTAACGTAAAAAAAACATTGGGTATAACCATAAATTTTGTTCGTTGCAATACTCAATACATTTTTCAATTATTCTAACACATATATTAGACCAACACACACACATTAGACGAAACTTTTGAAAATTGTTATTGGAAAAATTAGAATATATTTTAATACACATTGATTTTTACCACTCTTCCACCAACCAATTATATTATTGTATATTAATATTTACATTAAAAAGTATGTATGGACAGAATATATTACCCATCCGATAGTTTAAGTTAAGTCAATGTTTTTTTTAGTTTTTTTTTTTTCAAATAAGTTACATAATAATAAAAGTAAAAATAGAGAAAGGTAAAATGATAACAAATATTATAATATTTTATCAGACATTTATGGATAAAGTAAAGTAGGTGCTACACTATATTTTTTTTTTTTATATGTCAATGGTTAAATTGTGTCAAATTTTTAAAATTATACGGGTCTAATATTAATATTATTTACAATAGTATAGAAACGATAAATATATAGAAATGAAGAGTTGTGGTTATATTAATAACACCTCTGGCCTGCCTACAATGTTTCATATATTAGAATCTTCCATGTAACCATGTTCAAAACGGTGTTGGAAGTTTTCTTCTGTGAGCTATTTTATGAGTCGTGTGTCACCGTTACAGCTTCAACGATTTGAAATCTTGTGCCTGATAATGTAGCTTTGACTTTGAATATAAGTGGTTCAGCTCAGCAAACGAATATGATGGCAGATGGTTTAACACATGAAATTGTAAGAATTTTACGTAAAATTTTTGTATATTAAAATTGTTATGTAAAATTTATGCTATACGCATTTTTTTGTTAATTCCTACAGTTATCTACACCAATCGCACGAATGGTTAACCGATTTTTTTTAAATATTATTATTCGTTTTTGTAGGGACGTGTGTCATCTTCAACGTATTCTCTGCTTCATTTTGGAAACAGTGAAACCACTTATAAACCTGCACACGTGATAAACATTCATTGCCATTTCTTATAATAATAAAAAAGGTGAGAGTTTTATAGAGTAGCAATTTTTCCAAGTTTCATATTAATTTTCACCATAATTAGAGTTGCTCAATTATTCGGAAAAACAAAACAAACATAGATCTTAACACATCATGGTGTTAATGAAAAATATTCATTTGATGTAAGGTTCGCCTACTAAAACCGTATAGTATAAAGTAAAAACTTAGTGTATGTACACACATGTACGGAACATGTTCAAATATATATTTATAACGTAGAAATTATCAAGAAATGAAACATTTGAAACATTTGACCATATTAAAGTACCGACAAAATGTTTTTTTAATTTATTAAATATGCGATAACAAATATTTTTTTAATTATTTGTTTATTTCTTATATATTTAATTTACGTACTAGAAGATATTACCAAAGACAATTACAATTATTATTGCTTACGTTGAAAAACTTTTACTTAAAATCATTGTGAAAATAATTTTTATCATTTTATTATATTTTTTTTTGTTTATTATTATCGGCATTATTTTTTATTACAATATATGAGTAATTGAATATAAAATAATATATATGATAAAAATCACATAATGTTATCTAATATCAATATAACAAAAAAAATTGTTTAATGTACAATGTGCCCCTAAAAATAACCGAAATGACTGTCTAATTATTGATTATATAATACTAACAAATTCTGCATTTAGCGCTATATCACCCGCACCGTACGCACTTCTATAAAATTGGCTTGTTTAAAATATAAATATAATAGAACTATAAATAATAAATTTGCGTAAGTAATATCATTAATTATTATTCAATCAATTGCGGGATTAAACTATACAATTCATTTTATTTCAAACATAATAGCATTATCGTTAAAGTAGGAATGAAATGTAATTTAATACTTAATAGATTTAGAGGGCATAAATATAAACTATTATAAATAATATATATTAAAAATTCGATTCGAAGTACACACTCAGACATCAATTTTTCGTTTCATCTCTAAACCGCAAACAAAATGTACCATTTTTAGGTTTATCATTAAAAATCAATTAATAAAATTATAGTGAGTTACTTTAATTTTAAATATTGTGAAATTGTATACATGTTTTTTATACAAATGCATGAAACATGTTTTTGAATATCATTTTGTAGGAAATTCTTCCAATAATTTCATTCTCAATCTGTATATACATACAAAAATTTTTAATTATTCTATTAGAATTGGATGAGATATATTATCGGTAGGGTTTTTTTATTGAAATATTTTAAAGAATAGTGAAATTCTAAAAATTTTGCATGCAAACATTTTTTATCTGCGCGGCCAAGAGTTGTTTAAGAGATTAAAGGCGGGAGTCGTAGTACTACGATTTATCTCGACTGCAGCTTAAAAGCGGGAGTCGTAATAATACGATTTATCTCGATTGTAGCTTAAAGGCAGAAGTCGTAGTAATACGATTTATCTCGACTGTAGCTTAAAGACGGGAGTCGTATCAATACGATTTATCTCGACTGTAGCTTAAAAGCGGGAGTCATATTAGTACGGTTTGCAAAGACATTGCGCAATCCATGCACCACTTTACCTTTGTATTTATTATTTTTTGTGGTTTGAAGGTGTTCGGCTGTTCAAATTCTAGTTACAATAAATTTTGAAATCCTTCAATATGGTTTCATGCGAAAATAAAGATATATATGCAGACGATTTGTCTGACATTGATTGGCGATGAAAGAGAGTTAGATATAAATTGATAATAATGATAGTGATATTGACGATAATGATAGTGATAGTTCTATACGATTTGTGAGAAGGATCCGAGTTTTTTCACTACCGATTAGCAATGATGAAAGTGAAAATGATTATGAAGAAGAAATTATACATTAATGGGGACTGAAGTCAACATTCCACCTATACCATAGAACCGTTTTTGGATCGAACGGGGTTAAATATTTTACCACAAAACATACTTTCATATACTTTCGTTAAAATTGTCCGCCTTTAATGTGTTAATAATATATAAAATAATTAAAAATATACTAAAGATATGTCAACGCGTAATCATCTTTTAAAAATAATCTGATGCTGAATATCAATAAATTAGCTTAAACTATACCAATATTATTAACATTTTATTTAATTTTATGAAGTCGCCGGATCCAATGAACACGTGAATATCAATTAATATAAACTATGTCAATCTTTATTAAATTTGGTAATTATTTATACAATATATATTTAATTATAATTATATAATAATAATATTGGTACCATTCACACACACACACACACACACACACACAACTAAATTTAATAAATAATAACACTAAACAATTGATAATTTATATATATTTTATAACATCAAATTAAAACCGAAGAAAATCAAGTTGTTCTAATTTTTACGCATTTGCGTTTTTGGAAAAACTAATATAATATTGTATTCAAATTGTGTTTATAACAATTCTTACGCACATTCTGTAAAATCAGATGTAACCATTTTTTTTTTTCTCTTTAATTTAATTTTTAAAAACAATTAAAGAAAGTTTTTTTTATTATTATTATTTTTTTTATGTACTTTAATATTTTGAATAAAAAAAAACACATCAATTATAAGTTTTTCACAAAAATTAACAAGTTCTTCTCTTATAATATGGAAAAATTTGTATTTTTTTATTGTTGAAAATAACTATTTTATATTATTATTATTATTATTATTTGTTGTGGACACATAACGCAATAAATATAAATAGAAGAAGAAGAAGACGAAAAAAAACTAGGTACATCATTTAGAAACAAACCATTTGACCTAAAATAGTATTTATTTATTAAAATATGTATTATTTTTTGTATAGTTAATAATAAAAAATTTTTACTATTTGATTTTTAATTAATTATATACGCTAAAATGATTTTTCAATTTACTATTTATACTATTGTTATGTTAAAAGTAAAATATACGCAATTACCAGTTGTAATATTATTAAAATATAAATAGACTGTGTGTGTGTGTGTGTAATAGAAGCACTGTTACATCTTTTATTTTCACAGAGGCTATGCAATAAAATATCAATGCAAAAAAAATTAATTAATATAAATATAATTAAAAATTTAAGTATGCCATATGCGGCGATCGCATCATCGTATAAATTTTGGAAAATAAAATTAGTATAGATATTATAATTATTCACTGAATAAATTTTACAAATAATATTTGTATCGATCGATCGATCGATATATTTTTCACACCGTTTTTTTTTTTTTTGTATAGCAAAACAAAATTACAATCAAATTTAAAAATTATATTAAGCGTTTAATTTAGTTTCCGTTAATTTTTGTATGTGTAGAAATCATTATTTATTATTAGAACAATTTTTAATAAAATAAAATTCATTCAACAAACGATGGAAACTTAAATTTTTCTTGAATTCTGTGAAATACGGAAGGTGATAAAGTGTTTTTTCCACTATACTTTGATTTTAAAAAAAGTGTACCAGAAGAGCGATTGCTGGTAAAAATAATGTTATGATAATAATCAAACTGTATCGCATATACAACATGTATTTCGTGTACGGTTTTCAAGATGAATCGATTTATTGGTGATTTTGATGTCAATGATAAAAACCACGTTCTGTCCAACAGAAAAAAGTTCAACTACAATGAATTTTTAAAACATTATTGGACGAAAACGTCTGTTCAAACACTATAAAAACCATAAAGATGAGCTATTATATAGGAATTATTGAAGCACCTATTTCTATATAAACGTCTATGCTTGTGTTGGGAATGATCCAAAAAATAAGGAAAATCGTTACAACACGAATTTATACTATTACGAATCGGTACAACGTCACATTTCCTGAAACATATTTTAACCGGGTGATGATAAGAGGATTGACAACGACGTGACGCAAAAAAGTATTATGGGTAGATCGATACGGGATAATGGAATATCCACAGTCACAAAGGTAATACTCACGCAATGAGTTTTTAAAACAGAATGACACTATGTTATTGCTAATGCCTTTATATCAATTGAAATAATATTGGAAGTATAAAAAGTGTATAAAGTTTCGTAATTCTTGCATATATAACAAAGCTGTCGATGATACACGCGCTGTTGCAGCTCAAATGAAAATTTTTGTCGCACACTCATTTTATATTCATCATATAGACAAAACACCTTCTGATTATATTATTTTGAAACACGATCTGACTGGTGCACGCTTCCGAAATGTTAAATAAACGTGAAAATAAATGAATGAATATAGTCTGTGAAATCGACACGCGGTAGCACCACAAAGCCACAGAGAAAGTTATATAGATATTAATAATATCAGAGTCAAAATAGATAATTTTCAAATTGATAATTTATAATCTGCTACTAATATGAATAAAACTAAGCCAACCGATCGTTATAATTTATTATTTATTGCACTATGACAATTGAAGAAATATCAACTATCAAACAGCTAAATATTGATTTGAAATTCTGAATATATAAAAACAAACAACTAATCCTATCTATTAGTAGCAAAATATACTTAATCACTTAGTTGTGTCAACCCAATTTAATATTATAGGAACATTTTTGCATAAAATTTTTGTTTAATTAATAACCTCTGACATGATGATACGTTCATTGTTTTTTTTTTGTCCAACATCCATCGCGATTAATTAAAATAGTTGTGTGTATAAATTATTATTGCAAATTTAGAATTAAATTAATTAAAATTTTGTAATTAAATAAAAAAAAAAACACTTACAAAATTATATGCGTTTTGTTGGCGGATATTATTTGAAAAAAATTATTATATATTGATTGAATATTAGTCCGTTGCGGCATAAGAATGCATTCGATTTTGTTTATATGATCAATTTAAAAAAAAAATATATATATTTTAATTTAATATTAACACCAAGTTATTTGTATCCGACTAAAATATACTAAATACGCAACGACTTAATAAAATTGATCGTATTAGCATTAATTTTTTATTTATTTCAAAATCACCTTTTTATTTTAAAAAAAACTTTAAAGTGCATTTTTGTTAAAAATAAATGCCAAGGTAAGGTCTTTCGTATACAAAGTTCAATGAAAACCGCAAATTATAAAACAAATTATTTTATTTGTTTTGTTATTTTTTCAATGACCTTTAAAAATATAAAATTATGGCTAATTTTTCGGTCATTTTATAACAATTTTGATATGTATTTCGTTATTTATTTGCCTTTTGTCATCTAAATCAAATGCAAGGCATTTATTAATTCTTTAATAAATAATATGTATTTAATGAAAAAAAAATTAAAGTTGTTTTGGCGCAATCATTTGATTTGTGAAGACTGTGTGTGTACGATAATCATCAAATAGCAATTAAATTTATAATATTGTGTTTAGTCGAGCATTGCAACCGCCACTCAACGCACAGATGCGAAATAATTAAAGCATATGCGATGATAAATTATTTTAAAAACTAATTACTAATTCATATATAAATTTACAGTATTTTCTCAAATGAAATGATAGTTTGGATGATTACCATTATTGTTATTAGTATATGATCAAAGAAATTGAAAATCGTTTTTAAATTATATAGGTGATTTTACTGTAATTTATGTTTATTATAATTAATTAACTATAAAATAAAACTAAGTGTGTACTATTATAAAGAAAGTGCGAAATAATTAAATTATACCATTTATAAGTATGGGCAAATAAAAACGCACATTGAGACACAATGTGTTAAACATTTTTTTAAAAGTGAATAAATATATTATTATTATAATCAAAAACAATATATACAATATAGTTTAATTGTTAACTAAATATAATATGTAATTAAATACATATACTAAGCATAAAAACATAAATATTATTTTTTTAATTCAATACACATAATTATTATTTCATTACCGCATTTATATACGGCATCGTACGCATAAATACAATATATTTAGTACTTTAATTATTAATCAGACCCCGGAGCTTTCATATGAACAGAACGAACATAGAAACGGTGCGCGTATGAGTTATGTGAGCGCCGAAAACTGGAAAAAAAACGCTAAAAACATCTCACAACCCAATTTAAAATTCAAAAACCAATATTATTCCATATAGATAAAAAATAAAATCTATTTTAATTTAATCATGAATTAATAATTCAATTTATTATTCCTAATTATTTTATCGTCAAACGATACAAAAATCTGTTAATAATATTAAATAAAAAATGAATATTTATAACAGATACATTTCATTTCGTACAATATTTCGGGTTGTAGTTAATATTTTTACATAAAATAGAAAGCAAATGAAAGATGAAGAAATCGCGAACAGAATGTATCAATTATTTTGTTAATATTAATTTAATTTAACCTCGAGATATTACTATAGACGTTAGCGCGAGATTGGCTCGCGGGGTGAATCAATTATGTGTAAATCAACTTACTCTGAGACAATCTAAAACCGTAGAAGGCATTTAACGAATATAGAAAACCCCTATGTTATTTACTTTCAATAGTTTTTTTTTTTACTTCCGGCAAATATTGAATCATTTGGATATCGGATTTTCCCGGAAAATTAAACCGCAGCGGGTTTTAATAATAATTAATAGTAATTGTAAAATAATTAAAAAAAACATATATATAATCTGAAGAAGACTAGGCCTACAATGGAACGACCTCATAAAAACACATTAAGAATTTACCTGTGGAGTGATGTGGAAACGGTTCTATTACACATAGCAAGAAACAAAACAAAGATTCAGCTAACAATAAAATATAATTAAATTGCTCAGATAGAATAAAAATACCCAAACAACAACAATTTGTGTATAATAAATTTATGATTATACAACGTTGATACATTTTTATTTAAGGGAGTATTTACAAAATTATGCACAGGGCGCAAAATTTGCTGGGTACGTGATTGTTATTAATGTACCATTTAACTAAATTTAATATATTTTCTATTACACACACATCTGTCTATTGTGTAATAATTACAATTTTTCTGTTTGTTTAATTGTTTAAATTTTTTATATATGCAATGCAAGTTGTAAACATTGTATGGTACAGGATGGTGCGATAAATTGGCAATAGCTTTGTCTGTATAAAAGTTATAAATTTTGAGGGCACCCATCAAGGAATCAAGGACGTGTGTAAAAGCAACGATGATGATGATGATGATAATGATTTTAAAAAATGGAAAAACTTTTTAAGTTAAGTGCATTAGTAGAGAAAATACTACAAAATTAAATGGCTAAAATTGTTTGTCATAATCTAACAAAATTTTATGGAAAAAGTATAGCAAAAAACAAATAAATTATTTATATCGATTTTTAAATTTTTATAAATTATTAATATTTATAAAGAACAAATATAGCGTAGAAATGTTATTATTTTTTAAAAATGCATTTATTTAATTATTATTATTTATTTATTTATTTTTCTATTGTGGTCTATCGTCAACACGCACAGCCACCAGAGATTGTTATTATTGTAATCAATTTTATATAATACCATAAAAATATAATACATTTTTATTACACTTTAGTGTATATATATTAAGTTAGAGTACAGTATTACACAACATATAACAAAAACGGAAAATATTAATATGATTATGCAAATAATATACAACGTATTTTAAAATTAAGTATTGTATCGGGTTTTTTTTTGTTCTATTATCGACATTTATAAAAGAATTCTTTCAATAATAATAATACGATATTTACAATGTCATCAACACAATAGATGAACGAAAAATATTCATATGTTAATAATGTTCAGAATTGTATCTTCGTCATTTAATCAACTTTATAGAATAAAATATAAAATTCTTGATTGAATTCTTATGCATTTTTTTGTGGGCCAACAATTATCAACCCATATTCTCGTATCTATTTATATTCAGTCAATGTATTGTAGTAATGTTCTCAAAATAGATTTGAAAATTAATGTAATATATTTTTCAGTATTTATTATAATGTTAAACAAATTATGAGCGGTAGGGCCGACCTTAAAAAAATATTCTAATATTATTTAAAAATTAAATAAAATAAAGCAAATCAAGTAAAACATTTTCTATTTGCATGAATAATTTATGCGGTTTATTGAATTGATTTGGTTTTGTTTTTTAAGTATTATTTATACATTTTTATGTAGCATCTACGTATAAGCTGTCTGAATAGTAGTTCTCAGGCCTGACACACATATTATGTGTGCCACCATAATATTGATGTATTTGAAAAGATTAATTCTTTATATACAAAAAAAAACATATTTGATATATAAATTCATTCCGCGATAGTAGCAATCAGTCCCTTAATATTTATTGTATCATTGATTTTTTTTTCTAATTATTATTGTAACCTTTTGCATCATCAGTTGGATCTAAAAAAATTTGTGAGAAAAGACGTGCTTAAAAAAAGTTTCAAAATGTTTCATCAAAACAATGTACGCACCGTGTTTATGAACAAGTGTTTAAATAATAAATGTATTAACAATTCATAAGAATATCTTTCATTGTTATATTATAATTGTATATGCTGAGAATTTTTTGCAGACAACTCTTAGCTACTATATATACATGACATTTTCCTACACATTATTGATTAACAAGACGGTATCGCTCGTAATTACCTATACTTATTGCGTCCAATCTTTATATCTATCATCGGATCAATATACATTAATCATAATAACAATTATATAGTGAAAATGTTATGTTATACATTGTGATATTAATATGAAGTGTGAGGAATTATTAAAAATTCTGCATGTGGAGGAGCACGCCACAAATTACGGCAAACACAACACAACATCGATACAAACAGGAGAATCAAGGAAAACTTAAAATTAAGAAAAATCTGACAAAATTCAACACATCAAAGAATCTCAGAAACAAGAAACCCGAGAAATTTAATGCAGATGATTTGATTTAAAATTATCTACCACAAGTCATATATGGCGCGATAAAAGCTGCAGATTAATTGCTATGGATTATGGAAAGTAACGACCAATTAGGTCAATTCCACTAATTTTGTAAGAAGTGATTACGAAAAGATTGTAGATTTTGCAGAACATCTAGCAAAAGTTTTTACACCTAAAAAATACATTAGGAATAGCCTAGAAAACAAAGAATATTTCCCAATAGGCAAATTTAGCATTTATGGTACATATAGAGGTCTGAAGTGTATATCAAAACTTCACGCATATGTTGAACAATGATAATGATTTAAAAATGGGAGTAGATCGATCGCCGGATATATTTTGATAGTGGTAATATAATAAATATTTATATTTTTCATTAACTGGTTTCTTTCTATATATGATATCATAAATTTATACAAATAAAGTATAATGGAAAGACTAACGACCCGAATCCAAATTAAGAATTAAGAATACAATTTTTTTAATTATAAAATGAAATGGTAAAAAGATGTTTTTCGTATTTTAAAGTATATTTTTATTATTATTTCACATCTATTTTATTTTTTTTTTTGATGATTTTAACGTAACCTAAATAATTTAATATATTTTAATGCAATAGTACGTAATAATAATATTAATAAATAAATATATATGAACAGCTAGCTCTATAAATGTAAAATATATATATTATTATAGAGGTACGATACCTAGACAGAGAGATGGAGTGATATATGGGCATTAGCACGGTGTGTCTTAAATGTATCATTTTATTGATATTATAGACTATTTTCTGATCAATACAATATAAAGAGAAAAGCTAAGAAAATAATTCCATGCAGTTCAATGGGCCGAAATGAAGTGGACAACAGTTCGAGTTACAGTAACAAAAGTGTAACACACAAAACTGAAGTACTCTTGATACATGATTATGATATATATTAAAGTATACTTAACTAAATATATATGGCCAGTCACACTAGATATTTTACCCACATCACCCAACCAACTAATTATATTACAGGTATCAAAAACGTTATTCTTAATATAATTTCAACCCAATTTGTACGTGCAATGATTATAATTTTATTTTATTTTTCTTTCCCATTTAACACATTATTTCAATTTTACAATTTTACAATGTAATAAAGTATAAACAATTTTGCTGTTTCTCATTTAAAATATATGATTTCTTTATCATTTGATAGTACGTGTTGTTTGTTACGTTATTTATAATATAAATATTGGTAATTAACAACAAAAACAATAGTAACAACAGATTCTATTTTTATTTTTTTTTCTAATTTAATCATTCCCAAGAAGTGTAAAGTCAGAAAGAAAAAAAAAAACGGTTGTTCCATCCAATTTCCATATGATTTTATTTTTTCCCAATTAAATAACAAAACCCGTAACACTTTAATGGAATAAAAATAGAAGTATTTTTAAAATTAGATTATAAATGGAAAAAAAATTGTAATAAATAATAACTAAAAAAAAATCATTGCAAAAACTTGTTCTGTTTATAAAAATAATAATAATAATAATAATAATAATAATAAAATTAATAATAAATTGAATTTTATAATCGATACGTGTTTTATGATTTTCATTTGTGTATGGGTGTTTACCAGGTAATCAGGTTTTTTTTTGTTGCTATATGTGGCCGCCTATATTTTCAAGTCAAAGTAATGAATTATCAGAAATATTTAATGCTAACCCGCCGCAACACAATCCGTTGCACAAAAAATTGAAATGATCTGAAAGCATGGAAATTAATAGGTATCCTGTGTGAAAGACAACAAGAAAAACTATTTAGCTACTTGCTAAATGTATTTTTGTATCGAATTGCGACTGATAGTTATAAGTCTATCGACGTCAAAACGAAACATTCATGATGGATGTAATTGCTATGATGTGTATGGTTTCAACAATGTGTTGCGTGGTACACTAGGCGATGTTAAATTAAACCATCACCGGTAATTTTGTTAATAAACAATTTAAAAAACAAACATAAAAAAAATATGTCTAGAATTTGTTAAAAGAAATGATAAGATTATTGTGTAGCATAACAATGCTAGTAGATCGTATATTTCAAAAACCGTTCCAGACACAAGCTCAATCTGCCATTTATTTCTGTTTGATCAACTTGTTCATATACAACAATATTATGAAATGGATAGACGCTTTCGATGTAGTTCCTTCTACCAGAAACTTATTTATTACCCAATATAGATGAATGGCGATGGACAATACCTGAGGCCAATAAAATACCATTAACATAAACACGATTTTAAAGTAAACATCCAATAAAAATGTATTCTTTTTTTAATTTTTTTACGTAATTTATTACATTTATTATGAATGATTTTCAATGTCAATGAATGTTTTTGTTGCTGCTTTTTAATAGCATCGGATATATATAAAATAGTTTGTTATAAAACTTGTTGTTATTAAATTATTATTATTATTAATATTATTGTTATTGTTACAATAATTTATGGTATATATATGTGAAATTAATAATAAATTCGCATGTTTTTTGCTTATAAATTAATTTTAGGTTAATTAAGTAAAAAAAGAAAAGAAATATAAAATCTATAAAATATTCAACAACAACAAAAAAAATTATGAAATGAGAAATTTGCTTGTTTGAAATTGGTCATTTTAAATGTTTTGTTTTTAGATAAATGTATTGTATGTAAACAAATGTTTAAGAGATACACAATGCGCGGTATTTAAGACTGAGTGACGGCGACGTTATTGTGTCATAGTTGCATATGAGTTCAAAAAAAAACAAACAGTGTTAAATACGATTTTACAACAATTTTTTATTTCAAGTATATACTTTCGGCAATACCTTACGCCGCCATCAGGACAATTTAAAAAGTGATCGCATTTATTTTCATTGATAAAAATGAATTAGTTTGAATATTGAATTGAATATATAAGAAATGAAAAAATATAGTTTTTATTGTTTTGATGTGATTACAACGAATTTAGTTTCTTTAGCCAATTGCTTTTAATGATAATTATTTTTTTAGAAAAAATATTATTTACTTGTAAAATTTTTTGGTATCACCAACAGAAAGAAAGAAAATCACGTACGAAAAATATTCTTAAATAATAATAAAATTAGAAAAATAGGCATAAAATTCTTGGTATAAATAATTTTTATAAACTATATTAACTCATATTTCATTGAAATTCTAATAATTATCTAAACAAGACAAAAAAGACATAAATGCTTAAAGTTTCTTTTGAACTTTTATATATAAATATTGGAATACAATAAACCGAAATACTTTCTATTACAAGTAATTAGAATACTTGCATGTAAAATATATACCACATAAAATGTTATAGTTTACGTCTTAAAATATATATATATATATTTTTCAAAGGAATCCATTTCGACACCATGTACATATTTATAATTTTTATTGTATATATTCAGTTTTAAATCAAATTTGTATTGTAAACAAAAAACAAAACCATATTCAACATCAATTGCATTTCCATGAATTGATATTTTGTTAATAATAAAATATAAAATTATAAACGCTGACGTTCGTCTATCGCTTTGCATATCTTGAGCTATACAGCTAGTAAAAGATACCCAATATTGTAAATAATCCTATTTTTTTTACATATATGTTTTATTTTATTTGTTTGTATTACCGATGTTTTTATTAGTTTCAAACAAAACCACAATTTATTGTTATTCAATATTTTTGTTATTATTTAAAATGAGAATAAAATAATAATTGGGTTATAGAATTTCCATTATAATATTTATTGTGATGATATAATTAATATGTAATATATAAAAACCAAATAACTAAATTATAAATTGATATTTTTATTCAAACAGATATTTAATTTCATTTAAAATTTTCACAACAATAATATATGGTTGAATTTAATAATACCGAGTGTACCACGCGTATAAACAGAGTTGTAATTTAAAAAAACAAATAAAATAATAAACACAAATCCATATGTTTCCATATGGATTTTATATAATCTCTATAAAATACGTACAAATATTCCTATCCCCCTCCTACATATTATAATATAATAAATAAATTAAGTTTAAGATGTTTGTTTAATACAACGACTAAGAACACCATTGTTAGTGCGAGTTTTACACTTCATCAGTTAATAAACCATAGACGCATATCTATAGGTATATGTATTTCATACATTATCTGTGCAACCATAAGATAAACAAAACAAAAATCAACGACAGTGTTGCCAGAAAGAAAGGTTAAATCCTCTAGTTCATATATTCTGATGGTTTTTTAAAATCTGGTAAGTTCTGACATTTCTGACAGTAACCAGAGTATACCATATTATTCTGTCGAATAAGAAAACTATCCTGCGTTTAGACAAAATCCAATCGAATTTTATAGAGAACTGTTTATAAAATTCAATTTTCTATAGCTGCATACAAAATTTGTTTAACATTACACAAGAAATATTTTATTTAATATTAAACAATATAGTACCTAGTGGCTTAAAATGCCAGAACTTCCAAAATATCCAGATTATAGAAATATTACATATTTTAGAATATTGAACTGTAAGGTTCAACCTTTTCTTCGGTCACTGTTAAATTCATATTTCCATATATCGATTGGTTCCTTACGATAATGTATGAAAAACTTCTTAGGTATGTGCTGATTAACTTAAGAGTTAAATCGAAAAATAAATAATTATAGAATTTGTGTATTTACATTTATAATGCAATGATATTTCAATTATTTCAATTATTTCAATGCTTTCAAAGGATTCAATGGCAAACAAATCATTATCTTTCATTGAAACAACAATAATTTAAAAATATCGTTTTGAATTTGTTGATTTTGTACATAAGTTAAAATTACTAGTAAATTTATTTATCTAACAATAAGATAAGATAAAGATAATCATAAAAATACCGTCTTAGATAAAGATAATGTTCAATTTATCTAGATAAAATAAAAGATAATCATAATTAATTTTAATTCTCAGTAATTTGTAATTTGATCGTTATAAGAGCCATATAATTATATTATTATTAATGTCTGAAGATAATCAATTTCGATGTGCAGTGAATATTTGAAAAGCTATGCTAAAAAGAGTCTTTCGAATGGGAATAGGTCAATGTTGTATAATTATATGTTTTACACAATAGTTAACTGATTGACTGTTGTTACTGGAAGAGTACTAAAAATATTCGTCCTCTATTCTAACTAACCCATCACTTCTAATACTAATCAAATATTTAAATAAATGGTTAAGAATCATCATCGGTTATCTATACAATAATATATTGTTAAGATTAAGATTAATAAATTTTATAACAAATGTTTGTTTAAAAAAAACTAAACCCACAAACTGTTGTAAGTTTATTTATTTTATATTGTGTTTATTATAAGTTAAAAGAATTATTTAAAAAACACAAAAAACAAGGGCACCACCACCACCACCAACCAAATGATGATCATGGAAATTTATAAAAGAAACAAAAAGAATCTACATTTTTTTAATATTTTAACCGGATTTCCTAAAATATTATAAACAAATATTTAGAAAATAAAAAAAAATAGGTATAATTTCATATTTTGTATGCACATATTTACAATACATTGTCGAGTCGAGTAGGTATAAATATTTAATAACTTTTCTGAGTATAACGTCAGCATAGGTATTTCGGTTGTATTTTAAAAAATTGTTACTATAATATATTTTCTTTCATGTGTTCTAGTGTTATATCCACTTTATTCACCTGTAATTTCCATTAACAATATAAATATGGAATGGATATAATTTGCATTTGGTTAACTTAACTGAACACAAACTCTATGTCTCTACAAAATATTCTATTTTCTCCGCTCCATCAATTACAATCATTTACAATAATGATTTGTTTTGAATTTCGTTTTGGTCGTACCAAAAACTAATACTAATGAAACAGATCGATCAAGGTACCTGCACCAGAACATCCATATGCAATATCGTGTTAAACAATTGAAAATGTATAAGATAGCTGGACATTTCATATATGGACTTATTTGTACTTAACATTTTACGTGGCCGGAAAATTTTAATATGATAAAACTATCAGCAAGATATGCGTGACGCATTTGTTCTGCACAATCTATCAAAAACTCATTTGTGTGATCAGTTTTGAACCATTGTTTGAACATATTTACACATTGATTCTACACTGTTGATAAAACATTAACAATACATCACTACACATCAAAAATAAAATAACACTCGAATCATAGGATAGAATTTAAAGGAAGCGTGACAAAATGGCAACTATCTTTATTTGGGATGAGCATGCGTTGTAATTTTATGGACAATTTAAAAAAAAGCTACAATAACCGCGGTGCATATATTATTTCCATTTTATTCGGACGGTTAAACAAAGAAATTAACAGCATTTAGCAAAAAAATGTACCATTTCAAACATCAACAATTGGCATGACCAATTGTACACGAATTACGTAATGAATTACTTCTACACTTCCATCGTATTCTCTTGATTTTACAACCAGCAACTATTTTCTGTATTCAACAATGATGATAAAAGTATCTAGCTGGAAAATGGTTTGCATCAAATACATCTATCTATTGCAGATCTCAACGAATTCTATTATTCCCAAGGAATGCAATGAGTAATGACTAAAAAAAAATGGTATCAAACTAATATAATATATTATTGTTGTATTATTGTTACCATCCAAAAATAATACCTATGTTGACGTTATATTTTGTAATTAAAATTTGTAAAATTCATGTATTTGTAAATATATGAGAACCACGACGAGAGTATATTTTATTTATATTTAATACAATAATAATAATAGAAAATACATAATTTAATAAATACATAAATTGACCTACTCTTCCAACTATTATATATTGAAATTTATACATAATATTTATACATTTTATATTGTATGTGCATTGACCTGCAATGTATTTAAAATATTTGTATTACAATTTATAAAAATTAAATTGTAATAATAATAATAATAATAATAATTTTGAAAATGATAAACGAAATATAAATGGTATTTTTTATTAACATAAATATTATTGTTATTATAAAAAAAAATGGAAAATTAAAAGAATAATAATTTTTTAACACTTACCAAAAAAGCACATTCACAATTTTTCAGGTGAAAGAGAAGACGGCATTTATAATTCAATTGTTTTATTTATTTATTTATTTATAGTTTAACTGTTTTTTATTTTTTATAAACACAACAGGTCACAACATTATTTTACATTATAAAACATGTTTAATTTAAAAAAATATATAATATTACATTTTTGGAACTGAATTGAATTTGCAGAAAAATGTAAATTAATTTAACATTTATAAAAGCAATTTATTAACAATTACATTTTAACCATTCTAAAAAAACATCACTATTTTTTTGTTTGTTTTTCATTTGCAAATTGGTAAAATTATATATTAAATTTAGAATTTATTTATTTTTTTTTTGCTAATTTATACAATAAAAACATATAAAAAATAATATATTACTTAAATGGACGAGAGAAGAAACAAAAAAACACATCTAATTCGTACGATGGATTTTATAAAACTAAAATAAAACTTTTTTTATAATATTATAATTATAAATAATAAATGTGTCTGTGCGTCGACCGATCGACAACACAAGAGCGAGAAGATCATATCTAATAACAAATCAACACTGAAGTTTATTTTTATTTTGTTATGGTTTTTTTTTACTTTTTACTTTTTACTTATGATGGAATAATTTTTTTTTTAAATGTGTGTTCTATTTATAAAAAAAAAACAAAAAATAAAAAAGCGAAGAGTTGCACTACTTCATTTTATAATAAATCAAAAGAAATGAAAAAAGAGGCATATAATTTACCGCTGTTATTGCATTCCATGTTACATATTGTTTTTGTTTGTTGTGCGACGTTGTTGAGTCGTTGAGTTAATTAAAAATGTTATACGACCATGTGTGTGTGTGTGTGTGTGTGTGTGTTACGTGAAGAAGAATAGTGCGCAGAACAAAGGTTTTATTTATATTTTATTGTGTTATCAATAGATTATTTATAATCTATTTTTTAAAAGATCATAGTTAACCCAAAACCATTCGCTTACATTTTATTTTATATATACATTTTTTGGTAAAACTATAGTATAACCCTCTTCCCTTAAATCCGGATAAAATTCGCATATATAATGTGCATTTCTTCTACTTTGTGCAATTAACCAATCAGACAAAAAGAAATGTCAAAATCAGAATCAACATTAACTTTAACTAATAAAAACATTGCCTCCATAACCAACACCTTTTTCAGCGTGATTAGCTTTTCTAGGTTCAGTCGTTTAATTAACTCAGGATAGATCACCATCAAAATACCTTATAAAATTCTTTTGTCTATCACCTGTCTTACTGATTTGCCTTCCATCGATCCATTGAATTAAATCGCCTGGGTCGGAGTCAACAGTAAAATGCGGTACAAACGATTCGATACATAAAATATCTTTCCATATCTAACACCTTTTTAAGTGGATCACTTTTCTCGATTCAATCGATTAGTTATCCCAGGTCAGATCACCAGCAAAAAACATCATATTCTTTTTATATCTATATCACCTGTCTCGATGATTTACCTTCTCTCGATCCATTGAATTAAATCGGCTGCATAGGAATCAAAAGTAAAATGCGCCACACACACCTTTCGCTATTACAAATGCATATCCAAAACCTTATTAAATGAATCACTTCAATCGATTAAATCCCCGCGGATTGGATCACCAGTAAAATACATCATATGCTTCTTATAACTATATCGCCGTTCTCGATGAATTGCGTCACTCGATCTTATCGTATTTAATTAGTTTTCATTTACAAATAATAATTTTAGAAACAGTCAAATTACTGAACATATCCTGAAGTGGTTAATCCCCACACTGATACTGCATGAAACTATACGCTACAGTTTATACTAAAAAAAAAGTAAATATATCTTAATGAACTGTCCACAGAAACAATAAATTCCATCTGCAATGCTGAATATAAGATTTATTGAACGGTCTTTTAACATATCCTTTTCCGTATATATTATATAATATATTGCGGTGAACAACGTTTTGATGAAGTCCTTCCATTGTTTCGATTAATTTGCATTTTTCAGTGGCAACCTAACTTTAGTTACTTTAGATATGGTGCATAGTATATAATTGTATGGATATATAGTGTATCCATTGTAAAGATCTGCACTGAATCTCTTCTTAAGTCATCTCTGTGTAAATTAAATTTTCACTTTAAAGTACAGTACTTAAAAGTATTTCATATGTTTCCTGGAAGATTATATTAAAGTAAAAGTATATAATACAGTACAGATGATCCAAATAGACTGTGTGTACTATATGTGACTATGTCTATAGGTTCTGTATGGGAATGGATTACATACACGGTACATTTTATCTTGATACTTAATATATTGTAATGTAAACTATAAAATTTAAGATTGGGTTTATATTTACAAATTTCTTTCTACTCGAACACATTTGATATTTTTTTGTAATTGATTTATTTTGTCGTCACTCATTCATAAATAATTTTTTTGTATTGTATTTGCAACCAACAATGGGCACATCATACAATTTCAAGTATAAACAGGGAAATAAATATTGTAAAAGGTGTGTGTGTGTTTTCGATGTGAATCATTAATTTTTGTGGGACAGGTGTTTTATTTTTATCTGCTATGGGCTGGCTGGTACATTTTATTTTACTACTTTATGCAAGATTGAACATTGTTAAGTTAAATATATTGCATGTGCAGTGTAATACTGTGTCGTTGTGTATGTGTAAATGTTATGCCAATCACATAGAAAGGTTTTTTTTTTTATAAATCACATCCTTGTGTACATGTCCTTTTTTTTTTATGAAACTATCATGAATTAATGATTGAATGAATAAATTATTACTCATACAATTTTTATATGCCATTTTCGCATTATCTTTTATATGGAAAAATATGGACTGCATGCGAATGTAGAATTAATGTTTATTTTGTTTTTATTATTATTAGACGGGACATGCGACAATAAATGAATAAATTATATGGATTTATGTGTGTGTGTTATTTGACAGTGACATATGGTTTGGACAGACTACAGAACTTTAATCAATCATATGTTTTCCACATTCCACAGATAACAGTTTCCTATATGTTTCAGTGGCAAATTTATGATTCGCATGATAGAACTTCTGGTTTATATAGAGAAAATTTTACAAACATCCAAATAAAAAGATTTTAATTGCATTCCTAGATGGGCGAACACTGGAACACGTAGTAACCAATTTACTATACTATTATGTCCAGAGATCAAAGATATGTGCTGCCTTGTTGTAGTGTATGTGCTGCACACTGAGATCATGATCATCTTTGATTGATATTATTGTATAGAAAATTCATATTGCAAATAAATGTTTCATTGGATTTTAAGTGAATCTTATGTGTGTTATATAATCTTATAAGTGTTATGCAATTCTGAAGCTTCTTAATGATGTTTTCCGAAAACATTTCTCAATGATATTCAATTGTTGTGTTTTTGATACACTTAATTTCTTTGTAATTGTTATTTTAATCTCTTTATAATCGTTTTATTTGATCATATGAATCGATAATCGATTGAATAATCTGCAGAACGGAATTTTCTAAACCAATTCTTCTATATGTGTTGAATTTGTCTATACGTGACACATACATCGTGTCATATCTGTTATAATATAATTATTGCAATTATGTGATAGTTGGTGGGTAGGTGTAGAAATAACTTACAACATCTATATATATTTTATAATATCTTATAACATAATCCAAATTATCTAATGTGAAATTATTTTTATTTCCTCAGTTTTGTTTTCTATTATCTTATAAATTAAATGAATGGTGAGAATTTTGCCATTAATAATAATAATAATACATTTTTTCCATATATCATTTACAATTAAATATATATCTAATAAAAATTAAAAATAAAATATAATAATAGAAAATGCCACACAATACACAAACACACACACACAGTTTATATTATCATGTAAAAATTTAATTCTTTTTGTAACATGTAAAATTTAAAAATACCTCTGTCCGAAAAATTATGGTTTTGGTAAAGTTTTTATCTGCATTGGCTTGGTTGATTGCTTAAAATGTTTAAATTTCTTTTTGCGGTGATAATTGTTTTTTGGCAAAACAAAAACTTTTGAGGAACATCAATCAAAAACAGCGCAGCAAAGAAGTGAATGATGATAAAAACGATGTGGTAAATTAGGTGATCACCCGATGAAACAGATTCATTGAAATAAAATTTGTATATAAGTGAAAAAATTGTTCGACAAAATGTGAATTTAAAATTTATATGGTTCCACATCAATTGATTATGGCTATGAAAAATTGCATCGCACTGAAAAAATATCGTGTGATGCTGGAAGTGATGATAATTGAATAGCTGCCGGTGATGAAACTTAGTATTTTTAATAAAACAAAAGGAAAAAAAATAATTAATCCTTTGTGTTATTTCTCTTATTGAAACGTTTGCTTACACACATATTTATCGTGTTCATCCAGAATATCCATGAGAATCGCATTCAGGCTATATATTTGGTGATTATAATCAATACATCTTCTTATCGTGTACGATAATTATCATTAAAAATTTCGTTTATTCTATCGATTTAGCTTCATGTGATTATATTCGCTAAATGCAGTTTTGCAATAGTAATCGTTTGTGTTTCCTCTAATATCCATTCCGCGTGGTTATTTTTCGAACAAAGGGGTTCTGAAACGTTAAAATAACAATAAAATTGAAACAAATATAAGTTAATTCATATAATTTTTGTTTTTTCCAAAAAACCACATAATTACTTGATACACAAAATTTCATTTTTATTATAATTCTCAATATATGCACAAGACAATAAATAAATGTTGTACACTGTTATTTACTCCCACTGTTACGCATTTATGCATAGCACTTAGATAACATAAAAATACATATAATAATAATACTGCAATAATTAATTTATTACAACAATTAAAATAATGTGTTAAAAATATATACAATTTTTTTTCGTTTTGTTTCTCTTAATTTGCATATAAAATTTTTGTATTTATTTTATTTCTTATTGTTTTCATCTTTTATTAAATCTTGTTATTTCGCGGTAAATAAATACATGTACAAAGAAAAAAATAAGAATTTCATTTCCATTCACCTGTGAAATAAAAATTACTTGTATTATATTGCTGTATTTCATTAAAATCTATATAGTAATTATTCGGTGTGTGTGTGGGTGTGTGGGTGTTTAGTACTTATTGTTTTTACCTCATATATATTTTGTTAATATAATTACACTCTCAATTTCATTGTTATTTCTAGCTGCTGTTATTATTATTATTATTCCGAAAACAGTTTAAACAAATGTTTAAATCATAATAGGAATATTTATGAAATGAATAATGTTCTGTTGTTAAAATACATAAATCATCATTATTTTCTTTTCCAGCATTCACTCCGAAACGTTCCATCATAATTTTTATAGTTTCACTATATATTTCAATATAATCTGTATTAATTTTTAATTCATCAAAATTCATGCTGGGCTTTGTGATTTTAAATTTAAATAATTTATTTTGTATTTATCATATTTTACAATTAATATTTTCATATATACTTTTCGAATGAATAAAAAATATTATAATTATAGAGATTTTTAAAACAATATTATGAATTTGGAAAATATTTTAATATATTTAACATTTTTTTTCTTTGTAATTATTTATAAAAATATTTGTAAATTATATTCCTAGCCAGTCAGTCCGTTGGTTGTTTGAGATATGATAACATATTTATTAATATTAACAATTAGAATGATATTATAAATATTGAGAACTTATTGTTAAAAACAACTTGCCACGGATTATTTTTTCGCAAATTGTGAAATAAGTTATCCCTTATCGAATTTTGATTATGGTGTACTTAGAAAGGTCTGATTTCAAGTATTTTGTCATATATCTGAAATAATTTTAATCAAATTTGGTTATAGATTTGAAGAATATATTATGGAAAATAATTTTGATCAAATATAGGATAACAATTTGTTTCCTTATTGCTTTTGCTTCTAGACATAAATATCACATGTTGTCTATATTCATACACTTGTTCAATACAAACTCTTCCGTTTATCTTGTTACCTATGATAAACTCTAACTTAACGAATTACTGATAACCGGTGTGAATATATAAGCACCGCAATTTAGATTTATCTTAAAACAGAAACTGCATCAGAATATCGGTTTATTTATTATACCTACAAATTGAAGAAATCCTATAATGTATTAATTGGAACAAGGAAAATTTCACAGCGGAAATCTTAAGAAATATTCCTTCTTTACACCCTCGCAATTCTTGATTTAAATGGGATGCATATCACAACAACTTGACATAATAGCTCTGTAATTATATTTACACGTTCAATTTTACATAATCCTTTTTATTTATAACAGAATATAAAACTTATCTCATATTCGATTTCAACACATTTGATCTTATGTATTGAATAAAGTCAATGTCTTCCTATAATTCTATGATTTAATTTCCTAAAAAAAAATTAAAACCCATCAAAATTAACAATTTAATTTAAACACAATTCCAAAAAATATATTTTCATCACAAAATAAACATAGAAACAAAAAAAAATTCCAACAATTTATGTAAAAAGAATTTAACCACGATTACGGTGTCGTGTATTTAAGACATCAACAGAAAAATGTTCCTCGCAGTTTTTTTCTTTTTTTTTGACTTGACTCAGCATGGAATACAACCTGCAATTCCAAATTTCATTTAATTCATCAATTTTAACTATTACAACATTATAAAATAAATTATTTATAATTACATGGATTACATGGATCAGGATTAATTTCACATGGAACTGCACAAGAAACATTACATGGATTACATGGTTCACATGGTCGACATGGTGAACATGTTGCCGGTGAACAAAACGGTGGTAATCCAAGACAATAATTTGGATCGTAAACTTTTACTTTATCTATAATATATAAAAAAAAAAAAAATAGAGAAAAAAATTAGTAATTATGTTTTTTGTGTGTGTGTGTGTGTGTTAATTGTTATAAATTCTCATTTACATCCTTCTGTAACGCGAATTTTTCGTGGTCCAATTGGATTTGTTTTCTTTCCCATTGTAACATTTGCAAAACGTTTACTATATTGTGATGGACAACAAAATGGATCTGGTTTTGTTAAACAATATGGACGACCTTGACATTCTGTACGTGGACAATCATGTTGTAAACCATTACGTTTTGTACAATCACAATTTGCAATTAATATACCACCTCTTAATTCACGACTTTTACATCTTTTTACCTGCGCATAGGAGGAAAATATATATAATTTAGATTCTGTTTTTCATAGTTTTTTTTTGTTGTAAATAGAATTTTCTATATTTTATTTATAACCAAGAGGAAGGATATTTAAGGACGTGAGTGGAAAAAAATAATTGCAAATATAATTAAAGGTAAGAAAACACAATAATTTCAAATGATTACTAAAAAAAAAAGTGCAAAATAAAGGTTTAAAATATAAAATCTTAATCATTTTAAAAATCATTTGATCATTTTTGTGAATGCTTACCTTTTATTATTTGTTTTTCATCTCGATCTCCGCGTGCGTGTGTTGTGTGGGAAGATGTTGCTTTGTGTGTCCACGCCGCATTTTGTGTTATTACGATTAAAAGAAAAATCTTTTAACATGACGTCGGACAATACGGTTCACATGATGATGATACAGTTGCACATGGATCACAAGGATAACAATATGGTTCACATGGTGAACAAGGAGATGATTTGCATGGATCACATGGTGATGGACATCCGGCCGCCGATTGTGATTTATTATATGTTGCTGGTGATGATTTATAACAACAATATTCTTGTGGCGGTGGTACTTGTACAACCTGTGGTTTTGGTTTACACACCATATTTTGACAAATTTCTTTTGGTTCACATATTGTCCGTTGTGTACACATAACTTTTGGATTTGGTACAACTCTTGTTTGGTAAATAATTTTTGGTTCTTGTACAATACGATTACAATAAATTACTTTTGGTTCACGTAATGTTTTCGGTTGATATATCAATTTCGGTTCACATATTGTTTTTGTACATGGTACAACTTTACGATCGATTACACAACGTTTTGTCATAATTACATGTTTCTGAGACACCATACGTGATGGTTGTTGAACGGTTACATAACGTGGACCACACGTTGGCGGCGGACAATTCGTTGGACATTGTGGCATTGTTGCTAAATCTTGGGCTGTATAACATTTTGGTTCACCGCCACACTATTTTTTGGTAAAATTAAATTTATTATAAATTGTTGTTGAAATGAGTGCGGTCGGTAGGGGTGCGTAAATTGCGGTTATTGATGATAAAATGGATGGTATTAAATTTATAAATATTATAATCTTATCAGCCATTTATAATTTTAATTTTAATAATCCCACCGATGCGCATATATTCCCACAAACAAAAAAAAAACAATACCAAGATTTTCAATTTACCTTATTGTCCTTATTAAATTATGTGTTTAAAAGATTCGAGATCCTTTAGAATCACGCATTTCTTGGTATCGAATGTTTGGTATGCATGGTGTGTATCGTCTTAAATGCCATGTGTAATGAATTTCATCGGTACTGTTATACGTTATTAATGGTCTACATCTCCAATCGAGCCATGGTAATTTTGGATTATATGGTTTTTTACACTTTTTTTTTCAAACAATACAAAAACAAAAGAAAGAATTACCAATTAATTAAAATGGCTGATAAATATATAATATTTTTGTGTTTATTTTATTCATATTTAAAGGATAATTGCGAAGGATAGCTATACTGAAATAATGTGAATATATATAATATAATATTATCTTTATAATCCACACTCACCACACATGATTTTTTTTAGTGGTGTATTTAAAGTCCGCTCCCCCCACCCCCACTCCCCCTTTTAACAATGACTAACTTATTGATTTTTGGTGGTAGATTTAAGATCATGACCATGCCAATTATAACAATGTCCTTTACATGGACCATTATAAATACACAATGGTTCTGGTTTTTGTGATTTTGATTTTATATAAGATGGTGGAAAATACCAATTTGTTTTAGCATATTTTGGTTTCGGTTTTGGTTGTCTTATAGCTGATCGTACACGTCGTATTGAATTCTAAATATAATATATATATTATTTTTAGTATATGTGAAATTTATTATTATTTCTAATTAACTAAAGAACAACAAACACTGTTATTTCTTTTTATTTTTATTAAATATTACTCACTTTTTTTTAAGGAATTGTGTTTTTTTTTTTGTAATTTTTGTATAAAAAATAAGCGATTCATTTACAAAAAAAAAAAAGAAAGAGTATCCAGGAGCGGTGTGTGTGTGTTGTCTATGTTTGTGTGAATGTGTGGTATTAAATTTTATCGAAAAATTAATGTTAATTTAAATTAAATAAAAAAAAAAAGAAATCCTCATACCCAAAGGAAAATAGAAAACCAAAAATCGCGAAAAAAACATTTTAAAAAAAAATTAAAATGAAAATAATTAAAAAAATGTAAAAGGAAAAAAAAATATTTAATAATAATATCTTTTTCCTTTATAATAAAAATAATAACGATATGGACAATAAACCTCTGGATAGCAAACGGCTGGACATGATGTTGGATATGAGCATGGATCACAACATACACTGGGACTGCAATAATAAGGTCCACATGGTACACAGCATGGATCACACATTTTTCTTAAGATTTCTTTTGATTTAAAAAAAAAAAAAACTGAAAGTACAAAACAAAAATTAATTAATTAATTGATTAAATTATTGAAAACAATTTAATAATTCTAGAACATTATAGAAACAAAACGCAGGAGTTATGAAAATAAACTCACAATTTAAAGAATTTTAATTATTTAATATAATTTCACACAAAAACACTTTTTATATATCTTTTTTATAATTATAGAAAAAAAAAACTTTTACGATTTTTAATTATTTTATTTATTAATTTAAAATATTTTTAATTATTTTATTTTTAATTTGAAATACTTTTTTTTTCTATTTTTTAACCACTAATAATTTTTATGCGACTATTTAACAAGAAATTTTGAATTTAAATAATTTTATTATTTTATTAAAATTATAATATTTACCAAAACTAAAATTAAATCGGTTGCTTTGGCAATTGATAAAACTTTTTTCACATTTCGAACTTGATCTAAATTTAGAAAAATAAAATAAAAACATAGTGATTTTTATATATTTCATTTCATGGTTTTGCATATTTACGTTGGTCGTCCGAATAGTTTTTCACCGTCTGGCATACATGCAACCTATCAACATATATGGAAAAATGTATCTTCAAAAATATTACTGCAGCATTTTTGAATCGCGCATTTCAAACGTGAATACTGAATTTATGGCTGACAAATGTTTTATACATTAAATGACAAAGCTATTGCGCATAGACGGATGATCTTCCGGTGGAATTATTTATAGTGTCCATAGGATTTTATTGAAAAATAAAACAGACACCGAATATTTGTCAAACAGCCCTCGTATTTTATTTGTAAAGAAAATTGTTTTCTAATAATTTTATACAAAAACGTAGTTTGATTTTGTTGTATTATTTTATTGTATAAGGAAATATTTTTGTTTTCATTTATCGATTTTAGTTGTGCTATTTTATTTTCTATGTTTGCTTTGATTTAAATGGAAAATTTTGTGGTAATGGAAGAAAATAGAAAATTTATTGAATTAGGTCAAATGTTTACTGGAGATTACCTCCACATATCTATGCTGTATATAGTCTCATTGTAAATGTGTCCTCAATCATAAGATTCCTATGTAACCACAATTTCTAAAACCAATGCCACTTCTTTATATAAAAAGTGTTTCAATGATCGTTCAGACCATAAAAATACAAAATCACCGTGCAGAATATGATGAGGAATGATTGATAAGCTCGATTTCTTTTTTAACCATATACAATCGCTATATAGAGATCGATTAATTATATATCTATGCTCAAGAGCCACCAATTTATTTATCTTGTTGTTTTCAGTAATGCAACACTGATCGGGAAACGAGCAGAGTGTGTTTTTTTGTATAATTGTATTTAAGTATAATCTATGTATAGAAACTATAATGTAATTGGTTGGAGTTCAATGTTTGCAGTAAAGCTCTCGATCGATCGTGTCGATGTGCTTATGACATAGATCTTAGTTTGAAGGATACTCAATCAGTATATAGTTTCCTTTTAGTAGATTTCCGTCGCAGTTCCACCTACATCTTTGATCCATCACTGACACGTTTTGAATAAGAAAGAATTTTGTTAGGTTTCATGAAAGATAGAATGTATTACATTGAAAATTAGTTTTCAGAGATTAACGAAATAAATAAGAGATTCAACAAAAAGTATAATTAAATTAATAAATGAACTTTCGAAATATTCATGTAATTGTAGACCGATTATGGTGAATTGCAGTAATTTACCAATTCGGTTGCAATGTTATAGAGGCGAGAACCGACGAGAATGGCAAAGTTGTCTGAGTTAAAGATATATGAAAAAATTACACAATAACAGGGAATGAAAAAGATTCTACAATATTATGGAGTATAAATTAAAAAATGTATATATTTCCAGAAATCCTCCGCCTCTATGTTTACCACGGAGGTTGTGTCACATCTTAAACCATTAAAATAATAAAAAAAAAAACGGGTGTTAATTTTAATGCGAAAAATTAATTAATCACACACAAATGAAAACTTTATATAATAAAAATAATTCCTAACATATTTAATTTAAACAATGGTATTCAGTTCATTATTACGTCGTATTTTATTATCCCATAATTTGGCAGCATTTGCAACAAATCCAGTTTTTATTGTTGTAAGTGGTTCATCAACAACATCAGCATCATCATCATCATAATTTTCATCACTGAAATCACAATGTTGTCGATGATTATTTTTTAATGAACCTCTTCGTTTTGTATCATATTGTTGATGATTATTATTGCACTGGTTATTATAATATTGATTTTGATATTGTTGTTGTTGAAGATGATTTTTACTATTTTGTACATTTACTCGTGATCCTCGTATTGAATAATCTCTAATCACCATTAACGGTGATTTATCATAACGTTGTCGTGGTGCGTGATCATCATAAAATTGATGATATTCATGTGTTTGTGGTGGATGTGTTGGTTTTAAATAATCTTTAATGTAAGCCTCGTTAAAATATGTGTTTGATTGAAGTGTGGCTGGTGATTCTGTTGATTTATGTTGTTGAATAAATTCAATTTTTGATGTATTTATTGTTGGATCTCGAATTTTTGTTGGACGCTTTTTTTCGGGCAATAGAATTTTTTCAAATATTGGTTGTTGAACGTATGGTAAGGATTTGGTTTCAATTATATCGATGTTAGCCGTCGGATCATCATCAATGTCATTTGAATTGTGATGATAATTACCATTTTGTGTTATAGTTTGTATACTGCTTGTGCTATTAATAATATCATTACGTTTACGTTGTTTTGATGACGAACGATAATTGTTGCCGTTGTCATCATTTATTTGTATATTTAAAATTTGTTTGTTAAAATCGGAATTACGTCTATCTTTGATTTTATTTTGAATTTCTTCAATGTTTAATGATCGTACGGCGGCCGATTTCGGTGTTGTAATCATTGTCGAAGTTGATGTTGTCGTTGCGGTTGCCGCCGTTGATTCGCTCAATGGTTGTTGAAATACCATTGAATCCGTTTGTGTTGTATCCGTTATATGGCGTGCCATTGGATCAGCTAAATCAATTAACATTAATAGGGCAACGAAAAATGATAAACAACCTAAAATTATTGCATTATCTTGAAGTTCATCTGGTACTTGATCAAATGCAGCAAATACAACACCACCTGTTTTAGTTTTTTTTGTGTAACGAAAACAGTTGAGGAATATTTTTATAATTTATGTTATTCTATTGTATTTTATTATTACACTTACCCATTGCACAAAAACAAAGCATTCCAACGGTTAAGAAAATTTTTTCAATTATAGTTGGTCTTGATTTGGAATCAATGCATCTATGAACATAAATAAAATTAAAGATATTATAAAAGATAAAAATAAATATGCAATTGCAGATTATAAACTATTTATTTGTTTTTCAGCTATTTAGTATTTTGAATAAGAACACAACCTTCAAAGTTATTCGTTTTCGTTATTAATCTATTCATATTTTTAAAACAATAGTTTCAATTCAAGAGTATAAAGTTATATACACCACACCGTCTGTCCGGAAAATTATCGTAACAAATTTCTAATACATGGATACGTTATCTATCGTTGGCTATTAATTTGATTTATGTATTGTGAACCAACCTTAACAAACTGTTAAAGTCTGAGAATATATTTTCTTTAGCACATAATCCAAAATACAACATAATTGAGTAGTTTTTGTTATTTCTCCAAAGGTATATTATCTACAAATAATTTTTGTTTCCATGTGGTACAAAGGTTAATGCTTTGTATTACCTCTTATTGTATTGAAACTTATGCTAGATCATAATCATCTTGAATATCGAAAGATAGCCAATAGGCTATTGTTACACGATAATGCCTATTCTCACCATCCAACAATTAAACTTCCTTTAGGCGTTGAAAGGAAACCAATTGAATGAAAACATTGAGAACAGGGCAAATGCTCTTATTCAACGTGTAAATTCGATGTATTTCAGTTGAGATAGAATATTTCGATTAAATACAATTATTTTAGTAATCCGTAATCCATTCCTGACATAGGGTGTATATTATAAGTTGTCTCATACTTTTAACGCATACACATAATTTTATAGTAACATAATAATGAAACAACGAGATGATGAAATTTCTCATTCGTATAATAATAATAATAATAAAAAAAATGATAATAGGAAAGAATAATGAAAAACAAGACAAGAACTCATGTGAATAATAAAATTTACTTAAATACAAAACAAAAACATAATTATATACTTATTTAAACTCGCAAATATTGGGTATTTACATTGAAAACTACCCGTTAAATGCTATCAAAAGGTTTCAACATTTATTTTTAGAAACACTTGTTTTATTATTTTTATATCGCAGTATTCAACACATGTTGTTCAATCGGATTACCATTGTTCAGATCAATGACACATATAGTGGCGACGCTCTTCTTAACTCATCGGTAAAACAATTAAGAAGTAGTTGAAAAGTTAGGACTGTTTATTTATTGACCCAAGAGATAAGCCGCATAATGTTGTAGCAAACAAAATGTACAATACTTATATTAAATTCTCGCAGGTATACATTGTTTATTTTTTTAAAATCCAAAAGAATAAGTTAGTTTTCAATGTAAACATTCCATATACGTGTGAGCATACGTTCATTTAAAAACAAAAAAAAACATATAAAGAAAAGATTAATGTTTCATATTTACCTTGAAATCAACATTAGTGTTGTTATAAGTGTAAAACCACCGTATGTTATATTCGCAAATGCATTTCCTGATGGTGACCATGTAATATTATGAATTAGACTCCATTCTCTGTGTGCGGTAAATGTATATTATAAAATTTATATTGAACATAATAAAATTGATTAATTTAAAATAAAATTTATTTATTTGATTACCTGGAAAATTTTTGATTACGTAAAAAAACACTACGTGCCTCTTGATCGGTAATAGCTTTTCCAATAACACATGCAATACAGCCAAGCTTATTTGTTTTTTTTGGTGGTAGAGAATAAAATATATAAAATATTAAATTAATTATATAATAAATCTATGAGATATTTTTGATCTTTTAACAATCGACTTTATATAGACGCACACACGGTAAAAAAAAGTTAATCCGGGACACATTAGGAATTTCTGCATAATATAAAATAAATTAATATAACAGTGCGGATGAATTACATGCATGTCGATCTTAGTACTTGGATCACAACCATCCGAAAACGAATAATACTGTATAGGCAGATATGATTGAATAAGAGATTGTACATCACGTGTTCGTTTTTGATACTTTATTTATGCATTGAAACAATCATTTGAATATAGCAGAAAGTTATATTATGTTCGCGCAAGGAATTTCACATAATTTAACATGAAAGCTGACTAACAAACTTACATGTAAAATATATAGTGTATTGGCAAGTACACGAATTCAACTCTAAAAGTGTATATAACAGATACGTGAAGTTACTCATATGAACCTGGGGTATACTATAGCAATCCACCAATTATGGTCTGCAATTATCGAAATTTATAATATTAAATATTATTGTAGGAACCATTTTTTGAAATTAACAATAAATTCTAAATTATTCTAAATGCATCATATACTACACAACCACTTCTTCTGGGCGATCCCATGGTATCTGAATATTTCCAATGGGATTCCACTAGGACTATTTATTTGGTATATTTTTTTTTCAAATTAAGAAATTAATCATTTAAAAATAAGATTTAAAGTTTGATGGAAGTATAGAAGACATTACGCTCACTCATTTTACTGGATGTGCCACAAGAAACAGCATGCCTTTTCCCATATTTTCCTATCGAGTGTATAGTTTCTATAGTAGATTAAGCTACTATAATGGGCGCCCATTTTTTATTTAAATGCGATTAATAATTTACCACTTGCAAATTTATATATTTAAATCAATGATTTATTTTTAAAAATAATTAAATTAATTTGATGAATTTAATATTTTCACTTGTATATTAAATTATTTATTATTTCTATAATGTTAATTGATGTGGTGGCCATAATAACTGATGGAGCCGTGCATTTTATATAATTATTTTCAAAAGATAAACATGAGGCAGGCCAGCAATTTAAATTATTATATGATATTTTTGCCATTATGATAATGAAACAATTATACTATAACAAAAAAAATCTTTATAATTTTATAACACTCGTATCCTCTTGTATCTTAAATTGGTGTATGGAAATTTATTCAAATATCCAATATATACATTTATATTACCAATTCAACAATTTTTAAAATTATTCTGCCAATTGATGATGTCATTTTATGTGTGCGGCGTACGTATTTTTAATTTTAAAAACTATTTTCACTTTTACAAATGATAAAACCGCATTTTTTTTTTTAAATTTATTAATATTTTCCTATTTTTAAAGCAAAACAATGAGTGCTTGCTTATTCACAAACACCGCACAACTCTTCCAATCACATTGAAATCAAAAGTACTACTAATTTATTTGCATTATATAAATATATTATGAAAAAATGTTTACTATTATTATTTATTTTCATTTTTTTTCACTATTATGGGACATAAATTTGTTCAGGTACACATTTATTTTATTTATTTTTAATAATAAAACATACAAACATAAATAGATTCTTTTTTACTATTTTATAAATATTGTATAATTATTATTACAATTTTTACTAAAACATTAAAATACAATCTTTTATTATATTATTATATAACAATAGGACAATTTATAGGTATGTGTGCGTGCGTGTATATATAATCTACAATATATATATATAAAATATAAGTACCCACACCTCTCAGGCGTCCGAAAAATTATAAGAACGAATTTTTAATATATATGGTTCAAATTTTCTTCTATTTGCTAACGATTTTAATTC
This sequence comes from Bibio marci, assembly GCA_910594885.2. Classification (NCBI taxonomy): domain Eukaryota; kingdom Metazoa; phylum Arthropoda; class Insecta; order Diptera; family Bibionidae; genus Bibio; species Bibio marci. The sequence goes on along the minus strand of OU343118.1, from coordinate 25,969,873 downwards.
TGATAATGTGAACACACTGACCTTAACCTTAAAAGTGTCCACAAATGGCATTTCCTTCAGTGTAATCCGAAAATATATAATATACCTTAAGTTACAGAACTTTGAACAAACAACAAAAAACCAACATTTAATTGCATTTTAAAATTAGTATAAATAATGCTCCCGAAAACACTTGAAATAATTTCGTGAAAAAGACTTCGCAGTGAAATTCTTGGAAATAGAATTTAATGGTATATCAAAAACACAACAATTCCAAAAGATTTTTAACTGAAAAAATTTGTCTAAGAAAGATAAATTCAAAATTTGCTTCACATCAATTGATCGCATTACCTAAACACATCATCATAAAAACCGTTCTTAATCCATTTCGGTTATTTTACGGACAACGGCGGGACTAGTATGTGTTCTTGACGGTATGTAACCGTCTATTGTTAAAGACACCGTAAAGATAAAGAATTAAATTTTTGCAAATGAATCAATGTTATTTATATACGCAAACTATTAGTCAATTAAATAAATTCTAAATAGTTTTAAAATAAGAATTTAACATTTTTTCTATTTGTTTCTTACTTATTATTACAAATACGGACAATGAGTGAGAAATTAAAAATTAAATATATAATAATTATAAAAAAAAAAACTCAAGTTCAATCACACACGCATTTGTTGACAATAAAATTTGTCAAAAAAATATCCACAATATAATACGCGCACGCACTTTTATCCAACGCAATTTGTTATTGATCGCTTAGTTAATAAATAAATACAACAAATAAAGAATTTAAATTCTAATAGCAAAAATTGACCTATTTTTATGTTTACAATGTACAAAAAATTCCCATACAATTATTATATTATTTACAATAAAAATATTGTCATTGTTATATTGTTGTAATATGTATTTGTGTGGTGGTGGTATTCAAACATATATATGTGTAACACATTCAAATATATCTCTCCAATAAATTATAGGTTAGCTAAAATGGTTAAAATATTTTTTTTATCAGAAACCACAGTGCTATTAAAAAAAAAAATTAATGAATAATAACTTTAAAAATTTTGCGAACATAAAACTATTTGTTTAACTTTTCTCATTTACGTAAATCTATTGCAATAGTACAGGTAAAATATGTAATTGTCATATATATATAAAATATTGTATTATCTATCGCATCCACTCCATAACCATCACCACCACCACCACCACCACACGTAATAATGTAATAAATATAATTGTTATTCGGTTTTGAATTGCATGTTATAAATAAATGCTTTAGCTGTTGCGGTTGGTTGTTTTATAAAATATTATAAATATGAAGAAATATAAATAATGAATAAATAAAATGTATAATATTGATGAAAAAATAAATAACTATTTATATTAGATTAAATTTACTGCGAAGAAGAACCGCATGTACAAATTTACAATTACATATTAAATTTAATTTTAATTTAAATTATTAAGTTTTATTTGAAAATTTGCTAATAACACATTGAAGGTTAATTATTTTCCAAATTTAATTTTTAAATATACAAAATAATCGTTCGTTATTATTCACAATTTTTCATATGCACCAGAAATTTTCTATTAATAAAATACGTGTTTAATTAATACACGGAAATTTAGGCGTTTTTTAAATTATATTTTTTATCTATTTTATATTTTAAAGATAAATTCAATAAAAAAATATATAGATAAATTTTGTTTAAATTTAAATTTAAATAATATTCTGAGAAAATTTTATATTAAATTTGTATGAAAAATATTGTATGCAAACACAATGCTAATTTCGATTTTTAAGTCGAAATATGATTTATTTGTTTATTTGTGATATTTTCTGGTATATTAGTTCTTTAGTCCTTTAGAAAATTGTCTTAACTTGCAAAACTTAAAGGAATACATGACTAAATGACTAGGCTTTAATTTACTATAACAATTTGCCACAGTGAATTGTTGTTTAACTGCATGCATGTTCGCCGACGATGTTTAAATGATGTTATCGGCCATTATATAATATTTTTCTGATATTTTCTCATGTGTTGTGAGCATCACGTATTATAGTTTGTTAATATCTCACCTCAAAAACTGAAACTTAAAAGTATAACAACACCTAATAAATAAAACGTAATGGTATTTATTTCCATTTGATATTCACCGTTTCGTACATCTATGTGGATGCTGTCCACCGTCACGCTTTATCAGAAATCGATTGGTAGGTATTTATAAAAGTTAAACATATAAAACAAATACCAAAAAGAGATACTGTGTGAAAATTAAATTACTTTAAAAATAATACAATGGTGAAATATGATTTAAAAAAGTTTTGAGCTGCGTTGGGAAAACGTTAAATGTCTCTGTAACATGAAGAAGACACATGGTGGAGCGTCACATAAGACCATAAGACCATAATAACGTTCGTTTTAAGATATTAGTTAACTGCGTGCACAAGAATAGGGAGATAGGTTCCAAAAAATTTTAATCAACGCACAATTCTTTTAACACTTGAAGCAATTATAAGTTTGGTCTATATTTTCTATTATACATAACCACTGCGTTTCTGCTACTTAATTTATTGTATACCATAAACATATTGTAATGTGTTCGATTATAAGTGGATCCGTTTCGACTATAAATATAAATACAATTATCGAAATCATATTTACTCCACATTATATTGAATTGGACGCGGGTTTTAATCTAACGTAAATATTAAAAATATCTAACGAAACCATTACACAACAATATAGTTATTGTCACCAAATCGGTATAAATAACTGTGAGGTCTGGTTCTCGTATAGTGTGTAATGTGAAAAAATGCATTTCTCTGCTAAACAAGATATCAGATATATAAGATTTTCGTGTTGGACGTGATTTTATTAACTGCACACAGTTTACCTGAATTACTAATTATTACTTAATTTATAATTTTTAATAATATCGCATACACGAGGATTATCTATTTACCAACGTCCTGCCACATCGTTGCTTGTGTGTTATAAATGGATAAATCGATGTGAACTTATTTATGTATTTTACAATGCAATATCCATTTTTTTGTGATGTGAATAATTCAAGGAGCACATCAATTTTATTTTACCATTTTATATGAATAATTATCTCAGAATGGTTGAAGATTTGGGGATGAGTCGACAATAGGAGCCACTACCTACCCTATTTCTGTATGAAAACTGCAATATATATAATGCGATAATATGATATATGTACTATATTATACTAAATCAATGTTGAATGCGTGTGTGTGTATGTGTGTGTCTGTGTTTCTGTTTGTATTTTATAAAGATAATGAAAATATTATATTATTTTGTTATAAATATTTATATTATTCAAAACCATAGTAACTCTATATTTTCATATAAATAAATTATAATTAAATCATAATAAAATCGAGAACAATAATATTATTAAAATCAATAAACATTTTCCATTATCTGTATGTATATGTTGTTTACAATCAGTACCACACTGTATTCGCAATGTCATTATTCTTTTCTATTCGGGTTATATATTGTTTTGAGTACCACCACCGCATCATCATATAACAACTAAAAAAAAGTATATTATATATCAGAAATCTGTACATAATAACGTAATATATATATATAGACAGTAACGTCACGTGAAATTTGTGTTATGATGGACTAATCTCTTACACATTACCAATTAGTGTGATTGAGGAAACATATACTGCAGCTACCTTCCGATAATTTCAGATCTAGTAATTTATCAACTTGTCTGTAACATTCAGTTTTTGTATAGATATAATAAATTCAATCATGCAGTAACTTGCTTATGTTCGTTCGTATATGAAATAACAATAATGAATTTCTACACATATCAAGTTGACAATTAGCTATCAACTCAGAAAAGGTAATTAGGCGACAAAGTCAATTTGTGTCATGAAACGATTTTAAGTACATCCAAACAATGAATTGAGCTGTTGAATTGATAGAAAATAAGCGATTATGGATACGAGGAACGTGAGAACTATAACCATAAAATAAGAATCGTTATTCGTGTGTTTCCACCATAAAAAAAATACAGTGAGTCGGAAAAAAATATTGATACCAAATTGTGCGTTAAAAAAAACCTAATTCTAATTTCCAAAACCATTATATACGTTTACCGCCTTTGTTTTACGTACCGTGCACACAACACGCCACTGACAACTTTACTCAAAAATATAAAACAAGAAATGTATATAGAAACAAAAAAATTTTATTATATTTTAATGTTTTAAATAAAATATTATATATATTTTAAGCAATGAATTTTTGTTTGTTAGCTATAGCTCAGTCTTATTTTAGTTGTGTTATCGATACATAGACTAGAATAAGACAACGACGCACCATATTTTATATTGCATTTTTCAATTGATAGAGATGATCAAGTGAAAATTATAATAATTACAAAAATTTAAATAAGTGAAAATTGTGAAAATTCATTTTGTGTATTTATTTATTATTGTTGAAGAATAAGAAATTTATTTTCGAATTTGAAACTATCTGTACGCATTTAGTTTTGTATTTTTTTCATATATATATAAGAAAATATAAAATATATTGTAAAATTGTACATGTGTGGGCTAAAAATCAATTTATATTAATTCAGAAAATGTGGAATATTTATCCAATATTATTTATTGTATTTATAATTATTTGTAATTATGGTACGTATATATTTTATGTAAAAATTATTTCAAATTTATGTGATTGTGAGTGAGTGCATTTAACATTCAAGTATAGTATACGCAATATGTTAATTGGGTATTTAGATAAAAAGAAAAAAAACCGCTTAAGTCATCTGTACCATATTTATTATAAACATTCTAACTATATATGATGTTACATATACCATATATATGTTTTTATAAAGATTTTCAATTGTTGGTTTTCGTAACGGATGGTGTCAGAAATATAATGTCACTAATTATAAGACAATGTGTGTTTTTTTTATTATTCATTAACAGACAACCAACAAAAATTTTTTGGCATGTGTTATTCTAAACTATTGGTATGTGTTCATTAATATCGCATTATGTGGCTCCTGTGACTGCATTGTATACAATATTTTGTATATTGTATGTAATTAAATAGAGAACACCAACCAACATTTATCATTTTCTTATAATTTTTCAAAAATTTAACATATGTGAATTTAAAAGAATTACGTATTGCAAAAATTATTCTTGATTTTATTTAATACAATATAATACAGTAGTGTCTCTACATTATGATTGGATGGATCGTTTCGCTAAGAAGTTATTCGCATATTCCTATATACATTCGTGTCTCTATATATATATTCTCATTATGTATAAGTTGTTATAAATGTTTGCGGTTTATGTTAATAACATATGGAAACTTATAAAAATAAAAATGATTATAATATTATTAAAATAATTATCTTATTATTGTGAAAAGAATAATTAATTATTTGTTTAATATTTCACTTTTTATTATAATAATTAACATGAGAATTAATTAGCGCGGGGTTTTTTTTTTTTTTTGATTGCCTTGGACCCTAGTAACAATTTCGTTCGTACGTTGAAAAATGAGGAAAATTTTCGTTGAAACCATTCACATATTTTCCATGGAAAAGATATATTGAAATTTGCCCAAAGAATGTTCATAGATTTTTCACTTAATATAATACTATTAGGTCAATTGAAATCGTTGAATTGTCTGGGTAATATGTTCAACACATTTCCTCCGGGTATTGTATTCATAATTTAATTCACCAATTATCGAAGACAGTGGTTCAAATTTTGTATATTTCGCTTATCCATAAATAAAATCCTCACTCTTTTTAATTTATTTTCATAATTTATAAAACAACCAACAACTCAAATCGATATATTGTATTTCCCAGGAATTTTGAAAGATTTTTCATGGATTTTATCCACGGTTTTTTTTTCTTGTTTATTTTGCAAAAAAAAATGCACAATCGATGAATCGTTCAGCATCTTAATTCCGTGCTCATAGAACTTCTGGTCTATTGGTAAAAAAACTAATTTAAACCGCGATTTGATTTGACATCATCGTCATAAGAAAATTTATTCTGCTATTCACGGGTATTACCTGCCAAAATATATGGACGATCCTAAGATATTTTTGTGTAAATCCGTGGATCTGCTCACAAACAATATGAATATAAATTCTATGGATATTCTGTGGAATAGTATAGCAACGAGAAATGATTCTAAGGCGAATCCGTAGAAATTATCATCGGAAATATACACTTATAATCCAAGGACATTTTTAAATAAAAATCTATGGGTAGGGTTGCACTCATCATATAAAATTCTAGCGGACATCCGTAAGAAATCCATAGATATTTCCTCGGATTGAAGCTACGCAACTACTACATATAATGCAGAAATTTTACGGACAAACAACTGACAGTGTTACTAGGGGAATCAATGTTGGTGCTTAATTTTTACTTACTCGTTTACGCATACACAAATACTAAAAAATCTAAAAAAAAAACATTAATTAATTGTTTATTATTAAAATTAGCCTGAGGTTTTATTAAAAAAAATAAAATTTTGCTTTTGAAATATATTTTAGGTGTTCAAATTAATTCTTACAATTAAAACTTAAAATCCGGTTTTTTAAATAAAATATTTAAAAATTAGTTATTTTTTTTTCACACAATAATATTTGGATAGCACCATTCGTGTACCTTTGAAATTTCAATCATTTTACACAATTTTAATCTAAATACAATTTAATATGAGTAATATTTTTACCTACATCCAATCCTACCATCACCTACTTCCAAATGAAGTTAAGTATATAAATAATCCCATTAAATACTAGAGCAATTCAACAAATGTACAATTTTTTATGTTCGAGCTATTTATATTTTATTTCTCAATTCGATCAAACTCACTAGCAAGCGATTACGTCCCATTGCGTGTATTTCTTGCCAGAGAATTCAGAAGATCGATATTCAGCAGAGCTATAGCTAGTCTATATAGCAACTACATCCAAATATAAGCACACAATATTATTTATATTATTTTTCCCATTATATGGTGGAGTGCAATGAAAGTACGTCATTATAAATGAATAAACTATGAACCACGCATTGCATTTTATTTAAATAAATATTTTTAAATTGATGATTTCATTGATTCCGCATCAATATTTTTGTTTATTTATTTTTTTTGTCTGGTTGGTTGTTCTATGTTGATTTTAAATAAATTTTTTTTTTGTAAAAATTGCAAACATTTATTGGTTTTTAATTTCTTTGGATTTTTGTTCGGTTAGCGTGAGTGAAGTAATATTTAAATATTTATATATTTGAAGGCATACTCGTATTTTCGACGTTACCGTATATTTTTGTAAGTAAACATAATTTAAAAAATTTGCTTGTAAACGCAGTCATGAATGTCATGAACTGTTGCAACACAATATCAGTCAAAGATGTTGTTCTTCTCTATACCCGCCAGTCATCGCCCATTGATTTATGAGATTTTCTGAATTAAATGAATTAAGACAGACGTGTAATATATTAGAAAAAAAAACCAATTCATTTGTGTTCAATTATGTATATTTTTGGCTAATCCACTGACTTCACTGCGAATAACATATGCAATATATTAAAATAATATATATATTAAAAATGTAAATTAAATAAATAAGGATTTAGATGCGATTTATTTCTTTTATATGAATATTTCAAAAAAAAAGGTTATAAATATAGTAATTAATTAAACGGCAAGCTTAACTAAAACCGGCATGCGTTTGTGTGTGTTTTCGTTTTGCATTTAGTTATATTTATATAATATATCTTCGAAAGTATTTAGCTCAAGGAATATTTATATATTAATAATAAAGTGTGTAGATAAATTGTATATTAATAAAATAATTATTTAGTTGATTTGTTGTTGATTTTAAATCTAATACTTAAATGTTGTAATATACAAAATTATAATTTACATATATATACAAAGTGTCAAATAAAATAATTAATTAATTGAGATATAATCCACTGTTGTATACAAATTCACATATATTATAAATAATATCCTTTAACAAATTTATAGTTATTATTTTAACATCATTTTATATTGTATATTTTGTTTGATGATGTTAATTAATTTTTGCAATTTAAACATTGTTAACAAATACACGCATTTATTTGTAATACGGCGAGTATTAAATGTAACATAAATAAATATAATAAATTATAATAATAATTTAATAAACAATTTGTGGAGACTGCGTGTCTACAAACTATATGCGCCTTTACAACGATAGTATATATACTAAAGTTCATATTATTACCATAACTACAATAGATATCCCCTAGTAACAATTTGTCCGTTACTTAGAAATATGAGAAAAATTTCCATTAAAAATATCCACACATAAAATGTAAATTGGAATTTGTTCAAAGAATGTCCATAGATTTTCCACTATTATGTTATAATAGTATTTTATTTAAGTTAATTTAGATCTTTGGATTTTGTCAGGGTAATATTTCCAACATATATCCGCGCGGTATTGTATTCATAATTTATTTCCGCAATTATCCAAGACAATATGGTTCAAATTTTATATATTTCACTTTTCCATAAATATAATCCTTATTCTTTTTAATTTATTTTCATAATGTTTTAAAACAACCGCAACACCTTAAACGCAATACATTTTCCGAGGAATTTTGTAAAACATTTGATGGCATTTATCCTTCCGATTTTCTTTCTTGTTTATATGTGTAAGCGTTTTATTAGCCAAATTTCTACAAAATTATACTATGAATTTTTTTTAATTTAATCTTACAATTAAATTATTTTTAAGAAAATATAAATAAAATGTACGAATAATCCGCAAGGACATTTTTTTATAAAATATAAATAAATGCACAGGGTTGCAATGATCACATAAAATTGCAGCCGGCATCTGTAAGAAATCTTCGGATTGAAATTATACGGACTAATACATATATATTAATGCGGACATTTTGTGAAAAAACTACGGATAGCGTTACTAGGGATTTGGGCAATTACTACTATCAATAGCATTTAATATTACCAATAAAAATACATAATATTTACAAAATATTACTGATCGCCCTCCTCTTGTTATTATTCGATAATATTTATTTGTTTTAATTTTTTTATTATTATATGATTTATGCAAATATACATTATTATGTTTCAATATTTATGTTTGTTAAGAAAACAATATAATATAATAATAACTATAAAATTTATGCGTGCTTTGCTTAAATCCTGTAAATACACGCGCGTGTATAGTAAATATTTATGTAGAGACTAGTAGAGTAATAATAGCCGTCGCATGGTAATAACAATATAATAAAGTCACTATAAATAATTTGTAAACAATAACACGAGATTATAATAATAATAATAATAATAATAAATAAATTATGTAGGTTGTTGAAAAGAAATAAATCAATAAATTATAAAATACTCACTCTTAAAAACAAATTGTACACAAATATTTATATAATTTCATATAATATAATTAAATCCAAATAAAAAATAAACCAATTATTATATAATTAATATAAAATTGGAATTTATAAATAACTCACTCACACGCAATTATTATTATTATTATTATTATTATTTTATATTGTATTAATATAAATTTCAAGTGCAAATACCACAAATTTTGTTGAAAAATCAATGTCATTGTCAAATAACAAATAAAATGTAAATTTGTTAATAATGGTGACTGTGTATTTGTCGATATGATGAGTTCACATCAGCAACGGCAAAAATGCATCAATTTATATTATATTAATAAATATAACAATAAAATAATATAAACATGTTCATGCTAATCGATCGAGCGAAATATTCTTCCGCGTCAATTTGTGCAGAAATTTATTCATAAATATAATAACAATATTTTCGGTATTTTATTTAATACTAATTTTTCAGGTGATCAGCAATTTTTATTTTTATGATTAACTTGACTATACACATATTTTACTAACAAATATCTCAAATTACTACATTGCAGGTGTACCTAACTGAGTACAAAATCTTTCTGAACAAATAGTAAATGCGTAAATGCGTTTATGAATAATGCGTTTGTTTTGAAGAAAATAATCTGTCTAGTAAGACTGTCCGTTGTTTGTCCGTAAAATTTTCGCATTAAATATAGTAGTCGCGTAGTTTCAATCCGAGGAAATATCTACGCATTTCTTACAGATGTATACGCTGGAATTTTTTATGATGAGTGCAACCCTGTCCATGGATTTTGGTAAAAAGTGTCCTTGTATTATCCGTATATTTCCGATGATACATTTTACGGATTCTCCTTAGAATTATTTCTCGTTGCTATATTATTCCACAGAATATCCATTGAATTTATATTCATATTTTTTGTGAGCAGATCCACGGATTTACACAAAAATATCTTTGGATCGTTCATGTTCATTTGGCAAGTAATACCCGTGAATAGCAGAATAAATTTTCTTATGACGATGATGTGAAATCAAATCGCGGTTTAAATTAGTTTTTTTACCAATAGACCAGAAGTTCTATGATCACGGAATTAAGATGCTGAACGATTCATCGATTGTGTATTTTTTTTTTGTAATAAACAAGAAAAATAAACCACGGATAAAATCCATGAAAAATCTTTCAATATTCCTGGGAAATACAATATATAGATTTAAGTTGCTGTGGTTGTTTTATAAATTATGAAAATAAATTAAAATAATTGAGGATTATATTAATTGATAAGCGAAATAAACAAAATTTGAACCACTGTATTCGATAATTGGTAAATTAAATTATGAATACAATTCCCGGCGGATATTTGTTGGAAAATGTAAGGCTGACAAAATCCAAAGATTTCAATTGATCTAAATAAAATACAATTATATTAAGTGTAAAATCTATGGACATTCTTTGGACAAATTCCAATATATCTTTTCCATGCAAAATAAGTGGATTTTTTCCACATGAAATTTTCTTCATTTTTCAAAGTACGAACAAATTGTTACTAGGGCTTTCACATTGAACTCTCGGAAATTTTAAATTTGTGAAAATCACGTATAATGTAAATGGCGTGTAAATGATTTTCATGTTTGGTATAGTATTGTCAAAATCCACAGTTTTACCACCCAATGGAACGCAGTAGTATCCAAATACTATTCTAAAAACTATATATCCAAGTTAATTTCAAATAAATTTAATTTTACTGTTGCCAATCAATATGTTTATGTTATATTTGAACCGCATCACCGCACCTCAATTCAATTATTGTATGGTATTACTTCAAAAATTATAATTGCAAATAATATATTGTATTTTCTGTCAATTAGTATATAATTTTAATTAAATTTAAATAAAATTTAATTTTAAATATATTTATATATTTTAATCTTTCACACATATATTCCACACAGTCTTTTAATTACCACTTTATTTCCATGTACCATACACACACACTCACACACAACATATTATAATAATTAAATATATAATATTTATTATAAAAGGTACACTTAATTTTCAATCATCAATAATAATAATAATCTATGATCTAATCGATTGTAATATTATATATATAAATAAATAGTTATTATATATACAGGATGTCTAAGTAAACACTTTTATTAAATTCAGTCCATCGCAGTAAATATTCTATATATTAATTTTAAGTTTTGATGTTATTGAGAAAAATTCTCAGGTTCATATAACTCGTAAATACCAGAGTAGCTCTAATGAAATTGTTTCAATTAGTAAACTATAATTATATGTCCAGCATTGAAGGAATACGGTTGTGACGACACCCTGTATATGTATATTTATAGTTTACTCACATCGACTATACTATGTATTCAATAAATTATGAAATAATAATAATAATAATAATAATAATAACTTTAATAATGCGTTGAATTAATGAATAAAAATAAAAATAAAATATTAAATTAAACACTTAAAATATACATAATACAATAAAATTTATGGAATATATCAAAGTGGATTAGTGCGGATTTAAAAAAATATTTAGTATTATTTTTAGAATTAATATATGCGATAGATTACATAATAATAAAATATATATAATATTAATTATAAAGTGCATTTTATATTATATTAAATTTCAAGATTACAACATTATAGAAAAATTCTTGAATTTCATCATATGTTTTTTTGAAAACGTTGGCTTTTATTATTAATCTTTTAGTTATTTATAATTATATGGTACAAGTAAAAATATATAAATATTATTATTGTTAGAATTATGATATAAAATTATTATTATCTTATTTAAATAGTTTGCTTTGTGACCACTATGCCCCGACGATTGCATGCATTTCCCTGCGATAGGTATAGCTTTTTAGTTTGCCTAGTCTATATATACGTAGGAGTTAATTCGTATACGTTTAGCAAATTCACTAATATAAAAGAGTTATATTTGGTGACCATGCCTACAAAAATAAAGTACACTGCCCGGGCATCACTGCGGCATAATAAATTTAATTATATAAATAAATATTGTAGTAAAACTAAGAGACAATTGTCTTAATTCTCAATAATGTTTTTTTTTTATTTATATATTTATTTTTATCAATAAAATTCTATAACGATAACATTTTTGCGTACAGTAAATTTTGTTCCATTTTTTATATTTTTGCTATATACAATTAATCGTAGCTAATCTTAAATATTTTAACATACAATGCAAACGAATATAAAATAAATACAATAGATAAAATAATCCGGAATTTATCCACTGTAATATTTAGCCTATATATAAAATATAGTAATCGGGCCGGAGGCAGTCAGTAGCGTATACCATATGTAAGAGAAAAGTTTGGCTTCTTGACCTACATCTTTCGTTAGTTAGTTAGTTAGTTAGACGAGGTATTTACACATATATGATACAATTCAACACAAAAGTATATATTTGAATGATATTTTCTGATAATATACAATAAGTTTGATATCAATATCGATATATATTAGAAAAATACAAAATTCTGATATTGTAATATTGTAATATTTTGTTATAAAAAATATTTAGGTCATCAACTTTTTGTTTATTTCCATTGAAGAAAGGAATTTTCATTTAATGAGTTTCTTAACTTTGTATACCCCAAAAAGTTTAAACTATATACTAACAGCCAATATTCCTTTACTTATACACCGGCTGTATTTATATATTTGTATTTATTAAACTTTTATTTAACCCTTATCAGTTCAATGAAATGTACGTTACGTTTATGAAAAGGTGTACCGATAGACATTTGCTTCATATATTTTGTATAGAAAAAGAAATAAGGACATTTAAACTATACAAATAACAAGGCACATTAAAAATCTTGCTGGTAAAAATGATTGTTTTGAGTAAGTATTATTATATACCACATTCAAGATCAAAAATCAGAGCGAAAGAAGTAATAAGGGTAATATATTTATACCAAAAGAAGGAAATAAATCTTAAGACACAACCAAAATCATACCAACCTTTATAAGCTTAACATCGTTGTTTCTATATTTAAAATAATGGAAACGCTAATTGATCATTGTATACAAATAATGGAACCGTTAAATTCATAACAATCATAACCTATAAAAATATAAATTCTACAGTAAGATGATCATCAATAAAATAGAAAGAGCACATTAATCGAAAAACAGATTACTATATTGACAATGCTAACTATACTTCAATTGTGAACTCATAGAATAGGAAGTCACAAAGAAATAACAATAAATGTATCAAGAAAAAAGGGCAGTAACAGCTACAAACAGGAGTACTTTCCTCAATATATTGTGGTCATTATTTGTTTACTGATTTATTAACACAATTAAACGAATGAAGGATTCAAATCAATACTGACTATACGCCGATTACATATGACGATGGTAATAAATAATGGAAAGAATGAACCATTCATAGGAGGTGAAATAATGCACAATGCTCTAAATTTAATTTGAAAATATTGTTGTGAGAAAAGAGATCAATAAATTCTATAATAAAACAATTAAATTATATATTCCGGTTCTAAGGCCAAAAAAAAACCAAATGTAGTAATAAATCTAAAAGATGACGTAAAATAAATAATAATTATGGATAAAAGATTTTGGCTGGTAAACACACCTAAATTTAGAGGCGAAAAAATCCTATATGAACAACCAGATCACCATCATTGGGAAGATCATGAGGATTAAACGCTGCAAATGACTTACTGCGCATATATAAACAAATCTTATTTCACGGAACTGTAATATGGTGAAGAAAATCCAAACAAAACAAACAATGATTTTAAAATTAAACAAAATCCAAGGATGATTTTTTTGTCTGGTGGTGACTATAGTAATTTTTGCGTTACACCTCATTCTTATCGTATCGATTAAGAGGAACTAATATAAATCTTAAAACAAATCTTTCCATATATAATCACAAAGATTAATATATAATTTTTTATATATAATTCGAGTCTATAAATTGCGTAAATGTTGAAATTTTGATATATGTCCGTGAAATTGAAATGAAACATATTGTTCGAGTTCATATTGTGTAGGCATTTGTCATCTTATGATAAAATCGACAAATAAATCATTTAATATTTGTTTTATTATTTATTTATATTGTGTTTATATTTAATATTATCTTCTTGAATATTATATGTTTTGTTTGTATGTCCAAAAATCTATATTTATATTTATACCAACAATAATCTCTAATTTAATTTTCTATAATTAACGCATAGCATAAAACTTATTGGTTTTTGTATCAAAACAATTAACAACAAACATTTTAACATTTAGTTTAAATAAATTAATTTATGTATGCCGATTTTGTGTGTATGTATAATAAAAAATTATAGTAGTAGTAGTGGTAATAAAAAACAGTGGGTTTTTGTTTGGGTTTCAACCAGACGGACGGCAGGGTTTTGAATTGCACCATATTAATTCTCTGCTGCACTGAAAATAAATTTGAATATAATTTCAATGAATAGCGTTTATAAGCCCATTTTTCATTGTTTCAATAATTAATATTTTTCATTTTTAAAAATTATCTTAATGTACTTGTTTATTGAATGAATAAATTCACGATCATTAATTAATTTATGTTCAAAATAATAAGTTATTAAACAGAAAACGTTGAAATGAAATGAATAATATTCATCAAAACAATTATAGAAAATTCTTTAAACCAACGTAGTGATTCATTGAAAAACATTCATTTTCGGTATTATGTTTTAATGAATTATACGTTGATTTAATAAATGTTATTTCATTTTAACAATGAACCATGTTCCTTGGAGCAAAACTAATTAATATTTCATTGTTTCGACGTTACTTTTTAATTGGATCCGTGTACTTTTTTTTCAGGGTGTTTGTAATAGACCTGTGCAGTGGAGGCTCTAATATCTTATAATCTTTATATATTATTTTCTTTGGTGCTATATAGATATAAATATAATAAAGCAAATTATATTGGTCTAACTAATGTGTGCCGACAAACCTGATATTAAATATTTGTGTGAGCCTTCGTACAATATTTCATCAAAATTCTTACACATATTGTGATCAGTGATCTTATTATTTAATATTAATATCAATATCATTTAGTTATACAATATTGCTATGTGTCCAAGAAATTAATTATTTATGTACGCTTGGTTTTGTAGGAGACGTTAGCAATTAATTTTTCGATATTTATACTGTTTGATTTTGTTGAGCAAAGAATTCTGCATTAAATTGTGTTTGCAGAATCAAAATTTTCTGCAGCAGATTCGTTTAAGATGGTGCAGAAGACATTTAGCGAAAAAAGCTATGTCCAATATGTTTATTTGAAATTTGTTCAAACCGTTCCAAGACGACACAGAGAAGGCGTTGCAGACGATGAGCTGTTCGAACGACCATCAAAAGGTTCTGTGACCGTGAACACAATTTAAAAGATGTATTTTTCGATAGTTTATTTCCAAAAACACTCAATTTATTTGAAAAATTGCTTCGCGTTAACTTCTGCTATCTTCTTCTATCTAGAGATAATTTCTAACGTCGAGTCAAACTGTTAACAAGGAATAATAATTCGATGTTTACGTGAAGCTATTCGCTCCTACAGAAGAATTGTGGAATTATAATACGGAAAATACGCCATCGAAACCTGCGTCGATTGATTATTCATAATAATAAACAATAAATAAAGTTTTTATTAAAACATTTTTACAATAGCACAATATTTTTTGGACACAGTAGTAATTTAATATTAATATAGTCGTTTTTATTTTTTTTTACTAATTATATACTCTAATTATTTCAGAATATGTCAATGGATACACTTGGCCATCAAATCGTTATGCAGAAAATAGGTAATTGAAATTTTGAATTTATAAATTTTAAAGTAAAAAATATAATTTATAAAAAAAACTTAAAGAGTTTTAATTAGAATTTAACAATTATTAAAATAAAAATGCATAGATCTGTGTGTGCGTTAAAAAATATCGATATACGAAAACGCAATTAAATTATTCAATCTTAAATTATACTATTTTATAATTACGTAATTGTGTGGGAATATAAACAAATTTTTTTAAATTTTGTTCTGTAAAAAATATATAAAAATTTTGCGAAATTAATTAATTATAAACAAAATGAAATAAAATATATGCGGAAAAAATGAATAAGCAAAAAATACAATATTGATTGAATATCTTATATTTGGGCAACAAATGACAATTATATAAATATTATAAAAACATATAAGAATTCGTCCTCGCCTTTAAAAATGTGTATAATATTTAATTTATGCATTTTTATAAAATATTTATAATAAAACGCAGTTCGTGAATGTATTCATTGTTTATGCAAAATGTAATAATATAAATAAATCAATTAAAATATTGCATTTGGAAAAATGTGGTAATAAATAATTATTGATTCCTAAACTAAATTAATATATATATTTATATTAATATTCTGGAAATGTTTTTTCTATTTTGCACACACACACACAAACAAACCTCATCAATATATCACATTTTTGATCAAGAATAACCCATGCGATGCTACGCACAATAGTGACGAATTCCTTTTAACATCATTTAAAATTTTTGATCTTTGGCACACTGCATAAATTGTTTACCTTTGCCAGGAAATTTCAATATGTAATCATTTTAACGATAATCTACATACAGATACTGTACTTCTGGGAGAGTTACATCAAAATATCTAATACAAATGCAAATCTAAGGTATGGGCGATAGTGACGAACGTCATTAATTAACAATTAATAAGATATATTGGATGCGAGATTCTATATTTGATATGGAAATAAATTAAATGAATGATTGAATGAAATTTATATTATTGTCTTATTTAGTTATGTGTGGGATATTTTTGATCACAGTATAACTTAAACTAATTAAATTATTAATTCATAATAGGTACTTAATGTAAATTATGTTTTTCCTTTTGAATGACACGTTGTTTATAATATTGTGTACACATCGACGAAAATAAAATACAAATAAAAAACTCTCAACAAATGATTAATTAATATTATTTGTGATATTATTTACTACTACTACTATTTTACTATATATACTTACAATTACTGGGGATGGAATTAAAAGCTATAGGTGTGGTTAAACACTACTCCAACACGCATATCTCCATCCGAAACCTTTTCTGTTGCTAACGTGCATGTTTTCAATTGCTATCCTGCGGCGAATTTCCTCTTCAATATCAATTGGCAATTGATCTACTTAACCCACGGCTAGTTATTTGTCATTCATATATAGCTATAACCTGTTACAGGTCGTTTCACTATCGGTAACCTACGGTCGCGTTCAGTTGCAACTGTCTTTGCAACAATATGCTATACATCCATTAATATCTACCGACATATTTCTGGCTGCAGTAAAACTCTTTTAATAACACATTGTTCTTGCGATGCATTCAATAGATTTATCTTATTTTTATAATTTTTAATGAATTTACCAAGCGTTCTCTATCTTGGCAGTTTTAATTTAATTATTAAATTTATCCTTTTTAATTATATACACCACAAATTGTTGCAAATTAACGTCATTCTTGGTTCATTATTAACTTATGGTATAGACTAGAGTTATTCAAAACCTCGACATCACCATTTTCTAAGCCCAAATGTATATTCATATAGAGAGGAGTGTATGATATGGTTAACTAGACCGAATGTGAGGATCATAAATGTTAAAATTGTATAGGACGATCTTTTCAGACAAATAATAGAGACTTCCAACAATAAATTTTGATTATGGAAGCCAAAATCGGCGATATACTGTTCCATGGCTCGTACACACTTCTCTGTCGGTAATGTTTGCATCATCATCACATATAAATTACGTGATTATTAAGTATAGGCTGTTTTGATAAATTTTTAAAAATTGAAATGAAATGTGTATTTAAAATAAATAAATTATTGAATTTCTCAAGAAAACAGATCATTTTCATTTTATTTATTATTTATTTTATTTTAAGCAAACGAAAATAAATATACATTTCGTTCTTTGTATACTTTTAATAATAATATAATAATTTAATTATGTACGTCAGCGAGTATTTATTTAATTTTATGCAATCATCATCTGCTAATTAATGTCATATATCAAAAGAACATTTGTTTGCATTTCATCTTCTGAAGATTCTCAATTATATATTTAGTACTTTTATTATAACTTAAAACAATAATAGATAATTTAATTATTTAATTTCACATCATTTCAATAAACAATGTAAACAAATATATAAAATTTATATTTAAAATAACATTTCTTTCTCATATGTAAATCAGTAAATTTGAGTGTTTGCAATAGTTTTGATCGATATTTTTAGTGTACAATGAATTGAGGTTTTATATATGCGACGCTGAGATAATCTCATGATTATCTATCTAGAATTAGATAAGAAAATTATCTATATAAGAGTTTTCTATCAATTTCTATATAATATTGCTATTGCAATTTAAGTGTTGTGTCATGAAAATATGTAACATAATATTGCTGGTGTGATTGTGCGTTTGCTCAATTAAGTGATTTGTATATAGTGTCCTCGGATAGTGATGTTTATTGCAATCATTTGCTTCCGACATTTAGAATAGACAATATTAAATTGAAGTTAAACCTATGAATTTTATAATTTTCTTGTTCAATGAAGTGTAATGTATAGAAAAAATTTTCCACAGTATAAATGATGCAAATACACCATCCATATCCGATCATGAAATACAATATAAATATAAAACTGTACAAACTGGTTCGGCTCTGATACCATATCGAGGTGCAACCGTACATGTTAGTCCAGATCATAACCAAACCAGAGCATTTATTACAAAAATCGATACAACGGTAAGATAAAATCTATATGAAGTTAAAAATATTACCATCCATTACTTTTAATTATGTTTTGAAAAAGTTAATTTTCATTATTTTATATTATATGGTACTGGGCGCACACTCGCACACACATCTGCTACACATATATAGATAATAAATCCACGTAAACGTAAATTTGGTAATAATAATAATAATAATGGTGGTCGTGGTGGTAAATTATTAAATAGAAATAATAATCATCATCATCATCATCAACAATTACAACAAAATCGTAATTATCATGAACGTCAATTACAACGAAAATCATCAACACCATGTGTAAAATGTCCAGTCGAACAAATTTTAATAGCTCAAAAACGTTTAGATGGTGTACTAATTGAACCGCCCGCAGCATTATCATGTTCAACAAATCAACCATTTTCAAAATCATTATTTGAAATTGAAACATTATTTGGACCAAAATTTATGTTTATATTACCACAAGGTAGCCACACATTTATTGGTAAAATAAAAAATAAACGAAATTCAATGGTGTCGGCATCATCATCATCATCGGATATTGAAGAATTCAAAACATGTTTATTAAAATATAAAGTTGTGGTTAGACAATGTCCAAAATATCGTACAAAAAATCGTCAATTAAAAGTAAAATGTGATTTGGGTAATATTTGGGGTTCAAAATGTACATTTGTGTGTCGTAATAAAGGCGCTCAATTAAATCATCGTAATCCAATAATATGCAATGATGATTTGGAATGGATTGGTGTCGAACCAATGTGTCAATATACACGTCATGATAATGGTAATCAATAAAATAATAATATTATTAAAAATACTAACTCATAATTTTTGTAATAGTTATAATTTTTATTATAAATATTTATATTGTGATACATTAATTACATGTGTGTAGATATTACGACCGGTACACATAATCATCATGTGCATCGTAATAATGATGGACGCGACGATGATGGTAATGAAATTGAGAAATTAATAAAAAATACATCATTGGTATCGGCATCGCGACCCAGCCCATCATCATCATCATCCGCCTGTGAATTACCGGTGCCACCAGAAAATGGAAAATTTTTATGTGAAATAAATGATATTAATAAAAATAATAATCAATTGAGTACACCGTCCGGCAGTATATGTCGTGTTAATTGTGCCAGCAATTATGAGATACCAAATTATTTACAATTTTATACAAATTTTTATTGTGAACATGGCCAATGGAATTCGACAATGTTTGATTTTTGTCAAAAAAAATAATACGATATTAATTATTTTTTTTTTAATAATTTAATAAATTGTTGTTATTATATTGTATTGCCTTATAACAAAATCATTTATTTATAATTATTGTACGTATTATTATTAATTATTTATTATATGATTTTATTATTCGAATAAATTATTTAAAAATTGCAAATACAAAATATAATGTCGCGCTATAAATTGGCTCTTGTACAAGCAAAAATAGTTTTTACATTATTTTATATAGTATTTTAAGATTTAATAAATCGTTTAAAACAACATCTTAATCCGCTATATTATTGTTGTTATATCTTAAAAAAATGTATTAGAATTTAATTTAAAATTATGGCATATTTTGAAAAACTATATTGGTAGAGGCTTTGAACAAAGTGTAAATAAACTAAAATTGATGTTACAATCAAACGGTGAAAATAGGATTGGGAATGGGACACACTATGCTTGTGGAGGTGTGTGGAAAGTTGAATCCATAGGGTTAAAGGAAAGTGCTCCTTTGCAGAGTAATATAAATTAATGATGATAATGATGATGTGATGGGAAAGAAGCAATTAATACCAGAAAAATTCACAGATAAATTGTAAATAATAGACAAATTTAAAGAATTAAAAAATATAAAATTAAACAATGATTTTTTGGTTACATTCATAAACACCTGTGCGTGTTGATTAATAACAATGTAGAGTAATGTAGCAATGGTTTGATTTTGAATGAGTTGAATTCACCTTGATATAACATGTCTACTATGATGATATTTATAAATAATATTATAAAACACCTGCAGATAATTTCCTCGCATTGCAGTGGTAGTTCGTATACAAGGAATGAAGTAAATTATAAATATATATATAGAGAATTCAGTAAATTTCAGTATTTACACGCTGGTCTAATCAACCCACATTGTGTTTTCCTTGCCTCGTTCTATTGGTGGATTAATTACCCACACATACACCACTATGTCAACGTTCTCACGATACGTATCCCATATGTGCGAGTGAGTATTTAATAATTCACTATAATTATGTTCACTTAAATAGATGGTTAAAAATGTTTAACATAAATTAAAGCAATTTTTATTGCTACCGCACAGTCATCCATAAGTATCACAACAGCACGTCTTGTAACTTATGTGGAGATACAATTAAGAAAATATATGATATAAAAAAAATGCTTAAAAATTAATAAATTATTACTATTTTAAATCGGTAAATTGTGTTTAAATTTTTGTTATTACATTTATTAAAAATTAAAAAAAAAAAAAAATCATATTTCGTTTAAATTAAAAATTATTTCCATTATTTAAAAAATAAAAAAAAATTAAATAACCTTACATTATTTTTACGTTTATACTTTGATACAAGTTTAATTAAACAAAAAAAAAAAAAAAAAAGGCTCAATTCAATTAATTAATTAATTAACTAATTAATTAATACATTTTCAATTCGTTAATTCCATTTTAAATCTTAAAAAATTAACGATAATTATTCAATTTTCTTTTTTCTTTTTCCTTTTTTAAATTCTTTTTCCTTTTTCTTTTTTATTTTTAATATTATTTTTTAATTTTTTTCTTTAATTAATAATAACAAATTTAGTATAAAAAAAAATGTTTATAAAATATCATAATATAAATCCAATAATTAAAAATAAAATTAAAAATATATTGCATTAAAAATAAGACGGAAAAAATATAGTTGCTGTGAAAGAGCAAACAACAACAAAAAAATAACTAATTTTTTTTATAACCATTAATTAAGGGTTTAGTTGTTGTTGTTGATGATAATGATGATTTAGGTGATGTTGATGGTGACGGTGATGTTGATGGTGATGATTTTATAGATGTAAATATTGGTTGTGGTGATGTTTCTTGTAAAGATGATGTTGATGATGTTGATGATGTCGATGATGAAGATGACAGATCATCTTCTTCTATATATGGAATTAATTGAATGTTTTTTTTTTTTTTGTATTGGTTTTAAATTAACAACAATTAAATTTTTAAACAACAACAAAAATACATATAAAATTGATTTGTTAATTTCGATCATATTCAATGGAAAAATAAAATAACACTAAAAAACAATTACTACACCAATCAATCAATTCTACGTGTGTATTGATATTCGCCGAATGATAATATAAATAATATTTGAGATTAATTAATTATTTATTGCTTTTTTTTTGTTTTTATTTTATGCTTGTAAATTTAGTTTTCATTTTACTAATATTTTCATGCACACTCACACTTCGGTTCATCTCTAAATTAATTTATCTAAAATAATTATGAAGATAATAATAAATGCATCTATTATCTTTTATATAAATAAATTATAAAGGTTATAGACTTATGCGCGCATATGGTTTCAATCAATATCACAATTCAACCCTAATGGTGGAACAAGCTGGCAAAGCAACAACAATGTTATTAAGATTCAATAGAATGAGATCTGTGTGTATAGGTGCATAGGGCATAAAACAACTAAACAGACGGAACAATTGAAAGAGCATCAAAGGTTGGCATTGTCATCATGAATATATATGCGCTCGATAAATAGATGGTAGACATAAAATTTAAATTCAGTAGGAGACACCCGATTACATCCAAATATAAATACTGATATGCAAAATAAACAAATTGGATTCAAGGTGTTCCATTGTAAAGATAAAAATCCAAAATAACAACATTATTTTGTCGTAAATTCTCTTTATCTTCTTCTTTGCTTTATAATCAAAGAAGATTTAACATGGCATTTAAAATCTTTAAATATATTATATAATGATTATTTTATGAATTATTAAATTGTCATTTGACTATTTCTGTTTTGTGTTGTTAGCCCATCGCATTTAGTATCTTAATTTTTGTATATTTGTTGAACAATATTGCAACTATATGTCTTTGATATTATGGAATACAAACAAAAAAAAGGGATTGTCTTAGCATTGACAAAAAAAAAATGGAATAATAGGAGATCGTGAAGCAATCACATGGATTGATTGATATTGATTTTTGAAAGATGTAATATAAATTCTTAAGTATTTTTTACGAAACGACTGCGACGAGTACAATAACACAAATTTGATTTTATTCAATTGAAGGAGTAATGGTGCCGATACCGATGACTATAAATATTTAGGCACGGATATTCTTCCATTATTTACGTGACAATAGATGCAAATTTATTAATTAACAACAATAAGTGTTTCGATACATAAAAAATGATTTATACTAAGACTTGACTAGTTTTAACTGGTTTAGTAGCAAATCCATCAATTAGATTTTACAAAAATTCATTTGTTTAATATAATTACTAATTAATTAATATAATTTTAATATATATTTAAAATTATTTTAGATAAATTAATTTTATCTTCTTATAAATAAATAGTATCTGAACCGAACGGCGGCACACATCGGAATATTATTGTGATTATAAATTATTTTTATATAATATTTTTTTCGTTCTTATAATCAGTATTTTTTACACAGAAAAATTAATATAAACACAGCCTAAGCGTAGTAAGCAGTTACATTTTTTGTACATATGACTAGTTTTTATTTGTGTAGACTAATGAGAATGAGAATGAGAATGACTATATAAATGTTACTAAAATATATGTGCAGAAGGAGAGAGATTACAATTAAGAAGATGTGATGTAAATTCTTGTATAGAATTTATACACTTTTGTTTGGGTAAATTAATATTGTAATTTATATAGAATTTATTATTCGTTGAAAAATAAATTGTTTTGTAATTGACTGACTGTAACAATGTAGTGCAAAATCCGGAAAAATTTATAATCACAAAATATTTCCATTCGATATGAAAACTTATTAACTAATTTATTTATCTTTCTTTTTATTCTAATTATTATTTTCTATATATAAGAGGAATTCGAATTTTGGAATGATTTGTTTTTGCTGATACACATATGCGCACACACATTTGTAAAAACATATTTATAATATTAAATTAAATTATATACTAAAAATTGCAAATAAGCTATTAATTGGTTTGCTTTTTTTTATCTTCAGTTAACAAAACAAAATATAAAACTAAAAATACACACACATTTTTAAACTAAATCTAAAATCTTATAATTTCAATTTTCATTTTAATACTTTTTTTTTCTTCGTTTGCTATTGATTTAATTAATTTTATTTTAGTATTATTAAACACTAAATGGTTTAATTTTCTTTTTTTTTCTGTAATTATAACACACACAAAACCAAACAATTACAGATATTGTAAGAAATTACAACAGAACAAATAACATTTATAGTATTAGTTTTTGTTAATTACATTTTAAATTGAAATTAAAATGTTTTTTCTTTTAATTTTATTGGTTAACGTAAAAATAAACAAATATATTAATATATTGTAGCACGCTCGCACACACACACACACACACACACATCCATAAATATAAAAACATTTATGTTGTTGTTATTTTGTTATTATAATTCTTAGTATTTTTATTATTGTGAAGATACATTCGAAACTCGTTCAATTATAACATTAATACCTTCATCACGTTGTGTTTCCAATTCTTTTAATACGAAATCACGTAATGCAGTATAGGCACGTTTTAAATGACTGTTATGTATGACTTTATGAAAATTACCAGGAACTTTTCCTAAAAATATATATAAAAAAAAAAGTGATAATTGGTTGGATAGAAATCATTGTATCTTAATTATTTATAACAGAACTATTATATACAACTCTGATTACAATTAATCAAAAACTAGTGATTTAAAAGACAACGTTCGTGATCTACAAGTATTTCTTAACAATCAGGGTTTTGATGCAAATGACTTAACCGGATCATAGTTATAGGGATAAGCACGACAAAAAAAAAAGAACCATAGATGGATGAGCTGATGCAAAGTGATTGTGGTTGACATTATGAAAAGTGAAGCTACCAATTAATCCAAATAAAATACAGGCAATGTACTGCATTCATCAGAGAAGACGGAGGAAGAATAATATTGTCGCTGAGGAAACAGTAGTTAAACAGAAACTATTTCATATAAAAACGAATCCATCAATGGCAGCAATGGAAAAGTAATTGAAGTCACTCTACTATATGCTGAAAAGTTTCTATCCCTATATACGTAAGAAATTTAACTTCATGAAAATTTATACTGATTAAATTCCACAATTGGTGGATCCCTAGGGCGGAATGGAATCTACAATGTAAATGTTTAACAAATAATACTCAGAATTATACACTGTCGTCTAAAAAATGCCGCAGCGACACCAGGAATTTGTATACATCTTTCATTACATGTTGGCGGTGGTGATGCACAACCTGGCTATTCGATCAAATCGACGGCGACCAAAATTAAGTAAAGAAATAAAATAAATATTAAGTAATTTCAAACTACTTTACGACTGTCGATGGTGCCTATAAATAAATTAACGTAATGGGTCACTTGGAGGCTAACACATTTCCAGCACTATCCGTGCAATTAGTCATCTAATATATAATAATATAAGTTCCATTAGTTTTCGATGGTGACGGACGTCAGTAAGGCAGTGCTGGATCCACTTGAATTGATTCACGATCATTTTTAAAATGTTTATGCTATTCACACGCATGTCTTTTTAAATTCGATGCTACTACTGACATGATAAAAATTGTTTAGAATTTTTCCTATTGAAAATTATCATTACCATGGAAAATTTAATCATAAAAACAATGGAATTAATAAAAAATATCTATAGAAAAATATTTGCAGATCAATTGGTGAATTGTTATACTATATTCAATTATGAACTAAGTTACCATTTTGGCTGCAATCTTAGATGTAATACTATCGATACCAATGATAATCAATTAGGTGGTATAGGTGAAACGAAAAAGGATTTAATTGGTGATCGCCTAATTAACAACATCTATCGAAATATTTAAATAATTCTAATAAATATACTAATATAAAATTATAATATAAAAAACGTACCATATTCCATTTCAATTTTAGCTGTATTTAAACGTTTTGATAATGATTCAGGTGTTTCTGTTTTACGTTGATTTAAACGTCGTTCCAGTTCTTCTAACGACGGCGGATTTATAAAAATCAATATTGGATTTAAATCTGAATTACGTATTTGTTTAACACCTTCAATTTCGATATCCAATACACAAACCTTTCCCTGATTTTGTACACATTTAACTGCTTGTTTGCTATAGATATACACCACCGCAAACACAAACACAAATAGAATAATTAATTATGTGTTCTTAAAACATTAACATATTAAAATCATATATAAAATTGTATTTATAGAATTTATATAAAATCAAGTTGCTAAAAATGAAAAATTAACACTGTACAAAGGTAAACTAAACTACAAAGTACTCCTTTACCTTAGAAAATAATTAATATATTCGAACAATGCCTTGGGAGTTTAGCATTATCACATAGGACAACTGGGCAAAGTGTTTGCAAATCGTTGAGCAACCAGGATTTATGTGATTATATGAATAGTTCATATATATATGAAAATGCTGGTATAGTTTAACAGAAATGGGATTACATAGGTCACTTTTTAACTTAAATATTTACATTATTTACATATTTCTGGAAATTTGCTATACCAGAATTTGGTCATATCATTTAACCTATTTCCTTCATATTGGGTATGCACGTATGTGTGTGCTTTTTTTATATTCCATTTGGTGGTGGCGCGAATTATTGTAATTTTTTGATCATATATTTTGTGTCTATATTTAAAAACATACCTTGTCCCATACATATTTCCACTGAATGTAGCTGTTTCTAAAAATTCATTTTGTTCAATAGCTTTTTGCATTTCTTCAACCGATACGAAATTATAGTGAACACCATTTTCTTCACCAGGACGTGGTTTTCGTGTTGTATGTGATACGCTATTTTTTGATGTTTATAAAAATTATATATAAATTAAATAATAATTACAAATATATTGTTTCAATATTACCTAAATCCAAATGTGTCCGGAAATTCTATAAATAATTTTTTCAATAGTGTACTTTTTCCAGACCCAGACGGTCCACATAAAACCAAAGGACGCGGTCCTTGTTTTACCATATTTGTGGAATAAACTTTATTGGAAAAAAATATAAAAAAAATTAGAATAATTTGTTTAAAATTAGTAATTAATTTAATTAACAAACATTAAATTTTTATATTATGTTTTTGATCAAATAAGCAATTATCAAACAAATGTTATATTAATTGTTTTAGTTAAATCAATATCAATGATAGGCGAGCATGCAATAAAAAAACAACCATAAAAATATCATCATCAAGTCTTATTACAACGGGTGGGGGTAGACAAATGGCATTAGAGTTTATAACAAGCCATCAAATGATCAGAAAATTATTTTTACATTACCACAGCCTCACATCTAATTGTTGTTGTTCCATCTATTTTATTTATATATATATTTGAATCGATCGACACACAAAATCTAAAGGAAATGTAATTAAATGTTGACAGTTTGTTATAAAGATCGCGGCTCACAATACATCAAATAATCAGCAGCTAATTTAGATTTACGGCCAGATCACCAGATCCATATATTAGCGACAACCATTTCGGTTATGTGTCGGACAGAAGGTTTACAATAAAACATACTATAAATATGCATTACATAATCGTGAATTATTTCTAATAATATACATTTCTATAATAAATAATAAAAGAGATAAGAAGAAACATATATTGTACAAAATTTAATAAAAAAAAGCAAATTTTATCACATTCTTCTTTATTACCACACAATTGAAATAAAATTAAATAAAATTATGTATTAAATCTGTACACGGACAGGGTGTTCGTAATAAATTGAGAAAACTGATTACGATATTCTTAATGGGCGCATAAAGATATATTTTTCTGGAATAATTAATGTAAGGAAAAAAAAATGTGCAGCGAACTAAATTTTCCCAAAAACACTGGCTTTTATGATCATATAGATTTTTTCAAAAACGTTTAATGCGTTCACGCGAAACACTACGCCACCTTATTCCTATAGGTTTTTGTATTTTTCAAGTTAGTGCTATTAATTTTTAAAATTTCATATATGTATTATCTTTCAAGGCGATAATTCAAGATGATAATTTTGTTATAAGTAACTTTATATGTAATACACACACTTGATCGCTATGTATGGGATCAAGTGTGTACACAATAATAAAAAAATAATAGGAAGTATAATCATATAATAAAAAGATTATTTATGATTAAAGTTTATGATTAAAAGAGAAAAAAAAAACAATTAAATACAGCGCAGATACAAAATTTTATTCGTGCACATAATTTATTATTAAGATTTATCTTGATTTTAGAATAGAATTATCTATAGATAAAGATAAATTTAATGGATGTATATATTTTTATCTTTATGTGTGGCTTTGATTATTTTTAACGTTAACAAATATATAAACAAATTCTAAGAGTTTTCGGTGAATCGACACGCCAAGAGGTTAGTTAACATAAACGATAATTCCTATATGGAACCTGGTTATTGCTCCCAACTTATTTCAAAGATTGTTTGTATGTATGTTTATATAAAAGGATTAACTATATGTGTGATATGATTTGATCCAAGACTGTCACTTAACTATACGTGCATTTACTGAAACGATAAGAATTAACAAAGAAGGAAAATTTTATATAACAATTTTAACATGGAAAAAGTGTATGTGAAAATGATGTCTAAAATTGTATTATGAGTCACAATATGTTCCTATAGCCAAATATAACATTCCAGTACGTTATTTGCCTGACCTGGGCACCATATAACTATTAATATTAAAAAAAATTGAAATGTATCAAGTTTGTTGTCAATTTTAATTAATCCACAAGGTTATCCAAAAAATTAACGGCTAGCTTTATATTGTTTTAAAATATTAAATCTCAGTGTAATTGATATATATTTTTTAGCTGTCCATTATTAATAATGAAATTTTGATCTATATAACATCACACCAATTATACGGTTCGATTATTGTTTTTCAAAATAATAATAACCGATTATTTCACATGTTTTGTAATTGTGTTGTACGGGTATCCTTCCTCTCATATTGTTATCCATTTGGATAAGCTTGTAGCGATATATAATAAATATAGTCTGTGTATTTTTGAAAATGTATATGCGAATCATTTCATAAATGTGTTATTAAATGAATATGAAAATATTATTTTTATAATTTTAATTACAAAAATTAACGATAAGATAAACTTGGACGTTATTATGTATTGTATAAAGCAATAATTATAGGACTATTAGGAACATATGTTTCTATTGCCATCATAACACTATACGATTACGTATTATATTCTAATAATAGTTAATAACCCCCGATTTTTTTCCAAATTATATTTATTATTTATATAGTCTTCGACTTTTCAAAAAAAAACATAGATTATATAGAAACTAAACTTATAAATAATAATAAATAACCCAATTATTAGCTCAAAATACACATTACATTACACTAATTTTAACTATTAAATGTACAATACAATTTTCAATATTAATACGCATTTCATTATAATTGTTTAATGATTGTATGGGTGCGAATATTTATCAGAATAAAATGAAATGTATGTTAATGTGATCGTGATCAATTGAATTTGAATGTTATCCACTTAAATATTTATTATATATAGATAAAAAATAAAAAATATACCACTCTCTGCTTTTGCTTTAATAGTTGATTGCACTCTGTTTTCTGTATTATTGTATATTCAATTTATATTTTACTCGTAATAAACAAACAACAATAACAAAATGTTGAAAATAAATACTAATTTTATAATTATAAATAAAATATATTGTAAAAATTGTAAATAAAAACATGCGAAATAATTTGAAAATAAACATACACCTATGCATTGAACGCGTATACAGATAAAATATATGTGAGAAAAAATACTGCCACTATCAAAAACTAATCATTTCCATTGGAAAAAAATTAACTAATACAAATTCTTTGTACAACAAAATTTCAAATCAAATCAAAGAAACGCAAATATTCTCATGAGTAACGATTAATTTTAGATAGCGACAGTATATAATATCGTTTAAAATAAATAATATGACGTTGTAAAACATTTAGATTGGAAAAATTTTGGGTAATAATAATAAAAATATTTAAATATGGATATATGACGATATTTTTTTCTATGATTAAAATATACCATACCATAAATAAATTATTAACTACACTCACATTTCACTAATTTTGTTTACAAAATAATACTATAAAATTATAATTATAAAGGAACGCACTCTGTATCTATATTAAAAATATAAAAATAATATAAATTATAGTTAAAAAAATTATAAAAATAATATTTAATAATAAAAAAAAATCATTTTTCATATCAATTAATAGCAAAAAAAGTGAAAATATTTACTTAAAAATTAATCAATTGTAAAAATTTAGTATATTCACGTGAAACACCATATAATAATTGGAAAAGAAAAGGCTATAACCACTCGATTGTATTGTTAAACAAATATAAAAACAATATAGAGGAGCAATACTCAAGAGTTCTACGTCATCATTGAGTGTGATACGATCACGATGGATAACCATCGATTCGATATATTAATCGTTGAATGTTTAAATTCTAAATTTCAAGTTAATCGAATAAATGATACAATAGCAAGTCTATTGGGATAATTTAACTCCCAAGAGCACACGCAGAAGGAGTGGACGTAATTTCACCTACTTTTACCACTTCTATTAACTTATGATTAAATGCAAAAGTTCTATATTTCAAAGCAAACGAATAAATGATACAATAGCAATTCTATTGGGATAATTTGACTCCCATGGGAGCACCTAAAAGAACGTATACCACTATAGTGTGAGTGCAGCAATGACTTACAATTCAAATAGTTTGGTATAAAAGATTCAATAGGGCACAACCTAATACACCTATTACATAAGACAGCAAAAACATTCCTTATATGTGTGTGTGGCATCAGTGAAAGAATAAAAAAGGAAAAAAATCCGAGAAAATCTTCCAGAAATTGCGTCACTGCTGAAAATACAGAAAAAAACAATAAAATATCAACACAATATATATAAGAAAAAATTAATATCAAAGGCGGAATGGTCATGGAGCCCATGTAACAAACATTAAGGGTTAAGAATATCTACAGAATTTGAGGTAGTTGAGGTTCATCCCAAACTAATCAAAAATCAACATAAAAATAAATAGGAACAGCCTTACAGTAATGCTTACATCTCGGCTCTATAGAGATAAATGATGAATCCAGATTTTGTATTCTAAAAAGATCTACTCAAAAAACTGCGTAGCAAAAGAATAGATAAACTACTGCTTCGGCGGAAGTGTCCCCATTGAATTTATCTGAAAATTTATTAAACAATCGGATCCATAGAGTAATACGAGGATGGAAAATACTACTAAGCTTAACAGATACTATATAAATATATATATATAGATCAGTTCAATTTAGGCACATTGTAGTATTTTAAATGATTAATAAACTATATCATTTAAAACCGTACAATAAAGTGAACTACTAAAAAAACTAATAAACAATAACAAAAATTACTTTGTTGTGAGTTACTGTACACTGTGACAAAAATTAAAAAAAATAAATATTATAATTTTATCGGTTTATGTCTGAACTAACGAAATGCTAAACGTCAACTGCTAATAAATAAACGTACACAACATTAAATTGATAAGAAAAATGTGAAGAGAAAAATAAAATTGAAAAACAAATAAAAAAAACAAAAAAAAAAAACTAAATAAATAAATAACAAATATTAATTTACGTCAATTTAATATAATTACACTATTTATTTATCCATTTACATTTATATTCTACTAAATAAATACAAATTTAATTTACTGATAATTTTGGTTGTTAAACTCACCCTTTCCGAAAACGGTGATCAACGTAAACATTCTACTTTTTTTTTTTTTATGGAATTAGTAAAATTGGAAGTAAAAGTATTTTATTTATAAAAAATAAAAGAAAATTACACTATAATTTAATTTATTATTAAATTTTCTTTTCAAAAAATAAAGTGTGCCAATGTGTGCTTGTGTGTGTGTGTGTTTGCGTGTGCGAACGATGTTAGACGGACAACAGGAAGAAAAGAAAATATATTATATTAAGAAAAAAGAAATTGCGTGCTATATAAATTTAATTTTTTTTTTTTTTTTTGTTAATTAAAACGCGTCAATAAAATTCATAGAAAAAATAATTAAAATTAAAGAAAACAAAAAACATAATAAAATCAAATAAAACAATACATAACCAAACCAAAATTAATAATTACCTTTTTTCACACAAATATTATTTATTTTAATATATAAATTTAATTTATTTGTATTACAAATTGTAGTTTTAACAAAATTAAAATATATATTCATACGGACGCCGAACAGAACAACAGAACAATTTATTTTTTATAGAAAAATAAAATTCCTTTGCTATTTTATTTTATTTTATTGTTATTATTAAAATATAAACACGTTTTTCTTCTGCGAAACCGCTTTCAATACTGAATGACTGAATGAGAATTGACAGTCGCTTTGGCGTCAGCGGCTTCATATTGCCGCTTATTTGAGTAAAATAATGCAAACGTACTCACAACTCATATTTTTATATTTTTGGGGGGCTTTCACGTTTTAAAATGAATGACAACAAAAAATAGCTTTCACTACAAAAATTAGTATTTATATATTCTACATTAAAATAATACTTGTAACAAACTTAAGTAATATGAATAATGTGTAGTAGAATGACATTTAGTATTTTATTGTATTCATAACCTACTTCATGCGATAAAAAATATGAAAAAAGATTATGAAAGTTAAAAACTAACTAGCTTTCATTTATGCAAAAATGATATTTACATATTATGTAAGTTATATGATATTGAAAGTATATTTAACTTTGATATTTTTGATGAAAAAGTAAAAGAATATTACATTGTGAAAGCCCCTTTATTCAATATATTCATACATAATGAAATTGTGTATTGAGAAATGTATTTTATTTGTAGATTTGTTGGTGCTGATTTCATTTCAGTGGATTTTATATTTATCACATAGTTAAACTTAATAATGTTCATATATTACTTTTCATACACTGACATCTATACACAATTTTTACGACTATCATGAGTAAACTTTCTGCTCATCTCTACTCTTCACTGCAGTCTTCTTACTTCATTTGATGTTGCATTTATGCAATTTACATTACATTTGGTGATGGTTTCAAATTGTATTGATAAGAAAATTAATAATGTGTGTGCAGACAAAAATCCATGATGGCTGATGGAATTTAACACACACACATATACATATGCAACACACATCTTCTATCGTTTTATTATTAATTTTTACACTCCTACGCTGATTTTGGATTAAATAAAATAGAATTAAATTATAAATAATTAGGTAACTTATTTTAAAATACAAATACAATATTCACATTGACGAATTTCTATATTTTTTATATACAATTAAATTGAAATAAAATTTAAGAAAATATTTTTTTTTATTCAATAGATTTTTTACATAAAAAAGAAAGGTTTTTTTCCTGTATCAAAAAATGGCAGAGTATTTCTGTGTCTAAAACAACAAAAGAACAGCCAATAATTTAGGATTTTGAAAACCAAATATTAACAATATACGTAAAATACGATTAAATAAAATTAATTAATAAATTACAATTAATCCTGAAAAGCAGAACAAAATTAATATCTTGCTTTCGTGACGGCATGATGTTGGTGTTTACGTGGTTAAATGTTGATGATGCCAAATTATTTCACATATTTGGTTATAGGTAAGTTTAATTACAATTTTAATTGTTTATATTTTTATAATAACTACCATACTTTTTACAAAAAAGGTACACCTAAATCAGGATGAAGTATTAAATAATATGATTTTAAGTTTAGATTTATGTATAATGATATTTGGCAAATATTTTCATGAGTATATTCATGACGTGACGTCTAGACCACTTTCGTTTTTCATATATTTTAATAATTGTTTCCCATAATAATTGATCTACAGATCTATAGTATAAAAAGTATAAGTAATAATGAGGGTAAGTGGACAGATATATGAACAATACCATAATAAATAGAAATAATATGATGTAACCTATTTAATGAAAAAAAAGCGTTGTTTTTTTAGTTTCTTGTGTGATATATTAATCGCAATGATAGCGCTTGACAATTTATAATAATGTCCATGTCGTATTTCAACAAATATTTGTGTGGCTGTGGATTGTTTTGTGTTTATTTATAACATTCACTAAGTTTCATTTCATGAATTCAATTCTTCACTTACAAAAATAATTAATTTCAGCAAAATTGGTTGAGAAATAATATTAAGAAAATATAAAATTATTCCAGAATTTCATTAGTAAACATTTTTATAATATCGTTCGTTTTACAATTTCATATATACGTCCTTTTTTTTTTTACTATCACCAACATCATCATCAATGAAAATTTAATTATTTATGAGTAGAGCGGATAGCTGCATTTTATAAAAATGTATTGATGGTTAACGACGCGTAATTCTTTAATATTTTTTGCTCGCGAATTTTTTTTCTTAAAAAATTAATTAAAAATACAAAAAGTAACTATTTGTAATTGTGTTAATGATTTCTATAAAATATAATTAGTTAAGTGTTAAAATTTAATGTTTTTTTTTCATTTTTCGGGTAAGAAAGTGTTTAAAAATGTAATTTATAATTTATGCGCATAATTTCATAACTAATGGAAAAATAAAAACCATCAATACATCGGCGTCATAGTTGTGTTATTTCTTGTAGTGTGTGTGTGTAGACACAAAAATCCATGATGGCTGCTGGCGAGGCGATGGTTGCGTTGAATTTAACACACACACACACACATACATATGCAACACACATCGATTAGGTTTTACATTTAAATTTGCTTTTTTTTGTTTTTTTTTTGTTTTTTTTTTTTTTTTTTCATTCAATCGTTTTATTATTAATTTTACACTGCTACACTGATTTTGGATTAAATAAAATAGAATTAAATTATAAATAATTAGGTAACTTATTTTAAAATACAAATACAACATTTACATTGACGAATTTCTATACTTTTATACAAAATTAAAAGAAAATATACTGAAATAACATTTATGAAAATATTTTGTTTTTATTTAATAGATTTTTTCCTGTATCAAAAATTGGCGGTGTATTTCTGTGTCTAAAACGGCAAAAGAAACACCCAATAAGTTGGGATTTTCAATACTAAAAATGACGTCATGATGTGGCTGTAGTGTTACGTGGTTAAATTGATTGTTGATGATACTGCCGGTCACATATTTGTTGATGATACTGGCGGTCACATATTTATTTCACATATTTGGTTATTGGTAAGTTAAATTACAATTTTAATTGTTTATATTTTTTATAATAACTATTATACATTTTACAAAAAAGATACACATAAACACAAATAAACTGTTAAATAATATAATTTTTAAGTTTAGATTTAAGTATAATATAATAATACTGTGGCAAATATTTTTATGTGTATATTCATGACATGACGTCATGACGACATTCGTTTTTAGTATATTTTACAAATTGTTTCCCATATTTAAATTTGATCTATAGATCTATTGTATGTAGACAATTTCGTTCAGATTTTACAATTTTTCATATTGTTGTTTCCATTAATGCAAAAAATAACTTCTGATTATGTGGCTTGATTTTTTTTTTTATTCCTGTGAAGAAAAAGTAAAAGTAATAATGAGGGTATGTGCAGAAATGCGTGAAAAATACAAATAATATGATGTAACCTACTTAAAATTGAAACAAGTTGAAATGATTTTGTTTCTGGTTGGACTGGATTTCAATTTATTTATTTTTTTTTTTAAATTTTCATTTGTTGAATACACAACCTCGAATTGTTCTTTAACATATGTTAAAATTTCATTGCATAGCATTTGACTAATTGTTAATAATGTATTTGCAAATAAATTATCATTTTCTGGTAATGTTAATATTGATTGTGTTATACAATCAATAACTTTATTGTCATCTCGGTTGTTGTGCAGATCGAAAGTATTTGTGACGCTTTCCTTTACACCACCTATTACTTTTAATGTCACAAAATTTAATTTACTCATTATTTTTTTTTCCAAATTTGTTATCAAAATATTTTCAAAATATTTCAATTGTTGTAAAATCAATCGTTTTTGAAAACCATATAAATGACATAATTCACGAGTTTTCATGTCATCGGGTATTTCAATTACATCATTTAAATTTGGTGTATCTAAAATTGTATCAGCTAATTTATTTAATGATGTCTATAGAGCAAAAAAAAAATAAGTTTATGGAAAATTTTCATATTATTTGATATACAATATATTAATTATAAGTGATGGAAAAATTACACTTGGTGTTGGTGGTCGATTTATTGTACTTTTTTGTGTTACAATAAATTCTTCATAAGCTGATGTTCCAATATATTCAATATTATCTTGAAAATTTACGTTATATTTTGTGCTAATATCCTTTTTTTTACTAGTATTTTTTTTGGATTTTTCTTTATTTTCATTTTTTTTATTATTAATCAATTCACGTAATTTTTCATCAATTTTATTTAATTGTTTATTTTTCACTCTATAAATTATATCCGTAATTTTTTCCATAACATACATTTTAATTGCTTCATCTTTTGGTAAATCTAATGTATTCTATAGTCAGATAGATAAATAACGAATAAAATACCAATAATTGTTAATATACAGTGGACCCCCAAATAATTCGGTTTCGTACAATGCAATCAGAACATACATTTTGCAACGTGACTTTATAATGGGATTATAAAAATGACTCCAGATTTGAATTATAAAAACGGTTTCCAATAAAGTTCTGGCGATTTTATAAAAAGTACATTGTTTTGGAAGTGCTTCTAAAAAAAACGGATACATTTGAATGTTTTTCAACTAAATCTAAATCTATACATAATAAAATGGTATATTGTCCAGAATCTCATGATGATACATATTCCATCTCATAATTGATAAGATACACCGTTCCTATAAATCAATTCTTCATTACAAAAATAATTAATTTCAGCAAAATTGGTTGAGAAATAATATTCAGAAAATATTTAATTTTACCAGAATTTCATTATGAAACATTTTTATAATGTCGTTCGTTTTATAATTTCATATGTACGTCCTTTTTTTTACTATCACCATCATCATCAATAAAAAATTTAATTATTTATGAGTACAGCGCATTGCTTTTGCTTCATCTTCATTATATAAAAATGTATTGATGGTTAATGACGCGTATTTCTTTAATATTTTTTGCTCGCGAATTTTTTTTTCTTAAAAAATTAATTAAAAATACAAAAAGTAACTATTTGTAATTGTGTTAATGATTTCTATAAAATATAATTAGTTAAGTGTTAAAATTTAATGTTTTTTTTTAATTTTTCGGGTAAGAAAGTGTTTAAAAATGTAATTTATAATTTATGCGCATAATTTCATAACTAATGGGAAAAAAAAAACCATCAATTCATCGTCGTCGTATCGTTGCGTTGTTTGGTGTAGTTATTTTTCGTGTAGTGTGTGTGTGTGTAGAGACAAAAATCCATGATGGCTGATGGCGACGGCTGCATGGAATTCAACACACACATATACACGTATACGAACCATAGGTTAGATTTAATAATTTTATTTGCTTGCTTTTTTTTTCTATTCGCCATTGTTTTATTATTTTATTATTAATTTTACTTTATTTATATACACTCGCACACACACTACCAATTTTTGTTTGTATATTATGCTTTTTGTGTGTTATGTTATTTTTCTATAAATAGTAATAATGCCATTTGAAACAAAAGTTAACACTATATTATAATAGAATGAATAGTCTATAATTTCGTGCTATTATAGATTATATGAATTTCGTATACTCGCACACGGAATGTAAAACCGCATTGTAAAAGGGGGACAACTGTGAATTAAATAATTAATAATTTTTGTATATCATATAATACTTCGCCATAAGTTAGTCTATTTAAAATCTTATTAGCTTCAATTAAAACATTCATTGAGTTAATGTTCCCATCCAATTTATATAATTTATTATAAGATGATGTTACAGCTGATTTAATGTTATCAATTTTAATTTTACCATAACCTGATGTTGAATCAATTAAACCAAGGGATGAAAATTGTTGTGGTTCATATGGTAATACAATTGGTGATAAACCTCCCATATAATCAATCATATTAATGTTAATTGTTTCATCGAATTCTTTAATTTTATCAATTATATCAGTTTCGGAAATGTTACACTTTTCATTTGATAGTTTTGATATTTTGTTTTTGTTAATATTTTCAATAACTTTGTCTTCGGTTAATTTTTTGTCATCATTGATATTTGTATTTGTTGATACCAATAATAGATCATTTTGTTTATACATCTGATTGTTAATCGATTGTTTCTATAAATTAAATGGTTATACAAACATTGTACCGTCAAAATTCTGGTGTAAATTAATTTATAAACAATTATTTACCATTTTAATAAATTTTCGTATTGCATTTTGTAAAGCCAGTATAAAATTTTCAACATTTCTTGGTTTATATTTGGATTGTATTAATTTGACCAATTTCAATGTAATTTCATGTTGATTTTTTTTCCAATTTTTTTCAATTTGTTTATTTCTATGCTAAAAATACGAAAAAAAAAGAATAAAATAAAAATATTTCGTGGACGTAGTTGTTATAGATAATCAATGAAGATTAAATAGAAAAAATAGAAAAATAATACCATTATATTAATTTTTTGTAATTCTTCATATTCTAAAAGTATTTTATCATTATAACGTTGGTTCTGTTCTTTCCATAACAATTGACGATTCCAATTCTTATTTATCTATAATAGAAATTAAAATCTTACACATTGACATAGGTAAAAAAATAATAACTATTTCTAATAGATTACCTTCTCAATTGCTAATTTTGCGTTTTTGACTTTATTCAAATGTCTACGATCTTTTATTATTTTAGCATCAAATGCTAGTTTTTTTTTCAATAAAATTATTCGCCTAAAAAATTATACGGTTTTTATAATTATTAAATTAAAAAAAAATTATGAAGGACGTGACACGATACACGTCGATCACACTATACCTATTATTTCTTTCTGCCAAATTATATTGACGATCTTTATTAAATTTATCTTTTAAATTAGATTTCATTTGACGTGAAATTTTATTTTTAATTCTCATTTTTTCAACATTATCGATAATTTGATAATATTTATTTTTTAATTCCTTTAGCCTATAAACAATTATTCATTTATTTACCGGTAGTTATATAGTTCATTGTGTGAGTGCGTATGTGTTTATATATATATCACCTGTTTATACGTTTTTGTCGTGCTCGTTCCAAATTTCTACGATTTTGTTTTATTTTCATATTAATTTCTTCACGATGATAATAATTTTCTACAAATTTTTTAGCTATTGTTTCAGCAAATTCAAAATTGTGTCGATCTTTATCCTCCATTTCCTTATTCCAGAGAATTTGGTTAAATAAATAAAAAGAATTTAATACAATAATTTAAATATAATAATATTACTTTAACCGCACGTAAATTATTGACACCATCCACATATAAACGTTGTAAATATCTACGATATTCATTGAATTCTTTTAACGTACACAAAACTTCATTGTCGTCTGTAACAATTCCAATATTTTTAATTCTCTGTAAATTAGATGATTTTCGAAAATATTTTTCCATATATGGATCATGTAAAACTTCATATTTATATGAAACATCATGACAATTAGGATCGGATAAATTAAATTCAGTGCGTTGATTGTTATTAATTGTTTTCTTTGGTTCATTATTATTATTATAAATACTTTTACCACATTTATTACGACTAAAATATAATGTATCATTTGGACATTTTAACATTGGTAATTTTTTATGTAATGGTAATTGTTGCCAACCGGGCAATGCATTTTGTGGTATTGCACGTTTTGGTTTCTCTACCAATTTATAATAAATATTAAATTTTGTTTTCTTGCGTAATGTCAGTAGAGTAATTCTTTTTCTATTTGGCTTTTGTTGTTGCATAATTTTAAAAATTTATTATTAATTTTGTATACAAAAAATTTTGTTATATAATTTTTTAAATTATATTATTGTTTACTAAAATTCTAAACAGATTTTGTTTTTGTCATCGATAATTATTATAAATTATACTTACTTGGTTTTATTATAAATTTTCTCTATTATGTATAATTTTTTATCCTGTTTTATCCGTATCAATTTTAATTTAATTAACTACGAAATATTATTGTTATTGAATTAGTAAATAAAAAATATTTTCTGTTCTATAAACAATAGAAAAATATACACAATAGAATTTACAGTAAAATTCTTAAAACATAATGATACCATGTCATAATAAATTGGTATATGTATTAAAAAGTATATATATACGAAATTTAAAAGAAAAACACTGACCACCAAATGGGAAAATGAAAAGTAAAATTTTTTCTGCCTGTATTTATTGTTTTTTTTGTTTCTATATTTTGTTTATATATTCCATATAAAATCGTTTTAACTTCGCACATTTCCGTCCGGGAAAGAATACTGTAGTGTATTATATATATATATATGGTATATTTGGATGGATTTGATATATAGTTCCTACACACACAGAGAGTATTATTTAGTTAGCTATAGGGAATAGATGTGTTACGTTAAAATTCACAGAGAGAGAGTCAATCGACACTCTGTATCTATTCACAATTCACTATTGCTATTCTGTACAGAACATTTGTGAGGACATGTATTAACAAAAATAAATTCACATTTTATTAGTATTTGTTTGTGTGTGTGTGATGATGGGGATTCCATACAATAATTGTAAAACGCATGTGGTCTTGTGGCTTTCTTGTTGTGTTCTTGCGTTGAATTTCAATATTGACTGACTGTTAAGTTTACTTTACGTGTACATCATGTTTCTATATGTATATTTTTAATTTTTTCTTTGTAATAATACCATAAACTGTATGTATATAGATA
Organism: Bibio marci; assembly: GCA_910594885.2. NCBI lineage: Eukaryota > Metazoa > Arthropoda > Insecta > Diptera > Bibionidae > Bibio > Bibio marci. The sequence continues at coordinate 25,928,133 of OU343118.1, read as the reverse complement.
GAGTCATTCATAGCATGTGTATATATGTAGAGACGACGAAGTGTATTGCGTATGGTGGTGTAGTGTAGTACAATCGTGTAACATTTCATTGAAGTATATAATGTTCCGTATATATATTGTGTGTACATATGAACAACAGTAATATTTTATTTTAGTTATATCGCTCTGAACATATGATGGTATATTTTCGTTAACTATTTTTTTTTTTATATATTGTATTGTATATTTTTATTTTACACAACAATCATCATAGTATTCCGTTCTGGTTGCATCAATCGCTAAAGTTTGTGCGACGAGAGATGCGGTGCTTGGTTTTTTTTTTTCTTTTAATTTTTTGTTTATAAAATAATAATACAAAATTACTAACAACAATTTATTACAATTTTGATCGATTTCATTGATAGAAATGTTTTTTTTTTTTTTCTGTTTTCGTATATATTTTTAAATTAATAACTTATTGTTTATAAATAATATATATTGTGTGGAGAAAACAAAGTGGATTGACATTTTTTTTTTTTTTGCTTTAACTCAAAATCATATATATATTCATGAACTTGAACTGTTTTAGATAAACTATTTTTTGTAATTATAAATATATATTACTTATATTTATTATACGACAGTGTTTTGTTAGATTTTTGTGGTGATATATATAATTATTTTGTTTTTGCTTAAATAAAATATTAAAATAATGTGAATCATAAATGTAAAAATATAAAGAAATTCGTATTATATTTATGTGATAACAAAATATATAGATAAAATATTTAATATTACATTCGTCCAACATTTTAGAATTGAATTTAGTTACAAAAGTTAAATGTACAATGTAACAAAACTCTATTCTATTTTTTTTTTTTTTTGACGTTGTTAATCATTTATTTAATTAATTATTATATTTATTTTCTTTTTTTTTTACTAAATACAAATAATAAAATAAAAGATATAAAATTTATATTATATTAAATAATTCAAAAACAAAACAAACTTATGCAAAAAAATCAATAAAATATATACCACACACAAAACAGAAATAAATCCATACAAGATACAATAATAAAAAAGTTCTATATAAATAATATAATAACTTTTGTAGGGTGAACCGGTTTCCTGATACACAACCCGTTCAATTTTATTGTTTATATATTTTATATGAAATAGATAATTTAAAAATAGTATTCTTCTTTTTAACTATAATGAAATTATTAATTTTATTTTCCCCATTTGGTTTGATGGTTGTTGTTGTTGTTGTTGTTGGGCAATTATTGAACACACCGAAAAAATTCTAAATACTATCCAAAAAAAACAAACAGCTGATCATTTTATTAATATAATACTTAAAAAAATTTATGTTACGCAGTTTGATTACTGATTATTAGGTACTTTTATAATAATAACAGTTTATTGCATTATTTATAAATTTCATGTTAAATTGTATGCGAAATTTTTGTTTATTATATTATATACAGGGTGTCCACACAAGAGAACGAACGAAAAATTAATACCATATCAAAATGATTTGAATATGTCCCTGATGTGTATAAATTTCATAGTTTAACACATATTTAACCATTTCTATTGAGTTTTCACCATAGTTTAGTAAAGGACGATATATATATATATATATATATAGACTGTAATTCAGGACAATCCGCTATACTATTAATTGATTTAAATATTAACATATCGTCAATAAACACATTTTGAATATTCTATCAAACCATATTAAATTAATTAATTAATTCAGGTTAATGGGCGAACAATAGAATTAATTGATTGCATCTCACCGGTTTATTTATGAGTTTTAATTTTCCATCCACATAACAAACAGTACAATAGCCGTTGTTGTTTTATTAATTAAATTGCCATATTTTTTTTCGCATTTGGAAAATAATCATTCGTACAGCACAAAAGATGAGGACGTAAAATTCGTGGATGATTTACTAATTTACAATACATACGCCGTTTACTATATATATATTTATTTTATAAAAAAAAGGAGGCGTACATCAAATACATTTTACCAATTTTTTTTTTTTATACATGTGTTTTTCTATTTTTTTTTTGTTTTGTTTTTTCTTAACCTTGAAGATCAAAAAAGAAGATCTCTAAAATGAAAAAAAAAAAACAATCTATAAATATAATTGGAAAATTTTTTGAGTAAATGTCATTTTTTATGTTTATAGTTTTATGTATTTACTAGTATATTTCCGATAAGTTATTTAATTTAGACTTTTATATAGAGTAATACCTTTATATTCGGAAACACCTTTTAAATTAATACAAAATAAAAAGCTATTTATATATATTCAGATAAAATATTGCATGATTCCATATAACTTCGTGCCCGATTTTCATATAGATGACAGAAATTTCACCTCAATACAGTTTTTTTTTGTAATTACATTGCATTTGGAATGAATATAAGTGAATAATGATTGAGCATCAAACGTTATTCGCATAACTTCATTTCTGTTATAAATGTGCAGTAGAATAATTCACTATGAGTTACGTGTGATGTGGTGAAACACGGACACCTATAGACTGGCTAAAGTAATAAAGAAAAAATTTAATATTTTCACCAATCGAAAAGGAGTGATTTTCCATCATATATTAATAAAAAAAAAAAAAGTCACTACAAAAACTGAATGACACTGAAATGCGGCATACTCTTGCTCCTTCTATACACTATCATCTATTGATATTAATTTTTAAATCGAACGCACGAAATTATACAATCATTGCCAATAGAATAACATAAAAATAAAAATGTATATATATAGGAAAAATAAGATTAAGTGAAGATTTTGTTTTCAACTTGGGATTACATGCGGTCGTGTTAGTTTACCTTTATAATAGGATATATTTTCTTTTATATTGTACATATATATATTTAAATATAATATCGTTGTGTATGCACAAGTTAACCACAAAAAAAAAAAATAAATAAATAAATTAATAAAAAGGTGTCCTTCTTTTTTTTTTTTTCCGAAAAGATATATGCGTATCCGGTAAACTTTTTCCCCATATAAATATGCACGTATATTTATTATGTATTAAAACACTATACTAACGCAAATGTTATTTTAGTTTTTATATCAGATTAGTTACTAAATTATTCATTGTAGTTGGGTGTGTGTATATTGACACTATTTTAATTTTTTTTTTCCTCATTTATTATTTTGTTATCCCAATGGGGATGGTTTTTTTTTTTTGTATTATTTCTGGACACATAATTCATATAATAATATTGAAAAAATATATATTACAATAAATTAGATTTTGCTATTATATAATATAATAAGTTTTTGTTATTAAAAAGAAATTATATGTATATAATAAAACATGTATTATTAATCTAATCTAATTGTAAGATTGTGTATAAAATTTGTAATATTAATTATGTTAAAAAATAATGGAAGAAAAAGTAGGTCAAATTTTCGATTAATTTGTTACATTTATGCACTCTATCTATCTATCGTTGATAATCCGATAATTATTTGACGATAATATATTATTATAAATATTGTTTATCATTTCTAATTGGATATAAATTTTTTTTTTAAATAATTAATTCAAAATAGATTGTTGGCGCAAATATTTTTCGATCCGTATATAATTCAATAAATATATAAAACCATTCTGATTTTCCATACATGGTTGAATTATTTTTTAAGTATATTTTAAATGTATTGAGATTACAAAACAACTCATCATTTGGTTTGGTTGCATAAGTTGGTATTCAGTTATATTTGCTTTAGTTAATGCGATGCGAAAAATAGAAAATACGCATATATTAATTACCTTTAAAAAAAAACCTTGAAAATTATTTTCATTTAAATATTAATAGGAAGATTGATTGCATTGCAATTTTAGATTATTGCGGTCATTTCAAAAAAATATAATATATATATGTAAGTGGAAAAATTTATAGTCGCTTAAAATAAATAGAATATATTATTATATATGTAAAAACCACAAATTTATTATAAAATATATAATAAATTATAAAATGTATAAAAATATAATTTTTCAAATGATGCGTTTATTAATATTATTTACATACAAATAATATTTATATAAAAATGTATAGGGTAGAACCCCACACTGGCCATGCCGCCCAAACAGTTACACGCTCTGCTACACATTTATTTGGTGCGCCGTCATCATATGTTAAACATTTATTTATTTATTTAACACGTTAATCGCCATGTCAGTCATATGTGTCTGACGCTAAACAGTTCTACATGAGCCATGTCTGACGTACGCGATCTAATAAAATTACCATGGCCCATGTGAAAATTTTTCTGATATTATAGTGGCGATTAACGTGTTAATACAAAACCCATGCAAATATTTTAACAACAGAAATTGATGATGGCAACGATTTTACCGATAATCACATATAATTACTACTAATTCTGTTTGTAATTTTAATGTTATAACAATAATTTTGGAAAACAAAAAATGTTTGTCTTTTTTAGAATCGCAATTAATGTAATTTAAATTAATTATTTTTCTATAAATAGAATTTAGAAAATGTGTTCGCCCATTAAATGTGTAACCCACAAAAGATACCTTAACATCAATCAATTATTAAAAATTCGACATGGCTACCGGCTCTACCCTATTTTACTATTACATCAAGCCTATTGCTATTTATAAAAGTACATGTGTACTGAAACTATACGAATCTAACATTTATTATATATATTTGAAAATATTGTAGAAAAATTATTATTATATTTATAATTAAATACATTATGTTCTGCATGACTCCATAAGAAATAAAAAGTTTCTAAATAATTTACAATTCACTCTTATTTTTTCTATATATAAATACAATATATTTAATATATATTTATATAGATATTATTAAATAATACTTAATTATCAATTATCATTAACTTACTCATTCATATACTAATTAATTTATTTGGCAAAGATATAGCCTAAAATACACTTGTCTCTCTGGTATATAGCTATTTAATAGGTGTATAAATAATTTGATCTTAATTATACATTTAATTATATTGAAATGATGAGATAAACTTTTACCATATTTATAATTTGTCGATTTTAATTTGACGACGACTGATTTGATGGTGTTGATGATGATGTTGACGATATTATGATATTTATTAATATATTTATATATATTTTATAACAATTAATAAATATTATCTATGTGTATACATTTTACAATCAAATAGTCTCATTTAAATATTTATTTATTTAATTGATTTTCAATATATAATTTATTGATGTCGTCTTATTTATTATATACAATATTTTGAAATTTACATAGTATTACAGTACTTGATTGATGAACCAAATAATTTATCACATATATAAATTTGTTTGATTTGTCTCTGCGTTTATTTTTAAAATAGGTGCAATTTGTATAATTTTATTTACGATTTCTTTATTATGGAAATATATTTTTAAATAGTTAGATAAATCATCGATTCGTTCGTATTCATATATATTTAACTTTATTGATAAATTCAAAATTGTTCAAAAATATGTGTACAAAAACATACACCTTTATTCAAATCAAATAAATAATAATAATAATATTTTTGGCATAATTAGGAGATAATTTTTATAAAAATAATTTAAATAATGAAAAGCAATTACAAATTAACGAAACGAAAAAACCTCCTTCAAAATTGAAATTGTGAAGCCATGTCGTCATATGTTTTAACGCAATGCTATTATTTTGACCGTAACTGTATGTCTAATCTAATAATATAACACATCTGGCTGCTGCGTTCTGTCTATTCTAATATTTTATAGTAAATACAAAATATTACATAATATTCAAACAAAAAAATTACATTAAATAAATAAAGGTAAAAATGATGACATCAATGTATTTATTAAACTGAAATAATATAGCACTTACTCATTATTCATATATATCGAATAGACTCGCATTCAATAAATAACATTCATTTATTTATAAAAAGTATATTCATAATAGACACAGGGTATTCGTCGGGATATAGTTTACTGCCTACCATAATTCTATTGTAACATTAACTGTATATGTGAAGTTGAACCATTTTGTGGGATGGAACCACATGTTAATCGAGCGAAAAGCATCAAATGCTGGTTTTTTAAATAGTCATCAATAATATCGTAACTCGGTGAGGATAGCATTAATGTTTTCACCTGTGATTTTCTCCTTTACGACACAGGCTTGTGCTTATCTGATACAGAGTCAACTTCAAAATCTTTCGCTAATGATGGTATTTATTGGATATTGATGGCACACATTATTTATACATAAAATTTGTACGTAAATTTCTAGTGTTCACAATTTTTGTGATGGTTTTTATAAACATTTGAGGCGAAACACCCTGCGCGCGTATATATATGAGAGATAATAATATTTTATCTTTTTGCTAAATAAATAAAAAAAAAAAAAAAAATCTTATCAAAATTATACAAACAAAAACCAAAAATAATAGAAAAAAATTAATTTTATTTTTAACTTATTTAACCAAATTGTTGTAATCTGTGTTTATTTGTTTTATCATAATTATATGTTTTTACTTTAAATTATTGTTTTTCATTTTGTTGATTAATAATTCGATTCGATTGATTTTTATATTATTATTTTTTTAAAAATTATTGTACACACTGTGTCCAGTTTAAATTGTTAGCTGTTACGGTTAAGATCGTAAAGTATAAATAAAAGTCAATCAATTAATAAATTGTGTGTGCGTTATTTTTAAGTAATATATTTATTTTTTTTTGTGATCATTATACTAGACCGACAGTGAGACCGACCGACCATCATTAATTTTTATTTCTACAAAAACACATATTTTTAATTTTTTTATTTTATTAACTTCTTTGTTATTTAGAATATTTCGTGTGCGTAAATTATTTAGTTATTTTTTTTTTTTTTTTTTTAAGATTTTATAAACAAAATGAAAAGAAAAACCATCAATTTATGATTTAAGTTAATAAAAAAAAAATAAACAATAAATTTTATTGTTTATTTTCGCATTTCTCTGTAAGAAAAAAATATTTGCACGTTTTTTTCTCACATACCATCTCATTAATTATTACCGTGAGCGAATACATCACTGTATTTAATATGTATTTATTTACTGTGCGATACACAGCACAGACACAATCGGAACAATTTTTATAATTTTCTTATCATAATTTAATTACTAACTAAACATGAGAGAGTGGAAAAACGAAAAAAAAAATAAAAAAAGATTATGATAACGAAAAGAAAGAAATTATTATGTACATTTTTAGTACAATATATATAATTATAAAATAAAAATGTTATCTTCATATTTAATATATATTTATTAATCCTCCTCCATATAATAATTTAATTTAAAGAGGTTTATTGTTGTAACATTTTTAAAATGTGTCAATTAGTGCAATATAGATGTTTTTTTTTTATTATTTGAATAACACCGGAAGATATCCAATCTTTTTCTGTGATAATGATATATTTTTATTTATATACTTCAGTTATATTACATACTCTGTCTGAAAAATTTCCAAACTTTCTGAAAATCTTTATATCAATGATATTTATTGTTACAAAAGACACATCTTTGACTGATGTTATGTGAACATTTCAGGACATTCCATTGTTTTATTAGTAAATTTATTGTCATCTGTAGAAATCAACAAAATTCTTTTCCTTTCATAATTTAAATTAATTAAATTTTCAATATGTGATAAGCATCAACCCAATCAGTTAACCACTTTCGGTTAACTTGTTTTTCTCAACAACTATAGCCATCTAACATTTTGTCAGAAATTGATCAGACTATAAGACTTGTGTCGTATATTTCTCCGATATCAAATGAACAAATGTGAACCATAATGTGTTACCAAGACATTTTCATTTCACGATAATTTTGAAAACAAAAAAAAAATTATTTTTGATCATGCCATCGAAAAAATGATAAAAACTTAAAGTATCCAATTTTTTGTTTATATAATTAAGTGTCATCTTTCCATTCTATAATTTTTTTTCAATTTATTTGAATAGCTTTAAATCGAAAAATTGACGTTATATTTAATGTCACCACCATAGTGTTTAAGTTATAAATTTGTGTATATTTTAAAAAATTACAAATTATTTATATATTTTATATATATATTAAAATTAAGAAAGTTTAAAGAAAATCCAATAGATGTAAAACTGTATACATTTTGAAAAATTATAATAATTTAATTGTGTTTTTATAAAAAAACATTTTTTTTTTTTAGAAAATAAATTTATTTTAAGTGACTAAAATAATAGTGAAAATTTTTAATATAACGCGTTATATTGTTATTTTATATAAATTATAGATAATACAAAAAAAATCAAATAAGAAAAATGCCGGATCGTTTTAAAGTAACAAAAACTGAAACTGTAGAAGTTGAAATATTGCCATCGAAAGATGAAGAAGCTGCACTTGGAAAACTATTACCAAATGAAAATCAATTGGGTGAGTTAATTTATATTATTTATTATATTTATTATATTTATATTTATATTTATATTTATATTTTTTCATCAATATATAAATTTTTTATATTATATATTTTATGATTCGCTCACGATATCGCGATAATAACACATTATATAACAATAAATTCACACACACACACACAAACACACATTTTAATTTATATATAAGTAAAAATTTAATTTTATTAATATTATAAGTCAATTTTAATAACTTTATACCGATTATTTTAAAATGCAAATATTCTTTTGATTGGTGAATTATGTGCTTTTAATGTTTTTATTTTTAATAAGTGTTAATACAATACAATTAATTTACTCTATACAAAACCCATATTATTAGCAACCGCAGTATCTCTTTGAATTATCTATATATAAATATAGATTTTTATATACAAATTAACATTAAGATTAAAATAAAAAACGTGCTGTAAAAAACCACATATAATAAATACAAAATCAAATAAATGTGTAATATTCAAAATTTTATAAATTTGAATCCTTATAATACCATAACGCTTAAGTGAATTAATTAACTTTACCATTCATTATAAATCGTTAATTAAATTTAAAAATAATTGATTAATTAAGTAATTACAATATATATTATTATTATTATTATTATTATTATTATTATGATATCATTAAAACATTTAATTCAATAAAATCTTATTTAATCTTCACACTTTTAACACTATCTTTTAAATAGATTTTCTTGACTTTTAATTATATATTTATAATTGATTAATAATGATTGTAACTTATAAATTTATGTGCTTATATACTTTTGTATATAAATGTGTGAGGTAAATGTATCGTTAAATTGACGAATATCAAACTAAATTCTATTGATAAAAATTACACTTATTTATGAATATTATAACAGTGCGCAAGTGTTTCGGATAAAACAGAAAAAATTCCGAAGACTATATAGTAGTTTCTGTTGAATTTAGTAAACGTGACTTCATTATACACAAAAAAATTTTATGTATCAGTAGTTTTATAAATACTATAAATTAGCAGACCGACTTCTCGTTCGGAGGAATTTTCTACTATAATATCAGATATTGTGCTGAATTGACAAATCTAAATCTACTAAATCTAATGATGACTATGGTATGCGTTTTTTTCGCATTCTTTCTCAAAACTTATTTTATTTGTTAACTTCTTTTTGATGACGTTAAAAATTTATTTATAATTTCCTATCAAATGCCTTTTATATATTTTAGAAATTAACACTATATACACAATTAATATTGATGATAACATACAGTTTTATTTACATATATAATAGATGTTACATTGTACACAAGAACCTCTCAAAAAGTACATTAACATTAATTTAATATAGAATTAAATAAAAAATAGATGCAACGAATTCGATTTTATATATAGTCATTGTTTATATATGTTATAAAAACCAGTCATTATAATAGACTAATTTTATTATCTATAAAATATGTAATAAATAATAATATGTAATAATTTTCTCCTATAGAGAAAAATATACAAAATATTTATTAGAAATTAAATGAACCATAAATTTTTATGATAATTTTAATAATTATTACAATTTATAATATAATTTTATATATATGAAATTAGAGATATAAGCGTTGTGCGATATTCCCATTGCGCTAATATTGATAAATTTATTTATTTTATGTAAACTAAACTGCGAATTAAATTATTTGTATTTGACTATAGAGTGAATCAGATCGCAATATTTCTCTAATTACAGATTACAGAACTTCACAGAATCTAACGTGAAATGTTTCAAAGAAATTATGTGCAGAGAAAAATTAATTTTATATATAAAATTAAATTACTGCAACACAAAAATTATCTTGGCATTGCTAATATTGATAAATTTGAAATAAATTTATTTATTTTATGTAAACTAAACTGCGAATTAAATTATTTGTATTTGACTATAGAGTGAATCAGATCGCAATATTTCTCTAATTACAGATTACAGAACTTCACAGAATCTAACGTGAAATGTTTCAAAGAAATTATGTGCAGAGAAAAATTAATTTTATATATAAAATTAAATTACTCCAACACAAAAATTATGTTGGCATTGCTAATATTGATAAATTTGAAATAAATTTATTTATTTTATGTAAACTAAACTGCGAATTAAATTATTTGTATTTGACTATAGAGTGAATCAGATCGCAATATTTCTCTAATTACAGATTACAGAACTTCACAGAATCTAACGTGAAATGTTTCAAAGAAATTATGTGCAGAGAAAAATTAATTTTATATATAAAATTAAATTACTGCAACACAAAAATTATCTTGGCATCAGTTTTAACATAAAAAAAAATTGTTGTTCTTAATTTTTTTTGTTTTGAAAAGAAAATATTTGTACGATTTGGAAAAGAGCAAAAAAAAAAATCAATTTAATCTTGGCAAACGATGATCGCTTTTTACACTTTATCAGTTACTACATTTTTTTTATATATGAAATCACCGATAACTTCCTTTATTTCTTTTTTTTTTTGTTTGTAAAATGTAAAATTATTTAATTATTTACAAAAAAAAAAAAAAATTCTCATCACACAAAATTCGAATAAAAACCACACAAAAAAATGATTGATTGAATTTTATATATTTTTTAAAATTTCGTATTTTTTTATTTGTCGTTTGATAAGAAATCGCCGTCCTTTATAATCTGCGCCTGCAGTATAATCATTTAGTTTTTATTTTTATTATCATAAATTCTATGTATATACACTTTGTGTCTCAAAAATTCACGAACTCACAGAAACGCTCATAAACAGGAAGGTGGTGACGTCTGTTATTTGATATTGTTGATATTGTTAGAAAGACAAATCTTTGACTGAGATTGTGTCAAAATTTCATAGCATCTCATTATTTAAAAACACACACAGTTATTGCGATCAAACCAATATTATATTGGCATCCGTGTATACAACAAAAATCAACTTTAAACAAATAGCGAACGTTAACGTTGTGCTTTAAACTTGGAAACAACATTTGCCGAGTCTTTTGAATTGGCATTGGTGTTCATGATAACACATTGCATCGATACCACCAATGTTATGACGATGATTTCTACTGATGGATAAAAAAACTCATGTGACTCACTTTTACAACGTTGTTTTGTTTTGTTTTGGTTTTTGTTAAAGCTCAGGAATTTTTGAGACAGCGAGTGTATATATTTTCTTTGTCCAAATAAATTTTATCTTTATCTTTATAATATACAATTAAATTAATAAATACATGCGCTCTCATAATCGTTGTGTTTTACATATCACTGTTTTTTTGGATAGTTTTTTTGGCTTTATTACCCATTGTAAAAGTAAGGATAGTCAATATTTAGATTATCTATATTAAAGCTTAAATAAGGGATGATGGTATTTGTAATGCGTGCAATAACACTTTTATATTTTATCATTGACGATTGAACAGTTTAAATTTTTAAATTTCATGAAAATCGCATAAAAATGGTTTTTTCATAAGTATAGAATTATTATTATTATTATTATTAGTCGTGGCGAATATTTATGCCAAATGGTGGGAGGCGATGGGATTACACCATATCCACATAAACGTATAAATTTAACAAAACCTACACGAAAAATACTATTATTAATAAATATTTGTTTCACACATATTATAAATTTAATTATTATGTTCATTCGATTCGTTTTTATCGATAATAATTTATCTTATAAGATCAAATTTTGTATGCGTCTATGAGAATTAAAACATTGATCATGAGAATCTATATTCTTTTTTTACTGATGATCATCGTTTCAGATATTATTATTATTAACTATATTTATTATATGGTAATCTACAATATTTTATAAAACTTTAAGATAAAATAAATACATATACTTTACTATATATTATTTTATATACAATGCAATATATGAAATAAAGCATTTTCACTATGGAAGCTAATAAATGAGATAATAATATATGTATGAAATATGTGTGTGTACGTACATAAATATTATATAGTGCATTTACTAACTAACGACTATTATATTAAATATGCATAAATAGTAATATAAATCCATCGTATCGTATAAATAATATATTTTTATAAATTATATAATATGTTAAAAATACGGGTTAATTGTTTAAGAAATTATAAATTAAACGAGATAATTTATATATATATATTTTTATATTACATTATATTTAATATATTGTTTGATATTCATCTTTATACTACATGTACTCTCCTCGCACATTGACAATGAACTTTTCATATCTAGTTTACTTGCATACCATATATACGACATTGTATTTTTGTATGTACAAGACACAAGACACAAGTACAAGTACATTTTATGAAAAGAATTTTTTTTCTTATACATATTTATTTCATTCGCATTCTTCGCACGTTTTTCTTATAAAATATATTAATTTATTCATTTCTTAAACTTGTTAGATAGATACAATATATATTTGTGATAAAGTATAAATTGTATAGTATATTCGATGGTATATATTATATAACATAAATAAAGATCTAATAAATTGAGAAATATTCTCATAACAATTTTATTATACAGTAAATTTAAATGTTATCTAATCTAAATAATTATATAATATGTAATTTGAATAAAATGTTATGTAATACAAAATTATTACAGTGTCTTTTTTTTTTTTGTTGTAATGATAGCTTTCTCCTCCAACCTTCCATTAGCTTCCATTTATATATGGGAATAGAAATTGTTTTATGGCGAATAAAAAAATATAATCGATTCATATAAAATCGCAATTACTTTACTAATAATAATCTTTTTAAAACGACACATTTTTATATAATCGTATACAATTTGCCGATATAATAATACCAACACCTCTAATATTTATTCTAAAGAATTTAATTAAATATATATATATTTTCATTTTAAAAATAAAAATTTATATTTATATAAAAAATTTTGTACAAAACAAATTAAATTTAAAAATTCTTTTTGTTTGTATTGTAAATTCTGAATCTCTGCCTACATATAGTGTGACCCATTTTAATCCACGGATATCTAAATATCTCCTAAAATACGTTTAGATACAAAAGAATAATAAAATTTATAATATTATATATATGACAATATCAGATGTGTTCCGCTTCGAAAGCAACAACCATTTTTTTTTCTATCTGATTTCAGGAGATATTTGAATTCATCGATTTAAGTGGGCCATCCTGTATGTCTGGTATATTATATTGATTGCTGCAATGACATTTATTAAATAAATTGTTTATTTCAATAGTGTACAAAGAATATTAAAAACAAATAAATTTCAAAAAAAAACTTGTTAATTAAATTTATTAAATATTTTTTATATATTTGTTGTTTTGTATACAATATATGGATAGACTATGTATGTAATACAAGATGTCTCGCTTAACGCACTACCAAGATTTCTTTCGAAATGTATATAGTCTCAGTTATAACTTAAATTATTTCTAATGTGTATTATTCGTTTTTTACAGTATTCGATGTTGACACATTGGTGCTCGCAACTTACTTCTAAAAGTTTGCAGATTTTTTCCATCCATAAAATCAATAAATTTTATTTTTAATTTTGGTGATAATAATAATTTTTATTCAATAGGTAGGAGGGTGTTTTTTTTTACACTATGTATTTATTTTTAAATAAATAATATATTATATGATGAATATACCTTTATGTACATTCTATGTGTATTGTATTTATTATTCTTCAAGTTTGTTTATATTTACCATTAAATTAAAAATTAATATTATATGTACACACACACACACCAAATATTCATGTATACAAAGAAAACATATAATAAATTACGCGGATATAAAATATTTTGATAACAAACTGTCGTATAGAATTTTATTATGTTATCGCTGGTGTCCATTGTATACGCTAAAAAAAAAAACACTTCCTACATAAATCACAATGGGGCGCATAGCAGTAGTTTCGTTATTTATTGTCAAAAAATTTACGTACAATATAAGTGAGTTGTGGCGGCGGTGGTGGTGTTTAATTATACAACAAAACGACTAATTGCTTTTATTCCAATATCTTCATGTAATGGTTTTGTTTTAACATTAAAATTTAAAGACTTCCATCATTCAATGCAACGATTAACATATCTTTTAATGTACTTACATTAATACACTGCTTCATATTTATCCCGACCCGATCTATTCGATATATGGTAATATCTTATTTAACATTTACGAAATATAAAAATTAAACATGTTCTTAAAGTAACTTTCAACATTTATGTTATATATTGCTGTTAAATTTATACTATAATAATATCTGTATTATATATTATTATTGTACACATTTTCTTACCCTAGTTAGTTGCTATCTTTGTACAAGCCTTAAATTTCAATGATAATAGCGAGCAAATTATGTGCCATATATATTTTGTCTTTTTTTCTTTTATTTCTTATTTCTCGTACCTCGCACCTACATTTGAATGGAATTTTTTTTTTATATGTTACTTTATTTTTCCATATAATACATTATTTTTTGGTGCAAATTTTTTCCTTTTTTCTTATTTTTTTTGCCGATAATAACAATAGTAAGTCGACGCACACGAATGCAACATAACTTGAAAAAATAATCGTATCACACCACCGTGTATATATACACAAAATACATAATAATAATAATAATAATAATAATAATAATAATAATAATAAAAATAATAGTATTGAAAAGAAAATTGGCAAACAGCCACTTTTCTTTCGCGTAAAAAGATAAAAATCTTTTATGAATTTCCTATTACAAAAAAAAAAAATAAAAATAATTTTGGTTTTTTTTTTTCTTTATCTCTTTCATGACTTAACAGAAAATGTAAAGTAAAGTAAAAAAAAAAAATTAAATAAATATAAACGTTATTTCAATTCACGTGATATAAAGTCATTATTATTTTTTGTTTTAAAAAAATAGGTTATATATAATTGCGATCATATTTTTAAATATTGAGGCAATATTAATAATTTATTTTAATCAGCAAATTTACTGATAAATAAAATAATATAATACAAAAGTAAAGATAATAACATTGACAGTAGCTATATATTGTATATGAAGTAGTGGCGAGTGTGCAAGGTGGTGTGCATTGCATATATTGATATAGTAGTAATCCTATATTTATATATAAACAAAGAAGATGAATTAAGATTGAGGAGTAACAAAGTGTACGACATAAGATGTCTACTTCATGCTCTTTAATTTAATAAATGATGCCCCATATTCTCAAAGGTATATAAAATATCATCAGAATAGACATGTCCTGAATTAAATATTTACATTTTTAAAATTATTTATTCATGAAAATATCGACTAATAAAAGGGGAAATTGGTGATCTCTTTGTTAGATGGTATTTTTTGTTTTATATAAAATAATATTGAATTTAAATCCTTTTTATCCTTATAATTAATTGAACACAACTTTTCGGTTCACCAATTTTTTGGTTAATTTATATGTTTATATTTTATTAACCGTCGTCAAATTATATAGCGATTCAGTAATTTTATATTTAATTTTTAAGCTACTATACCTGATTTTTGTTAAATAGTTGGATCACAGACAGTCATATTGAATTCCAGTTATTAGCCGGTATTTATATAGTCAGTATATTAAGTTATACAGATATTATAATAATTAAATTTGATTCTACCATTATTCTACGTTTATCTAACAACAGACAAAAAACAAATGCCAAATAACAAAACGAAAACAAATATACAATAAATGAAAATAATATAATCAATTTCTTTATATTATTGTATATTGTTAAACACAGTAACGAAGCAATGCTTGATTGGTTTGCATAGACATATTTTATTAATTATTATATAGAAATACATATATTAGAAAGTAAAATAATTTATGAATTTTCTAACTATACAAGCTAACAGCTTCATACTAAGTAAAGTACCAGTAGATCTTGTTTAATATTATATTCGAGCGGTCTGTATATTTATTAGGCACGTGTTGTTTATACAAAGAACGAAACATGAATGAATCGTAAATGAACGATATTGCATTTTACAATGTCCAATGACAATATCGTTTTACAATAAATGGTTTACAACATATATATTTGGTTCAGTACATTTTAACCCATTACACATCCCTCTTTCTTATAATTAGGATTTTTACTTTAAACAAAATTTTAAACTTAAGTTATTTAAAACATTTAAGCAATTACAAATTAACACATTTAAATTTATACAAAATCCCTAAATCGTGTAGGTCTTGATTTAATTCTATTTGATCTGCGCGGTTGTGTATCCATATCAGTACCACTGGATTGTTTTGTTGTATTTGATGGCCGCTGGGTGTCATTTGATGTTTGTTCCAATTGGCTTGGAATAGCCCTAATGTATCGGCTATTTCTTCTAAACCGACCCGTGTCAGTTTCAACTTCGTACGACCTTGGTTCGTTTAATCGTCTTATCACCCTACCATCCTCCTTTCGATCTGTCAACCAAACAAGTTCATTGTCTTTAAATGGTTTTAAATTTCTTACCCTATGACGCGCATCAAAATTCCTCTTCTGGATTTCCTTTTCTTTAATCATAGCCTCATACACCACATTATGGTCGATTAATCTTGGTCGCGTACTATCTTCATGTGCCGGTAATATATCACGCATTTTTCGCCCATTCAATAATTCCGATGGAGAAAATCCGCACTGTAGTGGTGTGTTTCTGTATGCCAATAATCCCAAAAATGGATCACTGCATTGTTTTATAATTCTTTTTATGGTTTTGACACCACTTTCTGCCAAACCGTTGCTTTGTGAATGCAATGGACTCGAACTTATCCATTCAAAATTATATGTTTTCGCAAACAACCTAAATTCGTAACTATTGAACTGTGGTCCGTTATCTGTTCTTACTACTTTAGGTATACCTTGTCTAGCAAAAATATCCATAATTCTTACAATAACATCGCTACTACCAGTTGATTTTAGATGGGCCACCTCTGGATATTTACTATAATAATCCTGCACAACCAAATATGTCCTACCTTTTACCACCATCAGGTCCATACCCACTACCTGCCAAGGCTGTTTTGGCACCTCTGTTGACATTAATGGCTCCATTATCAAAGGTGAATTCTTTATACATTGTTCACAACCCTCGACGACACTCTTAATTTGACTGGACATACCCGGCCACCACACCGATGCTCTTGCACGTCTTATGCAGCTGTTGATACCTTGATGTCCAACATGTATGCCAGATAAACATTGACGTCGTAAATTTGATGGAATAACCAAACGATCCATATAACACAATATGTCATCGTATATCATAATATCATCCTTATATCTATAGTATGATGAAACCCTATTATCACCACCCCTTTCTGGCCAACCTTCTATCACATATTTTTTTATTATTGTAACAACCTCATCGCATTTCTGACCATCAATAACGTTTTTCAAGCTTAAACCAACCTCTGAGTTCATGTCTTCTGTTATCGAACCAATAACACATTCAATATCATTTGATGACAATACATCATCATCATGTAAGCCAATTTTCAGCGGAGCTCTGGATAAAACATCAGCCGTAAATAATTCATTACCAGGTACAAAATTTATTTCATAATCGAATCTTATCAATCTCATTCTATATCTTTGTATTCTAGCAGTCAATTCATTTATTTCTTTTGTTTTTAAACATACTAGTAGTGGTTTATGATCGGTTCTTATTTCAAATTGTTTACCAATTAAATATTGACCTAATCTTTCACATGTCCAAACAACCGCTAAGGCCTCTTTTTCAATTTGCGCATATCGCTTTTCCGTTTCACTTAATGATTTGGAACAATAATATATCGGCCTCCAAACATCTTTACATAACTGTTCGAGTACGCCGCCAATACCGTATGATGACGCATCCGTTGTAATTCTAGTTGCAGCATGTGGATCATAATAGCCCAATATAGGCGCTGTTGTTATCATTTTCTTAAGTTCATTAAATTCTTTTTGATGTGCAGCCGACCAAACAAACATCCTATTTTTGCGAAGTAATTCCCGTATATTTTTCGTTGCATCAGCTGCATTGGGAACAAATTTTGTTATATAGTTGAACATTCCCAAAAATTTTCTTACATCAGTAACATTTTGTGGTGGGGGATATTCGATAATACCCGCAATCATGTCTGGGTCCGAACATATACCATTACCACTAATGATAAATCCCAGATACTTTACCTGTTGCATTCCAAATTCACATTTGTCTAAATTTAATGTTATACCATTTTGACTTATTATTTTTAAAACTTTTTCTAAATTCATATCGTGTTCCATTTGGTCACGACCCGTTATCAAAATATCGTCAACATGCACGATCGTTCCAGGAACACCGTTCCCCAAAATGTTTTCAACTATTTTGCTAAATACTTCTGGTGCACTCGTAATCCCGAATGGCAATCTATTATAAACAAATCTACCGAATGGCGTAATAAATGTTGTATATTGACTAGAATTCTTATTCAATTCCACCTGCCAAAAACCGTTTGCACAATCCAATTTTGTAAAATATTTTGCTCCCTTTATCTGAGCCAGTGTTTCTTCAACTGCAGCCATTATGTGTCTTTCACGCATAACACGTTTATTTAATTCTGTGTAATCAGCACAAATGCGTACGCCACCACTTGGCTTCGTAACAACAACCATTGGTGCGCACCATTCTGTAGCTTCACTTACCTCAGTAATCACACCTTCTAAAACCATTTTATTTAGTTCATCTTTAGTTTTCTGCATTAATGGCATTGGTATTCTTCGCGGTGTATTAATTGCATATGGTTCAGCATTTTTATTCAATTTTATTTGATGAATAACATTTTTAATCTTACCCAACCCATTAAATATTTCTGGATATTTTTTTAAAACTTTATTTTTATAACCGTTGGCAATACCACATTGTATTTCGTTGACATCATATTGATTCATATTTATTTGGTCATTTTTCCATTTAATAATTTTCAATTTTTCTAATGCCGGTCTGCCTAACAAATTTTCTTTCGTGTCAGCAACAAACATTTTCAATTCAATTGGTGAATTGAATACATTATTATTTATTTGTTGAATTTTTAGTTTCAACGTGCCATAAATTTTTAATCTACTAGATTTTCCAATACCAGGGCCAACCAGAATAGCCTCTGATTTTTTTATTTCATGAATTAATTTTAATTGTTTGACCGATTCATATGTAATGACGGTTTCATCAGCACCCGTATCAATTTTAAATTTTATCATGGCACCATTAATATTTAAATTTATTTGGTATGGCGGTGCACTTCTTATTTCATCTATATTAATAATCGATGGAATATTCACCATATGTTGATTCGACGATGAATTACTGTTATCATAATTTAATGATTTTATATTTTTAGTGCGACAATACTTTGCATAATGCCCTATGATTCCGCACTTGTTGCACCTCTTTTTATAAGCTGGACAATTTTTCCACTCATGCCATACATTTGCACCGCACCTAGTGCATTGCTGAGCACTTTTTTCTTTTTTATATTTATCTGTTTTTATTTTTACTTTATCAACATTGTATAAATTTGTACTTACATTTCTTAATTCTTTTGCCTGTGCCTTGACTTCTTCTGCTTGTACGATTCTATTTATTGCCAATTCTAACGTCAAATTTTCATCCATTTGCAACGTTTCAGATAACTTTTTATCCCTAATTCCGACAACAAGTCTATCTCGTACCAATTCGTCTTCCAACACAGCATATTTTAGATCTTTCGCCATTTGTACTACACATGATATGTAATCCCTGGCTGATTCATTTTCGCTTTGTATACGTACGTTGAACCTTGCCCTTTCATAAATAATATTTGTCTTTTTTACGAAGTAATCTGCGAAGCACTGTTTCAGTTGCTCATAATTATTAAAATCAGCATCTGTACGCTTAACTGCGTTAAACACATGAGTGACCTTTGCACCCATATACAATAATAAATTATTTTTTTGTATAGCTTCACTTTCATTACCCATATTTGTTGCCACGCGGTACCTTTCATATTGTGTGATCCAAGTGATCCAATCCTCCTTCCTAAAAGAAAACCTTTCTGGCGCCGGTATAGGTACATGACGATTTACAACATTATTCACATTATTGTTATTTTCATTATTATTAACAACATTATTATTATTATTATTAGCAAGTATATCATTAATTTGTGCAGTGATTTTTATTACACTATCACGCAGTTCTTGGTTTTGATTTTCTAGATTTTTCATCTGTTCATCCATCTTGAATTGCAAAAAAAAAATACACGTTTTTTTTTTTTTTTTTTTTTTTTTTTTTTTTTTTTTTTTTTTTTTATTATACGATTTCTATAATAAAACTTTTTTAACACTTTTAATACAATATCCACTTAATTTCTTTTTTTTTTTTTTTTTTTTTTTTTTTTCAATTTAATTTAATTTAACCTGACACCATGTTTAATATTATATTCGAGCGGTCTGTATATTTATTAGGCACGTGTTGTTTATACAAAGAACGAAACATGAATGAATCGTAAATGAACGATATTGCATTTTACAATGTCCAATGACAATATCGTTTTACAATAAATGGTTTACAACATATATATTTGGTTCAGTACATTTTAACCCATTACACAGATCTGGTTATGGAATAAGATTTTTTTTACCTTTAACTTATCTTCAATGGAATTCAATTTTTTATATATCTACTTTTATTATAAAAATAAAACACAATCGAGAACTATATATTCAAAATAAAAAATGAAAACAGTATTGAGTATGTATTAAAATCACGAGAATCGATATAAAAATAAACAAAATATATATCAAAAACAAAAGATAAAGTCATATTTAAAAAAAAATGGCATGAAGAGATAAATATTTTACTACGAAAAGATAAAGATAAATTTAAAAGAGATAAACAGATAAATTATAACTTCATAACATTTCCTTCATATTTATTTCAAATTGATTGGTTTTTTGTATTGTTTTTTGTTTAAATTTATTGGTTTATAAAAGTAAAGACCCATTTATGATATTGTTTATTTTATATGCGAAAAATTTATGAATATTTTGTATGATATAACCCGGCAACAAAATCTTTTTAACATACATTCTTCAGAGGGAGGAGGGTATACAATGGAATTTTCTAGCGTAGTGTGTCACTGTCTTTTTTTTTTGTCTATGCGACGCTTCGTGGCTGGTTAAAACAGTAAGAAAAAAGAAAGAATGTATTAATCGATGCTAAAATTTGTATTCCCCATTTGTTTGCTTGCTTTTCTACTATAAACATCTTGTCTGGTGTATATGAATAAATAAACTTTTAACATTTGTACACGATAAATATATACATTTTCTTATTTATTATTTATTTATTTATTTTTTTTTTCTTCTTTTTTACAAATCAACATTTTTTTTTTTTTCTTATTTATTTACTCAATGGTTTTTTTTTTTTTTTTTAGCTTCTAGCAAACGATTTGTTTGTAAATAAATTGAGTCATTTACATTTCAATTTAATCTGTCACATATGAAATTCAAAATATTTAATATTATTTTTTGATCATTTTCTTCAAACATATACATACGCATTTTGTTTATAATATTCATCGTGTGGGTTTTTTTTTAGCGACATTTAATTTAAGAAAAAATGTACAATATTTACATACCATGTGGTAGATGGTGTTCTCTACAGCTTATTTCGGCCACTCTGTTAATGTAACTGTTTATAAAGTATAATTTTATTGTGACCTTTAGCTCATCTCATATAAAAATTACTTACATGTGACAGTCAGTGGCATCATGGTTGTACCATATATAGAGTTCATGTGCAAATTAATCGTATAAATTATATAGGGATAAATTTGAAAGATTAATCTCACAACATTATGGCAATCGTAAAAAAAAAAATAATGGAATTAAGAAAATAGTTATCTATGGATAATTACAAACCAAATTGATGAATTGTTATACTCACATGCTGAATAATTTACCATTTTGACTGTAATGAATGTTTGGTAATTGCCGCCCCATATATATGTACTTCACTTGGAGTAACACCATGACTGGCGTATATAAAATTAATTATGTAAACGATTATTTATAGAGTGTGGCTGCGGAATTACAATTATCGTCCCTATATGAATTATAAAATAATATTTAATACATTTGTGATATGATAATCTTCGACATCGTGTAAATACAAAATTTATTTTAACATTTAATTTTTCGTTTATATACATACAGGGTGTCTCAGTCAGTCATATTGGACAATGATCCATCTACACACTCTATTCTTTTGCATCAAATACTGACTGTTGTATATTAATAAATATTCATTTCATATATGTAATGTGTTTATATACCAAATAAATTCATCAGTACGACGAACATGTGCTAGAATAAAAAATAATCATCTTTTGAGAATAAATATATTACAAATGATAAATAATAGATCTCGTTCGGATATATTCAAATATGTGTGTGTGTGTGTGTGTGTGTGTACGCGAAATATATGAGCCTTTTTATAAAAATTTATTTATTTATTTATACAATAATATTATTATTATAATATTAATGTTCTTTCAAAACTTTGTTATACTCAAGTAATAAAGATTATACTGATAGATTAAAATTTGTTTATACTTTATCTTTGTACATACAAAATTTAAATATATGTGCGTATTAAATTATGGCAGCTATTACGACGAGTATTGTGTTTTGTAATTTAGTACCATATGCTTGTTATGTTATAAAGTTTTTGATTGTTTTATTAATATTGTTATACACATGTACGTGAATGCAGCATAATGTTGTGCACACACACACACACTCGCACGCAAATGATGATTTATTTATATTCTTTATCAAGTGTTGGATATCAATATATAAAACCACATAATTTATATATAAATTAAGAATTTTTGAATGTTGATTTTTTCCAAAATAAGTATTTGAATGAAATTTTATATAGATTTGTATATCGGATATTGAAACGATAAATAAGAGTTCTGTTTTCGATTTTGTATAAATACATTTTGAACAATATTATATAATTTAATATAGAAAATTTGTTAGTTTAATTCTTCTTGTTTATAAAGTAATTTATTAAATTCCTTGATTTTAAGTATAGAGAAGTACATTTACATTTATTCTTTGTATTCTTTG
Source organism: Bibio marci (assembly GCA_910594885.2). Classification (NCBI taxonomy): domain Eukaryota; kingdom Metazoa; phylum Arthropoda; class Insecta; order Diptera; family Bibionidae; genus Bibio; species Bibio marci. Next base: position 25,904,445 of record OU343118.1, on the reverse strand, counting down.
TTTAAATTTATTTAAAAGTTTTTTCTGCATATTGTTATGAGTAAAATTACTCAATCTAATATATTTATTTTCAAATTGGATTTTAAATAATCAAATATTGAATGAAACATTTTAAAATGATTATAAACTTTAAATAAAATATATATGTTCAATGATACATATTCTTTTCTCTCTGCGATTATTCATTCATCGTTATAAATGTGCATAATAAAAACATTGAACTGTATGTTATGTACAACAAATAAACTAAAATAAATATATAAATCATATTGAATTGAAATATCATTCTTTATACAATTCAATCTACCATATATATTACACGAGCACTGGTCGATAAGAAAGGTGAAAATCTAAGAAATTTTTTACATTGGACATTCCTAAAAATGTTGCCTGCACCATGCCCATATTTTGCAAAACATCAACAAAAAAACTATCTATTAAACCGAAGGCATTAAAAAAAATTGTTGTATCGCTGTAAAAAGTGTATCACGCTAAATGTTATGTTGAAAAATTAATCGGTTTTTATATTCAAAAAACCATTTCTTGTTTGTTTTTTTACTTACTATCTTACTTATATCAACCCGACCATATATATATTATATTTTCTATATTAAATCTCATACGCAGAAATCAATTTATTTAAATTAAGCTAAAATATGTGTATTATTTTATTATATTGGATGTTTAAATTGAAAACCGGCGGCAATATTGTTTATCAAAGTATTATGGACATATTTTATTCTATATTACATTTATTTGAAGTGTTTATTGTTTTTAATTATTTTATTAAGCCGAAGATAAGTACCTATCCACAACAAATCATTTGATTCTAGATAATACAGTCAGCACACTTCCTTGAATATACAAGTATTGGAAAAATTGTGAGAGATGTATGGTATGTTTGTTGAAAGTCGGTTTTCAATTTATACACTCAATAAAAAAAATATTTATATGTGTCAATATAACAATTGCATTGTTTTATATCATGAAAATTTATGTAAATATGTACAGGGTATATTGGTCGGAAGAGTTTAATACTTTGATTGCTATTTTGGTAGACATAAATTATGTGGCAGTCATTAAGTATTGACGTCGAAAATTTATTGTGCGAAAAAATGCTCGATAAACCAATGTCGTAAAAACATTTTTTTATCAAAATCAATCATCAATTATTGCTAATATAATAACCAAAATGACTGATGGAAGTGCATTTTCATTTAAATGAATGCGTTAACAAAATTAAATAGTCGATTCTGGTCAACAGAAAATCATCAAATTATTCATCAATCATCGATCATCGAATAATTGGAGATAGGTATAGGCTGCGGGTATGTGGTGGTATAGAGGAATAATTGAATATACTTTATTTTCTATAAAGTTATACAAAAATAAAGTAGCAAACCTTCCCCGCGAAAACCCTGTACATATAATAATATCGATTATAGAATTGTATATTGTAACGAACGTCAATATTTCTTTATTTTTAAATTATGTGTCTATATTTAAATACTGAGTGTTATATTTTAATATATGTTTTTTTCCTATCTATTTCTAATACAGACAATTTTATGTTTAAATAAAATTGTTTACTATTGGTAATAAGAGTACTAACATATAGTTACATATTTATTTATTTATTTAAAAAATTATTATTAATTTTAAGGAAAAAATTAAATAATATATATGTGAAGAATTTAAATTTAAAAGCAACCGTTTTTTTTTACCATATTATGTAACAAAAAACCACTGAAAAAACTAAAAATCATATGCAACGCATTCAAACGACCATATAGTTAAAAAAGTAGTATTATTCCCAGATATACAAAACGTGCGCCATGATTTATTTCCTAAATTATGTACTCCATTTAATTCTTCGTTATCATATACCAAGGATGACCATAGAAATTTGTGTAAACATTATATTACATTTTAATGGTACAAATTCTAAAAAAAAACCACCAAATATTAAATTATAAAATCCGATTATATTTGCAATATGCGAATTCCATTACCAATATTACTTACAACCAAACAAATTGTTTATAATTAGTTTGGCACTAATTTATATTCTACGCTTGTATATACTCACTCAATATCAAAGGTGTGGTGCCATTTATTATATAATTATTTGTTTGTATATATAAAATATATTGTACTAACTATAAACCAATAAATAAATAAACATTCAAAAAGTATTATGTTAATTAATATAATTAATAATATAATCACATTGTTTATAATAATTTTTAATTATATGCACATTCTTATAACTATTATTATAAAATCATTTATTTATCGTAAATAAGCAAAATACAATACAAATCAAATCAAAAATAAATGAAAATTGTAAATTGGTATATTGTAAAAGGTTAATAGACTATATGATTTTTTTTCTTATTAAATAACTAAATGATATCATATCAGTTGTTACACCTACCACAGATGTCACAGATGTAGCCGAATTCATGTATACAAACTCTTTAAATATATGCTAACGTTGATTGGTTGAATGGAACAGCGCTGCAGTCAACTGTTTCAATTTATTTCTTGAAAATGATGCCGTTAAGACTCACGCATTGCAGCATTTTTATACTTTATTTTGCATATCCATATATAAATATAATAATAATAATAATAATAATAATAATATATTAATAAAAATATAAATATCTGGGCAAACTTAAAAACTAAGCCACGCGTTGTTGTTACAAATTTACATACTAATAAAAAAAAAAAAAAAATAAATAAAAATAAACAAACAAAAAACAAGAAAAATATTTAAAAAATATATGGAAAACAATTTTCTTTATACATAAACTTTAGAGAAAATTGAAAATATTAAAATTTACATGTTATTACATATGATAATGTTTGTTTTTCCTCTCTATGTACCATACCCGTCGCATATCTTTTTTATATTATTATTTGCCAAAAAAATATTCGACACGTTTTCCATCCAAAATTTCACTTCAATTATATATACACATTTAATATACGTGTGTGTATATGTTATATAGTGACATGTACTGTATAGGGTGTTTTATTAAGCGTGATGGAACTTCCGGTATGCATTGACGCATACGAATTATTAAAATTACTTTGATTTGTAACATATCATCAAGTAGCATTTTGCTGTAACATTTACTATTTACAAATAATTATATTTATATATACAAATTGGTGTGCACAGCATCGCATTGTGTTGAATTGAACGAGCCATGATTGAAATTTTAGATTATATGCTGTAAAGAATTAAAATGTAAAATTTTAAAGAAACATCATGTATCAGGAAAAATGTTCATCGGGGGGAGGTTCGATTACGTTTAATGAGACACACTATTTTATTACATTATTTATATTATTTTGTGCGTTCATATATAGCATTGCCAAATGCGACATATAATGTAGCTAACTAACATCTAACATCGACACCACCCTCTACTACTGCCATGCAGATAACGTACGGATTATGTATAAATTTATACCTATAAAATTTAATATATGTTATGTGCTGCAATAGGTGTGTGTGTGTGCTTGTGGTGTGCAGGTGTATAATAAGATCAACCACATCTTTTGAGGAACCTTTATTTTTTTGTATTTATTATAAGTTTTCTTGTTTGATACATTCAAGTCATTTTGAATTTTGGTGATACTTTTGCTATTACGAAAATTGATGATTCATAAATAATTTATTATTTTATAAATATTATAAATATGTGCGGAATGTTGTAAAACATTAATGTTATATAATGTTATTCTACATTACTTTATAAATTTTTAATTATCATTTGGATTATTCTGTTTTCTAGAGATGAATAAAATAAAAATTGTTATTTTCGTTTTTATTGCTTTGGCAAATAGATTAACGAAATAAAAATATATATTTTATTATTATTGTTTTTTTTGTTTTACATATAATAAAACGGACAAAATTATTATAAAAATATCTAAAGGCAATGGGATTTATATGTGCGGTACAATGATATTAATTTACGGCTGACTGTTATCATTTTCGTTATTCCAAAAATAAATATTTACGATATGTACCATAAATTGGTTCACATATGGGTTTTTAGAGTTTTTTTTTGTATAGAAAAGAACAGTAAGATTTATTTATTATCATGTTCTATTTTGAGCCAAAAGTATTCACTGCGGTTTTTACCATGGGCTTCACTGATTATACTATTCTGTGTCATGTACTTTCTACCTACACTTTCAACGAATTCCACATATGTTTTCAATTGGTATTAGTTCTGGACTTTGTGGTGTGCTATTTAATTTTTAATAAAATTTATTTAACTAATTTTTTTTTGTTACCAATTGTTAAAATATGCAATTATATAATAACCTTGCCCGATTCTATATATATATAAAATGTTGTCCTTGCAAATATAATGACAATTTATGTACAATATGCAGTGGAGTATTTATATGCATATAAATAAACATAAAATTTAATTAAATTCACATATGTTGGCGGTGGGACACGTAGGCTGTTCGATATGTTAAGTATAAACACTTAAATCGATTTACTTTTCAATGTAAATTTTGTATCCTTTTTAATCTATATCACTTGCTGCACTACTATAAAAGGATATTCCGATTTCTTACACACTAAAACAATATAATTAAAAATTAAAATAATTCGGGTGTGCAGGTACAGGATGTACGCATATTAAATATTATCGCATAACTATTTTCATAGATTTTTTTTTTCTCTAACTTATTGAACAGCCATCGCACACGATGCACTGTTTTCTCTGATACACTTAATAATATACATGCAATTTTCATTAACTGGATCAAAGATTTAATATTAATTCATTCTGGTATGCATTTACGTGTATTTTAAATATAGGTAGATATAATATTGTATGTTAAGGTTATATCGAAAGGTCACAGTATAGTTGAAATACGAATATTATACGAAACATTTATAAATTTATATAAATTATTTGCATATAATGTCTGTTTGTAGTATTCTAACCAGAAGACCGATATATATATATATATAGAATAAATTGAAACGAATATATATTCGTGTACAAATATAAAAAATAAAATATTATTAGAAAATTTATTGAATTTAAAATGCATTTTCTATTTACTCTGAATAATGTATATAATTTCTATATCTATATGTAAAAATATATATAAATATTATAAAATGTATGCGGTATTACCTTAGTTTACTTGAGCGTATATATATAAACATGTGCATTTGAATTTCAAGTGTATAGATTATATGGCAATGACAGATATATGTGTAACATTATGTTACGTATATATTTTATCTATTCTATATAACCCATTTATATTTTATACAAATAATATAATAAATAATACAGCAAAATCGTCTAATTTACTATCAAAATAACGTAGTCCTAATATCCTATACTGTTTTGTAATTTCCCACTGTACTGTATTATTTTGGAATTTAAATTGAAGTATATGAATTTAAAAATAATCGAACATATAAAACATTAAAATTATATATGTTTAAACTATAGGAATAGATATTGGAAAATTGTTGAAATTCCCAATATGGATGAAAAATTATAAAGTTTTACTGTAATAACGATACGTCAACATTATCCATTCGTACACCATAAATATATATTCTATTTATTATAACAAATACATGTTTTACAATTTGAATACTTTTATTTTTCCGATAAATATAATTTTATTATTATTAAAATTATTCTAACCTTGCGGGAAATAAATATGAAATATAGTGGTCCGAAACTATATATATATTTATAGAGTTGTAAAAGAAACATTGCACTACTTTTTCACATCCATGCCCTATTGCTGAACGTTGTCAACTTGTTATTTTAACATGGGGATATCCTATACAAAAATACATTGTTGTGTTACTTTAGTAACAGCTAAACTATTATAATAAATGTGTACATAATTTCAATGAATATCGTTTATAAGCCCATTATTCATTGTTTCAATATATAATTCATTTTTAAATTATTATCTTAATGTTTGTTTATTGAATGAATGAATTAGCGATCATTAATTAATTTATGTTCCGAATAATAAGTTATTAAACAGAAAACGTTGAAATATAATATTCATCAAAACAATTATACAAAATTCTTTAAACCAACGTAGTAGTGAAATCATTGAAAAACACATTCATTTTCGCGATATTATGTTTTAATGAATTATTCGTTGATTTAATAAATGTTATTTCATTTTAACAATGTTGTACCATGTTACTTGAAGCAAAATTAATTAATATTTTATTGTTTTGACGTTACTTTTTAATTGGATCCATGTAATTTTTTTTTTCAGGGTATATGATCCTTTTTACGCTATAGTTTTATAGAAATAATTTTTTAAGCGGGACAATTTCAAAAATTTTCCGCAGGGATATTATCTTTTTAAATATACATATATTATAATTATTTATAACTTCAATAATATTATATATATTCAGAAGTCAGCACGTAATAAGTTATTTTATATAAATAAATGAAATGAAATTTGTTGTATTTCTAATTGATTATTTTAACATAAAATTAATTATATTTGAATATTCATATTATTAAATTTCTTTCTAAAAATATAAAATTATATTGATTTTATAAATGTGTGTGTGTGTGTGGTCGGTCTACTATTCTCACGTCTCTGAAACCATCGTGCGTATATTTTCGTTGTATAGTTATATAGTATGTGTGGGAATGAAAATATTTTTAGTATGCTTTAAGTTTTGTATTTTTATAAATAATCCAATATGACATCTTGGTCTAAAATGCATCCATTATATATATATATATTTTATTAGCAATTCTGTTCACATGCATTACTTTAATTTAACAGTTTATGTATATTTAGTAACGATATGATTTATAATTTATTTATTTAGAAAATTTATGTCTATTGCTTTGATATTTATCTATTGGATAATATTCTAAATCTATGTAATTTAAATTTATGTAACACTATATAAACGCATTTAGAGAATATAAAGAAATAAATTAAGGTGTGCGCGTAACTGTGTCATATTCAATAATGATATCTATATTTTTGATGATACGGTAACGAAATACAATTTTTACATCTCTGTAATAAAATACCTTATATTATATATTACTCGTAATGGTATTTATAAAATTTCTTACATATATAAATGGGTGGTATTGTACAGCACGCATATCTCATACACGTAAACACTTGAAATAAAATATTATGTAACATCAACAAAAAAAATAATATTAAAATAGATTAAATCATATTTATTTACCGATAATATTTTTAGAAATAGAAATATTTTCAATTTTCACTATAATATTATTAGGTTTATGTATATTTTAGAATATGATATTTTTTTCCGAAAATACAATGCTCAATTAGCTCTATTCTTCCGCAGTAGCAGACTATATATATATATATATATATATTATAGCTCAACCGTAATCCTCATATCTTGTCGATTCTTTGGACACATTTCAATATTTTCATGTCTTCCGACTTTCCAAAGAGAGACATTACATTGGTTTATGCATTCTATTTGCAAGAGATCATTTCTTTCACACACTCCATCGATCCAAAACTATATACAAAAAAATTGTATTCTGTAAATATTATAAATCGAAAATTGTTATATGTGAGTAGCAGCAGCGCGCCCCATTAAATATAGATAAGAATATTATATAGGAATTTTTTTTATTTTTTTGAGATTATTACGGTACGATGACTTCACTTCTCCATTCGCCATATTTTATCTACAATATACAACATTAAGTTATTCATATGCATGAAAAATGTATAGGTGTATATTGAATTAACAAAATATTACTACTCGTGTGTTTTGTGTATTATATTTTATATAAGTTAACTATATATATATTGTATACCATACAATAAATCATCAAGTACCGGGAAATTCAATACTTAAACATTTCTATATATAAATATATCCATTTTCATTTTCAATGACAATATAATATTATTGATTATTTTTTTTTTTAAATATAAATGTTATGCATAAATAATAAATAATATGATGTTGTATTTCATATATCCGCGGTATGATGGAGGTATTCAACGATTACCTCACTTAATTTATGTTATAAAATTTTTACCTATTTAATTATGCATTTATTGCTTTATTTTTTTATTTTTTTTTTATGCTATTTATATAAATACACAGTGGACTCTGTTTTTGTATATTAAACCGTATTTATTGGTACCTTGAAAATCTAAAGTAAATCATACCTGTAATGAACCATTTAAACCTTATACGTATAAGCTTTTTGTAATCACCAAAAATATTACCATTTCTTACTTCAAAATACACGAGGCACTGCTATTGATCCATTTTTCTACATTTGTTCTATCAACTTGTCAATTGGAATGGAAATTATTCGTATGCGCTAGTCAGTTCTATGATATGAATAATGTTATCGCTGGTAGTGCTGATTTTGAAGGAATTTTTTGATTGTTATTCTATTTTCCATAAGCTCCTCGTGTGTATATACAAACGATATTTCAAATTGAGCAACATATGGGTATTAATTTTGATATATAACTTCATATAGAAATTGTATGCATAATATAAACTTTCAAGGCAGCATATCATCCAGTTGTGCAATCAAGATCACAATAGATCATTTCTGAATGGCACCTATTGATAATTTAATTATATTATGGCCACAAATTTTTGTATTAATTGTGTAATTAAATTTTACTTGAAAATATACAAATACTTGATAACAAACTAATATATTTTTTATCAATATTTAATGATGAAATAAAACTATAGATTATATAATTGTAATTGTTAAAATTTGAATATATTCGTAGTACGCACTTACGCACTTACGCATTAATCAATATTATATTACAATACTTATACACGCAGTATATTTTTACATATTTATGCATTCATTCATATGCGAATTGATTATTTGATTTCCATCAACGTAAAGTGTTTTAGAATGTTTATGAATTATTTCTATTATGCAATACATATAGAAACCTTGAAATACATTGTTGATGTGATATAATGTGAGAATGATAATTAAATATATATATATATATAAAAGATATAGGGGTTACGGGGTTGGTTCTTGCCGGGCGATGGTTTTGTTTTCCGTATATCATGCGAATTTTTTTTATTTTATATTTATTATTTTTTCTTTTTCCAAAAAAAAAAAATCGTGAATGATAAATTGTTGTATGAAATTGCAATTTCAACCATTTTGATTCTTACATAAACAAAACACTATTATATAAAGTGTTGTTATTGAATTGTATATTCCTTATTATACTGTTGTATATGGATTTTACTTTGGTGGTTAAAAAGGATATATGTGGAAAAATATATACGAAAAAAAAAATAAATACAGATTAGGGTAAACCATTTTTTTGTATATGTAATATTTTATTCAAGATAAAATTACACAATCAATATAATATGTGCTATATACGTACACATATATGTTGTTTATATGTGTAATGTTATATATATATATATATGAATTTACAATATATATTATAATATATATATAACATCAGTGATCATTGACCGGGAAGGTCAATGAAAATATGTATAAATCATATATGGTACAATATATATTGAATGACTGTCAACGATCAAAATGTATATTGTATATATATCATATATATGTAATGTGAGATTAGCTATATATTATGTACAGGGATGTCCATGAATGTAGTGGATTCGTTCAGGCGTTTTTATATTGTATATTATATTACATTCATCAAAATAAAATTATATAAATTTATTATTTTATTATATATTCAATTTATAATCATTTGAATATATTGTTTTCGATAATTGAATATAAATTTCCTTGCAAATCACCTGTAAATGAATCAAAACTGTGTTATTCAGTGTATAATGGAAAATACAAAATTCTATACCAGTAACGGCTCACCCGGGGTGAAGCAACTATGTGAAGCGGCGAGATTTTAAAATTATACCAACGAAATGCATAACAGCATGTTTGAGTAATCGCAAAGATTTCTAATTCTAAGGTATTAAAATGGTGGCGAGGGAATGAATGGCTGCGTTTTTTTTTTGGTTAATGGGTTAAAATCACTCCAATGGAATAAATATAATAGCAATACTTTTGGCAGTATTGAACATTTTAACGCCCCACCTTAGTAAAGCGGCACCCATCCACCAGTGTTCTATACTATCATAAATTTTCGAAAATATTTTACATTTTAGATATATACAAAAATAATAAAACATACCCATATATAGAATAAGATTTAAAATATGATTTATTTTCAATTTAACATATATATATATACGGTGGAAAAAAATTGTATGTTGAAAAACATAAATCTTGGGCAAATTTTTATGTCTTATAATAAAACCAAAAAAAAATCTAGTAAAATTTTTACCTTTTTGCAAACAGGAAATAAAAGTATATATTTTTTGGACTATATATAAATATTGCGTCATCTAAAATTACTGAGCTACGTATATATTTTCATATTTTTAATTTAATCTTTTGCATAATAAACAAAAAAAAATAAATTTTACGTGCTCTGCCTTTTATATATAGTGTGCAATTTGTGCACCTTTAAAATAACAATGTTATGATTGTTTTTTTGTTTTGCTAAACTCTGTTATCATCACATCACAGACTTATCAAGAATTTATCTTTAAAACAAAAATAATTGGATTTTACAGTATTATAAGAAAATAATACAATGTTTGATTGTAAGTATATAAAGATAAAAAAAAAAAAAACGTGTAATATTTTAAGTTATAATTGTAGAGATTAAAATTAATTTACGTAAAATATCTAATAATCTATAGAAATTCGCACAGAAAGCGAAAGCATTGAGATAACTTTTTTTTCCGATGCACAAACAATATTTATATAGTCTTGCTGTGTATGTTTCACATTTAGTATTCGGCCAAAATTTGTACGAGTTCAATTATAAAATTCAACTTATACACACATATTCAAACAAATTTTCTGAAATCATCTTATTAAAATTACATTTTGTAGTAGTATAATATTATGAAAAATATCAAATTTATACAAATAATTTTATATTCGAGATTCGATACCATTAATTTTATACCCACATTTTTGGTCCTCATTATAAATATATTTATTTATTTTTTTTGTATATATATTTTTTTTTTACATAATAAAAGTTAGAAAATAATATTCTATTTATTTATTTATTTATTTTTTCTTTTGGTTCGTCAAAAGAAAATTTCTATGTATACACAGAATTTAAGAACTAAATTAGCTTTTCACATAAATTTAATAATGTATACGATATTATAATAATAATATAATAATAATAATATGGAAAAAAAACATCGTTCACTGGAATGCACAGCAAAAGAAATGTTATAAGAATTATTTCCTTTGTTCGTATTTTTTTTTTGTTTTAATATGTTGGTTGTACATAGACACAAAGTTTTTAACTTGTCATATAAAAAATAAACAAAACTTCTTTTTTTATACATATTTAACTGAAAAGTTTATTTGCATATTTGTATATGAGTGTGTGTAACGCATGCATATGTAAAACATTTCTATTTACACATTCATTCACATATAAATTATATTAGTATCATCAAAAGTTTGCCTTTTTTTTGCCTTTTTTATTTTGGGAAAAAATATTCGAATAAAAAAGTACACAGGAGGAGACACACACACAGAGAAGAAAAATAGAAAAATATTCTTCGTTTTATTGCCATTGTAATATAATAAAAATAAAGAAAATGTTTAATATTCAAGGTACAAATTTACCCAAAAGCTTTATATTTAATGAAGTGAAAAGTTTTTCAAATCCTTTTATTTTTTTTCTTTGCATATAAAATGTGTGTGTGTGTGTGTGTGTGTGTGTTTTATTAATATTTTATAAGAATTTCAAATGTTTATATAAAATATTTAAAAACTTTGTTTTTCTTTAATATTATAAAACACACACCCACACAACACACTCAAACAAATAATATTTAATGTATGTTGAAAATTTTAAATTTGATATAATTAATATTGAAATATTTATAGTAACTTTTAGATTTTAATAGGTTTTAATTTTAACAAATAATATATATGCGACAATATAATTTAACTATACTATTTACAATAAATTGTTAAATAATATATGTAAAATATCTTAAGTTATATCCTACCACCACCACCACCACCATCTCCCCAAAAACTAAATCAATAACTATTTTATTATATACAAAACTATAATAATATGTCTTCAATAATCAAAACTATAAATATATATATTTTGAAAATTTAAATTTATCTTTCTTTCTTGATATCTACAATATATGGAACATTTAAATTGTGATAAATTGTATTTTCATGTATTTAGAAAAACAATTTATATGTACAATACCACGCACAGATTAGAATTAAAGGAATAAAACATTTAATTTATATTGATTTGAACGCACACAAAGTAATTGCTATTATTTTTTCTGTGTGAAAACAAAGGTGAATATTTTCCAGATATATAGAGAAATAACTTTATATTCAGTTAATGTATGATCCTTTTTGTTTGATGACATTTTCTGTTAAATTCTTATATGCCATCCAAGAAGTTGTATAAAACGAAAATGCCTGTTTTGTAACCGACACTACAATCGATCGATGTAAATATTTTTTTTGAATGACAATTGAAATGTGTAAAATTTGTAATTATTTAGGTGTTCAACCAAGTACAACAGGATGTTACATATATTATTAAGGATATAAAAAAATCAGATAAAACTATAACCAAAAAGTTTAAAATAAATATATATTAAATTTCAATATATCTTAATTAAATTCCTGATGAAAATTATATGCTGTTTGCCTCTAATTATTCTGATATAATTATGATCGATCATTTTCAATATTTAATATCCGGTATCTGTTAAAAATTATAGTAATTAATCAACAAATATTGATACAATTTAAATTATTTTCGATGCTATATTTTATTTTATTAACACAACAACACACATTGTAATTTGTCAATCATATATTTTCTAACATCTAAAAATAGCACATTTGCGTTTCCAAAATTAATTACGAAACCGTCTGTAAAAGATGTATTCATTAATTTGAAGTTATGTTGTACACTGTGTGTGTGTGTAGCTATTCTTCAATAAAATATATATTGTATATTCCATTTTCTATATAATAAATTATGAAATAATCCTAGATAATATTAATATATTTATATACTATAGAAATTGTATAATAAAATATTCGTTATGCAGCATAAGGACTTACGTACCTGTAGTACACAGACACAGAGTGATTCGCAATTGATAATTTCTCTGTAATTTATTGTACTGTAATGTAAACACTATCCTTTTACAATATGTTGTTATTTCGGTATAAGTATATAAATATAGCTGTAATCGGTTGCCTATATACTACAATATATAGAAATCCAGATCAACAGCTCCCAAACTGTACCACTCTGTATAACAAAATATTAATATTACACTTGAGAATTTATAAAAAATTTTACTAATTTCTTTCATTCAGAATGCAAATATGCAAATACTCTTGAAATACTGTAGTGTGTATACGTAATGCTAAATGTATAATTATAATTTGAAAATTCATTAAATATTCTAAAAAAAGGATGTATGAATTTAAATAATATATATATAAAAATAAAATAATTTAGTCATTCACTAATTTTTAGTCCCCCCCATTGACACATTTCGCAATAATTATACACATATTTTTTTTTTTGTTTCTATTACCATTGAGTCCGGCATATTTTTTTAATTAAATAATGATATTTACGACAATTTTGTTTCGATGTTTTTTTTTTAACAAAATGCTTCATATTCATTATACGAATTTATGTTCACACTTTAAACAAATGTCAAATAACATACACTAAATTTAAAAGCTACATTTTGTAGTGGTTAATTGAATTCGTCTTAATTGATATATGTACCCAAAAAAAGGACATGCTTAAACATATTCACCCAATAATTATATGTGTATTCATGAATAAATTCATTAAAAGTATTTATTATTAGTCTATATGTTTATCGAACTGTTAAATTGCCTTTTCAATTGAAACAAAATATATTCAAAATACGTGTCCAGCATAATTATATTGTTTACATAGAATATATTCATTCATTATTTAAAAACTAAAGAATGAATTAAAAAAAAAATAGGAAATACTTGCTATGGATATCTATGTTATGAATGTATTGGTATAAAATATACTATGATTATGTATTAGTTTATATGCACAAAGTTAAAATATATCCCTTTTTAATTATAGACGAGAAAATTCTGAAAATAAAACATAATGTTATATAGTGTTAAATGAGGCCCAGATGCTATGCCGGGCATAAATTTTTACTTTTCTACATAGTCTACGAGTGTAATTATATTATATTAAATAATAAATTACCATAATTGTTTGTATGCAACTGTGAACCACATGTGTATTATTTATATATAGATTTTGATACGAGATTTGTTTGAGGATAATTGAGTGAATAATTTAAGAGATTACATTTGGAATTCACCAAAGTCATTTTATTTTATTTTTTGTATCGTCTAATTACTATGAAATTTCAAATATATTCTATGTACAGAGTTTTGTGGAATAGTTTCGATATTTATCTGCACATTCTGTTTGGTTGCCAATTTTAAGTAAACAGCGCGAATCATACACAAATTATTTCGTTGTGCATAAATTGTATGAACTTCGTTGGCCACATATACGACCCGCTTCGTGTTGTGTTGAATTTATAATAAGTACAACCAATGGATTAATTTTTATGGCCAATCTTAACATATTTTACGGTATTTATATAATATATTACGTATAATAGTCGTAAATTTTGATAAAAAATATTCGTATCAGCAACTGTTACATATATATTTAAGGAATTTTATTTTAAACATATATATTCACAGTAAATTTAAAGCCATTTATGAATAGATATAAAAAGGAAAAATTGCAGAGAGAAAGAAGAAAATTACAGCCATCATTATCAAAATAAAATTATTTTTTTTATTTCCCTGAATACTACATTTTCACCACTTCATTTATTTTATGTTTAATTTTCTATATAATACACACAATATAATACAGTATTTGGGCGAGAGGAAAATCTTTTCTAATAAATTAAAATTCTATTGTTTAATTTTCTATTCTTTATAGCATTCATTATATGTGTTTTTTATAGATGGTGTTTCTGGTAGTTCTCTTCGCCAAATATTTAGAATTGTGCGATAATTACGTTGGAATAATAATTATACCATAATCAATAGACAACAATAAATAGTTTTTAAATTAAAATTTAATATTGTTTTATTGTTCAACATTTTTTTATTGAGATATTCAATTTTCTACTTAAATGGAATTTAAAGGAATTTTTCAACGATATATGCTACACTACATTCCATTTAAAATAAATAATAATGTGTGCCAAGAACTAACCGAAATTAACACAAAGCAACATATATATGGAGATCGTTTATCTTTTTTCTTGTTATATAATATACACATTGTTGGTTGTTCACAACTGCTGCGGGGTTAGTGTGAATAATGTTTAATTTTTTTTATGTTTATTTTTCATTCTTTCGTTTTTTTATTATCAAAATTTTAGTGCTCTGTCACACGAACGTTTGTTGTGACGTGGTGTTGGAACAAACTGTAAGATTTTTGCCTATCTATCCCTTAACGCATATCGAAACGTTCATCATCAGCAGCGAACGTGAGACATTCTATTAAACCGTAACGCAACGGTCTAATATCATAAGTCTTGTGTGGCAAAGTACTTATATAAGGGTGTACATATAAATATATATAGCATTATGTAAAAGAGTATATAATAGTTATTGCTTAATGAAAAAATAATTACTATTTTTAGGGTAACATTTTTTTACCTTTTTTTTTTCTTTCTAAAAATAATGATTATTATTTATCATTTTCATTTTTTTTTCTAATTAAGAAATTTATTGGATTACTCATTTTTTTTTTTTTCAACAAATTTTTAACCCTCAAATTCTATAAATAAATATACAAACAGTTCCGCAGTGAAAGTGAGTGTAACACGGGAACCAGTATCTATTGCTGTTAAACATCTGCAACTAGTCAGTCGATTCTATATGACAATTGTTTTCAATGTTCTATATGACAATGCAAGATCATACATATTGCACAAATTACAGTGGCACATTTAATTGTGGCTGTCGCAAAAAAAAAGAAGCTTATACAATCCTGCAAGGAAATAAAAAATATATAAAAAGTGGTTTCGATAATTAATATTTAAAATAAGCTATAAATTAAGAAGTTCCTTCCAGAATCTAGATACTTGTACAATTACATAATTTTGACTATCAATTAATAAAATTTTGACACAGCACATTTAATATAATAGCACTTTATAGAATATATATTTAATATTGTTGTTATTGTATACAATATTAACATTCATTTCAAGACCACAAATAATTAATATCTTATAAATATATAATAAGGAAATTGTAATTGATTTAATGGAAAAAAAAAAAAAACGTATTATATTTAATCGTTCGTTTGCAAATACTATCCCATGCATAACAATAACCAATTTTTTTCCTTTTTATATTCGATAATATAAATAGTGTATGCCATTCATTTCGCATGTTCTTTGAACATTAATATATTTTGTGTATATTATTCTATATTATTAAAAATAGTTTATAAATATGAAGGTGAAGGTTTTTCTATCAAAATTATGTTTTATTTATTATACAGGGTGTCCCAATCTTTGTATATAATCCAAAACGAATAGAGTGTGTAGTTGGGCTAACAAAAACATGGAACACATAATTTCCAATTGTGACGATTTCTGGTTTTGTTGTGTTACGTTTGTCACTGATGGTAACATCTACAAATAAAAAACCATGGATTTTATTTGCCCAGTTGCATGCTCTATTCGTTTGGATTATATACTTACTGGGACACCATGTATTACTCATCTATACTGTACACAATATATTATTACCACTGTATTATGTATTAGAATCATATTATGATAATAAAAATGAAAAAAAAAAAATAGGAATAAAAAGTAATAAAAAAAAATTGCTATTTAATGATTAGAAAAATTATACGAATATTCTCGTATAGTTATAGATACTCATACTGTGGGGGAGGTGGGAATATGTCATGAGTTATGATAAAGGAAATAATATTTAAGTAGAAACATAATGTAATTATATCACCCATACATTGTTTTGACATTCATTTACACTTTATTATATTTATTAGGGGTTGTTCCCATATATATGAAACGTTACTGTTTGAAATAATAAACTTTATGTTTTTGTTTTAAAGTTGTGACATTTATTTTTACGATTTCGATTCCATTAAGATTTTCACCTGATCCATTGTCCGCTACATATTAGTCTCTGATTTGGTAATATTTTGTTAGTTCAAAATTTCCATATTGTCATATAGAAAATATATTAACAAAAATATTTGTTCTCATAAATTGTGTATATTTCTTTTTTTTTTTTATTGTAAAATAGATAGATATTTTCTTTATTTACTTTACCGGGGAGGTAGCTTTTTTTTTCTTTTCATTTTATATATCCGCATATATTTGTTTATCTCTTATAAGATAACATGAAAAATGTGTCACAGGTGTATATCCGAAAGGCGAAAACAAATAAATTTTTTTTATATAAATAAAATACCAAAAAATATATATTTTATATGGAATATGAATGGAGGAAACATTATTTTACAAAAAAAGGAACTTTATCATATACATCTCTAGTTCAGCTTCATTGAACAGGAAAATTCTTTCACGTATGTTGGATAGTAACTTAATATGTACTATTATTATATACAATATACAAGGACAAAGCACATAAAAAGTTATATATGACAGTTAGCTTTTTAGTGGATTTATTTTTGATATGTGTCTATTCTGCAATATAAATAATATTAGATATTATATGACACACATTTATATGATAATCGATTGAATGAAGAGAATAAGAATTTTATGTTTTTTTCTTATTATTATATGCTGCGGCGGGGGTCACATCACAAACGAGGAGTAACCGAACAGAATAATTTGTTGTTGACAAAATAAATATTCCCCAATTATATTATACAAAGGATTCTGTATACATTGATTTTTGAAGGGAGTTTTGAATTAATATAGATAATATCGAAATATATATAGAATTTTTTATTGGAATGGTTGAACAAAATATTTGAATGAAACAGGGATATATAGAATATTTGAATTATACATAATTCATTGTATTTTTCTACAAGATTATCTTTGTATTCCAATCTTTTTTGAGAGTATGTTTTACAAATATTATAATATATATATCTAAATATAGGGATGCTTAATATCAAATCTATATTTGATTCACAGTTCTCTGCAATCATCAACATCAACGAATTTTTTTTGATTTTATAATATTGATAATTTCTTATCTATTTATCTCTTTAAAATTTGCCCAACTATGCTAATCTATGTATCTAATATACATAAAAATAAAAGATTAAATTGTCTAAGTAATTTAATGTAAATAAATTATTGTACAATATAATAATTAAATTTTTATTTTCATACAATATATTCAATAATTTTAAGTGTATACTATATAATATTATGAAATATCAATTGAAAATGATCCAACAACACAAAGAGTTATACGTCTGCTGCTATAGATAATATTACATTATCAATTTTTATTTTTATTTTTATACATACAATAAAAAATAAATTATAAATTATGATAAATTACTGTTTATAAAAACGAATATATTTAAGATAAAATAATATCATATATTGTGTGTCTTTAAATATTAATATAGGCTGTGTAAAATATAAAATATATAGCTCAAAATTAGTTGTAGAAGAGTGTGTGTGTGTGTGTGTCAAGTAACATCAAAAAATATTACGTTTTTTTTTTCTTATAATTTTCCATCCTAGAAATTTCCAGTTAATTCTGATTTAAATTGGTTTCAAATAAATTAAATAGTTTGATAACATTATTTTAATTGATTTATGTTGGTTCATATATGGTATATATTAGTACATAATATAATGTAAGAAATAAGACATCGTATATATAGTTGATGTGTAAATAAAATACTTGATATTGTGTGAGGAAATGTGTCTCCTCCTGTAAATAATCATCGTATTTTAAATGATTGATTTATAAAATAAGATAACTTCATTCAATTTTAATCCATTTTATAAAAATTTACTACAATTTAACACAAATATATATATATTACATTGTTTTTCATGTTATTCTCAGCTTAAGTTTATATATATTAAAATATATTGTGTCCGAAAAATAACCGAATCGTATTAAAATGATAATTTTTAGGTTGCTGGTTTGGAATGTTGATGGTGCGCAATCGTTGACCATTCAGTATTTAATTATTTGTTTTTATTTTAATAATTATATCAAATGATGATGGATTTTATTAAATTTTGTCCTATAAATTATAAACAATAAAATGCGATGCAATTATATTATGATTTTTAATATTTTCACTAAATATGAAAAGAGATTTTCAGATAAATTTTCCATTGGCTAACATTTTACAATTCAGTATTAGTAGTGATTTTAACATAAATATTTTTGGAATCATCTTTTGCAAATATTTCTCAGAAGCCACCACTGAATGATATTTATATATGGTACATACAAGAGTATAGGTATTATATATACAATTTATTTGATTTGTATATAAAACGTAATTCGTATATATGATAACATCAATAATCGCAATAACATGTTTACATATGGTATAAAGAGAAAAAAAATAACAAACAATACACAATACACCAAATAATATTATCTAATATGAATGAGACATCAGATAATAAAAGGTAGCTGCCTGGAATGTATTATATTATAAAAATTTCTAGGCAAATTATAAAGTTGTATTGAATGTGTCACACTCAATTTTATATAATACACAAAATCATACAATGGAAAAATTTAGGTCAATGATTTTTTAAGTGATTTCCATTCACAACATACGCTATATCTATATATTTATTTAATTTACACATATGATGAAGTGATATATATATATTCACGTGAAATCTTAACAATATACATACGATATATTTTTTAAAAAACATGAAATTCTTTAAATTGATATATAAATTTTGAAAAATCAAATCATTAGAGATTAGATTGTTTATGCCACGAACTATATCCGCAAAGTTAATTGGCAAAATTTTCATTAAAAATTCTCCCTTGTTTTTTTTTTAACATGCAACAAAATTTTGTTATTAATGAAAATTAGAACTTTCTTTTTACAATTGTTCCTTTATTAAATTTTTAATTGTCACATGTATGTGCATTGGTGTTTAATCTGAAAAATTGTGCAACGAAAAAATAGTAACAACATTGAATATTTATATGATTTTGGACTGTTCCACAATTATTTCTTTCAAAAAATTGTCCTGATACAGGAAAAAAATAAATGATGACTGAATGAGTTAAATAGAGAGATGATCGAATTGATGGATTACATTTTGGTGACTGAATGATACTATACTAATTGAAATATATTGTTTCTTCCTGATTGCATCATAAATGCATCGTCTAACATTCTATTTTATATAATAATCATATATCTGATATCACCATGATAACCATAATTTAGTTTTTATTTCAGAAATAATTATTTCAGGATAATTAATTATATATAGTTATTTATAACTTATAAAATGTGCTCAAATGCTCATTTACAATTAATAATAACTAAACATTAAACTATACAATATATAATTATATATATATTTTACATATATGTGCTATTATTATTATTATTATTATTATTACTATTATAATAAAATGAATCTTTCAATTCCTTAATATCTTAAATTTCAAAATGTTGATTTAATGTATATGATTTTATTGTATTTATATATAGAGAAATAAATCTTAGCCATTTTCCTTAATATATTGTATTTTATATATTAATATTACACATAATATAAAATATTATTAATAGAATTTAATTGTTGATATGATATAGGTCTTTCTATATAGCTATTACATACCAATATATTCTATGTGGGTTTATGTTAGTTATTATAATTTTCAATTCATTGTAAACTTTATTATATACATTTGTATAAGGATATACATATATATGTATGCAATGTATCCTTTAGCAGCGTCAATTGTTCATATACATCTATTTGAAATATATTGTATTGTTATAATGTTATAATTATATAAGTTTATATTAATCGTATTCGTAAGCAAATACTATATTTTACATCTTGTTGGAAAGGAAACTTATACTATAAAATTTTAATATATATATATTTAAAATTTGTTTTTGTACTTTTTGTTTCTATGTGCGGGTCAATCTATATATTTATCTAATATTTTATATATAAATTTTATAAATTCATTAATTACCACCGCACCTATAGACGACATATCGTCAATATCTACTGCTTGTATATATACGATAATTGTTTTTTGCACAACACTTTACGCTTAACTGCGTACAACAATATCATATTCAATTCAGTTTAGGGTTCATTAAAACGTATATGTACTGTGTATTGTATACACTAAAACGCAATTTTTATCATTATCATTTTTTCTCTAATTAATGATAACAGTTAAATAAATGATCTATGGTATATATTATTGCTATGTATTTACAGAGCTAAAGTCATGTATAATATAGATTTTGAAATATATTCTACGCAAATATAACATTTGATTATTTTTAATTAAATGGATACTATTACTATTAAATAAAATATATAACCATTTGCGGTTTTTCTTTTTAAATACTTATTGTATTAACAATTAAATTTACAATATATTGTAATATAAATTTATATTATATAATTGCGTTGTCATATTAAACCATACCATACATCGTAGTGTATCATATTATGTGCGAAACATGTTATAATGAACCTTTTTTTTTTTGTATTTTATAAATGCTGTATAGAATATTATATATTTTTTAATTAATATTAATTAACTCGTACATTCACATTCCTGTGTCATTAAGATTCTATTGCGGTATATATATATAATATTTAATCTTATTGTATTTATGGAATTTTTTTTACGATACAAATTTCTTTTCCCTCTTAATTTATAAAATTGTATTATTCAAGATTTTGTTTTTTTTTATTGTAAATATAAATATTACTAATGTCAGAATGTCATATAAAATATTATATTAACACATTAAAGGCGGGTGATCTTGACGAATGTATATGAAAGTTTGTTCTATGGTAAAATATTTAACCCCGTTCGATCCAAAAACGGTTCTATGGGGTAGGTGGAAAAACTCGGGTCCTTCTCACAGATCGTATAGAAGTATCACTATCATTATTGTCTATATCACTATCATTATTATCAATATGTTTAACTCTCTTTCATCGGCAATCAACGTCAGACAAATCGTCTGCATATATGGTATATCTTTATTTTCGCGTGAAACCATATTGAAGGATTTCAAAATTTACTGTAACTAGAATTTGAACAACCGAACAGCTTCAAACCACACAAAACATACTAAATGTAAAGTGGCGCATGGATTGTGCAATGTCGTTGCAAACCGTACTAATACGACTGCCACAATTATGCTACTGTAGAGATAAATCGTATTACTACGACTCCCGTCTTTAAACTACAGTCGAGATAAATCGTAGTACTATACGGCTACCGCCTTTAATGTGTGTTAATATGAAGATGTACTAAAAAACCACAAATAATTAATTTTTTTTATGATCATATTGACAAATTATTTATTATTTCAAACACTTTTTTTTCCTATAACAATATCTGTTGTCATAAGCTTTTATTGAATAAATTTATAAATAATAATAATAATAATAATAATTGATTAATTATCATCGTTCACCTAAAAATTTAACAAAATGTTATTATAATTTTTTAGTCATTTATATAACATTATTGTTATTATTTTAGTATATGTTGCTCATATTTCGTATTACAATATATATCATCTCAATCGGTTTATGAAATATTTACATAATTTATTTAGGATATTTTCATACATAAATTTGTAATTTGTAAAAATTTGCAACGACATATATTGTGCCACAAAGTATACAAAGTATATATTGTGATTTTTTATAATATTCATTTTATAAATTTTATAATGGCTGTTATTAATTTTTCATTTATTAATCAATTAATCAAACAATATTTATTTTTATTTTACGTTTCTATCTATTATATTCTATATAATATAAAATTTTAATATTAGACAGATACACAGAGATAGATTCGGATGTACGGGGTATGTAGAGACTTTTACAAAGATATTTTAACTATCAAATATTTAGCAATTTTGAAAATCTGCTATTTAAACAAGTATAAAAATAATAAAAAAATAATATTATGGCAGACCACCAACACACATTTAGCATTTATTCAAAACACTTTAAATTTCTGATGAATTACATTTTCTATAGTATAGTAATTTTAAATGAAATCACAATATTAAAATATGCGGTATTAATAAAATCGAAAAAAGGGAAAAAAGTGAACTTAATTTTTACTACCTATCCGCAGTTAATGTCTTCCAATCCCGAATTTTAAGGACCTTTATATCACAGTTTATTGCATCTAGCCATCTCGCCTTAGGTCTTCCGGCTCTCCTTCTACCTTCTGCTTTACTATTTAACAGTTTTTTTGGCACACGCTGCTCCTCCATGCGTACTACGTGTCCAAGCCATCTCAATCTATTGATTTTGATTGTTTTGACAATATTTGGTTGACCGCGTACAACTTGTCTAATTCAAAATTGTATCTTCGCCTCCAACCATTCTGTTCTTTCGTGAACTTAATAATAAATATATAATTATACAAAAAAAAAAAAACGTCACTCAATTAAATGATTATAAGCACTTTAAATTGGTTTCCAA
Organism: Bibio marci; assembly: GCA_910594885.2. Lineage (NCBI taxonomy): Eukaryota > Metazoa > Arthropoda > Insecta > Diptera > Bibionidae > Bibio > Bibio marci. Next base: position 25,880,513 of record OU343118.1, on the reverse strand, counting down.
TCAAATGTACCATATTCTATTATCCATATATATTTATAGATGTTATATAATTAATTAACTCTTTTCTGGCTGATGATGAAACCTTATACATTGTAAATAATACTTGTATATATATATACTCTTAATATAGTCTAATAATGTTATATGTTACGTTGCTATTTATATATATATCCACACACAGAAAAACATGTAAATAAACTTTTAGCGTATATATTATATTTAATTTGTGTAGTAAAATGCGCATTATTTATATAATGGTGTATTTTAACAAATTCTTGTCATATATAATATTGTACAATATCTGTATTGTATATACATTTACCATGTAATAAACATAATAAAACATGTTGAATTGATAGACACAAAGATTTAACATTTATACTTTGACATAAAATGTATTTTGTAATAACATATCCACCCATAACCCATAATGAATGTCAATTATTATTATATTGTATACCAAGTATTTTTTATAACATCATTTAATATTACATCAATTTATTAGCTATGTGGTATATTATAGTGGAAAAAAAATAGAAATGATTAATTAATGAAACATATTATCACTTAATAGACACTAATTCACTCAATTTTTCTTTATTTAATATGTGCTTTTGTGTTAACACATTACGTTGAGATTATTTTCGTTTCTTTATAAACATATATATTATTTGTAATTGTATTAGAAAGTTAGTAAATTTTTTTGTCTTCAAAATAATAATGAAAAACCACAAACAAATTTAGCATTAATATTTTTTTTTTTATACAATCATTATTTTTTCCTTTAATTTTAATTGAACCTATAACAAAAAATTAGGATAATCTATTTATTTTTTTTTGTATTTCCGAAAAGCTCTGTTACAGTGCCTAATTTATTTTTGGTATACAAATATGTTCAAATATGTTGAATTATATAAATTGAATTTTCTTTTCATTATGTTTATAATTATATTTTGCTGATGAAATTAATGTTTTGATTGAATAATGGATAAATTACATTTTTTTTTTTCTTACAATCAATAAATGAAACATTAATAATATAATAAATTGCATAAACAATATAATAAATATTATCATCGTAATATAGACATATTGTGCACACTCCGTAGAGTCAAATCTTTGCACAGATGCAAATGATGTACTTGTTTGTGAGTCACAAATATGAATTATTGCAATATAAATTTTAGCTGAAAAAGTTGTCCACTTAATTGTGTGAGTGTTTTTTTTTCTGTTTTTCCTTTAAACAAAAAGATATAACTACAAAAATAAATGATATAAATCAATTAAATTATTATAAACATTAACTTAACGCGCATTGTCAATGAAATTCAACTAAACATTATTTCTACAGTATTTGAATTTATAATTAAAATAGAATTTACTATATTTTTCTAAGTGTCTACTCAATTTTGCGCCCCTATGTATATACATAACATATTCTTATTATTTATGCCATAATACAATTAATATTTTGATATTTTAATCTTTGCGTTAAAAATCAATATTTTTAATATTATTAATTATAAATAGTTTATCGTTTACGTATTACGTTTATGTAAACTTCTTAATATAAATATAGATTACTTAATCAATTTTAATATAACTCATCCACCATAAAAAGTTAATTTTAGATAATATTTTATAAAGAAAAATGAAATATAATCTTTTCAATATAAATGTATTGGGTGTGTGTGTGTGTGTATACATATGAATCCATCCTTTTTGTTTGTACATATAATTTCGTTGTCGTGCTATTGTTTCTTTATCAATTGATTATTGCCAATACAGAAATTGAATCTATATATGGATAGCCTTCAAATGTGTAGATATACAACATTTGTTTCTAAATACAGATTTAATATGGGAATATATTTGCAAATACAGTATTTATATACGGGACTCTTCCCAATTCGCTTTCACATAAAAATAAATGATAAATTAGAAAAATATCAAAATCTTTCGATATCTGCAGAATAAAATTTCTGCAATAGATTATTTACTCTCTGTCGCATTTAATTACCAACTTACTTGATACTCGGAAAAACATAATTTTATGATGAACATGATGATGAGTACTATCTCTGACATCTAAAACTATAAATAATATAATAAACTTATTTAAAGTAACTAATACATTTTAGTGTATATATGCAGTATTCCTTAAAGTGTACTGCTGTGTGATGGTCTTTGTCTTTGTAAATATCAGTAACATTGTTCTTAATATATTGTAACTTTTTTTTATTATATATAATTAAGTTTTCGTTCACATGTGTATATGTATATCTGCAGATCATATTGTTTGTGTGTACAATGAAAAAGGATATTTTATTTTTTCCACTAGGGATTCTATTTTATAGCCCATCCTTTATTTATACTATATACAATATATATTGTATATAATAAGAAAATTCATAACATAAATATAATAATAAACATATATCTACATATACCTTTTTTTTTATTTAACTATACCTATTTTACCTTTTCCATCCTGTCCATATGTAATTTAATTTGTATATATTTATTAAATAGATGATCATAAAAACTATATACGTTGTTCATAAATGTGCAAAATATATTGTTATTACCATTAATGATGATATATTTAGCAACCAAAAATTTTATAAAATAATTATTAAAATAGTTATTATATTAATGAAACTTTTTATATTACATTAACTTTTTCAAATCATAATTTTTACAATAAAATAAATTACTAAATATAACCAAAAGTGTATGTATACAAATATATGTAAATTACCAAAAAACATACACAAACACACATTAAAATTTATAATAAAATATTTATTATAATTTTACTTTTATAAAAATCAAAATTTTCTCCAGTATATTCTAAAAAATTGAAGTATTATTTATATATTCAATTCAACTGCCTGCACACATATAATACTTAATATTTAATTCATAATCTTATTGTTGTTTATTTCAAAATAACATATGAATGCTGTTGATATACATTTATTTATTCCAGCATTTACAATTTCATTGAATGTCTGCTGCGAAATAGCTACAGGATGCTAACGGCATATGTAATTTATTAAATAAATTAAATATCAATAAAATTTCAATTATTAAAATTTTTAATTCAAATTGAAAATTCAAATTTTAAAATATACTATTATATTATCGAAAAATCTTATGTGTGAAAGCCGTCAGGGTTAATAAGTAGCCGCAGAAATATTAAATAAAAAATAGTATCGTACAGTCAGTGTCCTTGATTGTTTTGTAAAACCCTGTACTATGGTTTAATAATAGTAAAGTGTATTTGTTTATATTTATATATATGGATGAATTCATGAATTTTAAAATGAACATGTATCCTTCCTTACCTATTTACTTATTACAATCATACGGCATTCTATTATTATATATTCTTCGTATAAATAAATAAATAATTTTTTTTTGATTATAAAATATATAATATATTTTTTGTATATATTTGTTTATTGTAAAAAATATATATGTTTATAATAAATCAACTATTTAACTATTGTATGCATGTCAAAAATTTGTTTCAAATCTGATTTCTGGTATGATCTTACTGCCATTTAACTATATATGATATCAGGTTTTGTTTATTTATATTTAACAAATGTAATATAGGTGTACTATACGTATCAAATAACTGGTACACACAATCCGTTAACGTTTGTGACCACTCACACACAGAACAATTACATTTGATTCAACCTAGAACGTATTTTTCCATATACATTGCAATTATAAAAATTAATGTTTACACTTCAATGAAATACTTAATTTTCAGATGCTACATTCAATTTATTTAATATACACGTGTATGTATTGCAAATAATCAATTGAGTAAAGAATTAGAGTAGTCTATTACGACGATATGCAGCACAAACAAAGTGTATAAAAAAAGAGTTTAAAAAAAATAATAATAAATAGAAATTTAACACAATAATAATGATCTGTAAAAATATTCATAATTTTTGTTTAATAATTTTAACACAATTCCTTTCCTTTCCTTTTTTTTCCATATAGTAAATGAAAATATATAAATTTTCTCGTCTCTTATCAAATTTATTTCCATCATTAAATGCATTTGTAAGGTTTTTACATTTATCGAAGACATTATGTGAATTTGTAATATTGTAATATATATTTTTATATATTTTCCATATCCATTGAAAAGTATTTATTTTAATGTATATGAGCTTTTCTCTTATTCATCATATATTAAGTTTAAAAAAGGATATATACGATCGTTTTGTAATACATTAACACACACACACATATATATATATGGAATGATAATTAGTAATATACACAATATTAAATATATATAAAAAAATATAATACAGAGAGATAGAGACAGCGAGTAATGAAAGCTTCCAATGGAGTTGAACAAATGAATATCGTTACGTATAAAAATGAGAGTACACAACACCCTGAGTATTTGTATATATAATAATGTTATTTATATCCACAAAGAAAAATGTTATATATTTACATAATTAATTTGTTAAATATTTACCTATAAAATATATATATATATTTATATATACAAAATTGTTTAACAAAAAACTTGTCCAAGTTTACAAAATTTGTAATTTAATTAAGAAAATCTAATTTTATATAATAATATAAATTGTATAATTGTATCATCTTCATATAATATACAAATATACTGGTTGGTATAACTAATATATATTAAATTTATGTTCGCTTTGTATATAATCAAACATATATTATATTATATTAAAGTATATTATAGAAGATATGCGCTGAGTACTTTAGTCTCTTATATTTTGATATTATAAATGTAAATACTAAAAAATAAATATAATGGTATTATTATTATTATTATTATTATTTCTAATAAGAAAAAAGAAAATTCAATTAAATTTATGATAGTCTAAACAAAAATATAGAAAATTTATATATTTATACACTTACCTATAAAATATATATATATATTTATATAGACATGTATGCGGAAAAGATATAAAGATAATAGATTTTTATATGCAAAACATATATGAAAACATTTATGGGTATACAAAAGGAAAGCAAAAATTAAATTAAATAATAAGATAATATTATATTTTAAACAAATAGCAAAGTTTTAATAGAAGAGAAAATGAAAATTATCCTTATACCTAATTTAATATGTACAGGATATATTGGATATGGAGGAATGAATATTATATAATAATTTTATATAGCCCCTTATTTTTATACACGTTATATACAATAATACATTAATCTATAATAAAATTGTATTTTCTTTATATTTTATTATTTAAGATTTTAGAGTATAAGAAAAAATTGTTAATGGTATTTATTTGTTTCTTCTTTATTTTTGTTTTTAGGTAAGTGCCAGATATTTATGATTTGTCCATTTTGTTATCCATCCATACATACAATATACATTAATAAAAAATGTGAGTATTAACATGTAATTCTTATTGTGTGTACTGTTTTATATAGACGGACACATTTAATGTATTATAAAATATATTATTATTTGAAATATACATATATATAAATACTTTAAGTAACTATTCATTTAATAGATTAAAAGTTTAATATTTATATGCTTCTTATATATTGTATATAGATAGATTTATGTGCGGATGAAATCTATATATGTTGAAATTTAATACTTAAATAAAATCTTCTGTTGTTTTTTTTCCATTTTATGATATTATTGTATTTAGTTAATTTTATTATAATTACTTAATAATATTGATTTTTTTGCGAGCGAACGTGGGCTTTATACTTCCTTTTTGTATGCATATAATTTAAGTATATTTGCTTATATAATGTGATATTTGTATTTAATAAGATTTTAAAATTAAAAAATACTTTATAGTATTGAATTAATTTATAATTTTAAATTTAAATTTATATACATTATAATTTTTATACTAAATTATGTATTTATATGAACAAATTTGCATGTTTAAAAATTTATTATATTTATTTATAAATACATATTGATATTATTTGTATTGTATGAGTTGAGGAGTGAATATTGTTGGTACACTATATAAAATGTATGTCCTATGTATATTTTCGCATACATATATATATAACACATGGGCTGAAAAGTATCCGAAAATTCTAAGAAAACATTTTTTTTTTGCAAAATTAAACTTTATTCATCAACATACATCCCTTCGCGGGACGATACACTGATTCCAACGATCTTCCAACTTTTCGATACCATTTTTATAGTACGATTTCGTTTTTTCCTCAAAATAGGTTTCTGTTTCGGCGATCACCTCTTCATTGCTCTTAAATTTCTTTTCAATGAGCATTCTCTTGAGGTCTGCAAATAGGAAAACATCGCTGGTGGCCAGATCTGGAGAATATGGTGGATGTGGAAGCAATTCGAAGCCCAATTCATGCAATTTTGCCCCATCGTTTTCATTGATTTATGACACGGTGCGTTGTCTTGATGAAACAGCTCTTTTTTCTTCTTTGAAATGCGGTCGTTTCTTAGCAATTTCATGGTTCAAACGCTCCAACAAGGCTATATAATAGTCACTATTGATGGTTTTTCCATTTTCGAGATAGTCGCGATGAAAATTATTCCATGTGCATCCCAAAATACAGATGCCATAACCTTGCCAGCCGACTGTTGCGTTTTTGGTCGTTGTGGACAAGGTTCGTCGCCTGCTGTTCATGATGCTGACTGCCGATTTGACTTCGGAGTGTAATGATGGAACCATGTTTCATCCGTTGTCACATATCGACGCAAAAATTCTGTTTTATTGTGGTTGAACTGAACACTGCTCTGAATCATCGATACGTTGTTGTTTTTGATCGATTGTGAGTTCGCGCGCGGCACCCACTTTGCACAGAGCTTTTGCATGGCCCAAATATTCATGCACAATATGTCCAGCACGTTCCTTTGATATATTCAGAGCCTCAGCTATCTCGATCAACATCACTTTACGATCATCTAAAATTATTTTGTGAACTTTTTTGATATTTTCTGGAGTAACAGCCTCCTTTGGACGTCCACTGCGTTCATCGTCCTTGGTGCCCATACGGCCGGTTTTAAATTTTGCAAACCACAAATGTACTGTTGAAAGAGCTGGAGCAGTGTCGGGATAATGCGCGTCAAGCAGTTTTTTGGCTTCAGAAATATTTTTTCCAATCAAAGAATAATGTTTAATCAACGCACGAAATACGTATTTTTCCATTTTTATTACAAATAACAAAAGTAGCTACACTCACAACGCAATATCTTACAAACTAATGGTCGGACTGCTGTCAAATATTGATACGTATCGTTTGAAGGTTGGTACTAATTAAAAATCATATGGAAAAAATTCTAGTAATTCTAACTTTTCAGCCCATGTGTTATTATGTAATTTTTGTTTTGTATTATTTTAACAATAATGGCATGTAATTCAATATTATAGTTGTTACAAAGTTTGTTATTATTATATATTGTAGTTTTACATATTTATACTATATATTTATATATTAGGTTGTCAACTATCTCCCTTCCGCCTTTTTGCTCTTTATTCAATGCTTTATAAAAAGTGTTACAGTAATCGGATTTAGTTCAAATATGCGCCGTTTTGTTCGATAATCTGTTTCCATCTAGACTGCAACTTCATAATACCTCCCTCGTAGAAGCCCCCCTCCTTATTTGCGAAGAACTCGGACAGCCACTTTTCACAAGCCTCTTTTGAGATCAACTTTACACCACCAAGGGCGTTCGCCATGGACAGGAACAGGTGGTAATCACTTGGCGCTATGTCCGGGCTATATGGTGGATGCGATAAAACCTCCCATCCGAGCTCCCGTAGCTTCTGACGAGTCATCAACGAAGTGTGTGGTCTGGCGTTGTCCTGGTGGAACACTACACCCTTCCTTTTGGCCAATTCTGGACGCTTCTGGTCGATCGCCTGCTTCAAGCGGTCCAGTTGTTCGCAGTAGATGGTAGAATTAAGCGTCTGGCCATATGGGAGCAGCTCATACTGGATGATTCCCTTCCAATCCCACCAAACACACAGCAAAACCTTCCTGGCCGTCAATCCCGGCTTGGCCACTGTTTGGGACGATTCACCGGCCTGCGACCACGACCGTTTTCGCTTGATATTGTCGTATGTGATCCATTTTTCGTCGCCAGTCACCATCCGCTTCAAGAATGGGTCGAGTTCGTTCCGTTTCAGCAGCATTTCGCAAATGGAAATTCGGTCCATTAGATTTTTCACTGTTAATTCATGTGGCACCCAAACATCAAGCTTTTTTTTGTATCCAGCCTTCTGCAGATGGTTTAAAATGGTTTGGTGACTAACTCCCATCTCCTGGGCGATGTCACGAGATGCCACATGCCGGTCTAACTCGATGTATTCCATGATTTGATCGGTATTTGTCGTCACAGGTCTTCCGCCGGCTGGCTTATCCATGGTGTCGTTTTCACCGGCTCTGAATCGTCGAAACCATTCCTCCGCGGTTCGAAGTAATAGAGTACCATCCCCCAAAACACCATTAATCTCACGGAACGTTTCTCTAGCGGATTTGCCTTTAACGAAGGAAAACTTTAAAATAGCGCGAATTTCGGCGTTAGTGAACTCCATGTTTACACGTCTATAACTGTTGAACGCAATATCCAAACTAATCATACATAGCGTCGTTTTGTTTGTTATGTCAAGAGCTTTCAAATTATGTACAGTGTTGCCAGATACGAGCTCTGTAGCGCTTTGTACATAGCCGCGAAATTAAAAAGACAAAAAGGCGGAAGGGAGATATTTGACAACCTTATATTTTATTGTCGCATAATCATATATAAATATAAAACATTATATATATGTACATAATACCTATTTATACTTTATATATAATATACATAAATATACATACAATAAGTGAATTATATACTAATATATACGAAAAATTCATATAATATTTAAATTAACACAAAATACATACCATCCAGTGGGTTATATTTTATATTGCAAACATTATTTTGAAGATTGAAGATTATTGGTAAATTAGTCTACGCATAACATTGAAGAATATATATAAAAAAAATTACTAATTGGTTTACAATTATGTATTGATATTAATTCCATAATTTTTATTATGTGTTCCATCAGCAGACATTTCAATTATAATCTCTGGATAGTGTTTCTACATTTGGTTCTGGTTCTGATTTCCAATTCGCACAACTGGTAGTTGAAACATAACAACTGCATATATAAGTTCTTTATGTTAGTAGCCGAATCCACTTTTCATAGACTATTTTTTGTTTATACTTTAGTTTTGAGTATATAGAATTTAAACTTAACCGTTGTTGGGTGCTATGGGTTTTTGGTAAATTAATTGAAAATTGCTATGAGAAATTGAGAAAAAATATTTTTTTATTCATAAAATTACAAATATAAACATAAAAACTAAAAAAAGTAACATATTTCAATAATTCTTTTTGATTTTTGTAGATAAAATTATGAGTTATAATTGAAAATCACATATTTGCTCTGGCTTTTCTTTATCATAAATTTTTGTATTTTAGAAGAAAATACCAGTTTATTTATTTAGACACATTTATATTTTCCAATACATGTGCCATGCACCCCTGATTTTGCAATCGTCGCTAAATCGACGAACCGCAATTTTGGCGCATTACCTATTCGTCGCTATACCGACGATTCGCACTCAAACGGTTAATAAAAATATATTCGAAAGATAAACTCTTTTTTATGAATCATAATATTGTCTATCAAATTTAATGATAGTCTTTTTGCAGTAATTAATAAGAATATCTGACAAGTTACAGTCAATATAATAATAAATAAAGAAGCGTCCGCGATACACATATTAATTTCATTATTTTTATATTTTTTATTTTTGCATATTAAAAAATTATTTTACTCAAACCCTAAAATATTCAAAATATAAAAATAACAACAATTTTCCTTTAATATATTTATATTTAACTGAATCCATGAATGGTGGTTTTTCCCAATACCATTTTTTTTTTGTTAATATAAAAACACATCAACTACAAATACTTTAAAAAAATAAAATCTATCATTTAACTAAATGTAGCCAGAAAAAAATCAATATATTTAAAAAAAAAAAAAGGTACATGAAGATAAAAACAAAAAACCCGTGGGTTATATTTAAGAATTAACAACATTTACAACATAAACCAAAAAAAAAAAAAAAATGTGAAAATGAAAAAAGAAAATTAAACAGTTTTGAAAAAGTAATTCTAATTTGTGAACTAAATTTTTTTCACAACCCTTTTTCTTTTTATTTGTGCTGAGTTCATAAATTGTGTTATTTGTATATAGGGACGGGCGGCGGCGGCGGCTACCTCTTATATATTGTTTGAAGTGCTCTTTTAATATAAAATAAAATACTTTCATTTCTTCCGTTTTATTTGTTTGATGATGATACAAATATATATATGTAATAAATATTCAAATATATATATATATACGAGTAATCAATTTATATTAAATAGGATTGAAGGCTAGTAGTAGAAGGTCTATAGGTTACTATATATATAAATTTTCATCTATATACTTATTTATATTATACAATATATTTTATATTCCAAATATAAATTATATATTGACTTATAGACTATATAAAAGTAGAGAATAGTTATAATAATATGTTATATTTATTCGTCGTATGTTTCTGTATAATAGCGTTATTGTATATTTAACGTATTTATATATGGGAAATAAAATGATTGTAGAACACTCACCGAACCAGCCAAATCGAGAATATGTATATGTTAACAAAATTCGATGTAGAAAAAATGCTCACATTCATAAAATAAAATTGTATATGGGTGAAAGAAAAAATATGAAAAATCCATCACAAAAGACATATGTTTTATTTTATACATATGATATGTATATTAAATTATTAGGTGTATTTCTATGAAATTGTAGTTTTTTTTTATGTTGAATTAAAATTCCACTAATTATTTTTGTAAAAATGATAAAAGAAAATTTTAATTACCTTAAATTTTCACACAATTATTTATTGAATATACAAATAATGATCAAAATTATTGGTTTTCATGCACATATCATTAATAAACACAAACAAACTAAGTTGATCTAATTAAACAAACTGTTGTATTGTAAAGATCATCACAAATATCATAGAGATTATTATCGTTTGTTGTCACTGCAGAATTTCAACATACAACCGTACTGTCTTTTAAACAATTTTAAAATTCCTTAATCCTTAATACAACTATTTCTATTTATATCTACAATATAATATATAGTTACAAACAGGTTTCATAGGAATACACTTAATTAAATTCATTCATGTTTTATATATATATATATATATATTGTATATAAATGTTTTTGTATGTATATGTTTGTAATGTACACACATTTATTTATTTGATATATAATAAATACACCTGTATCTAAAACATTATATATATTGTCGATTTTTCCAATTCTATTAGTTTTTACCTGTAATATATATAACATGAAAAACAGTTGCTTGCGATTTTTCTGCACGAACGGTTTAATATTTCTATTATATTCCTAACATTAGGGTCTGGGTTATATATATATAAATATTTCGTATTTAGTGAATGGTGTACGGTTACACAGTGTGTGTGTATATATAAATAACCTTTATAAAAATTTATAAAAAAAATAAAAAAAAATTAAACTATAAACTTTGTTATGGCTTTTGTTTGTTATACATATGCTAAAATTTTAAAAGAATACAAAACTATATATGTGAATATATGTGTGTGTGTGTGTGTGTTGTGTGCTTGTTGTTTAACTTTAATTTTAAATACATTAAATTTTATAATAAAATTGATGTATTAAAATGTTTGACAACCACATAACAACAAAATTTTCTATTGTGTGTCTGGTGATCATATGAGGCATAAAAATTCTTAAAACAACTATTATGTGAAACTAAAAATTACTTATAATAAAATATATACCATAAAAATAAAATTAAAAATAATTGTTTAAAATTTTAGAAAAATAAAATGTAATAAAGAAGTGTATATCTCCTCTATCTCTCTATCTATAAATAATATTTAATTTATTAACTTAGTTTTTCAAATTGACTCGTTGAACAAATTTCTTTTGTAACATTAACATAAATATTTACATTATACACATTATTACCATATATACTGGAATAGTATAAAAAATGTTTAACAATAACAAATATAGATAACACACACACACACACATATATATATATATATAATAATACTAAAATAATACTACAATATATACCATATATCATTATATTTATTTAGTATTTTATACAGAAATACCTATATATGTTATTTTATTTATTGTTGAAAAAAATGTTCTAAAAAATGTGAAAAATTTCTATAGATAAATGTTAAATTTCTCGTATATGTTAAAAGAAAAAAAAAGGAATCTAAACTACATTATATTTTTTTTTTATGGTAGAATAAAAATTTCTTGAATTCAACGTAGTAGTAGTAGTATACAACAAACATTAATATTTACTTAAGATTTTCTTATATAGATGTAACATTTAGTTTAGTATATTGTTTAACTGTGTGCAATATACATTTATATAAATGTACCAAACGTATAAAGAGAAAAATTTCAATTGCAATTCTAGCCTTTCAAATTGCTAAATCCACATCCGCGTCAATCGATTTCTAAAAAAAAAAAACTCTTTGACAAAACATTTGTATTTTCGTAAATTTTCAATAGGAAAATTTACAAAGTTGTCCCTACTCTACGTATAGCTTTAAATAGAAGTTAAATAATATGTAAATATCATTTTGAAGAAAATTACCATCCATCACATACTTATCCATAACTTTGTTTGCCAACAATTTTAACTAAATATTATGATTTATAAATGCCGGTGTGTGTGTCTACAAATTAAATTATCTTAAAATATAATTTCAAAGAAATGTTGTTGCTATATTGTTTACACTTAACAAATGTTGCCAAAATAAATGGTGTTATTAAATTGTTTTACTCATGTACTCTTAACACTTTGCGGACGGTATGTGATGAATAGCATATACCCCCAATTCCCGCATATTTTGTTAAAATTATATAAATAAAAAATGATAATTATAACATTTATTAAATCGGATACATTATTAAAGATTTATTAACATATATATTGACGCTATTTTAATGTGTTTTTTTCGTATGATATGCTTGAAAAGAAGTCCCCTGAGAGGAGAGATAGTAAACAAAATTTGCAAATATATCTAGTTTCGCTCCTCTTGTTGTTTGTCTTACATTCAAGACATGTCTTACATGGATACTTTTTTTTCCCGCTATCGACAATTTTCTCTAAAAAATATGTAGTCGCATATTACCAGATAATCGTACTATGGTGGATCGTAAAAAGAAGCATGCATGGTAGAAGTAGAAGTTCCAGGTTGTATAACATTTGCTACATTTTCTTCTACTTCAAAATCATCACTAGCCCATTATTTTACTACTTGCAGTAAACATTTTTTATATTTTATTTTATCGTTTAACTTGTTGTATACTGTGAATGAATTGAACAGTGCACAATTTACCAATGATGTATTGGTTGAAATTTTAAAAAACGTGAAAAAAACGTCACCCAACGTCCAACGGTTGGTGGAAAAAAAACGTGAAAAAAACGTGAACCGTCTTCAATGTGTTAAAAGGTTATTTCAAATGTGTTGTTAATTAATTTAATAATTAAAAAGAAACGCAAGAAAAAAATTAAGATCTCCATTTACTCTATCTACATCAAAAATTATACAGATTTTGTTTATTATTATCTATACACAATATAGATATTGTTGAGGGTGAAAAATAAATTTTCTGTTTGAAAAATAACCGAAATGGATACAGAAAAGAGTCGTCGTTGTTATTTTTTTGCAATAATACAAAGGTCATTGTTTCGATTATTTTACCATTATTATACATTTTGCATTGTTGAGGATGCTGGTCGTGGTGTTTACATTACATAAAATTAAATCGGGCGCTATCTCACATCAGATATATTATTAGAAATTCATTTTCGGTTATTTATCGGACACAGGGTACATCTTATTTTTGTGTACCCCCTTTTATATTTAAATACTGTGTATGGTATATTTATGTATGATAAAATAAACATGTTTTATATGTACAAATACATTAAAAAGTGTTTACATATTTAAATGACTTTAATTTATAAATTAAAGGTGGTGGTTACACCACTCAAATACACTCTGTATTGGATGTGAATATAATATGATAAAATGAATTTTACAAAATTTATGCGTATAATTTTGTTGTGAATTGTATATAATTATTGTTTGTTTTTAAATTTAAATTTAGTTTGAGTTTTAATTAATATGTCCACCATAAATATATATGTGTATTTAAATTAAATGTACAATAATTAATTAATGCTACTAATTTAGATATTTTTATTTAATTATAGTAAAAAAACCAATTTACCAAAATGATTTAAATTCTTTGCGTATGTAACACATAAATTTTTACAATTACCAACCTTTCATGGTAGCATTGTGCGGCTGAGGACTTGCACCTTTATCATACAAAAAATATTCCCTCATTTTGTGCATCAATTTTTGCTGGTAATAATTTAACCTAATTATAATAAAGACTTGCCAGTATTTTTTTAAATTGCTATTTCATCAATAAATTACCATTTTATTTTTAACTATAAATGGTATTAATATTTTTATTTATACATGAATACCATACTTACTACCTACATATTTCATTACATTTATAATATTATAATCTGCTCTTGCCTGCCTGCATATTATATGAACTTCGTGCAAATACATTTTAATTTACTGTTTATGTGTATAGAAAAAATAAAACAAGGTATATCTTCTGTTTTTTATTTTTTTAATTAATTATTAAATTCCATTTTGTAAACATAAACTCATTTCTATATTATATTTTAATGTATTTTGAACCTTTAGTTTATAAAGATAAATTTTACATAAGGGATTAATTTAATTTTTTTTTTTCTCTAACATTATGTCTCTTCACAATATATTTTATGTTTTCTATCTTTTATGCATAATTATTTTACAATATATAGTTAGTGGTATGCAAAATTTATATAATAGTATATTGTGTCAGTTATGTGCGATGTGATTGACCAAATTGTACACTACAGACCGACGGGGACACTTGTGTGTGTGTGTGTGTGTGTGTATACCAATTTAATATTTAAAAAGTTGAGATTAGCAAATATATAGGCTTAGGGTGGGTGGGTACACACATACTCTCATTTATTTATATATTATTAATTAAAATCTTATTTATAATTTAATTGTGTACTACAAAATTATTAAAAAAAATACTTTTTTATGATTAAGGTTGACAGGTTTTTGGTTTTTATTTTATTATTATTGAAATATTAATTTTTTTTAACCTTTATTAGAAAATCGGCTATAGAAAAATTAATGTGTTTCAACTTTATAAAATAAACCGTTTTTACAGGACCTCTCAATTTATCTATATCATCTTATTTTTTAACCATTCCCAAAAAATTAGGTTTTCTCTGAATTGAAACTTTTAATTAAAAAATTGTTTTTTTGCGATCGGGACATAAAAAGAAAGAAGTTCTATTTAATTATTTATTGTATTTTTCTTAATGTTTTTCAAAAATAAAACGTATCCCACTTTCATTGAGAATGGTTAGTGTGTTAGCCTATATATATATATATATATTGAATTTAAGGACTATTAATGGCTATAAAATTAAATTGTTTTTATTATTTCTCATCATCAGTGGTCGTGTGTGTGTGTGTGTGTGTTGTTTTCTTAATTATATCATTTTTTTTTTCTAATGTGTATATTTATTTTGTTACCTCTGGCAAAATTTTAATTTGATTTTATTTACATGACTGATTTTATAATAGTTTATAATATGAAAACTTAATTCAATTTCGTGCATAATTAATTGCTATATTATTTTTACATTTATATTTTTTTATTGATGATGATTTTTTTTTTATTGACTTTTCATATATACAATATTTTATAGAGAAATAAATTTAAAAATATAACATAACCATCAAATAGATTGTATATTATAGCGCTATGTGTAAAGACATAGTTAAATACAGTTTTATATTATATACAAACTTTATATAATACATAGAGTTACCTTATATAGTATCGCTATATTTATAGTATTAGTTATATATACCATACACTAACCAGACGTAAAAATAAATCATAAAAATAAAGTCGGAAACTGAAATAAAAAAAAAATACATAAAGTCATCAAAAATGTTGAAGAATTTATATAGGAAATTATTAGTTCATCAAAAATATTTATAAATAAATATAAAATGATATTTACATCATTTATTATATAATTTTATTATATAAATGTCCTATATAGATAGATATATATTGTATAAAAAAGTAAGTGCTGTCTCTGTGTGTATAGAAAAGGAGGAAATAAAATAGGAAATAATAGAAATCAATATTCTAATATGAAATTTTTGAATTATATATTCACAAAGTTTATTTACAATTTATATTATTTGCATTAATAAAAAATAGAGTTATGTATATTGTCACATTACTAATAAAATATTACTATATATAACACATGGGCTGAAAAGTATCCGAAAATTCTTCCAAATTAAACTTTATTCATCAACATACACGGCGATACACTGATTCCAACGATCTTCCAACTTTTCGATACCATTGTTATAGTACGATTTCGTTTTTTCCTCAAAATAGGATTCTGTTTCGGCGATCACCTCTTCATTGCTCTTAAATTTCTTTTCAGTGAGCATTCTATTGAGGTCTGCAAACAGAAAAAAGTCGCTGGTCTGGCCAGATCTGGAGAATACGGTGGATGTGGAAGCAATTCGAAGTCCAATTCATGCAATTTTGCCATGGTTTTCATTGATTTATGACACGGTGCGTTGTCTTTAGCTCTTTTTTCTTCTTCAAATGCGGTCGTTTCTTAGCGATTTCATGCTTCAAACGCTCCAACAAGGCTATATAATAGTCACTATTGATGGTTTTTCCATTTTCGAGATAGTCGCGATGAAAATTATTCCATGTGCATCCCAAAATACAGATGCCATAACCTTGCCAGCCGACTGTTGCGTTTTTAGTCGTTGTGGACGAGGTTCGTCGCTTGCTGTCCATGATACTGACTGCCGATTTGACTCCGGAGTGTAATGATGGAGCCATGTTTCATCCTTTTGTCGCATATCGACGCAAAAATTCTGTTTTATTACGTTTGAACAATCCCAAACACTGCTCTGAAACATCGATACGTTGTTGTTTTTGATCGATTGTGAGTTCGCGCGCGGCACTCACTTTGCACAGAGCTTTTGCAGGCCCAAGTATTCATGCACGATATGTCCAACACGCTCCTTTGATATCTTCTATATATCAGAGCTTCAGCTAGCTCGATCAACATCACCTTACGGTCATCTAAAATTATTTTGTGGACTTTTTTGATATTTTCTGGAGTAACAGCCTCCTTTGGACGTCCACTGCGTTCATCGTCCTTGGTGCTCATATGGCCGCGGTTTTAAATTTTGTAAACCACAAATGTATTGTTTAAAAAGCTGGAGCAGTGTCGGGATAATGTTCGTCAAGCAGTTTTTTGGGTTCAGAAATATTTTTTCCAATCAAAGAATAATGTTTAATCAACGCACGAAATTCGTGTTTTTCCATTTTTTTTCAAATAACAAAAGTAGCTACACTCACAACGCAATATCTTACAACCTAATGATCGGACTGCAGTCAAATTTTGACACGTATCGTTTGAAGGTTGGTACTAACTAAAAATCTTATGAAAAAAATTCTAGAAAATTCACTTCTTAGAATTTTCGAAAACTTTTCAGCCCATTTGTAATATATATATGCGAATAAAATGTATTAATATTATAAAATATAATAAATGGAAATTTTTGTGACAATATTTCAGAATGAATTTTATAATACCATTTAATTTTGTGTAACACAATATACATGTCATCCTTAATGTTTGCGATTGGTTTTCCACCGTATATCGACTGTATTTTTTTTTTCTAGGCAATATATAGAAATATATTACAAATTATATGGTCTTGGTGATATTTTAATTTTAAAACACTTATGCAAATGAAAATTGTGTATACAGAATTGTAATATTAGTATATTTTATTTTATAATCGTGCGGTGTAAATTCAAAATAGTATAAATTAAAGAAATTTATGTATATATTATAAAGAAATTTATACAGCAGAACCTTTATCTTTATATGATGGATGTGTTACTATATAAACATTGTATTATTGTATAAATTTTAACTGCTGTAAAAATAGATGTTGTCGCAGTTCTTTAATAAGCGGGAAGGCTTAATGCAATGCATAGTTATATTGTTGCCAGAACAGTCAATGTATATCAATATTTAACGAGAATGTTATACCAATCTACATCTAAATTCCAAATTTCTTTAAAATTTAACACTATAGTATACAATGACTTGTTGTGTGTAATCTGACCAGTATAAAATTGAGCTGCATAACGCTTTTCCATTGCAAGGCGATTACAATTATAATAGCTAAAATTATATTATTTATAAAAATTAATTATCGACACAATTCACAAATAAATTACGTATTTGAATGGTGGGTAGCGATTTTACGTGTGATAGCGCTTCTACTGTGCGTTTATATTTATATATCTTTTTACTCACATAAAATATTTGTTTAACAGTGCTGTAGAATTACAAAACTATTATATCTCTGGAAACACCTGCAATTAGTTTTGATTCAATTTATCAGTTTTTATATATATAGAAATTTTTATAAAAACATTTTAATACCCACATTTAACCGACATTAAAAGAAATATGTATACTGAGGGTTTTTCACCCTATAGAATATATTCCTATTTTTTTTTGTCATTCATGAATTTACACAATAATATCTATTGAGTTTTTTTCTTTTTTCTCAATCTCATCTCATTTGAAATAATCGTATAGTGAGATTTTTCTTATTTCTTATATTTGTATATTTTTATTATGATATTTATTTATTTATTTATTTATTTGAATAACTTAATGTCTGCGACGAGCACCTGCTTGTGTTGTTAGACTTTTATACATTACATATAATGTATAAAAACCTAAACCTAAATAAATTTATATACCCATAAAAAAATTATACATGTAATGTATTTTGATTTTAGTTGTTGTTGTTGTTATTATAACTTTATGACATTATTATAATAACATAATTATAATGAATTTAAAATATATGTTTCGGGGATAAAAAAAAATTGTAAATCTTAACAGTGATGTGTTGTAGGAAAAGCCATTTTCTTTTATAAATTTACTGGTTATGTTTGTCAAGAATTTTATTATATTATAATAAAAGCTTATAATCCATTAAAAAATCTGGTGATGAAGGTGTAGTTACAAGTATTTTATCGTTTGATATGATATTACATATAGTCAATGAATGTCAGTACCAAATACACAAGTCTACGGATCAGTTACGGATTATCCCTTTTTCTGAAATCGGGTAGAATTGCTGTACAAACAAATTTAAGTTAACAATCAAATTGTACTATAACAAATTACGTATATCGAAAATATGTGAAAGTTTAACCTGTGTTGAAGATGAAGATAAAATTGAAGGAACGGTATTTCATGAACCAGAATGCATTCAGCAAAACAAGATCTTCCGGCTATACATCAAATGCTGAATATTTAACATTATTGATAAAATTATGGCAAGCAGGATGTGATGTTAAAGGTGTGAACATTAACTTTCACAAAAATTATTAGATACACTTTAAGGATGTTAAATAAATAAATGTTATATGTTTGTAATATATATAAAAGATGACGGCAATAGTAAATTAATACCTATTATTATTTGATGAGCTTTTCATTGACACGTTTTACACTGTAATTAATGACATTTTTTATAAATATATACGTAACGCTACTGAAATTTCATTTGAATATGGATATTAGTGAAAATGAATATGGAAATTCGCATTTATTCTCATTAAACAAATTTGTTATTTATTTTATTTTTTATTCTTCAGTTATTTATTTATTTATTTTATTTTTTTTTTTTTTAAGACCTAACATATTTTATAGCTTATATATTTATGCAAAATATATAATACATATACAAATACATATAATATACATTATATGGTATAAAGTGTTATATATATTGTATAATTTTAAATTAGAGACTGATGTATAAAAACAAGAAATTATTTCCAGTAAAATTATTACCTCGGTACAGTTTAGACGCATTTAACATTTTCTTTTGGGGGTTTTTTTTTTTTTTAATTTTTATTTTTTAAAATAACATACCTAAAAAAACAAAGAATATTATATTTTGTATATATATGTACGACGACAACACGCGAGTATATGTGTTACACTTAAAACTTTATATTTTATATCGAGTTTTTAGTAGTATTAATATAATATAATGTCAAAAAACAGAAAATAAAATTAATTAGTAAATAAATTAATTAATTGTGTGTGTGTGTGTGTGTGTGTGTGTGTGTAACAGAGTTTGTGTCAAATTTTATTTATAATATTCATATAATCATCCCTTAAAAAGTTGGTACCTATACTATGTCTGCGTGTATCTATATTAAATTTATTTATACTTTGTATATTATAATAATGTACAAAACAAAAAAAAATAACGTATATAAACTTTTCGTGTAAATGAATATAGTAATATATAACAAAAGATTAATGAAAGTATATTCGTATAATGTATAAAAAAGTATGAACATAATAAGAAGAAACCAAAAAAAGAAGAAAATTGTAAGTAAGAAAGTTTATCGTAATAAATCAGTTGCAGAGAATCTTCCCGAATAATTTATATAAAAATATAGATATATGTATAGCGTGTATCTATAGATAAATAATATATATATATATACTGAATTATAACTCCAATACATAGCATTGTAGCATGTGAAAAGAAAATGTATATAAATATTATTTGGAATGAGGTACATGATTCTGTGCACCACCATATGGTTTTTTTTTTTTGCAGAAATATACAGTGATAAATAAACACAGTGAGAAAGAATATCTATATCTATAGAGGCCGTATATACGCTAATATAAAATGTATATTAGGTAATTCTAATAAAATATTGATGTGTGTACGATAATAAAATGAAATTGAATAAAAAAAAATGTTGTATTTCACTTATACACACCATTTCAATTTCATACATTCATTCATTTTTAACAAAAGAATTCTTTAAAATGTCTATAAGTTTTCATTATATACTATTTTTTTTTTTGCTAATTAACTTATTATTAAAAAAATCTATAATATTTGTCAGAAACTATTATAAGCCTTAGCGAACGTATGCTGCCATACTCGCGATATTGTAAATATTCCAAAAAAAAAACGAAGGCCGCCATATATGCGGCATGACATAATATATGTTCTCTCACATGAAATTTACTGTTTAACATAAAAGCTATACGTTTTACGTACGGGTACAAAAAAAGAATGTGTTGTTTGTTTGCTCGGATAGAAAAACGCCGGCAGGAAGGCGGGAAACAAGTAATTATTGCGATACTTGTACTAAAAAACCTGGTATTCACATAGGGAACTGTTTGGGAGAAGTACCCCATACTCAAAAAAAATTATAAGTAATTTTGTATAAATACATTTTTAATCTATTAAAAAAATTCACGCATCTATTCGTTTATTTCAACTCCCATTATATTTCGGAAAAATTTCACTTCAGTATCCTTTTGTATGGACATATCTGTTCATATACTATCTATTATTACTGAAACTTTTACATAACATAAAATCCAATAAAGCCATATTAATTATGCACATTTTCTTGCTCTGGAAATTAAGCATTTAATTTCTTAAAAATCCATCGACCTACTGGTCATCGTTGTAGCAAAATGCGCTCGTTCGTTAAGGGATAATACACTATAATAAATATTTATTAATTTACAATTACATTGATAAATCATACCTGGTGCCGATCGAATTGATTTTATTCATCGATTGTGTAGATCGAATCTCATCAGACTTATTATTTACAAAAACTATAATATATATATATATATACTTTCTGCAGAATTTCTAAATCACTTTCCTCACATGAAACACCACTTACTGAAACATAAAAAGCCGTGACAAAGTCTGTGAAATATAGAGCATTCAATTTTAAATATAATTATATTTTTATTATAACACCTAATCCGGTGGTGAAATACTGAAATTAGAGTAAATTATTAAAAAAAAATACATCGAATGTACACTTAATAAATTTTCCGGAAAAATCTAATTTTTATATGAATTATTATCTATATATTTTCTAATCACGTTAAGACATCACCATTCTTTGTATACACAATTGTAAACAATCTCCAATGTTTTCATATAGGAAAAGATTTTTAAATACAAAAATTGAGAATTTTTAAAATCGATTTTCCAGAAAATTTATTAAGTGAACATTGATACACATTTTTTTTTTTTTAATAATACACACCAGCAACTTTATTAATTCTAATTGTGTGTATTTTGTATGTTTGTATGTTGCACTTTGTACACCAATATAAATAAATCTACATATATATATTTAAATAATGGAATATTTCCATATATTAACAAATCCATTAAAATGTAATTTAATTAAAATTGTAATAAAATTAAAAATGCACTTTATATCAATTTATTAAAACTATGCGATATAGCCGCAGAGGATAACATGATAGAAACAAAAACAAATTGTTGTGTAGTAAATAATGTAATTTTATTTGGTATATTATTCTCAAAAGAAAACACGTCGTATTATAGCAAATTATGTTTCGATATACAATATTCTATCAAACAGAAATAATATGTAATTTATGATGGAACGAAAAAAAGTTTATATAAATAAATGATTAAATTTTTATGAGTTTTTTCCCATATAAAAATATTGTGTGTGCGTGCGCGGCGGCGGCGGCGGCGTCGGCGGCAGGACCAATGATAACATGAAAATAAAACTTATTAAATTATATAATAGTTTTTTTTTCTATCGACAACCATTTTCCAAACATTCTCATACATGAACATGAACCACAAAATAAAGAAAATACATCATTTCATCAAACATATACGACAAAAAATCATTGTTCATACTTTTATTTAGTTATTTTTATTTAATATTTTGTTTACTAATTTTTTGTTATTTTTATTTAAAAAGTGTATGTTTAATAATTATTAATTAGTGGAAAAAAGTTTGTTCGTTAATGTTTGATAATAATTAAATATAATAGAAAAACAAAAAAAAAATATGAATACTAGAATTAAAAAATTAATTAATAAAACTTGTCTTTGTGAATTTATTCATTTATAAAAAAAAAATAGAAAAAAAGTATATAAAAAGTTAATTTTTTTTGTTTTTTCTATATAATTTTTAAATGAAAAATTTTTCTATTATGAATGGTTCAGCAACAGCTGCTACTTCTAGTGCTGCAGCTCGTAGCAGCAGAGGTGGTGGTGGTGGTGGTGGTGGTGGTGGTGTTGGCAATGTCGTTTCAATTGAAATGGATGTTTATGAAACTGATGAAGGTAATTAAAATCACATGTAGATAGATGTTTTTTTTTTTTTCAAATTGTTTTATCTTTCAAATACACATGATGGATCTGGTCTTTATAATAATGATGTGTAACCAATAAAATTATATAAATTTAAAATCAATTATATATGTTTGCAGTACATTGAACAGAATGTTTATGTATATTGTTTTTCATATATATAATATATGCCTGTCCTGTACTCTATATTTATTCAACATGTTTATTTATATATAAAATAAAAATAAATAGAGCGAAATTAATTTAATTTCTATTTATATAAATTATTCAGTTTATAATTACATTTACTATAATTAGTCTCATTACCATATATACGAGTATACATTACCATATACTCATAACATATATACAATATATTCAATTGATAATATCACAACAATAGTAATTTTAATTTATTTTTGAACATATCGTCTCAACCATTTGAGTATCATTCATTATTTATATATATATATCATATTTTAATAGTTGTCATGTGTATATTTTTGTAAATATACAATATATAGAATGAAATTTTAAATTGGCAAATGGAAACCACATAATAACACAGACAATCTAACAAACCGATTTATTATAGTCGTTTTTTTTATGAATGGATTTATTTAAGAATTTTATTCTTAATTGGGATTTATTTATATGTATTTAGGACATTACTTTCCCCGCATTTATTAATGTCGTGATAAATTTGCCAGTAAACGATCTGGAAAAATTTCAAATTTTAATTTCAACTTAACTAATTTATCATATAAATGGTAGAAGAACTATAAGTTGTAACAGCTCTTTTACATAAATATATTATATTTGGTTTTTTATTTCGTTTTTTCGAAAAATTACAAAATACAAAATAATCAAATAATAATTAAAAGACAAACTTTTTCATTCTTATATGTTTTTTTTTTACTTTTATAAAATATATATATTTTATCAAATTTAACACATCTATTCCATTTGAATGAACGTATATTTTATATAAATATAATTGTTGCGTTATTGCTTTTAATACTTATACATTTGTATTTATTTGTATTATAATATATATTTAAAAATAAAATATATATAAAAATTTATATGGTCTCAAAAGGATCAAAGTCTGTACAACTTAAATATAAATTGTATATTCTTTTTATCTGAAAGTCAAATACATGTGTATAAATTTGTATAATATTGTATTTTATCGTTATTATTATACATTTTATACATTTTATAATATAAATAAATAAATGTATAAGTTTTTATGTTTGCATATTGATATGACATAGAGAAATAAATTAAATTAAGAAATTTGTTATGCGGTTTTTATGTTAATTTAATTCTATATTTTTTATATCATTTATTCTATATATTGTATATATTCTTAATTCTACAATTACAATATTGTGTATGCATAGAATTTTCCAATGTCAAAAGAAAAGTTTTCATTTTATACTTTTGGAAATAATAAAACAATATTTAGAATAGAAATTCACAGGGAATATATATTTATAATAAAGAAATTTTCTTTGTATACAGAATTTAACCGTTTGAGTGTGAATCGTTGCTATAGCGGCCCCAAAAATTGCGGTTCGTCGATTTAGCGACGATTGTAAAATCAGGGGTGCATGGCACATGTATTGGAAAACATAAATGTGTCTAAATAAAGAAAAAAAAAACTGATATTTTCTTCTAAAATACAAAAATTTATGATAAAGAAAAGGCAGAGCAAATATGTGATTTTCAATTATAACTCATAATTTTATCTATAAAAATCAAAAAGAATTATTAAAATATGTCACTTTTTAGTTTAGTTTTTATGCTTATATTTGTAATTTTATGAATAAAAAAATATTTTTTCTCAATTTCTCATAGCAATTTTCAATTAATTTACCAAAAACCCATAGCACTCAAACACGGTTAAATAAATAGAAAATTTATTATACCTATACATAAATAATTTCTATTTAAATGTGAACGATTGATATTCTCGTCTGTATATATAAATATATCACCAATTTTACCCCCCCACTATATATAATGTGTCGCCAAAAACGTCGTTCGTCCTTTCTTATGTGATAAAAAAATAATTATTAAAACTATCAGGTCCATCGAAATTATACCATAATTAAAATACATATTATCGATAATGGAAATTATATGAGAAAATGCTATATTATATAACTACTACTATACTATTATTAACCAAAACTCAAATTTCCATCAGAAGAAAAGTTAAAATTCGTTATATAAAATCATCAGTGAGTGGAGATTGTTATGTTATACTTTTTTTTTTACACTTAACACATTCTCCGCCAACAATTTTTTTCATAAAATGGAAAAAAAAAAATTCTTTGTTTTTAAGTTATTTTATTTCAATATTTTACTTCACTTTATGAGCTTGTTCCCACAATCATTTTAATTCGAATTCTGAGGCCAAGTTGCGGTAACATGCGGAAGGGCCGCGTCAGTCAATCCCAGTAACGTTTAACACAGAAGTCGTGACTAACAACACTGAATGGCATGTTAAAGTAGGTACTCAGTGTCAGTCACTGGTGACTGACATAGCCCCATTGGAGTAATCAGGCGGTCGTCAATGTGTTAATAAATATTATTATTGTTAATTTGAAAAGAAAATATTAAAAGAAAAATTAAGATTAAGTAAGATTATAATGGGAAAAAAAAAATCTTATAACTTAACTCGAAATAACTGCAAATAAAAAAACGTATACCCTCCTCTGTCTATGAAATGGGTATGGATTAAGAAAAAAAACCAATCTAAAAATTTATTTATTACAATTTACAAAACGAATGGTTTTCAAATTAATTATATGGTACATTCAAAAAACGATTGTGTCAATTAATAAATTGTAAAAACGTTAACACTGTCGTCGGTGGTTCACAATAAATGCATAAATAAATCAGCAGAGCGCATAGATGGACATTATCCCATCCGCATTTATGTATTTAGATTGTTATTCTGGTTATTTTTCCGACAGACGTGTATTTATATTATACAATTGAATTAATAAATTTGAAAACTTTAATTTTTTAAATTGAAAAACTAACATAAAATAAATAAATTATGTATTGTATATTTTTTTTTATTGTGTATATATAAAAAATAAACTATTTATTTCACCAGATTCGATCGAACTGTGTTCTTGTTATTTACAAAATCTAAGAATTTTTTTTTTGTATTATTTTTTATTATCCTCTTATCATTTCTTATTTTCATTCGAAGTATATATAATACAATATTATTTATGTACATTAGTTTCATATATGCAATTGATTATATACATATGTTGTTTGTATTTGATATTATGTATACAATCGATAAGTTTCAGAACTTTTGTGTATTCCATAAACATATACAATATATAGTTTGGTGTTTATACTTGTAAACAGTAACTACCATATTTATATATAACATAAATACAATATAAACGGGATACATTATTAGATTCAACTGTAATTGTATGTTGTGTATGGCAAAATGGTTATATATATATATATATAAATACAGCTGTTATATACTTAAATATAATATGCCAAAGTATCATATAGACTAATAAGTTTATACACTATAAATTTTGCTTTGTAATGTATATAACAACTTGAATGTTAAAACATTTATTTATGCACATATAAATGTACGTAAATATTTTATATATGTGTAAGTATGGTGGGGGTGTATATATGTATCATATATAATTTTATATATATATATATAGGTGTATATACCGGAATATAATCGTATTATATATTAGTCTTTTGACCGCAAAATTCACATGAGCATAAATGATTTTATATATATTACCATATCAATATATGTAATAATATATTAAATATATTTAATTTACAGGGAAATCTTTATGGGTGTATGATGTGTAACTTGCTTGCTAGCTAGCTTTTTTTATTCAATTTCATTCATTGGTTTTTGTTTTCCGTTGTAATTTAAGTGTATGGGGTACGCACGCGAAATGTGATTGGTGTCCTTTAATCATCACTTTCATTATAATTTCACTTTTAATTTTTTAATTCATATATATAGGAAATACATGAGACATTTGATTTTGAGCTATTCTTTGGAAAACCTGGAAAAACATTTGTTCTGCGCGATATATACACAACAAATGTAATAGATTAAAAACTTAAAAATATTTTTCTAATCTAAATATGTATTTATAAATTATTTAGTCGTCGATTTAATAACAATTGATATGGTATACGCATATAGATTTTCCTGTATTTATATATTACATATATAATATATCCATTTTCATTATATATTATCATTATATATTATTATATATAGATACAATGAATATATATAATATATAATGAAAATGGATACTTCACATACATTATAATTATATGTATGTAATAAATATCAAAATATCTATATATAACAAAACACTTTACATAACATTAATTTTCAATATTAAATACATATATGCCATAACTTTATATATATATCAGCGGCGGGCGTCTCCTTATAAATTAAAGTTATTGAGTGTACAACACACGTTTATTTTAGAAATATTGAATATATTGTGTGCGTTAATTAGTCAATGCTTGTGCTGTGGCCAAAGAAGATCAACGAATACACGCAGTTCCCTATATATATATACAGTATACAAAGTGGAAAATCGGCTACCTTTTTAGAATATCTCCAGCAACCGTCACTGATATATATATATATATTTATTTATATAACATAAGGAAATGTTAATTCTTTATTTTTTTCTATATATATATATTGTATAATAGTGGTCTTATTGTGTTCTGGCACAACTTAATTATATAAAATAAGGTTAATTTAGTTGTGTTAAGTCGTCTATATATTTAATGGTATATAAAAATATACACACACGAATTCATTACCCATAGTACAAATTCATTAACCATAGTACAAATTCATTATCCATAGTAGTACAAAAAAAAAAAGGAAATTCATATCAACCTTTCTTTGTGATCATTTTCAAATTCTCATATATTTATATATAGTTTTTCTGCAATCGTATAACACAGTAATTTTTTGTTACATATGTAAATTATGAAATTTTTATATGTTAAACATTGTTGTTCTCTAATCAATTTTAATTATTCGTTAACATTTAACTTTAATATATAATTTTTGATTTCAAAAGATATGCTTAAAAACAAAATAATAAATATTAATTTTTTCACTTGGTAACTTACAAATTCTGTACGGAAATGTTGTTACAGATTCATGTCAAGTAAAAATATATTTATATTTATTTTCAATTATTTTTTTTAAACTGTATATATATTACAAAATCATATTTTAATCAAATCTGAAATGAAAAAATTTCTTTTTTTTTTTTTCTCAAAATAAAAAGTTTTTATATTATAATAAATTCAATTGAATAAAATATATGTGTGAATGAAAATGAAAAAAAAATATATATATATATATCAACCATCGAATGAATGAATATGAACTTATATAATTTTGTGATATATAATATCAGATGATATAACACATGAGCTGAAAAGTTTTAGTTAGTACCAATCTTCAAACGATACATGTCAAAATTTGATAGCAGTCCGACCATTAGTTTGTGAGATATTGCGTTGTGAGTGTAGCTACTTTTGTTATTTGAAAAAAAAAATGGAAAAACACGAATTTCGTGCGTTGATTAAACATTATTTTTTGATTGGAAAAAATATTTTTGAAGCCAAAAAACTGCTTGACGAGCAATATCCCGACACTGGTCCAGCTCTTTCAACAGTACATTTGTGGTTTGCAAAATTTAAAACCGGCCATATGAGCACCAAGGACGATGAACGCAGTGGACGTCCAAAGGAGGCTGTAACTCCAGAAAATATCAAAAAAGTCCACAAAATAATTTTAGATGACCGTAAAGTGATGTTGATCGAGATAGCTGCGGCTCTGAAGATATCAAAGGAGCGTGTTGGACATATCGTGCATGAATATTTGGCCATGCAAAAGCTCTGAGCAAAGTGGGTGCCTCGCGCGAACTCACAATCGATCAAAAACAATAACGTATCGATGATTCAGAGCAGTGTTTGGGCTTGTTCAACCGCAATAAAACAGAATTTTTGCGTCGATATATGACAATGGATGAAACATGGCTCCATCATTACACTCCGGAGTCAAATCGGCAGTTTTTTTTCTTAGAATTTTCGGAAACTTTTCAGCCCATGTGTTATATGTGTTAGTTTATATAAAAAATATAATATAGTAAAATGAAAATAAAAAAACAAGAGTATAAATCACAATCTGGTTAAAGTAAATTGAATTTAACACACACAAAAAAAAAATAAAATAAAATAAAATAAAAGAAGTTTGTGTATTGCCCTCGCCTACCCCTAATAATATAGAAAAAAAATAAAAATCTAAAAGCGGAAGAAAGTTGCAAACACATGAAGTTTATTTTTTAACAACAGTAAACTTTTTTTTAACATTATTTTGTTATCCTCTATTTTTATAATCCTTATATTTATATATAATTCTTGGATTTTAAATCAAATATCAAATAAATATTGTATAAAATCACATTATATACGGAATTTCATCAAAATCAGGGTTTTTGTATTATAGAGACGTGTTTTATATAACAAGTTTATGGAATCGAATTTGGGGAATTTAACTTGAGCACATATATGAACTGCAACAATTGTTAATATAATCCAGTCGCCACCATAAGTACAATATATATGTACTTAATAAATTTAATCAAAATTCAATAGTAAATACATATACGAATTAAAGACGGTTCCTATAATAAATTTGTTATCACCCTGAAGTATTGATTCACATATCGGATATAATTTATAGATTTTAATATCTATATATTAATGATATTTTTCTTAAATAAAATGTATTGGTATTTTCAAATATATTAACCCTTGACGAACGAGCTCATTTTTGTAGAACGATGACCAGTAGGTCGACGGATTTTTAAGAAATTAAATGCTTAATTTCCAGAGCGAGAAAAGATGCATAATTATTATCGCTTTATTGGATTTTATGTAAAAGTTTCAGTAATAATAGGTAGTATATGAACAGATATGTCCATACAATGTATTTATACAAAATTACTTATAATTTTTTTGAGTATGTTACTTCTCCCAACAGTCCCCTATGTGAATACCAGGTGTTTTAGTACAAGTATCGCAATAATTACGTGTTTTCCGCCTTCCTCCCGGCATTTTTCTATCCGAGCAAACAAACTTAGTAAACTTTATATGAGAGAACATATATTTCGTCATGCCGTATGTCTGGCGGCATTCGATTCTTTTAGAATATTTGCAATGTCGCGAGTATGGCAGCATTCGTTCGCTAAGCGTTAAAGAAGAAGTGATGATTAGAAGATCATAATCTTTCTGTTTATACCCGTTTACATTAACATTAACACTTATTCTGAATTTATATTTTAATTTATTCTTTTATTATTTGTATTTTGAATTTTAATTGAATACCTTTTGTTGTATTGATATATTCTTTATCTGGTTTTCCCAACAACTAATTCCTTGTTATTATTGTTGGGGTATTGCATATATATTGTACATTAAACTTATTTTAACATTTATTTTCGCGCACAAATGATGGACGAGGGGGGGGGGGGGGGTTGAATATTGGTGTGCTAAGGTATCTAAAGATTAATATAAATATTTTTCTATATAAATAACTAATCGGTTAATTAATAAAAATATAAGTCTTTATTTAACAAGAAAACTTTATATATTAGGTGTATGTATATACAAATCCAACAATGCAATGCACGTACATCCGAAACCTATATATATACAATATATGGAAACTAAAATCTCAACAACATCGTTCTTCATTTTATGCAGAATTTTATAAGTGGTATTTTATTTAGGTATACATTTTATAAGTATTTTATAATATTGTGCTGGGCGTCAGGTGAAATTTTTCCACACCGTTAATTTTATTCTCATCGTATTTATGTGTTCTTTTCATCTTATTATTATTTTTCTTTTCTTTTATAAATGGTATATGTCTTTTAAAAACATTTGTTTATTTTACAAACAAATAAAAACTTAATGTATATAAATAAGCATGTTTTAAATAAAACAGGATTACCTAATATTTATATACGTGCATTCAGCATATAAATTTATGGGTGCTTATTTATTTATTATAGAAATTAAATATTTTTTATGGCTTCATATTTTCCAACATAATTTTAATTTTTAATAGCCCCCCCGCCATATAGCTCATTTAAAAAAATTGTAATATAAAATAATAAAGAAATTTAGTAAATTATATAGTAAATTTTATGCCACGCACTTATTATATCTATTGTATAAGTAAAAAACACTTTCCATCCGTATAGTATGGCAATATTAATCTGCGTCTGCTAATAGCGATATATGTTATATCTTTTTTTTCTTTTTTTTGTACAATTACGCCAGTTATATGTAAATTACATTTATAAATAAATAAATTTTGTAAATTTTAAAGTGTAAAGTATATTATGTAAATATAAGTGTAAACTTTAATCTAAACTATATACCACAGATTGTGGATAAAACTTTTAAATCATTTCATTTTTTAATATGTATATCATCAGACATGATGATGAGTGAAGAAAAAGTTATTTTATAAAATTAATTGTTATGCCAGTTTTTTCTGTTTTTTTTTTGTCACATATGTTAAAATTTGTAAAATCTTTCCACATTTATGCATATTGTGAAATATTGTTAAAAAACTGTTAAATGGTAAACCGGAGGGTAGAAGGAGAGCCGGAAGACCTAAGGCGAGATGGCTAGATGCAGTAAACTGTGATATAAAGATCCTAAAAATTCGGGATTGGAAGACGTTAACTGCGGATAGGTAAGGTTGGAAAAGCGTGTTGGAGAAGGCTAAAACCGCACCCGGGTTGTAACGCCATGGAGTAAGTAGTAGTAAGAAATATTGTTATATGGTAAAATTATAATTCCCTTCTATATTTATTCACCATATAATATACCATGATCTTATCATAATGTATTAATTATTTGAACTCGATTTATTTTCACCTCCATATATATGATTGTAATCTATAGCGTGACATATAGGTGCAAAGGACTTAAGACTATTATCTTTTGATTTTTTTGCAATTGGTAGCAATTGATGTTGGTTATTTTTCATTACTGTTGGATAATCGTGGGGTTCCATTAGGCATTGTATACCTATGAACAAATCATTTAAATCAAATGGTTATGAAAAGTTATGCAAAGGTGTTAAAATTTATTTTCATATAAAATTGTGTAACAACGTGACTGTTGCGAAAAACTTTGTGTGTGACTGCTTCAACGATATTGGGCATAACTGGGGGCAAATAGATTTGTGGAAATATGATTCAGTCGGTAATTATCTCAGTAACATGTGATATGCATATTTAAAAATATTTATGAATATTATTGTGTTATAAAATACATTAAACATTTTATAATAATATAAATTTTAAACACTAAATTGTAAAATAAATAACATAAAATATTATTTATATTCGAAAAATGACCCAGGGGTGAAATCATGTAAGGTGATAAGTGACAGTCACTGTCACCTTTTATAAATGTTACATCGGCTATGGCGATGCAACCGGTGACTATCACCAAAAAGTGACGATTTTCAGGTGATAGCTTTTTTGCTGTCGTTTTGTGTATAAGGTTATATTTTTTTGGGAAAAAAGAAATTCTTTCATTGTTATTCGGTGTGAATTCGGTGTGATACGCAAAATATTAAAATAAATTAAAGGAAAATATTTAGTTTTCATATTATATTCAAGGAATACATTCGTAATTTTTTTCGGTTAACATTAACAAAGAAATAATATATTTTATCAAATATTTGTACTTGCGTTTTTAAGTATGGATTAGCAATATATTTTATCCAAATTCTTAAGGCAATAACCAATCGATATATTCTATATTTATGTTAAAAGAAAAAAATAATGATATAATATTTGCTATATTCAGACCGAAAATTCAATTTTAATATTTTAAATTATTTACAAATTATTTTAATTCGTAAATTTGTAATGGTTTTATTATTATTAAAATAGTTAATTTTTTTATTGAAGATTACAATCAAATAAATCCTAAACCATTGTGTTCCATCGTCCCTGAACAATATAATTCAATCGAAACTGAACTAAACATTTATATTTTTTATTAACGCTAAAATTTTATTATCTTAATTTTGATTATATCTCTAGGATTTATTTGTAGATTCTATTTTTTTTAGCATTAATATAAAGAA
This sequence comes from Bibio marci, assembly GCA_910594885.2. NCBI lineage: Eukaryota > Metazoa > Arthropoda > Insecta > Diptera > Bibionidae > Bibio > Bibio marci. The sequence continues at coordinate 25,846,680 of OU343118.1, read as the reverse complement.
AGAATATGTCAAAATATATTTCTTTCTCACCGCCGATACGAATGGCATTATAAAAATCACCTTGTGGTGAGTTTAAAAGTGATCACCTTACATGATGCCAAAAAAATAGGTGATCACTTTTGAATATCACCATGGTGGTTGTCATTTATCACCTTACATGATTCCACGCCAGCCCTCCCCCACCCCCATATATATATATATTGTAATTATATAAGAAAACTAATTAGAATGACTTGGCTATTATAATTTTTCGTTTTCATTAGATGTCAACATATATATACAATATATATTTTTATGGCTGTGTTCATAATATGTTGATTTTATATTAAACATTTTATATAATACATTAGATGTTTTTAACACGTATTATTAATTAAATTATTAAATCCTTTATATTTCTTTATATAATACTAAATACTTACTATATATAAGAAGTCTATATGTGGCATGTAAACTATGAAACTAAATATTTATTAATATACCATATCTAATATAGAAACTTAATAGATTAGATAATATATATACAGTCACAGGTCACAGGTATATTATATTATATTATATTATAACATATCTTTTTCAAAGACATTTTCTTGTATAGAATATTCTGTAATCCTTCGTAAACACTCTTGCCGCCGCATATACAATATTTATGTATATTTTAATTTAATATGTTCTATTTATATATATACAAATCCCTTGTTTGTCATATAATAATATATTATGGGATATATGTAATAAATTATATATATCATTTAGAAGAAAGATTTATATTTTGTTAATAATATTATATACAATTTTTTATTATTATTTACATAAATCTTCATTGACATTATTTTTTTTATCCATTATTACTTTATTTCTGTACGTACTGGCTGCACTTTGTTTTTTTACTATTTTATATATGTATTAAATTATTGATAAATTGATTGTAAATTGTTATTATGTCAAATGTCAATATATATCAATATATATCAATATTATTAAAATACATGAAAATACAAGATTTATTTAACCACCTGAAATTTAAATTTAATATCATCAATATTGTGTAATATTCAAATGACAAAATATACACTCAATACGGTTTTTTATTTATTAAACCGACCACAGACCACATTAACAACATACAAAAAGCAGTGATATTGATGCAGCAGCCAGATTTAGAATCAAAAAGTTTGTTGTCAAACGAACAAATAATTTGTGTTTTTTTTTTTTTTGAGGTAAAAACTTTGACGACTCTACATAGAATCAATTTTATATTATTTTTTTTTATTGATGTTATATAATTTGCTTCCGTTCGCTATATAACAGAAAATATTGATGTTTATTATACGAATAAAATGTTTAGTAAAATTGTTTTGTTTGTTTTTCTGTGTGTGTGTGTGTGTACATTATAATATCGTCCTTTCATAAATGAATTATATTTATACGAGTGTATTATTTGTACACATAAATTAATATGAATGAATGAATATGTTAAATAGAAATTAATTGATAATCAAAACGGTCCATAATATAAATTAAATATGCATTTAAGCAGTACTGGTCAAAATTAATAGAACCAACTGATTGAAATAATCAATAATCAATAATGTATTCATTAAAAATCTCTATTATAATCAGTTTTGGTGTACAAATATTTTCTCTATACAAACACTTTTACTCTATAATAATGCTATTTATAATATTAGTTATATCGACTTTATGTGTAATACAATATAATTGACTTTATTTTAGGATTACTGAGCTGTACAAAGAAAATCGTTCTACACATTTTCTTTACGTTTCGTTTTTATTAATTATTGAACAATATACTTTTTTGCATTCTGTCTTTTATTTAATTTTGTTCAGCACTGTATATTTTACATTTGTACGAAAATTATTATTTCAAAACTATTATTTATAATTGCAAATGTTGTTTGTTTCCGATTCATTTCATTTAATTAAAAATTTTAATTTATTATTTATATGCAGTGAATATTGCGTTTAACCACCCGGACGGTGACAAAAATATTCCATTGAATACAATATTTTGAATGAATTCAATTGAATACATTATTTCCAACAATATTTATATTTTGAACATTTAACTCAATTCGTCGTTATATATGGTATTTATTTTTATATTAATTGAATGTGATTTGATTCAATTGGATTGATTGCAATATTCGTGTGTATCATTTGTATACAATATTAAGTGTATTTGATATATAGATTATTGAGGCAATCATCCATTACAATGCAATAAAGGTTGTCACCACTATTGGACCTATATTCATCTATTATAGATTGATTAAATTAATAAATCATATATATAAAAACAATTGATCAATTGTGATGTCTGATGGAATCTAATCCCCCCACTACCGCATACCAAGACAAAAAAATCGTTAATAAATTCATACAATACTTTTATATATTTTAATTTATCATTTCTTATATATTTTAGAAAAATATTAAAATCCAAAGATAATTACTATTATGAAACTGACAAAATGATAGTCGCATACATATTTACAAATTCGCATACCTTTCCTATTTATATATATTTACATTTTAATATATTATATTCCCTGAACTGGATTTACAAAGTACATGGTTTTATAATATTATCATTGTACCAGATATAGGTTTTTTATGTATACATAAAAGCTTAAGGAATCCCCAGTTTTATTATATTAATTATGTGTTCAAGTTGTCATGCATATAATACTCAGTTATTATAGAAAAGTTTGATTGTTTCTATTTTTATTTTTTTTCTTTCTATTATATTTGAAATATGAAACTAAAAAATTAATTACATTTTTCTCAGAAGTTTTAAAGTCTTTTAATATTAAATGTTTTTTTTTTTTATTTTTTTTGTTATACACCCTCTGTCTCAAATATTCGTGAACTATATGAAAATCTATTGAACCATTTTTAAGTGATATATAAAATGAATGCTTTTGACTAATGTAAATTCAATTAAAAAGGCATTATATCATGATGTGATGAAGATAATTTCTACTGTTGCTATAAAATACGTATTTGAATCAATTTTAGAACTTTTTACTTAAACTGTCTGGCAGCTAAAGGAGGTTACTTTTTGAATAAATAAAGAGAATTAACTCAATCGATAACAATCTATTGTATTTATATTTTTAAAAAGTTTCGGAATTTTTAAGACAGAGGGTGATGTAGTATTACCTACCTATATTATAAGAGATACAATAAATCGCATCACAATATATTTTAATTAAAAATATTCTATGTATAATAATAATAATAATAATAAAAGTATCTGTTACTCACTCAGTATCAGTACCACATATATATATGCATTAATTTCGTATCAAAGAAAAATATAATAATATATCCTGTATTATATTATAAATATATATATAAGAAATAGGATTGAAAAGGATAATATTTATATAAATAACGGGTGATTTGTAAAAATGTGAACAATGTTTAACATATTATTACACATGTTAATGTTATTTGTACGTTTCTGTGAACATATACATGTAATAGTTAATAAAATTATTTCCACATTGTACTCATCAGTAAATGCTCTAATTTATTCAGTTACAAAGTGTCGTCTAATCAAGTGCGCGTATAAGAAAAATAAAATTTAAGAATTTAGAATTCTAACAATCAACCACACCCGTCCACATATAATTATTTATATAGTTTCTGCGTTCTAATTTATGTGATGAATAAAAAAAAAATATGATTTTCTTTATGTGCATTTTCATTTAATTTTCCATATAAATATATTGTATATATATGTTGTTCTTTTTACATTTTACACAATTAACTGCGCTGTGACATGGATGTGTTATTGTGACAGCAGCAGCAGCTAACGACAAAATAACAACAAAACATATACTTCAAAAAATATTAAAAAGATTTACTTGTTTTTTTATTATGAAAAGAAAAAAATAAAATATATATATATAAAATTGTATGTTATTTGAACACAATATGTGTTCATCATTGTTATTCAAACTGTCTATATACTTAAACTCGACTGGTGTATATGGTTTTTATATATATATCTGGCTTGGGTTATTATTTCGTATATATATTCGTATATATATTTAGTTAAATCAGAAAAAAAAAAGTAAAAGAAAAACTTTTGGCGTCTTAATGTCGCCAAAAAAAAACACATTCAAATGCTGCACATAGAAAAGAAATTTCTTGAAATTTTACTTTATGCAATTTACTTGCCTTCTGAAATTGTATACTTATGTAAAATATGAAATTATTGAAATAAAATGTTCATACAATAATATTATAAGAGATTTAATACAATAATAATAATAATATGTATTAAAATGAGTCTTTTATAAACTTTCTTATTTAATTAGGATTTAAATTAAAAATAAAAAAAAAATCACTATTAATACACATACAAAATAAAAATGTCTAGCGTAATGAAGTTACACGAGCATATATAAAAATTACTTACTGTAATACGCAGTAGGAGGAAGAAGATGGTCAGTTTTTATCTATAATTTGTTATTTTAGATGAAAAAACTTTATATATTGTAGTTAAAAATGAATCGCAAACTATCAAAAGAGATTTTTTGCTGAACAATTTATTTTATACATATTTTTCTATGCCATTTCTGTCTATCACGAATTTTTTACTATATAATAATTGTTTTGTATCTTTTGTATAATTATTATTTCTACGGTTTTTTTTTCTGTTATTCAAAATATACACAAACGGGGTCAAAATTGAGTGTACACTCAGAAATATATAGAAAATTTAAACAAGCAGTTCACTCACTTTCCGATTGATCTAAACAATATAAATTTTGCTCACTGATAAAACGGTTTTCGTGTTGTTTATTGCAAGTGTTTACTCAATTTTAACCCCGTCTCCTCTGTAATACTACTTCAGATAGTTTATTTTTAAACTTACTATATATTTTAATACTAATTTCATATAATAATAATAGTAATAATAATAATAAATAAAATGTCAAAAACATAACAAAAAGTAATTTTTATATAAATTTTCTAACAAATATTCTTTTTTCTTTTATTTACATTTCAGGTAAGCAAATATTTTACAACATTTATTATATGAATATTTTGTATATTGTATTGTATATGAGTTCCATTTGAATGACATTTATGAATTTGAATTTATTCGGTAAGTTTCTATATATTTCCATATTTTTTTTTCTATAATATTATAATACATTTACATATTATGATAATAATAATATTTGGTAGATAATATTATAAAAATATATATGTTCAAAATTTATATATATATACGCACTTACCAACTATAACTCTTACTATATATATATATTTAAAATAAGGTATATATTATCTTATAATAGTTTTGACTGACATTGTTATATTCTATTATGCAAATATAAAACTATATATATATATATTATAATACATCATATCATATGTATACGCATATTTATTGATTTTATTGTCGCCCACAACCATATAATAATATTATATTGAATATATAATACCATATATAAATATTTTCAACATATCAATATCAATTTTGCATAATTTCTATTCACATAATACTTATTTAGAATACACGAGTATATATTAACATAACTACTATAATATTTATTCCCCATTATCAAAAAAACTTTTGCTTTAATTAATATTTTTTCTATGCATACTTAATAATATTTTCTTTGTTTGCTTACAACATACGATAAATTAAATATTTATATTTTTGCAAAGCTTCATTTGCTTAAACTCTTTGAATAAATTAGATTGAATTTAATATACATTTTAATGTTATCATCATAATATATTGTATATATGGTTAAATAATATAATATATACAATACATAAGTGTTTGAATATCATCTGTATATTTCTATATTTTTTAAATCACTGCATGTATTTAATAATTTATGTATTATACAGGGTATCCCAATTATCGACGGCCATACGAAAACACTAGATTCTCTGGGTCATTTTGCGTCGAAAATATCATATAACATTTTGGCCGATTCGACTTCGGTACCAAGTTCCACACAAATAACCAAATTTTCAATCAGACCATGTTTTGCACTCTACCGGGATCAATATCTCAATAACTAATTAACCGATTTTAAATTGGCGATACACTATTAGCATTAGCATACCGAGATCTTTAATTTGACGTTAAGATAAGGCAATTCGGACATGTGGTTATCCAGATATTTACAGAAATGTTAACAGTTAGCTGAACACCATTTTTCTTTTTGAAAGTTTGTTCAAGCATAAGTCGAAAAATCATAATGAAAAATTTTTTCGGATATAAGTTTAAAAACTCGCCACATTCATAAGCTTTCGTTTAAGCTATAACATTACGATAGGTCTCAACCGGTTCCAAAGATATACACAAATAACTACAACGATGTAGGCATGAAATTGATTTTCGCTATGGAAAAATTTTATCGTTTTTTGGACAGATAATTGATTCCATACACTCCTATGCATTCACACAAACCTTCACACACACACACAAACGATCTCACACACAAAGGCCTACACACATAAACCCACAAAAGTACACGCACGCATATCACCACAGTTTTAAACAAACAAAGCCTAAAGTAATTGTTTAAAATGTGCTCCTTCAACTCGAATACATAGACAACAATGCTTTTCAATAGACCGAATAAATCTAAGTGTTTGTTGTGACTTGTGGCGAAATTCTTGGATACAGTCTTCAGTACGTTGAATCAACTCTTCACGTGAATTAATCACAGTTGCATAGACTTTTTCTTCAAGGCAACCCCATAAATCGAAATCCAATGGGTTTAAGTCTGGAGAACGTGGCGACCACCTTATGGTCCAACCTCTGACAATCCATCGTATTTATTTAATATTGCGATAAACGTTTTTCATTGTGTTTAACGTGAATGATAGCAACTAAGACATAATGGTTAAAAACACTTAAATACAAATACCCTATCGCAGCTATTTTTTTTTTATAGATACATAAAATAAAAAATCAATCGTATTTTATTGTTACGATGTGTTAACTTATCCATCTTAACTGCGGCGGATTCATTTTGATCAAATTGTATCTTGTCTGCTTTATGTGCAAAAGACGAGAACACACACTCATTTGGGAACGTGGTTATTTTAATAATTTCTAAAAAAATACATTAATTTTAAATATGCATTTCGACATATATAACTTTATATTTTTAATACAAATGAAAATTGTTGTGTGCAGCTCAATTACATATAAAATCCATTAGAAAATAATTCACCATCATTTTTAAAAAACAGTTTAAAAAATAAAATTTTACCATTGTAAAATGTGGACAATAAATTATTATTATTATTATTATTTTAATCTGCACTTATATTTACAACACATAAACATATTAAGCAAGTGTACACATTTAAGTTTGTGCAGATATTTGTTCTTCAATTGAATGGGAAACAAAAAACTTTACATATGCAAAAACTCATCCATCTATTCAATTTTATCCATTGTGTGCATATATAGGGTAAAAACCATGCGTTAATAGTGGGCCAGTTATATGATAATAATTTGTGAAATATTTTATTGAAACTTTATGGTATTCTGAATTATTTGTACTGTTCAAATTTCAATAGTTATAATAAAAATTGAATTACCATTTTAATTTTTATTATCAATACTTCAAAAAAAAAATATTGTAATTTATTTAAATCAATAATCCGGTAAATGGTATTCATGTTATATAATTTTTTTTATATAACTCTCGTATTAAATGCAAAATATATATTATTTCTATGTGAACAAAATGTAATCAATTCCTCGGGGATAAATTTTTATATGGTTGAAATTATAATTTATTTATGATAAAAATTAAACCAAAAACGAAAATTTTAATATTTTTTATTTTTTTATCAAAAAATTCGTTTGTAAATTTTTATCATAAACCTAACCAAAAAAATTATCTCATTAATTATTTGATTTACTGTTTGTAAAAACGTATATATTTTATAACCAAAAATTACTTTTTCTATATATATATTGTAGATAATAATAGTACAATATATGTAGTGAATCCCATTTATAAAATTGGATTTAAATGTACATCGCACAACGTACACATATTTCATTTTTATTGCTATTTATAAACATTTACATGCGATATCTTAGTATCATAATATTTTTGAAAATTTTCTCAGTTATATGTGGGTGCAAGTATAATAATAATATACATATACGATAAAATAAAAATGTCTTATATTACATATACCGAGATATATTACCTGCGTAGTATATATAGACATGGTAATAATCTGAATGTGTTTTAAGAGGTTATTGGTACATAAATGAGTAATTTGATTTTATATATATTTTCCGTAAAAAATTTTCCATCAAAATTTTATTAAATTTAAAATTTAAAAATATATATATTCATTAATTAATCAAATTTATTTACAACACAAAAATCTTGTCATTAAATTTGGAAATTTTAAATGTGTATCTATACAGTTTTTAAATCCTGTTTAATAAGCGATTGATTAGTTCGATTATCATTCATCTCTCTTAAATTTAGTTATTAATTATAACCATAGAGGAATTCGTTTTTTTTTTTGCTTGCCACTTTAACAAAAGTTAGACAAAAGTATTGAACCAGCACTTAAAGTTAACCCAACAATAATTTATATTTACATATTATATTGCGTATTTTTGTATATATAAACTATTTATGGTATACAAAATAAATAGAATTTAAAGATTTCTTCAAATAAATAGTTACATTTATATATTATTTTAATAAAATATACAAAACATATATCCTTTTTTATTTGTATGTACTGTGAAATTATTGTATTTTTTCATGGCCATTATGATTATTTGATTTTCTTTTCTATTTTTTTTTTGTCATTCCTATACAAATAATATCTCATATCATATATCCTTTATATTTCAAACGGAAATTGAAAATTTCAATTGTTATGTGTCTATTCTATATATACACACACACGCTACGCACATATGAAATTTAATCATACAACAAAATAAAAGAAATGTGTAATCTATAATGTAACGAGTATTTATATACTTATACTTCTTAGACTCGTATTTATATACAATTGAACTTATATTTACATGTTTATAAGTTTTAAAATGTGATAAAGATCTATGCATTGTTACGTTATAATATATATATTAGGAATACACCTACAATATGTATATCCTTTACAATTTATATATATGGAATGGTATTTATTTAATATTGATTGTATAAAATTATTGTTAGTATATCCATTATATTATATTTCAAAATAAATGTTTAAAATTTATAATTAAATATTTTCAACAATATTTTTATAATCAATAAAAAATAAATTACATTGAAAATCTAATTATACAAAATATTATATTAAATTTAATTTATTATAAATTTTTGTTCTCTTTAACATAAAATTACTATTTACACAATAATGTATTTTATATATTGTATATGTGTACTCGTATATTAAATGTGATTATTGATCAAATGAACAATAATTATTGTAACAATTGTATATTTGAACGCATTTGTTTTCTATATTTGCATATAACATATTGTGTACATTCATGTGTATGCTTTTAATGTTATTGCAACTCTGTGTGTGTATGTGCAAAATATTCACAAACTCAGTGATGAAACGGTTAAAAAAAAAATGGTTTCAGTCTAATCATAAATGTTCAAAATGGTAGAAATTTCTACATCTCCTGAATATCTAAATTTCGATTTTAATAATCTCTTGAAAATTGGAACACTGAATGAATATACAATTTGGAAAATCCTTTAAAAAAATATATGATCTGTAATCCCGAAAATATTGCATTGTATATTATTTAAAAAAGTAGATTCGCATCCAGGCTATAATAAAAAATATGGTAAAATTCTAAATTCTGAATACTATATTTTTCACACACATTATGTTCCACTGCAAATACTATATCAAATAGTATATTCTAATATTATTTCAAATAATATATGAAATGTATAAAAGCGACAAATTTTGTTTATTCAAATTTATAACATAAATTTTATCATTTTCCCTTGACAAACATTAACTGATTTCGATCAGTTGTAACAAACGAACCAGATAATAATTTATGTTTGAAATATATATATATGTAGGTCGCCAAATATTTTATATACTTCAAATATATCCTTTAGCATTATTATTTCATACATACCATATATCGTATATATATAGTTTAGATATGCAATAACGTTACATAAAATGTTCATCTATGTGCACATATACTCGTATTTATACATCTATTTATATATATACAAAAATATAAAGTCTGTAAAATGTGTGACGAAAATGTTATATTGTATATTATAACAAGTATTATAAGATTATTATAATAATATTAAAAATATTTATAATGCTATCATATCTGGCACATGCATATACACGAGTATCTATGTACCATAAATGACAAACAGAAAACAGATTTTTAAAAATTGAATCGTAAAAGCTTTTAGAATTTAAATTGATATTTTGATTTAAATTTATATTCTTTAAATTTTTTAAATGATGTATTCTCATGTCTCGTTTTTTATTATATTGTATGTTTAATAATATGTAATATCTTTTATGCCTGATATTGTATATCATCTATTACAGTGATCGAAATATCGTCGATGGCTACACTCAAAAACTTGTATGTTTTAGATAAATAAACGTTTCGCACGATAGTAATTTCAGCAAATTTTAAAACATTTTTCTATAATTGGACACACATCAACAACTATAATGTCATCCCTAAATGCATTGTAAGTTTGTCATGAAACTTTGACGGTCGGTTTAAAATACCATAAATTACGTTACTCAGATTCATTTTTTGTTTTATTAGCAATTCATTTCGATTATTTTTCACACCGAGGCGGATGTACAATATATACCAGTAATTTATAATGGCAAAATATATTTTTTATATTGCATCTCATCTATTATAGTGATCGAAATATCGTCGATGGCTACACTCAAAAACTTGTATGTTTTAGATAAATAAACGTTTCGCTTATTTATAAATATTTAATATGTGCATTTAGAAAAAAATATGATGTTTCGATAGATTGAAAACTGCACGAAAATTTATTTAACCTAGATTTTAAAGGTACACTGAAACAGGAAAAAAAATAAAATAAAATAACAATTCATTTTTAAAAAATTAATATCAATTTCGTTAAAAATTCACACATTTATTTATTATAAATTATTTTATACAAATAAATATCATTTTGCAGATAATTGAATTTAATGGTTTTTCTGTTTTACTATTTTTAAAATTTTGAATTTATTTATATTAATAATTATAAAAAAAAAAATAATAAGCCTCGCAAAAGAAAATTTATTATTATTTGTTTTCCGATGAAAACCGTTTTTCTCATTAATTTATATTTTGATGGTCATATAATAAGTTTTGTGAAATGTGAAGCTGAAGAGTAATTGATTTATTATACAATATACTATGTGCGCTATTACCATAAATTGTGTATTGAAAAATAATTTTAAAATTTATGAGTTTAATTTCGACATACCATTAAATTCTCATTAGTTTTTTTTTTTCCTTTTATTTATTTATTTTTGTATAAAATAAAGAAAGAATAAAATTTATAAGATCATAATATCAAAAGAAGTATATATGGGTGTATATAAGTGATTGTATATATGGTATATGAGAGATGTATTGATTGGATACATATGTTGGAATAAATGTGAAAAAAAAAGCTTATAATGAATCTTTTTCTCACACACACGTATTAATGGGTGATACCTACATACATCATTTTGTGTGCACATCATTTTTCTATACCATTAAAAATCTTGTGCTTATGCAACCGACCCTTGAAATAACAATTTTTGCATGTATGGTATGGCATATAATATTTTGTGTAATTTTCATTATATATACGAATTTACGGACACTCGCAAATAAGCCTAACCACAACTGTTTTATAATTATGATTGAAGATTTAGGTACCTGATGCCTATATAAATATAATTTTTTTTTGTGTATATAATGTTCTAAAAACTCATTTCAAATTTCTATATATATATATAGAATAGGAATCACCCATTGCACCATGTGTAAATAACATAAATATAATACTACTTGATATTCACAAAAAACATTGAAAATATGAACATTTATAAAAAAACAAGAGTATATATTTATATAAATATATATAATCTATAATCTACATATGTATGTTTATGTATTGTATAACAATAGATTAATATTACAAGAATTACCTCAAATGATTACTACTATATGTGTTAAGGAATGTATTTAAAAAATATTCGATACAAATGATTAGAAAATTTCTTTCGCACATTTTATGTTCTTTAAATTTATAACAATTTTTTGTACCACTGTTTATCTTCTCACAATCAGTACCTTTTCAAAATATGTATTTGAATCGAATAATCTTAATCAAAAGCCGTATATTTGATTTATGCCGCCGACGTTTGTAAACTATAAAATCATTACAATTAACGAGCGCGGACGTCAATTAATAAGATTACATTGTCTATATAATTATGCAGTAAAAACGAATATTTATTTATATGCAAACAAATATAACATAAATATAAAAATGTATTAAATTTATAATTCATTTCAACTGTTTCCTCTATCTATGTGAATGACAAAAAAATCTAAGTTTATATATGCTATTTTAAGAAAAAATTAGGTTCAGATGTTTCTCTCAATATTTATTTTAGTTCTATACATTTACATATACATATTATTATTATTATTATTATTATTATTTGTGTCATTGTTTATTTAAGATTTAGAAAATATTTTCTCTGTTCATGTTATTCCCATCCATATATATATATATGGTATACATAGAATATTATAATAAAACCGGCACATGACATTATCTCTCATATCCATTGTAAATTATACGAGAAATGCTTTTTACTCTATATTCATGTACAAGTATATCCACTTCTGTGCATTTATAAAATAAATACACCTATTATAAAATATATACCATAAATATAAAGTTCTTTGGTCTTAATCTAACTTTCTTCTTTATGTACAACAATAACAAAAATTATATATTTTATATACATCAGTCTGTTACCATTACCGCAACTACCATTACCACCATCAAATTTTACCATTACCAAAAATGTATATATACCTATATGTTTAATGATGTATATTGTCAATTTTGCATATATACTATCTACCATCATATATAGATGGACCTGTAGTCGTACATATGCGAGTGTATATAATGTAAAATTATTATATATACAATAATATCAAGGTACAGTGTGCTTATTATTTGAATTTTCAAACAACAAGATAAAAAAAAAAGACACATTTTTATATAATATCATCGAAATAAAATCAAAATTTAACGCAATACACTTATAAGCTGGGTGGTATATATGTGTATGATGCCTATGTACGACGAGTATAAGAATATAAAAGTACTGCTGAGACAACACCAGCAGTAAAACTAATAACAACATCGTCTCACAAAAAAAAAAAATCCTTTATATATAAATGGATCCTTTTTTTTTTTTTTTGTTTATATGAGAAAGAATAAAAAAAACCTTATTGTTTCTGTGTATTATTATCGTGAACAAGTGAAGAGTAAAATTATGATAATAAAAATTCGTTGGAAAATCGTTTTTTGAAGCTTTTTCAAATTTTCATATACTTCATACACACATATATATAATAATTATCACATGTGTATAGGTTGTACGTGGTATTATTATCATTATTGCATTGTACACACACCTATGTATACATGAACAAAATACAATGTGCGCGATATCAATCAGTCTATCATCCTGAATCGCTACTTTCCTCTCTGTTTCCTAAGCACAATACAACTGGTACAAAATCTCTTGAACAATTAATTGAATCATATGCGAAAAAACTATGGCAGAATACTTTCACAATCATTGATGTTTGATACATGTTTTACCACATCCTTCACATTAAATTATCATTCCAATTTTAAATGTTATTTTACTTAAATCAGTAACAGTAAACCTTTATCATGAAATATTAAACCGTTCCCAAGTGTTATCAATGATAAGGATTTTGCATGGTAGCAATAAAATATTATAAATATTATATATAAAGCGATCGTTATAAATTTTCTGATCGCTTCGATCCCACCCAATGTTCTAATTTTTAAAACAAAAATTATTAATAAATAAAAGTTTTAAACACACATAAAATACTTCCGCAAACATATGTATGACTGTAAAAGTGTACAATGGATATTTTACAATAAAGTTAAATGGAAAAAGGAGTACAAAGGACATATACATTATTTTCGAACAAAACAGCAACACAAAAATTTAGTTTATGTATTTATTAACGTATCAAAACTTTTCTTTCTTTCGTATATACATGTATTATATATAAATGTGTGTGTGTGTGTGTTTGTGTGTCCTTTTGTAAGTATATAAATTGGAAAATTTTGTGTCCATGTGTGTGTGTGTATGTGCTCCTATTAAATATATTTACATGTATATGTATATTTGCGCAAAGGATATTTTATTGTTATTGTGAAAAATGAAATGAATGTTTTTTTCATTGTGTGAGTCTAGGTCAACTGGAGGCTGCAAGTTTGCACTGATAAATCATCTGATAATAAATGATAATGATGCGCTATGAAAAGAAAGAAAAAAGAGGCTACTGTTATTTATTTATTTTTTTTTATAGAATGAATTAAAATTTGTTTCCTTAAAAATTTTGAATAATATTTTTTCAAATTAATAATATAATTATTATATATTTAAAAACATACAATAGATATTAATAATGTGTATGTTTTCATTTAAGAAACCATTTTCTCTCGATGAAAAATTATGTACAACTAAAAAGAAAAAATTTGAGCCAAGCCCAGCCCGGCTAAATATTTTATATCTTTTGTTTAAACACAAACACAAACAATTTAAAGTGTTATCAAAATATATTTGTCTTTGTCTTTTTCATTTATATATTGTATATTTTTTCGTTCCTTATTTTATAATCATAAATATTTATATATGCGCGTGTACAACAAATCACATATATAGAGATGACAATATATATATATGCGATGTTGCTGCGCTACCATTGATGCTGCTGCTACTGCTGCTGCTGTTGTTGTTTTTCCTACACACATATATATATACCGTATTGAGTTGATCCCCAGGCTTGTGAATAACATTATATTCATAATATATTGCAATCGTTGGCTATATCAGGGTGTTATATATTAAAGCTTTCGTGTATATAGAAAACATTTATATATATAATATTTTAATATTGAAAATGAAATACGCAGACTAAAAAGTTTACCAACATTTATGTATAAATGGAAAATATATTTATTTTTATATATATATAAACTGAGATGCGAATGTGTGAGATTCAAAAAAAAAAAAGGAAAATCATATAAATATCTTATTTTTCATTTCATTTCATCTCTATGTTACCATACCATAAATATATATATCCATTGTATATATATAAATATTAAAATAAAACGATGGTGCAGTTTGCAAAATATATAAATTAGAAAACATTTGTGTATCCCCGTAAAGTTAGTAGAGCTCTGACGTCACAGGAGTAAATCCAGCAGAATTTTGATATTCTGTTGGATCGGTGTACAGACGAGTAAACGTTAACACCACCATACACACAAAAATATAATATTTTTTCTTTGGTTTGACATTCGTTAAAAATTTGGAAAAAAAAGTTAATAAGATAAGAATATATAATTTATTTTTAATAACAATAATAAAAATTTAAAAAAAAATAAATAATACATAATTTTAAAGGTTTGTGCATTTGTGTTTTGTACGTGTGTGTGTGTGTATAATTTGTGCATTTATATATTTTAATTTCTAATAAATCATTGAGAAAATTATCTGTGTCACAATACATGAAATATACAAATTAATAAATTCAGATAAAATAAAATACAAAAAAATATAAAAAGGAATTTAACAAAAAAATTAAGCTTAAAAAACTTAATTAAAAAGCATCCATATTTTTTTTCTTAGTTAGTCTATTTATTTTATTGAGAAAATTAAAGTGTAAAATTTGTACTTTTTTTTTTTTTTTAAGGGTGTTCTTTTCAGGTGTTGTTGTGTAAAATGAAAATCGATTAAATATATGATATAATATTGTGCGATGCATTTTTACTTATGTATTAAATGTGTGTGTGTGTGTGTGTGATTGTTATTTTGTGTATTTTAGAAATGTCATAATATCCCATATAATTTACGTATCCCCCCAATTAATTGAAATTATCAAACATAATTTATATTGGCGCAGCTAAAAAACATAATAAATTTATGTTTAACTATATAAATTATTAAAATATTTATACTAAATTTTATAGATTAACCTCAAAAAATTTGACACATTTTTCTTATTTATAAACTCTTAGATCTTCAGATTAACTTTAAGAGAAAATTTATAATTTTATAAATTTACGTCTTATTTTGTTATTTGTTTGTTGTTTTTTTTTTCTTAGTGTTTTTTTTTCTTTACTATTATAATATAAAAATGTTGTATAGTTTTTAGATGTAAAATACAACGTGTGTATGTGTGTGTGTGTGTGTGTTTGAGAGTGTGTATGTTTTTTTTTGTATAGATGTATATTTCTTTGTCCTACTTTTCCTTGTTTTTATTCCATATAATATATTATATTATGTGTATACGTGCAATACCTAGAAAATGGTACATAATGTTGTGAGAGATGTAACATTATAAAGTTTCACGTATTATATTTTATACATCTAAATTTAGTTGCATTGTATCATCATATAGTTTAGAAGTATGATGGGAAGGATGCTTTCAAATATATATATATACTCTTCAGCATATATACACTGCACAATTGTAATTAATTTAATTTTAATTTATAAAATTGGATATACAAAATGTACAAATTATATTTTATAATTTAATGAAACAGACAATATTTCAATTTACTTATGGTTTAATTAATTTCATGTTTATTCTAACATAATTATTATAATTAGAATTTCGTGTTGTATTTCACAACGACAATGCTTTTTTTTCCATAAGTGTTGCAATATACATTAATTTTGTGTATAGCAGGCGATTTCAGTAGAGAAGTCTCAGTGATGCACTTTAGGATTGACTGAAGTTTCTGTTGTTTAAATTGCATATCTAAATAATTGCAATATAATGATGTAGCCAAAACTAATGGTATCGATTTCAATGACCAAGTACCTGGTATGGATAAGGAATTTAGTATTTTGCCTGGGAAAAATATTTAAAAATAAAATTATCTATATAAAAACATTTATATATTACATAAATTGGCGACACAAAAGAGCACATCCTTTTTGATTTAAAGATAAATCCTGAACCGATTAATTTGCATTATATATACCAGCATTTTAGTACCGTCGGCAGAAAGCGAAAAATTAAATCGTTTCCATTTGTATATACACAATTTTTCTATTTTACAAATCGGTATACAATAATCAAGCTTAAAAGTTTTCTGAAGTTTCCTTTCTTCAAAAAATATTGGTAGATTTCACTTAGCAAATAATTAACAAAGACATTTATTAATGCGAACATCATTCCAATTATAGAGGCATCACCTAATGTGTTGTGACCATTACACTTTGTATTTGTTAATCAATTTTAATTATGTAATTTTTAATTATAAGAAAATTATTTTAATATTTTATTTTGCTATTACACAATACCAACCAAGAAATTCTTCTGTTAATTCTGTATTGCAATGCACATAATTTTAAAATAAATTTATAATTAATTATTTTATAATATTTATATTATTATACAGATCATCAAATAATTATTTATTAATATTAAGAATATTCCTTAGAATAATAAGAATATTTTATGTAAATATAATAATGTGTGTGTGTGAGACACTCATTAAACAATAATATATATAAATATAGCGGCGAGTGTTTAAATATTTAGTTTGTGATATAAAATAAATTAATTAATTGTTCTATTGTAATTTGATAAACTTTGCACATATAATAAATAATAACACACTAATATATAGCTCACAAAGTATATTTATATATAAATATAAAATTATCTATTACTATAATAATAAAAAATGTTATAAATACATTTAAAAACAAAATATATACGTTCCCATCCAAACGTGCGATAAAAAAACCAATTTTGGTCTAACCAATTTATATATATTTATGTTTATCTAAATTCAAATCAAATAAAATATTATTTAGGTGTTTTCAATTGTTAAACATTATATAAAAAAAAAAATTATCAAATTTAAAATAAAAATTAATTAATAAAATACAATATAAAAATAGAAACAAAATAAAATATTTAGAATAATATTTTTTAAAATATGGCTGCTGATAGTGAAAAAGTTGTTGAAGTAAAAAATAATGTTACCAATAAAAGTCCAACGAAAAATGAAGATAAACCAAATAATAATAATAATAATAATAATAATAATAATAATATAAAAGATAATACACCAAAAACATCACCAAATAAAATTTCAGGTATTTGCTTTTTTAATTATGTACTTTGATTTTTAATATTTACAATGAAAAATTAAATATTGTTCGCAACAATTTATTTGGTAAAAATTTCAATGAAATAGAATAAACTACAATTTTAGGGATATGTGTATTTTTACAACCGATTTCGAAAAAGTAGTTAGCTCACCAATATAATGAGGTAAAGTCTGCACAGAGTGTAATGGATACCATATAAAGTTTCCTTTGCCGTGTCAACATTTTGAATCTTCATCGGGTCTTTCTCCTCTCTCTCTCTCTCTCTCTCTCTCTGTCTGTCTCTGTTCAAGTGCCGTGGTCGCTTTTTCGATTTGATCTGCAACAAATTTTACCACAATATTTTCTTTTTAAGTTTGTTGTGTACAATATATAGTATTTAAATAATTAAATTTATGGTAATGATGGTATCGTATAATTATAAACTGAAAATTTTACAATTAATTAATTTAACACATTTATTATAATATGGTAATACTTATGTAAGTTTAATTAATTTTATGTATTGTACAAATTTTTTTTTTTATCAAATTAATTGTGGTTTCTCACATTAGATATTACACATTTTATGTATTATATACATTTACCAAATACTTAAGATATAAAATCTTTTCCATCTATAAGATACGAGAACAAATTGTATAATGTTTGCACATATAAGTTTTATATAATTTATTTAAATTGTTTTCAACTATATATACAAAGCACACACACACACATTCTTGCTACTATACTCTTGACATATTATTTCTTTTTACATATCCATAGTATATGGGTGTGCATATGATAATGAGTAGGTTTGAAAAGTTTAAATTGAGTTTTTGTCAGATATTGGTATATATATATATGTAAAATGATAGCACGTTAATAAATTTATCAAAATTGTAATCTATATTCATATATACTTGACGCTAATAATTCAGTTAATATACAGGGTGTCGCAATCAGTATAATAATCCAAATGAATGGCGTGTGTGTGTGTGTGTGTGTGTATAGCTGAGCTCTTATAAAATTAAAAATAATCTAATTCTAGATTGCAAATTCCTATAATGATTCTTTATGCATCATTTCAAGTTTTGTTGTTTTACGTTTGATCAATATATAGTCACTGATATATGATGGTAACATCTCCAAAAAAGATATGGTTTGAAAAATTTAACCTTCGCTGTTGGTTTTACTAAGAATTTACCTAAAATGCTGCCTATATATGATTTTATGATATGCTTATGATTTGCACATTGGGCAGCATGCATTTAAAAAACCACAAATATTTTCGTTATATAATATTTTTTTACGATTTTTATTATTCAATATAAAAAGTTTTTTTTTCTCTTGTTATACAATTGAATTGTGAAAAAAAGGTATAATATAATTATATATATATATTTGAAGAAGTACAACAATGTGTAAAGAAATTTTGTTCACTATTTTTCGGTTACAAAACGCAAACAAAAATAAAAATGTTATTTCAGCATTTTATTTTTTTCTTCCACTCTACTATATGTTCTCTATCCTAGAAGTCAGTCAGTATATGTATTTAGATAACGAAATAGAAAAAATAATCTATGTGTGTGTGTGTGTATGTTGTTATAAAAAGGAAACTTTTGAAAATAATTTTTTTTTTCCCATTTATACTAAAATATACTGATTTGTTTTTTTTGTGGATGCGAAAATAAAAACATTTCTATGTGTTTATATAAATTTTTATTGTTATAAAAAGAATTTCAACAATATGTTATATATAAAACACTATTTACATATACACACACACACACACACTTACACAATAAAAAGAAAAACGAACAATTTAATTTTTTTATTTTTTTTTTAAATGGACTTTGTGGTTGAATTTTTTTATTTTTTCTGAAAGCGGCTTATTGTGGAATTGCTAAAAACGAAAAAAAAAAAACCAACCCAACTCCATATACACACCCACATAAAGGAAGAAATTTATTTTGAATTTGATTTTTTCTTAAAAGCAAAAAAAAAAACCTTACAAACATATTTGATGTTAATTATTCATAGATTTATATTGAATTGTATACGCACGCAGAAGTGTCCCGCATTGTATACATATAAAATTTGTCGTGGGTTTGATATTTTTTATAGTCCCATAACACATTGTGTACGTTATTAAAATAATTAAAATGAAATTTAATGAATTTTTAAAAGAATCGGTGAAGTAAAACAAAGTGTGTGTGTGTGTAGTTGCTAATCCTCCAGTAGCTAATGAATAATTAATATCGGCAATAATGCAAAAAAAAATAATGTTAAATTATTGTCGCAGTACAAAAAAACCACAGATACAAATATTTTACTCTAATATATACGATATACAATATATATATTCTTTGATAAAATTTTAAATAACGAATATTATTACGACGTATATATTTTATATAAATTTAAATTTCACACCAGAAGATTTATGCAGCACAAAATTAATATCCTATTTGAATTGCAAATTTAAAAATAAATAAAAAGTTTAAATTTATATATTATTATATTGTGTGACACTGTATTTATATAATCTATATATGATGGTACTGAATACTGATACACTAAGTATGTTATATATGTACTGTATGTACTGTATGTACACTGTGAACCATATATAAGATTATATTGTCATATAGGATTATTATAAATAAATACATTGTACATGGTAATAGTTTGTATAAATATATAAATTATGAATGATTCTGCAGAATAAATATAACGAATACGTCATGTGCTGCCGTGCATGTATGTCATATTTATTTGTACCCATTTATACATACATTTCAAAATGATTATGTACAGTAAAAATATATCGACAATAATAAATTATAATAATAATAAATTATAATAATAATAATAATAATAATAATAATAATAACGCTGCATATTTTCTCATAGTGACACTATTTATATATATACTGACCTTTTTTTGTACTTCCATTTAATAATTATTGCAAATGGTTTTTTATTTAATATTTATTGTATAGAGATATAAACACGAGCGCGTATATTTGATATTTATTTTGGATCACATTTTTGTAACCATTTGATATTTTTCAAATCGGATAGTTGTATCTCAAGAAATGTGTGTGTGCGTGTGTTTGTAATGCATGACTACTTTTCTAATATATATATATGGAGTAAGAATTCTAGAAGTTAAGCAAATTTTCCTATATCTATACCAGAGTACTACGCGGAGTCTAATCTACTCTATATTATTTATAGTCTATATCTATAGCTGCACTTATATTTATTTATTTATATATACATAAATTTTGTTTTGATATCAAAATAACTTTATTGTGTTAATATTAGACATTAATCGAATTAGTTTATTTTTTTATATATACAATAATCCTATTATAAATATATCTATATGCAACTTATTATTAGTTGATTTCCTCACGTATAAATAAATACCATACAATAACATATAACATATATATATATATATGTTAGTACTATAGTAGTTAGGTTATCGGATGTATAATTTATATATATAATATACACTTTATAACTTTATAAATAGAAACTAATGGTATGTGTATAGAAATAAAATGCATGCAATGGAAAAAATTCATTCATAAATATATATGAAAATGGAAAATTAATTGAAAAAAGAATTGAAAATTATGATTATTTGTTTTTCACTTATAAATATTCAAAAGAAAATCGTTTATACATCGAATTAACACTTTCAATGTACAATATTATTTATGGATTTATTTTGATAATTCCTAAATCTAAATAAGTTAATTCAGATGATCAATCGCACCAACGAGAAATATACAAGGCAGTATGTTATATATATATGTGTGTGTAATTAGTATAGGAATATTAAAAACTATGCCTGTTTGTATGGAATAGTTTTCACAACTTTTATACCGTGCAGCATACTAAAACCACGAATACAACAATAATGTTTCTTCTATATATATTGTATATAGATGATATAACTTCTTTTCCTGTCAAATTAGATGAATATATTCAGAAATTCCAATAATATATTTCAAGAATTTCATATAATGGTATATATTTATAATTAATTTTGAAAGTTATAGATATGTAGTTGTTTAACAAATCGTAACGAGAATAGTATATAAAATAAAATAAATATTCATATATGAAAACACGTAAGAACATATTTCACATGTCAGATAACTAAAATATACTTAAATACAATATAAAAAAAAAAAACTATTGATTTTTGGTTTTATCTAACTAACAGCTCCGCAGATATAGTTGTCACATATTTTTAGATATACAGGTTGTCCCAATTTTCGACGGCAATACGAAAACCCTAGGTTCTCTGGGTCATTTTGCGTCGAAAATATTATATAACATTTTGGCCGATTCGACTTCGGTACGAAGTTACATGCAAATAATCAAATTTTCAATCAGACCGTGTTTTGCACTCTACCGGGATCAATATCTCAATAACTAATTAACCGATTTTAAATTTTTGATACACTATTAGCATTATGAGAGATCTTTAACTTGACATTAAGATAAGGCAATTCGGACATGTGGTTATCCTGGATACTTATAGGAATGTTGACAGTTAGCTGAACACCATTTTTCTTTTTGAAAGTTTGTTCAAGCCGAAAGTCAAAAAATCATGATGAAAAAATTTTTCGGTATAAGTTTAAAAACTTGCCACATTCATAAGCTTTCGTTTAAGCTATAACATTACGATAGGTCTCAACTGGTTCAAAAGATATACACAAATAACTACAACGATGTATAAAATTGATTTTCTCAATGGAAAAATTTTATCTTTTTTTGGTTTTATCCAGAACCAACGAAATGGACGTTACAGATAATTGATTACATACACTCCTATGCATTCACACAAACCTTCACACACACACACAAACGATCTCACACACAAAGGCCCACACACATAAACCCACAAAAGCACACGCACGCATATCATTACAGTTTTAAACAAACAACGCCTAAAGTAATTGCTGAAAATGTGCTCCTTCAACTCGAATACATAGACAACAATGCTTTTCAATAGACCGAACCAACCTAAGTGTTTGCTGTTGCTTGTGGCGAAGGTCTTGGATACTGTCTTCAATACGCTGAATTAACTCTTCACGTGGATTAATCACAGTTGCATAGATTTTTTCTTTCAGACAACCACATAAATAGAAATCCAATGGATTTAAGTCTGGAGAACTTGACGACCATCTTATGGACCCTGTATATAAAAAAAATACACATCCTCTTGCTCCCCTCTTAATTCATCTACTATAAATGGTGTATGTCCTGAATGATAAGAAAAAAAAAATTAAATGGAATGTTTCCAATGTAATAAAATTGACAATCACCCATCAAAATCTATTACTATATATAAATTATATTACATTATATATGTTATATGTTGGTGTATGTATAATATATCAATATATAATTTAGCTTTATTCTGCATCGTCTATATTATATTGTATATATATATATAACCACAATATAACCTTCGTAAAAATGACATCTCCTTATCCATTAAAGCAATCTCAGCTTCATATATATACCACATATATATAGGAATACTTATTAGAGTCACTTGACCTATACTCAAAGAAATAAAAAAAGTATTTCTTCTTATTTTATGTTTCTTAACAGATATCATCATGTATGTACGAATAAAATAGGTGGTATACATACCAATATATGGTATATGGTATATATAGTTGTAAAAGCACACCGCAAATAGTTACAGTTTTAGATCCTATTTATATATGTACGGCATTGCTTTTTCTCTGTTTGAATATATAATACGAGATTAATCTCATTACATATAACAATATTTTTAAAATACAATATATTAATCTGGTTTTTTATTTTAGTACTTTTCTAATACGATTTTTAAATTTTATGTATATTTTTTGTATATATATTGAAAATCAATAAAACTAAAAATGCCCACAGTAAAAATATATAATAAATTCAAATTTTTAGCAAAATGTGTGTGTGTGTGTGTATTTAGAAAAGGGTTTATTTGATATCATTTAAATATATTTTATGTATTTCTACTATAATATATTACTAAAAGTATTGTTTAGTGTTACCCCTAAGGGAAGTATATATTTATATACAAAATATATATATATATAGCCTTATTGTATGTTTGATAATATAATGAAATATGTAATATACGTGCATTAGTATGAAAGATTGGTATATTTTGAAAATATTTGGTAATAATCTATAGTAAATGATGTGGTAACACATTTGACACAATTTTTTGTGGATCGTTAGCAATTCGATAATTTTCAGTTGCGGTTTTCTTCCAATGAAACAATAATATAAGAAAGATTTTTTTTTTCTTCTGATATACAAAAAAAAAACACAACGCATCCTTTAACAAGCGAAAAAAAAAGGGTTTAGTTTGTAACACATAACACAATGATATACAACAGATATAAATAGAAAGAATCAGAAATAATTTCAGTGGGAACCACTTATATAGACTGTAAACGGTGCTTTCATACTAATGCACCCATTTATTATATATATATATACGCAATGCCCATCATCATATACAAAGAATAAATGTTTGAATATATTTAAATATAAAAATATGATAATATAAAAATTTGAAAAAAATTGTATTTTATATGTACGAGGAGTATAAAATAAATTGAGTGTTATTTTATTTCCGATATTTTTGTATAAATACAATGTATATGGTACGTACAATAGCGAAATAACCCTGTGCGTTTATATATAGATTTTGTTTGTATTTTAAGTTTGATTGCGTAAAAATGTATAAACAATTTTCGTTTTATTTTTATATGATATTGGTTTTTTTTCTATTGCGGTTGTTATCATTATTTATATATGTCAGAATTTAAATTGTTCCTTACTCATATATTATTGTATATTATAACTGGTTACACATATCCACACCATAAAACTATCATTAACATATTTTCTTTTAATTATATAATAATCGGTATGTTTTTTGTGAAATGCGTATAATATAAAATATGGGGTAAAATTATACAGAATAATAATTTTTAACCCATTTTTAATGATTTTCATGTAGTAGTTAGTCCTATTTGTTTGCAAATGGGCAGGAAGGAAGTTTGAATATTAATTATATGTATTTTGTTTTCCTTTATTTTAATTTTTTTTCATTTCTGTTTTTATTGTTAACAAAATATTCATGGGGTTTTTTATTTTTTTTTATTGTACCTTGAAATGCAGAGATTAATAATCGTTTTATTTTTTTATAAATATGTAAATATTTAAGTGCTACTATAGATAAACGCTGCTACGTTGAAATTTGGTGGGCAGTAGCTATAAATAATATTTTGTACTGAATTCTAACAGATTTTCGCAATACCCTATATGTCTCACTTTATAGTATAAAACGATAATCAAATTATATATAATCAATTTTGAAGCCTTTGTGGTTTTATGTATACAAATTATCTCTCTATAATTTTATAAAATTTAAATATACCTTTAATATATGTTTACTCATCTAGTTCCACAAGGAACTTCCTCAATTTTGTGATATCTTTTATAGTATGTATAGTAGAAATATTATTCGTCCTGGAACACTAGCTATTCGATTAACAGCTAATATAATTGCAGGACATCTTTATCTTTATATATTATTTCATCATTATAATAACTCTTTATTATTAACTGGCTTTATTATTACATTATTAACAATATACCAATGATGACGAGTTATCTCCCTAGAAGGTACTTCTCAAGGCATTCATACTTTAAATGTAACATTAGATTTACGATACGGAATAATCCTATTTATTGTATCAGAAGTATTTTTTTTTTATTTGATTCTTCTGATCCTACTTTCACATAAGCTATTGCCCAACCTTTGAATTGGGCTCTAATTGACCCCCCAAATTACTAATCCAATTCGACCCATTCCAAATTCCTCTTCTAAATACAGCGATTCTTTTATCATCAGGTGTCACTATCACCATGGTTTAATAGAAAGGAAATTTTTACAAATAAATCAAGGATTATTTTTTTACTGTTTTATTAGGAATTTATTTTTTCTATTTTACAAGCCTATGAATATATAGACGCCACATTCTCAATCTCTGATTCAATCTATGGAACAACTTTTTTTTTATTGCCACTGGATTATATTGGTTAATTATTTTATATAGAATTGTATAAATTATAGATATTTATTATATTTATATTCATTAAATTATATTAAGTTAAATTATTAAATATGTTCAAGTATATATTCACAAATACGGAGGATATATTTTCTATTATATTTAAAATGTTTGAGTTATTATTATTTATTTTGTTTCGCATATAAAATATGCAACAAAATATTAATATTTAACAGTTTATTTATAGGATAATATATTGTATATATATATATTAAATGTGTGTCCTTATATAATAAATGTAATTTAAGCTTTAATAATAATAATAATAATAATAATAATACGTCGGTATATATAATTCTAACACTCGCAGTAGCGCAGTTGCATAGCGCCGAAATATATATTATTAATCATGAAATATAGCAGGTTCAAATCTGCTATTTTTCATAGGAAATTTTTCGGTATTTATTTTAATACTAAAATTTTTCTGCTGGGTGACCATTTGTTCTCGTTGATGGAATAAGAAAAAGAAAATCGGATATCTTTGAAAATATGGTGTTGGACGCTATCCAAAGATTAACAATGTCTGCACAAACACACATTACTATGGGCTAATCATCCATATAAAAATAATAGTATTATTTTGAAAACATCTATCTTTCGTTAATTACAGTACACTGTACAGTACACAATTGGTAAATTGTTATATACTCCCATGCGAAGTAATTTATCAACTTGGTTGTAATGAAAGGTTTATTAGATGACATAAAAGCTCCACTCTGGTTGTTCTTTATATATTATTATTATTATTTATTATATTTGACTATTTTCCTTTATTAATAATTATTTTGAACAATTCATATTTAAACTTAATTTTAATAAATTTATATTATATTCGAATAATTTATATATTCTTTAATATTTTATTATTATATGTTACTGAGCTTAATGTGTGTGTGTGTGTGTGTGTATGACCGACGGTTACGTACATTACAAAAGTATATTATATGAATGAAAGTGAATATATATTTGAAAAAGTTATATATAAAAATAGGTAAAATGTATTTTTTATATAAAATACCTTTGGGGTAGTAATGACACGGAAAAAAAAAATACACATATCATTGCCCTTGAAAGAATTATGTTGTGTATATTATTTTTATACAATATATAAAAATAGAAACTACATATATTTATTTATTTTTTTTATCTACATAATAATATGTAATATGTATTTATGCTTTATGTCTTGTTACATTTATTATATAAATTGGGAAAATAAAGAAAATGTGCAAAATCATAATGACACATTTAAATGAATATTATATAGAAATGTGTGTGTATATATGTTTATTTAAGATAAATTTATGTATATCATCTTTCTCCTCTTTAGATTATTTTTACATAATATTAAATAAATATTACATATGTTATATATATGTTTCAGGAATATGTTTGTATATACGTGTTCGATATACAATTACATAATAATGTGCCATATATAAAAGAAAGATTTAAAAAAAGTTCAAATGTTCAAAGTAGTAATGCCTATACGTAATATCATTTTACGTATATATATATATTTATAAAATCTTATTACATAAATTACATGTACTAACATTATTTTATAATAATAAATTAAATTAATGTTCCAGTGTTTGTCTGCTTTTTAAAAGATATCGAAAGATTTTCGAATAAAATGGATAATGTTATCACTGAGTGAGTGAGTGAGTGAGTGAATTTTTCGTTGTATGTAAAAAAAATTACATTTTGTTTGCATTAAAAAAACCATTTAATCACTTATTTAACCAAGCCAATACAATTCCCACCTACACATAAATTATGTTGCTATATATAAAAAGTGTTACAATTATATAGAAGATCTATTCACATCTTAACATTATCCAATTAATGTAATCTTATTTTCAATAAAATATTATACCTTCTTTTATATAAGTGAAATAAATAAATGAAATTTACTAATTCTATACGCAAGTATACATCGTAGTAGTAGGTGTATAACAAAATGCTTTCATTATATTGTTCTTGTTGTATACAATTTATATATAAAATGTAATTTATATTTTAGATTTAAATTTAAAGTTTTAAATATATAATACAAAAGAATATCAATATTTATAATTTATATAGCGGCTGTGTGTGTGTAGAAGAATTACAAAAAGGAGTATGTCTTTTAAATCAATCCCCGAATTCATTAAATCAGTTAGCTTCTACAATACTTGTTTATTAAATGCGTAATTTCTAAAAACAAACGATTTACTTACCCTAAATATTATTAAAACTATATATACAAAATATCATCTTATCATACTCTTAAGGTAACGTATTCCAATATTTTTATTGATTAAATTTCAGTACTAAATGATAACATTTTACATATGTGAGTTTGAGCCACATATACATCCACACGTAAATATGATTAATTTTTAAAAATTACAATGAAATATTACAATTTATAATAAAAATGTTGAATTAAGAAAAAGAAATGTATACGCGAGACATTAATATAAATAAGAATAAATTTTATAAAATATGTGTGTAGGTATAGCAATTAATCATATAAATAACAAATGTTACTTTATAAAATAATGGTAAAAGAAGTTTTTCTTACAATTTATGCAAATTTAAATTCATCTTTATAATATATAAATAAATACTAATACGAAATATTATATAATGTTTACAGAAGTTTTTTATTTTCAACCTATTCAATACTATATAACTCATAAAAGTTTATTAAAAATAATTGGTACTTCGATATAATTATCATATTTATCACTTATGTCACTTATTATTAATCGAAAATAATTAGTGTAAAGAATCGATAAAATTATGCAAACGAATTGGTATATAAATAAATAATTATGGAAGTCGTAGTCGATGATTAAAATTTTAAGATAAATAAGAATACATAAATATTTAGCGTCTCCTTTAGATAATCCTTTAAATTCCATATAATTGTATGGCATAGTATTATGTGAGGGTGGATGTACTGTGATTGAGGTATACCAATATTATATATCATCAAACACAGTTTTTTCCCAAATAAATTTCAATCCAATTAAATTTACGCAATACATTTTTGATTATTATAAAGAATATTATTTTTTAAATTACAATATAAACTTATAAACGAATTATGGAAAGATTAAATTTTTAAGCATGGTAAAATGGTAAACCTTAATCCTCACATTCACATCAAAACTCCTTCTTAAACATTATACAAATATACAATATATATTATTCATGTTTATTTTAAATTATTATTTAAATTTACAAAATTCTTATTCAATTTACTCTCCATCATCATCACCATCATCATCATCATCATCATCTTCATCTTTATCATATAAAAAAGGCCAAAATATAATATAGATTATTTTTCTGTGGTTCAGATACTAATATTTATATTATAATGATAGTAAAAATTTTTATATATATTAATATATACTATATTGGGTGTTTACTTTAAAATCCGGTCTTTATCGTATGGTAAAATATCAATTTATTTTAAGTAAACTATACTTATACCATTGTTTAAACGAATTCCTCAATGAAAGTGATTTGATTTCTTTGATGCGATATTTAGTCTTACAGTATTTTTTTGATATCGTCGTATGAACTGATCAGAAATGATTGACTGCATCGACCGGAACCATTGGTAGTCTATTAAAGCTTTTTTTTTCCTATATATATATATATGTAGATTTGTATTGCCATGTCCATTATCCACGTGTTTCCTATATATCGTCTTATCATTTTCATATATATAAAGTACATCTACTAATATTATAAATATATTCGCATTTTTATTCCACACAAAAGCCACATATGAAAGTATAGCAATAAATAGGTTTTTTTCTCTATATATTTATATGAGATGATATTATTTATTTGTTATACATCTGGTAAATTATACCGCAACCATTTAAATGATTTATTACAGAACATGTACGCACCGTAGCAACCGTATGTACAATAGCGCAAAGATTGTTATACAGAAAAAAAAAAAACCCATGTTTACATATTTTATGTGAAAATATATACAATTAGAATTTCAATATCATCGAGACCGCAAAAGATAGAAAAAAAAATAATAAATAAATAAATGTAAGATCTGCCACATATTCCTTACCGTACCGTATAATATGTATATGGTAGTTTTTGTGTATATCTTGACTTATATATTGGTTTATACGGATATTTATTCTTTCATTTTAACACCTTTCACGTACAATTTAATATATAAAATATTTTTATAACATATTTCCATTTAATATTTCTAATTCCATTTACATATTTTAACGCATATATATATATATAAATTATTTAATACGACTATATGATTATATGTTACGTATTCAACATATTTACCTATTCAGTTACGGTCAATTAATTAATAGTGTTGTACGTTAAAAGAATGACAACGCAATAAAGATTGTTAAAAGATTGCTAAAAAGAATCTCTGATAATATAATTCGCAGCATCTGGAAATTAAATAATAGATAAATCATCAGACCTCCCATCAGGAAAATGGAGGCAAGTGTCTTTCAAGCAGAAACTTATACCATTGATAAATAAATAAACCATTACACCATTATAACAGCAATCATTGGAATACGAACGACTTTTCGATGGGCTTTAACGCAAAAATTAAAATATCTGTCTAAAATAAATTTTATATATTTAAATTTTCTTGAGATACACACCATATTCCATCATCTTCACCACATCTACAAAAGTCAATGTATAATGTATATGTGTTATATTGATATATTTATATATTGTATATTGGCTATATATAATATTTAATCCAATAATGTATTGCCAATTTATTTTTTTTTTCATATAAAATTAAGTAAGTCTCTTATTTTTATTTTTTTTTTCATATTATAATGTATATGCTCTGAACAAAAATATATAATATATGATCCTGTACAATATACATATGTGTTTTGCAGAGGTTTATAAGTTTATATGCTTTGGATAACAATGTGACCGTAATTTTTTCCAAATATACGCTTGGATTACTCTTTGACAGCATTACCGACAGCACAGCACAGCACACACATTTATATATACAATAGAACAAAATATATTTAGAAAAGCAAAAAAACCGGATCATTAACGAGAATAACCGCACCATAAAGTCTGTATAACATTTTCCATATATTTATATGGTACATAATATGCATATATTGTATATATATACAATTTATTATGAATATATACCACATCCATATGATGCCGGCTTATGTAATATACATTTAGTTAGATTATATTTAAAGATAACTAATATTATATGTATGATGGTTATTATATATAGATATAACAGGCCAATTGAAAAGTCCCCGGTCTGACACACACAAATGGCAGTGCTAGTATTAAATGCATATGATTTTTAGTTAGTACCAACATTCAAACGATACGTGTCAAAATTTGACAACAGTCCGACCATTAGTTTGTGAGGTATTGCGTTGTGAGTGTAACTACTTTTGTTATTTGAAAAAAGATGGAAAAAAAAGAATTTCGTGTGCCGATAAAACATTGCTTTTTGAAGGGAAAAAATACAGTTGAAGCAAAATCTTGGCTTGATGTGAAGAGTTTCCGGGGTCTGCATCAGGAAAATCAACCATCATTGATTGGTATGCTAAGTTTAAACGTGGTGAAATGAGCACCGAAGACGGCGAACGCAGTGGACGCCCAAAAGAGGCTGTCTCACCAACAGAAAACATCAAAAAAGTTCACAAAATAATTTTGAATGACCGTAAAGTGAAGTTGATCGAGATAGCAGACATTGTGAAGATATCATTGTGAACGTGTATATCATATCATTCACGAATATTTGTACATGAGAAAGCTGTGTGTGCAAAATGGGTGGCGCGCGAGCTCACAATCGATCAAAAGCAACAACGTGTTAATGATTCTGAGCAGTGTTTGAAGCTGTTTGAAGCGCAATAAACCTGAATTTTTGCGTCGATATGTGACAATGGATGTAACATGGCTCTCCATCATTTCACTCCGGAGTCCAATCGCCAGTCAGCTGAGTGGCCTGCACACGATCTGAGGCCTATTTTGAAGCAAAAGACAAATCGTACTACAAAAATGGTATCGAAAAGTTGGAAGATCGCTATAATTGCTGTATCGCCCTCGAAGGCAACTATATTAAATAATAAAATTAAATTTTGCCAAAAAAATGTGTTAGTATGGTAGACCGGGTACTTTTCAATTGGCCTATTATTATTAAAATATATATATATAGATAGAAAGGAAGAAGAACAAAACATGTATTATGGAATAATTTCTATAAATATATAAAGAACGAAAAAAAACGGAAGGATTTTTTTTTTTTTTTTTCTTAATAACATCCTTATCAATATTATATAACACAAGTTTTAAATAATAAGCGAAAGTCATACACATATAAATACACATTCTTATATCACTATACTCTATATAAATATGTTATATTTTGTGTGTATACAATCAATATAAGATTGTGCTGTGTTTGTATATATGTGATAATAAAAGCATCTGCAAAATATTTAATAAAAATAAAACACCATATTTATATACCAAATACAATAGTCCCTTACTTTGTCATACAATACATAACATTACATATCCATATTTAGTTTAGTTAAATGAAAATATTATATAAAAATCAATATATTAAAAGTTTATGGGAAAGCTTTTTGTATATAAAAAAAAATAATAAAAAATATAACATTTATTTTGTATTTCCGTATAAATTTTTTTTATATTTATATATAAATTACAAAAGGCAATCGATTATATTTTTATTGTGTATGGAAATTCATTGTGCAAGAAGAAAAAAGAAAAAAAAACGTTGCTGGTAAAGATTTTTCTGTGTTATAGAAAAATTAAACCTTAAAATCTTATTAAAATGAAAGAATTACGAAATTATTATATTGAACAGCCACGAAGCGTTACATAGACAAAAAAAAGACAGTGACACTACGCTAGAAAATTCCATTGTTTACCTCAAAAGAATGTATGTTAAAAATAAATTTACGTGATATAACAAAAATACTACTTCAAAACTTATGTTCATACAAAATATTTATAAATTTTTCACATATAAAATAAACAATATCATAACTTGGTTGTTACCTCTATAAACCACTAAATTTATGCAGAAAACAATCCAAAAAACCAATCACAGTGACTTAAGTAATAGATGGTATATTAAACATGCATAAAAATTATCTTTTAAATTTATCTTTATCTTTTCGTAGTCAAATATTTATCTGTTTCAATCATTTTTTAAGCCATAGCTTTATCTTTTGTTTTTGATATTTATTTGATTAATTTTTATATGCAATATCGACTGTCGCGACTTAGCACATACTCAATACTGTTTTCTATACTGCATATTATTGTATAAATGGTATTATATCAATACTATCATATATCCAAAAGTCAATCACAACCACAATCATATGTTTCCATATGCATTTAAGTTGAGTCAAATATGAAGAATGGCTTTTTTTATGTTTTTAATAGCATATAAATTATGAATATCTATTCATATTGTCTTTTAATTTGAAATTGTTTATGAATTTAAATTTGCCATTGATTATTGATAACGATTTTTTAATCTGATTGGATTTTAATATTCTATTATTTAGTGAATTTTGACTCTTTTCTTTAGTTTGGTTTTTGATTTTATTTTTTCGAACTGGTGTTGCAAGAACGGCATTACTATTTTTTTTATTTTGAATATAGTTCTGGACCTTTATAGTAAAAGTAGATATAGAAAAAATGGATTTTCCATTGAAGATAAGTCATAGGTAAAAAATCTTATTCCAAAACCAGATCTAGATATTTTACAGATAGATGGAAAAGTGCATTTAAAAAAAATGGTACTTATAAAACTGTTAGCTGGGTAGTTGGTAAATGAATAAATTATTTTACTTTCTAATATATGTACTTCTATGCAATAATTAATAAAATATGTTTACCGAAACCAATCAAGCACGCTGCGTTACTGAAATTGAACTATATGTTTTGATTGATTTTGGTGAAAATATTTTAATAGCAGCACCCTCCCTCCCCCATCATCAGTTTATAGTAGGTAATTTTTATTCTGTAAGCATTCTGGAGGACAAACAAAATATTAACAATTATAATTGGTTTTTTATTATTAGAAGTTGTTTGATTCAAGGATATGAAATTTTTTGTTTCCATTATATACCATTTTTTTTTTCTTATAATATATAGAGCCGCATACATCTTGTGTTATTGGCTATATATAGATTTTATGTGACGACAATATTCTATCAAAATAATGAACAACAATGTCTATTGTAATTTTGTTATTGATCTGAACTTACTTACATATTTATAATAACTATATAACTATACGATATATATAATATTATATGCGTGATTCAAATACCTGCGATAGACTTCATTATAATATTCCTTTCGGCATATACAAAAGCATGTCTCCTATCTCTGTGTAATAAACAATATTAATATACAATCAATTTATCAACTCCATATATATTAATACAATTCCCCATATATAAACATAATATACGCCACCGTTTTATATATTGTATAATAAGACAAGTGAATAGGAAAAAAAAATATCCATGTACAATTTATGTTCACAACAATTTATGTTAACAACCCCCAATGTTTTATGATTTCATATGTGAAATATTGGTATATATATATACGGGTACCCTATATTATTTTATAATATAATATATGTATATTACATATAGATCGGTGTTAGTATATAGGTTAGATACACATACATTTATACAACATTGAATTTTATAATATGCATCTTATTTTGTAGAGAAAAAGTTTAGAACTTTTATTTAAGCCATGCAAAGATTTTATGATAGCGCTATGTAATATAAAAAAATAAAAAAATACTTCTTGTATAAAGCGCTAGATATACTTAACGATTATTTTTACTACACAGCAGCATGTATACCATGACTCTACTATGTTGTTATATTGTACTATAATATTTTCCGTATATAGTATATGTATAAAAAGGCTCCACGAAACACACATACACTTTTTTTTTGATTTGATCAATAATATGTACTTCAAAAAAAACGTTAAACATTTAAAGTGGAAAAAGTTATGCATTTCTTATAATCATATAAATAATTGAGCATATTTTAATTATTAAAAAATTAAAGTAATTTTAAAACAATATTTCCCAGTGTATTATTATCATAAATCTATATTCTTTGTTAAATTATTAACAAGATTACAAAATATTGTAAGCTTAAAATGATATTGAAAATTTTACTCACCCATAAAATGTGAATTGAAATATATTTTCCGAGGTAATGGAATTTAAATTGGTTATTTTTCATGAATATAGTTTACATAGTTTATTAAAATCTGTTCACAATATTATGTAAAACAATCTGTAGCAATCGCAATAGATTGCGTTACTGCAGATCCATAAATATTAGAAAGCTGCAATTTCTTCTAACATAATTTTATGAAATAAATATAAGGTTGTCAAATATCTCCCTTCCGCCTTTTTGTCTTTTTAATTTCGCGGCTATGTACAAAGCGCTACAGAGCTCGTATCTGGCAACACTGTACATAATTTGAAAGCTCTTGACATAACAAACAAAACGACGCTATGTATGATTTGTTTGGATATTGCGTTCAACAGTTATAGACGTGTAAACATGGAGTTCACTAACGCCGAAATTCGCGCTATTTTAAAGTTTTCCTTCGTTAAAGGCAAATCCGCTAGAGAAACGTTCCGTGAGATTAATGGTGTTTTGGGGGATGGTACTCTATCACTTCGAACCGCGGAGGAATGGTTTCGACGATTCAGAGCCGGTGAAAACGACACCATGGATAAGCCAGCCGGCGGAAGACCTGTGACGACAAATACCGATCAAATCATGGAATACATCGAGTTAGACCGGCATGTGGCATCTCGTGACATCGCCCAGGAGATGGGAGTTAGTCACCAAACCATTTTAAACCATCTGCAGAAGGCTGGATACAAAAAAAAGCTTGATGTTTGGGTGCCACATGAATTAACAGTGAAAAATCTAATGGACCGAATTTCCATTTGCGAAATGCTGCTGAAACGGAACGAACTCGACCCATTCTTGAAGCGGATGGTGACTGGCGACGAAAAATGGATCACATACGACAATATCGAGCGAAAACGGTCGTGGTCGCAGGCCGGTGAATCGTCCCAAACAGTGGCCAAGCCGGGATTGACGGCCAGGAAGGTTTTGCTGTGTGTTTGGTGGGATTGGAAGGGAATCATCCACTATGAGCTGCTCCCATATGGCCAGACGCTTAATTCTACCAACTACTGCGAACAACTGGACCGCTTGAAGCAGGCGATCGACCAGAAGCGTCCAGAATTGGCCAAAAGGAAGGGTGTAGTGTTCCACCAGGACAACGCCAGACCACACACTTCGTTGATGACTCGTCAGAAGCTACGGGAGCTCGGATGGGAGGTTTTATCGCATCCACCATATAGCCCGGACATAGCGCCAAGTGATTACCACCTGTTCCTGTCCATGGCGAACGCCCTTGGTGGTGTAAAGTTGATCTCAAAAGAGGCTTGTGAAAAGTGGCTGTCCGAGTTCTTCGCAAATAAGGAGGGGGGCTTCTACGAGGGAGGTATTATGAAGTTGCAGTCTAGATGGAAACAGATTATCGAACAAAACGGCGCATATTTGAACTAAATCCGATTACTGTAACACTTTTTATAAAGCATTGAATAAAGAGCAAAAAGGCGGAAGGGAGATAGTTGACAACCTAATATATATACGTGAAGCAGCAGATTTAAATGTTTCTAATGAAAATAGGCAAACATTTTAATTCCCACACACAACATATATTGTATATAATAATATTAATTATATATTTTAAATATTATTAGTATTATCGTATTATATACTCGTTGTTTATTTATAAATAAATGACATCTATATCTCATATAAAAATAAACATAAATTTCCTCTGCAATGTATTAATAAAAATAAATATTGTATGTAACTTTATATACTGTGAAGAATAACAAATTTTCTATATGAAATCTATATCTATCATTCATACCTGATGGTATAAAAAAGTATGTACCTATTCATATATTATTTTTCAATTCCGTTTCCGTTAAAATATTTAATATATAGAATGCTATATGTAATGTAATACGTATACGTAAAGGTAAAAATATAAGAGGAAAAACGGAATACAAAATGTTTTCTTGACAACGACGTGAAATTCCTTGTCGTCATTCCGCCCCCGTCTATTTATTTTATTTATATATATATATTTTTTTTTTATTGTTTGCGGTTAATGTTTTTCACGTGGAAATATCAAGAAAAATTATAGCATTGTTCTATTTTCTGTTATATATTTAGGTGTATATAGTATAAATTTCCTTTTCTCATTTTCCTATCTTATAAATATATGTATTTTATTAACATAAGAAATGATCATGAAATGAATTTATGATTGGTATGTTGTGTAATGCGTATCTGTAAATATACTATTACATATTTATTTAATTATGTATATTAACACTTTGCGGACGGTATGTGATGAATAGCATATACCCCCAATTCCTGCATATTTTGTACAAAATTATATAAATAAAAAATGATAATTAAATCGGATACATTATTAAAGATTTATTAACATATATATTGACGCTATTTTAATGTGTTTTTTTTTCGTATGATATGCTTGAAAAGAAGTCCCCTTATGGAGAGGTACTGAACAACATTTGCAAATATATTGAATTTCGCTCCTCTTGTTGTTTTACCTTACATTCAAGACATGTCTTACATGGATACTTTTTTTTTTCCCACTATCGACAATTTTCTCTAAAAAACATGTAGTCGCATATTACCAGATAATCGTCCTATGGTGGATCGTAAAAAGAAGCATGCATGGTAGGAATAGAAGTTCCCGGTTGTGTAATATCTGCTACATCTTCTTCTACTTCAGAATCATCACTAGCCCATTTTTTTTTTACTAATTGCAGTAAACATTTTTTATATTTTACCCTTTCTTTATCGTTTAACTTGTTGTATACTGTGAATGAATTGAACAGGGCACAATTTACCTACATCATTGGTTGAAATTTTAAAAAACGTGAAAAAAACGTGAACCGTCTTCAATGTGTTAATAAACTGTACCACAAAGTACAATTGTATATTCCATATGTATGAAAATAACTTATGAATTCCAATTAATATATATACAAAAATTTAAGTTATCTGCATTCTGTAAAGAAATTTAAACTAAATTCTTTAACACAGAGTAATGTAAGGATTTTTAAAAGACATAGTACAATTTTCACTCATATTATTTACTCTATGATACAACCGGAAAATGAATGACGATTCTTGAACTATAAATAGAGGTGTATGATATATATTTAACTTTATCTTGTTGTTATATAATATTTATCATATAAATATATAGAATTTCAAAGTTTTTCTCATTTATTATTGTTACTTAAACATTGAAGTGTGTGTGTGTGTGTGTGTGTATATAATAATACAATAGTTCATCAGTATCTTTATTTCTATCAGAATATATAAATAAAATTGGTCCACGTGTAGGTTTTCATTTATTATATATTTTATATTGTATAGTTATCCATATATGACCGGCTCTCGTCTCATGCATAGTGTTCACATTTTAATATCACTAATAATAATAATTCAGTTTAAAATCCATTGAATATTATCAATCTCAACTTGTGTTTTGAATAAAAAAAAAAAGTAATTCAAAAGTGTTTCAATCAGTAGCCAA
Source organism: Bibio marci (assembly GCA_910594885.2). Lineage (NCBI taxonomy): Eukaryota > Metazoa > Arthropoda > Insecta > Diptera > Bibionidae > Bibio > Bibio marci. Next base: position 25,807,222 of record OU343118.1, on the reverse strand, counting down.
TAAATAAATTATACATTACCACATCAAACATTTATAATAAAATCATTTCGTATTCAGTAGTTTGTGGACAACGACGGGGTGGGAGTTTTATATTTATTTATTTTATACACCATATTTTTCCGTTTGCATTAACCGGGGACAAGATTGTCAATATAACCGCCGCAATAATAATAATAATAATAAAAAATAAAGTAATCGAATTTATGTTATTTTTTTATTATATTGAAAATATGTACATATTTTGATTTTTGTATATAAATAATTTTGAAAAGGATTTTTCAGAAAATATATTTATGATGCAATATTTTTATAGTTTAGTTTTTAGTATATAAATATGTTTACACAACACACAACGTTTTATATATGCGTTGAATATTTTATTTTTTTTTATATATATTATACTCTGATTACATTAATTATATGGTTGAAATATTTTTTAAATAATATATGTGGATGGTATTCATTTATATATGGGCGCAGGATGAGGAAAAATCCCAAATAATATTTTATAGTATACTCCTGTATCGCATGGTACAGTAAAGAGTTATCTTACATTAAAATATTGTTGTTAAATCGAAATTGTGATTCTTTTTTAACGTTATAACATTGTATATTATACAATGGATTATGTAATATTATGCTCGTGCATAGAGCTTAACGCTTAACATCCTCGTTAATTTATATTTCAACCTATATAAATAATTAAATCTTTCACACTATTTATCTTTTTGAAAAACATGATTCTAATTATTTTATAAGAAAAATATATACCGATTTTAATCTTAATGCTATGCTATCTTTTATATATCTTATTACAAAGATATACATTTAATATATAGCCGATACATTGTCTATATATATAAATAATTTAGTAGAAGAAAGCTATATAAAAATAGAAGTTCTAAAGAAAATATTTTTTTTAACCTTTCATATAATAAAATACATTAAAAAGAAATTACCTCTTTTTATATATAAACAAAAATTGGGTCAAATGACCCTTATATTGTACATTAAAAGAATTTGTCAAAATATAAGAAAACAATGGTGCAAAGAAAAAAAAAAACAAGGAAAAAAACCAAGAAAAGTTAACAAAAGAATCATTTCATAAAAAAAAAATATTCTCATCTATCAACAAATAAATAACATCAAAAACGTGACCACACGCAATTAACCAAAAAAAAAATGTGACAATAATATTTGGTTTACGATGTGGTGGATCGTTAAAAATGGTAATAGTCTCATAAATAAATGTTATTGCTCCGTAAATTAAAATAATTTACAATTAATACCGATCGCCTGAAAGGGGGGGGGGGGGGTGCTTATTTAAAATGAAAAATTACTAAAAATTTCAGAGCGGTTCAATCCTCTTCAATTGTATGTGTCGTATGATTCTACGCCTGAACAATATATTTCCAAATATAGATTCGCAAATCGTTTAGTCACACAATAAATTTGTCTGGCACACAATTCAATTACACACACATACACAGAAATATATTTTTATTATGGTCTCATTCAACTCATAAAACATTCGAAACACAAAAATTCCCCAAAGGATTTGTGATTTATTAATTTTTTTTATTTTGTTTTTTTTTGTTTTTCCATCTCATATCTTTCACAAATAAAGTAAAATTGTTTTGTAAATAGTGTACAATGTATGAACCGACCAAGGTTGAAAAATAAAGAAATCTCATAAAAATACAGTAGACAAAAATAATTTGAAATAAATCAAAGTATATAATAGGGTAAAGCTAACGTGTTATTGACATCAATGCACATTTTACGTCAATTCATGTTAATACACAAAAACACTATAAATATACTGTTGTGTGGGAAACTAATGAATGAATAAGGATAAATAAAGGATAGATTAATGCACAAGAATAAGTCTATATCAATACTACATTGCATTGTAAGTTTTATAACATATATTTATAGTTTCCAAACAATGATAATATAAAAGAATTTGCTGTGTGAATAAATACGATATTATTTTCTTAAATTTGTTGGAACAATAATAAAATAACTTACTATAATTACCGAATATACCCACCTATACCCTATTACACCGAATATTTATTATGAAATATATGTATTCATCATTTATTAAATGACTATTCGCTTTTCTATAGATTTCCTTTTTTTTCTATTTCATTCATTTTATTTTTTATATATTTTTTTTTGCTGATTGTTAATGTTCGTTTAGTTTCATATCATTATCCGCATCCATCAAAGGTTTTATTATAACGCACCAAACCACAAAACATTTATTATGGAAAAACTTTACGTAAATCTTCTTCCACAAAATATTTTGTGTGGTATGTTTTTTTTTTATTGTATATTATTTATACAATCGTATTATTTTAATTTGTATATATTAATAAAAAGAAAATGAGTACGATAATACAGGGGATGAAAAAAAACAAAAAAACGTGGACCATGCCGTCGACAAACATTTATATAATAATAAATTTTCATTTTGTATATATTTACTTTTATTATTATATAAAATTATATATGCGAACACGCATACTTTTACAGTGATCATATTGCGTATTTTTCTTTGAATATTTTAAATAAAAATAAAAAAATTATAATAAAAAGTCACAGATTTTTCCTACTATATAAATATAAGCCATTCATTATACTAATATATATATTGTATGTGTCTGAATGTATTAATCAAAGTTATATTATCATTGAATACATCATATCATAATCATCATCATAAAATCATGTTAGTCCGACTGAAGATATGGCACAGACTGAATGCTGAATATAATATTTATATATGAATTATCTGTTTGAAAAAATGAAAAATGTTAATATATTAGTAATTTAGGATTAAGACATTTTCTATATAACTGATTGTGAGCCAAATTAATGATTCAAGGATTTTAAGGATATTTCAAGAACTTTACAAGGACAATTTTCAGCAGCTTGACAGTGTGTGTGTGTGTGTGTGTGTGGGCACAATATATACGAGTAAAATTGTTGTAAACCTCAACGCTTTTACTTTGTATGATGCATGTGGATCTTATATCAAAGTTTAATGGACAACGACCCCTTAAAATATTACTGAAAAATTTGTCTATATATTAGCTTTTATAATTTTATTAATAATTCCATTATAAATAATACAGCTTACCCAGATAACCAGACCAGATAATACTTATACAAATATTCTTGCATAAATAAATTGTTCAAATACAATATAATATATAAAATTTGGCCTGAATTCTCATCTCATGTGTATACATAGATATTGGTATAGGATAGGTACTTTTTATATATTTATATAACACTTGAAAAACCATATTCATATATACATAACATACATTATATGTGGTGTATTCATTACATAGATTTTATAAAAATCCCTACAGCTATATGACCTAAATATAATTTATAAAATCCATTCATTTAATAAAGCATCAATGTACTTATTTTTAATACATATTTTATTTCATTCATTCATTCATTCATATACAATATGAATTATAATATATGTAAGTGTAAAGGTCATTTATATAATGTATGTAGAATATTATAAAATGATGAAATCATATGGGCACACAGCTTTTATTCTTATCGGCTGTACCATATTATATGTAAGATAGAGATATACGACAAAATTATGTGTGCTTTTAATAGGATTTGTGCACGAGTAAATTAAGTATAGGTATAAAATGATATATTTCATATAGGTACTATATTTACATTATAAACGTATTTATTTACCCTTATACAAAATATTTTTTTGGTTATTATATATGACTAAGTGTGTACTTAGAGTTTAACTGTCCATTATCATTTAATGTTAATGTGTGTAAAATAATTACAATTGCAGACAAGTTACAAAATTATTCTGTAAGAAATTATATATAAATCGCATTTACAAATTTACAATGTATCTATAAACATTTGTTTATTAAAATTTGGGTTCATATCCACATATTTTCAATGATATCCGTATTTTTTTTTACTCCACATATATAAACTTATAAATTTGTTTCGCTGAATTTATCTAAATTGATGGATGATGGTGTTGTTAAAAGAAATAACATTTTTTATAATTTGAACGAAAATTAGCTTATATATTGTATGATATGACACCAAGTTGACGGTTACACCGGTCAGGCGTTGAGTTTATATTTAATGCCTATACAATTAAACTTACCTATAAATATGAACAATTTCATTTACCTATTGGTCATAGTAATGTTTGTCAAACATTTAAGTAAAATAAATTACAATGTCCGACATTAAATTCAATTTAATGGATATATATTGTGAATTTATTTTATATTGTAGTTATATACAATATATGAAATATTTACATACGTATTTCAAAATATCAAATTAAGGATTAATAATATTATGGTAATACGCATATATAGATAAGATAAAATCATTATAATATATGGTTATCTTCTACTAATATATACAAATTCGCGTTTTTACAAAATACAATATGCTAATATTGAATAAATTTTTTTAGTTTAGTGTTTTAATGTTGATGTGTTATGTAAATCATGTTTATTTATCAACTTAAATACAATAAACAATATATATTTTATAAAGAGCAAAAGTATCAAATGCAAATTTTGAAGTCATATCAATATGTGTATATGTGTGCCATAGCTGGATATAGCTGAACGACGTACGAGTATATATATATATTTTATGAATATGTATATTAATATATATTCGGAATAAAAAAAATGTATAAGGATAATATATTTTGAACAAATTTTATACGAATACAACGAATGTGTAAAGTACTTGAAAAATGTATAATATTATATATAGTATACAAAGTGTGTGAGTGTCAGATAAAAAGTATGTGCATAATACATTACGAAGATATTTCACACCAAATTCTATATTGGTAATCAAGAAAACATGATATGAACATTTTTTCTGTATATCGGAACTATTAAATTCCTGTCCGGCAAATCTTCAATATATACCATTATATGATGAGCTGCTTGATTGACGGACGATAACGCATTTTATTTTAAATCACCTTTTTTTTTAATCAATTGTAAAAATTATAATGAATTTATAGAGAACGACGTTTTATTTGAATAAAACTGAAAAATGTTTATCCATTACATTTTTATAGTCTCAATCCCAGTACTTTATTTGGCACACTGTTTGCTCTTGTATGTATTTATATAGATATGATGCGTAACTATATATGAATTCAATTGACATTTTTTTTGTTATCTTATATATATTTATACTAATAATATATATTTACATTGAAATCGTTTTGTATCAGTCAAATAATCTATAGATATATATATATATATTGAAAATCCAACGCAATATATAGGATCATCCCCAACACACAATACTGTAAACGTTTGGTTATATACTCGTTTAATATAACTAAACATTATATGTATGAAACATATATATATATGCAGATAGATATACTTATTATCTATATGGTTAGATAAATATTAGATATACGTAACATATATAGATTTTAAAAATTCTATACTCGATAAAATATACATCAATCTTATATATCTCTAAGGTAATCGTTTGTAAAACTTTTTTCTTTTTTTTTTTTATCCTCTTTGATTTATATACTTTAATACCTTTTAGTTTCCTTTTTTGTTGTTGTTGTTGTTGTTGTTGTTGTACACTATAAGAGCTATAGGATTTTATTTTAATTTATTTATTTGTTTATTTTTCTTTAGTATAAATAAGAATATATATTAGTTTTCGTATGCAAAAATTTATTCGCGTAAGGTTAACAATTTTCAATAAAATTTCAATAAACTTTTTTGAAACATTTATGATTTTACTAATACATATATATTTTTCTTGTTCTGTTTTTATTTTCAGGTAAGTCACTTTTCATAAACTTTAACGTTTCTACTTTGGAAATTGATGTGTTTTTTGATGGTATTTATATATAATAAATTTAATGTTGTAAGTAATTTTCTCTATATTTTAACTATTTTTAATATAAATGTAATAAGAAAAAAAAAAAACCACGTCTAATAATACAAATAATAATAATATTTGTGAGCATTATTATTGTGTGTGGTGAAGTTAAAAAAAAAATATTGATCGCCTTATTAAAGTGTTTGTCATTGGTGTTTCACAAATCAATTAGTTTGACGCTGTACGATAAAAGACCACCAAAGATAGAGAATTTAAAATGTAAAATCTGATCTGTAGATATATTCATAAGTTTTCGTAAGTTGTATTTAAGAAATCTTATTGTTTGGCTTCTATTTACATATAGAAAAACACACAATTCCTCGGATACTTTGTGTTTTTTTTTGTTATCACCAGACAGTTAATGTATTGATACAAATATTAAATTATTACAAAATATTTGAATAATTTTATATATGTTTTTTGTGTATAATTTATATAAAAAAACATTTTTTTACTATACGAGATATTACCACGGCGGCGAGCACATGACAAATTAATGTGTGTATAAAAAAAAAAAAAAGGCTCATGTTATAATTAATATATTTGAAGCGAAATTGCACTAACAATTAACGGGCATTATTAGCTAATTAAAAAATAATAAAATAATTTAAAACGAAATACTTTATTTTTTAATATTATTTTCTGTACTTTATTTTATCAAAACGATCACATACAATACGATTTCTGTATGGATACGGGATTATATTTTCGGCGGCATGTATAAAACCATAAAATAATACAACAATATTACATTCTTATTTTATGTAAGATAATAAAATTTTTTATTATTTCCGTATAGCCTATACTCATCGCATTTATTTAAATTTAGTTATATGTTACATTTATAATCAACATATACTTTTATAATCACATCATTAAAATTAAGAAATTAATCAATAAATAAAATGTTACGTATTTAATATATAGGGGTTTTGCAAAACTAATTTCTTGTACAACGTGATCGCAAACGCTTGCAAATTTTGAAATATATCATTTTAATTCACTCGCTGTGTACACTGCTACACTCTAAATCTTACGTAAAACATAAGTATTGTGTGTGAACACAAAAATTATTTATATATACGACGATAAAAAAACAATTAAATGCGAATTTATTATTTGGATACAAAATTTTTTCGATTAGAAATTATTTAAACGAATTTAAAAATCGAACAAAAAATGTAGGAATGTATAAAAATTATTGTTTTAGATAAGACATGAAGATATTTTACTTCAATATCTTTTTATTTGAATATCTATACTTCAAATTTAAATTTTGTATAGCGTATACCCGACAAAGCCTGTCGAATTTTCAATTTTTGTTTTGCTTGATATCTCAGTAATCATATTAATTTTTTATCAAACCTTATAGGCGTGGTGGGCGGCGTTGTTCTTGGGGAGCTACATTTAATAAAATTTCCCACTTTTCTAATCGATATTTAGTGTTTAAACTTACTCAGTGTCGCACTGATGGGTATCGTTTGTGAAATGTAGTCAACAACATCATCTTGTATTTATATGAAAACAACAAGAAAAATAATATTTCTTTTCGGTTGTTGTCTGTTGTTTATAAATTTATGTATATAAAAAAAAAAAGGACAAAGGAAAACAAATTTAACAACAACAAAATAAATAGAAAATAATTTTTAAATTTAATAAAGTTTCCTTTTTTTTGTTTTTCATCTAAATTTTTTTTTACTGCATATGAAATTTAAATTCATTTTATATATATTTTTTTTTTTTGTAATTTTCTTTCTATTTTTTTTGTGTTTTTTTTTTCCAATGAAATTGAATCCCTAAGGTTATTAAATTGCAATATCAAATTTGAGGGCATCACAATATTTCATTTCATAAACATTTATAATATATATATATTGTTGTATCTATATAATAATAACATACAACGTCTGTACGATAAGTATACGGTGTTTGGCAACATGAAATGTTAATGTAGTCTAGCTAATGTATAAGAGTGCACATCAAAATTGTTTGACATCCATGGGAATAGATCGAAAATATATATATTGTAAATAAATTATCTGAAATTGACAGTTTTCTATATTTTTCTTGTTATTTATATTGACCGATTTATTGTCGAACAACAATATATCGTTAGGAAGGATCTGTTGAACATTTTGGCTCGGTATTATTTTATTTTTTTTTTTTTGCTAAAGAACTATTATTGTCGTCACACACTGATTAAGGTTTATTGTAAAAATAATTGCACGACATAAATAATTTATAATTATATAGTGAGATTAGTGTATGATATGACAAGGATTTTTAATACCTTAAGGTTATTGATATTATTTTATATATTTTTACGCAAACGGAAACATTTATTTTTATATATTTTATGTAAAATATACAATTTAAACAATCCTACTCTATTAATACACCTCCTTAAATAAACCAAAAACAATGAATTTACAATTAATGAAAAGTTTATAAAATGTCAATTAAATCAAAAATGTGAATTTTTATTCAACAAACACCCGCTGCCGCCGCCGCCGCCGTCGCCGCCGCCCTCCCACATTCATCCCACATCCTTTAACGCATTACATTTATTGTATATAAATACAAACATTTTCATAATTAAAATTTAAATTTTCATTCTTTTTATGGTATGGTGTGGTCTTAAAAAAGAATTAAGGTTTTCCAAAAGTTCAAAGTAAAATTATTATTTATGTTGGTTATATAAAAATATGTGTGTGTGACTCGTGGCGCATTTACACACAGGCAAAAAAATTAAGTGAACACTTGCTGTTAATTTTTATATTGAGTGTTATGAAATTAGAATTTGAAACCAAGTAAAGCACAGATGGAATATAAAAATATGTCTATGTAAGAAATAAATATTACAGAGTACTGTCTATATACAGGAATGATTTGATGCTTTAGATATGGTGAATGTGATGTAAATGAGGCATCGCATAATATCCAACAGAATAAAATATGATTTAAATATTATCAACTGAAAAAATAGATATCATTTTCAACATTATTTTTCTAAGTGTTCACCGGATTTTGATGCCGTGTGTACCATATATTTATAAATTTATGTATATCACTAAACTTAAATTGGCCAATGTACAATTCATACAATAAATAAATATGTATTATTTAAAATTTGTTCATTAACTTATTTCATTTCTATATTACATTCGAGTATATTAGTATTGGGTAGAGTTTTATATATTTTTGTTTCAATTGCTTTTAGTTTTCGAGAAACGATTGTACATTATTAAAATTTATTTTTAATTTACTCATAAATCTCTGTGTTAAAAAGTAATTTTTTCAATTATTTTAATGAAATATTATTGTACGATAGAAGAAAAAATCAATTAAATAATTTTAATATACAATATTTTGATATATTATTAGAAAACTTTATGATTCATCGTGTAATTTACATGGATTAGTAACTATGTGCACATCCACAGATTGTTCATATCCCCAAAATGTGATGTATTTTTAACTATAGCAGTAGAGATAATTTATTTATGCGTATTTGAATATTGATTTTGTAATATAAAGTGAGGACACAAAGGCACGACAACATTTATTTATTTGAGTTTAAATATAAAATAAAAAAATAAATATTCTGTCTTTGACATAAAAATTTCAAATTAAATATTATATAATAATTGAGAAAAAAAAATAATAAACACTTACACATTAATTTCGTATATAAATTTAATAATATACTTAAAAAATTTATTGTGAAATAAAAACGAGAAAAAAAAAAACATACGAAAAAATCAATATAAAAATAAAAATTGTATTAGGAATAATTCAATTTATATTGTATTTTATCACACCTCTTCCATTTCCATTTCCATTTCCATTTGCCATGGCATTCATTTACGATTTTATAATTTCAAATTTTCTTTAAACATTGCAAATATGATAATATATCACAATCCATTATTTTCAACCCTTAAATTTAGATATATTAATTATACCGTTTAATATAAATATCCTATTCAATTTGAACTGGTTATAATAATAATAATAATAATTATAACAACAATTAATCCCACTCGCACATTCTATACAATAATTATTTTAATTAATTATTTGTGTTTTATAATTATTGTATTGGATATCAGTAAAATACTAGAATATGCAATGTGAGCATAATTTATTATTAAATTTCAATTAACTTTACAAATTATAGTGCAAATGTATTTGTATATGCAAATAATATAATTAAATTAATATGATGTCACATGTATAGTACCTTTATTTATCCTATATACTACTACTACTACTACTACTACTACTACATACGAGTTTATGTTCATTCAAACTATAAATAAATATAAAAATATATTAGTTCAAACAAAATTAATTGTGTGTCGAATTATTTGATTTAGGGATTTATTTGTTATTAAAATATTATATACGCACATTTTCAAAAAGCTTTTATAAAAAGGATATATCCATAAATAATATCCTTGCACAAAAAATAAAACACAATCTATATAATAAAATCAAATGTTATATAAAAATATAGATTTATTCGTATAAATAAATATGTATTTATCCTACTGCTGGTATATGTACCATATAATAGATGTATTCCTATGTAATCGTTTATTTAATACTATGTCACATAAATAAGGGTCAGCTGCTGGTATTATAACATATGACTTATCGTTATCCATACCAACATTACTTTATCTTGTGTCCATTTATACCCATAATCTGATCGTTTTTGTTTCAATGGACGAAAGCAATGTACATTTTCAAAAACAATTTTTTGGTTGAAGTTAAATTATATTACTGACCAAAATTATTCTTATTCGAATTTTCTAAATTTACATGAGATGAGATGAGATGAGATGAGAGGGGTTTCATACAAATACACACTATACATTTGGTGATACATACGCTCGCCTATATGCGGTTATATTTATAGTCAAAGGAAAAAATCCATATAGAATAAAACAATCGATACAATTTACCATATGAAAAGTTTTTTAGTTTTTAAATAAATATGCACATATAAATTTTTGACCTTTTTTACTTCCGCAATCAGATATTTTTGATAGACTTAAAAGATTATCCATTAAGGATTTGTCATGCATGTTTTGTTTAAGTATATATACCATATATCGATGGATTGTACTACAAAATAAATATAATGAATTGTATATTTTACACACATTACTCGTGTTGAGTCAATTTTATACTTAAACAAAATACAGTCACATGAAAATATTTTCCACTGCTTGTTAAAAATATTAGATTTTTAACGATAATTTTTAAAATAGTAAAAAAAAATATTAATATTTCTTGATGAATTTCACATAAAATTTCGTTAATAATTAATTTAGATAATTATTTGCAACATAGCAACGTGCAGTGTTTAATTATTTGTTATGTGATCTGTTGTTGCACAAATTTCTATAACAATTAGTTCAACAGTATAAGTATCCTCTAACTAATAAAATATATACAAGAATTTATGCGTTTTATTACGTTTTATTACACACAAACACATACGTTTTATTACTCGTATATTATGGCAACGCGTTAAACATTTTATAGAACATATATATCGAAATATTAAACATCTGTGAGAAGTAATTAAATTTTCTTATGATTTTTTTTTTTTTCTTTGTATACAATATAAATTTAACATCCCTTTCACAAATATGTGTGTTTTTATTTAATTACACAAAACATTTTTGTCTCAAAATAAAATATATGATTTTTTTTTTCTATATGTATGCGGAAATAATTACAATCTATAATAAATTAGATCTATTGTGTATTTATATATAAGATAAATAATATTTTTCAATAAATTCGTCATGAAAAAATGTTCATAATTATATGGAGGAATGTTTTTTTTTATATAAATATAAATTTAATAGTTCCGGAAATATCGTTCAATTACTAAAAATGAAAAAAAATTGTATTGCATATATAGGAGAATTTGTATTTTCAGTTTTTATTAATATTCTATGTGCTCTGTAGTCTATTCGACTCATTACCATATATAGTGATGTCCTAGGAATGGCACATCATATGCATAAATATTTATGTTTTTATGTTATTATGTCAAATTCCTATAGTATGAATTGTTACTTAAAAAATTCCATTTGTTTTGAATTGGAAAAGAAAAAAAAAAACCGGTGGTGCATGTTGACGTTAATCATATTAATTTCAAAATAAATCATAAACAATTGTTTATTGCTATCACAGAGTTTAGGGGGAGGTAAAAAAAGAGGCCACATAAATATAAAAAAACATTTGTCAAACTTTTCAAAAATTGTTTTCTTGAATAATTAATTTTCCTAATAACATTACAATCAAATGAAAATAATATAAGAATTTCTTGTATCCATCCCATATTTTAAAATAAAAAAACAATATTATTATATGAAATGCACAATGTTTTATGAAATTCTATGTTTGTAAACAACATTTTAATTTGTCTTTGCTTTTTTTGTTTTTTAATTATAACTAAATATTTATATGTAAAATTGTGTGTGTGTGTGTAGAATAATACAATATATAATTAATTAAAATAATAATAGAAAAAGTTTTTAATTTTCAGAAATTGCTTTATTTTCGTTTTTTTTTTTTCTGTACTCCCTTATATTTTCTTGAATATTAAATATTTATTTCTTTTCTCATAATGGACACACACACACATTTGTATTTTATTATCTTTTCTCCTCCTTTGCTAAGGGCTATAATTTATTTTCTTTATTTAGTCCGGTTAAAGTTATATTTTGTATATCTAAAATCTTAAGGTATTATTTTTATATAGTAGAGATGAAGTTAATTTATAAAAATCAGTTCAAAATTATTTATTGCCATATGTGATTCAGTTAGAGTATAGTATGAAATGTTTAGATGATTATGAATTTTTTACTGATTAATTAACACATTGAGTGATTGTTGTGTGAAGCTTATGTTTGAGAAATATTTCCAGGGGCAAAACAATGCCAAACACAAAATATTTTAGTATTTGTTAGTTTTTTTGTCCTATAAATAGGATATGTATTACAACTATAAGTCTATAGCTTTGCCAATTGTATTTAAAATCAGGTTACGATCTAATTAAAAGAATAATGGAATTAATCGCGCACGTACATTTGAAAAACAAAAAAAAATTACTGTGAATTTAGTTGACATAAAAAAAAAAATACATATGTTTTTTATTAGATTATTTAAATTTATATATATTTATGCAACTTCAATAAAATAAATGTATGTGTATAAATATAATATAAATATATGTCTCTGTAGTCTCTGTATAGAAAAATAATAAAAATTTTAATTGCTTCATTTAATTATAATATAACACGTAGGAACATCTATTTTATTATATGTATGTAGTATGCGAAAATGGTACCAATAAATAGCACAACATTTCGAAATTAATATAAATTGGTGTTTATAGGTACTCGTCGCATATAAAACCGAACATTAAATCCATTTAAAATGAACATTCCACACATATATATATATCCACTACTAATGTCTAATGCCATAATACTCATAAAACATTATAAATTATATGTGTGGAAAATATATTTTCGGAATATTTCTGTTTTGTCTATATATATACAGTGGTGGAAATATCTAAATGAGTTGATGGATTTTCGTTTCATTATAATTGCTATATCCAGAGAGATGATATGGATATACTAAAAAAATTACTATACTTTTTCCTATATTTGGATGGTTCATACTTATTTCCATGACTGTAAAATATTTCATATTTTATTTTATTTATGATATAAAAACGATAAATTTTATACCGTCCATTATTAAAATTGGAAATATTATAATGGTTTGGTGGTTTACAAATATGACTTGTCGGCAATCAATAGTAGTTCATCAGCCACACAAATATTTTTATGCAAAAGTGTAAACAACAATTTATCAAAGCTTATATAGTACGCTTTATCGAAAAGACCTTGTCAATAGTAATTTCAGTAATTCAAAAATGTTATGGTTTGTATATCTCTGCCGATTTAGTGACATCAGAATAGATGACTGATGTATTTCGACTATCTGGAAAGCAAACCAATCTATTTAGTATACTGAACTATCTACTATCATAACAAATAATCTTTTTGCACATTGATTATTCCAAGAAAAGCACGATAAAATTATTTTATTTACTTTCACAATAATATGAAGACGTCGAAAAAATGTCTCAATTTTTGAATAGCATCAAAATATTTCAACAATTAAGTGGTTTTTCCGTAATAAAAATAATGCGAAAAGTCATATTTGTACACCCCTGTATATTTGTATGTGTATTTATATTCTATATATTTATATGTGAGAATTGTGAAAATGAAAAATATACGTATAATGAAAAAATCATAAATAAAAAAAATAATAGAATTTTCTTTCATATTTTCAAATATTTTCCGAACATAAAAAATACATATATATTTATATATATTTTATAATAAATGGTTGTATAGTTTGTGTACTACAAATCAATGTATTTCGTATTTTTTTTAATCTGTTGTATATACATTTTTCTTTTATTTCTTATATACCAAATCAACATCAATTTTATTTAAAAACTTTTTACTCTTTATCACTATAAAAAATTAAATAACTATATATTTCCCACTATAAATGCTATATCTGGAACAATTATAAAAATTAATTAAATTTTTGTCAAGGCAACCTCCAATATATTATTTGAGCTAAACGCATGCAATGTCTCAGCACTTTTTATGTGACCGTGTTTCGTCAGTAGGTAGTTGTCCATAGTTAATAGAATATATATAAGATTGGTCCAACTACACTTAACTGTGGTACAACACCAAGATTTTCTTTAAAATCACCCGTATAAAAATAATAGAATTTTGGAAACATTTGTATTTTAGTTAATTGCAGTACAATTGGTGAATTGTTATATACTCTCAAGCGGAGTAATTTACCAACTTGGCTGTAATGAATGTTTAGTCGATACCATAATCTCCACTTGGAGTAATATGAGTATGACCTGCTAATGCTAATTATAATCTTTAGATAATTTTGTTCTGTTGCAAAAAAAATGGCATCAAAATACAATATTTAACACAAGAGATAGCACGATATATACTTCATAGGTCACAGATGGTACTCAATTAATTAATAATATATATAATAATATTAACACCTAATAATATATCTACACGTTGCACTCTCACATAAACATATATTTGCGAAACGCGTGAGTGCGATGGTTAAAATTATTTTAATTATAAATTAATAAATTATTAAAGAGTAGAACAGCAATTTGTAGATATAAACATTTGACAAAGGTATATATTTGTCGTCCTCACCGTAATCGTCATCGTCATCGTCATCTTCATATCGTATTGCTGCAGCTCATTTCTATTCGTTCTCTACTTGTGGTCGGTTGCAATTTTATTAATTTATTAAACATTATTTTATTTTATTAAATTCACATATTTTTTTATTGCTTTGCATAATCGCGAGTGTTATAAATTGGTTATTTTAGTTTAGTTTTTTATTGTAATTGTGCTAAATTTATTAATAAATTCGTTAAATTTTATAAATATATTCTTTTTACATATTGTATTAATCTGTTTTTCTTTAAATCTTTAAATGTATTTCGATTTTCATGCAAGCAATTAAATAATCTGTGTTTAACATAAATGACGCGGCTTTGTGTAACATTCTTTTGTCTTCGTTATAAGAACCGCATTATAATTTAACATTCCAATTTCTTTTGCAACACGTATAGTTTTAAAATTAAATAATGACGATTAATTATAGGGTGAGTGAATTATTTTATATACATTTTTTTTTTGTTTTTTAAGTTACTGATAATTGTATTTACACTTACTGGGGAATTCTGAAATTGTTGAATTTTCAGGAACTACAAAGGGATACTTCTTTTATGATATATATTTATTATACGTATATGTTAACCATGCTAATGTTGATTATAATCTTTAGATAATTTTGTTCTGTTGCAAAAAAATGATATCAAAAGAAATATATATCAAATATGACGCATGTACAATTACAAAAACATTTCTAATAGCATTATATTTTTAAAGGAATTTTTTAAAACAAAAGAATTCTGTTTAAAATAAAAAAAATCGAAATCATTAATCATTAATCATTTAAAAAAAAATATTAAATATTTTTCTACATATGCAAATGCGCAGACGTACCACATAATATATAAATAACTCAAAACTCTAAACTGTCTAGTGTTATGTATTCAAAAAGAAATTATATTATATTTGCACACATACAAACTAAACAAAAGCAATTTATTAAATATAAAATAATTATCAATAAGGACAAGCTGCGCGAACTCACAAACACCCCATCATTATTTTTATAAATAAATAAATAAATCGTCATAAATAAATAAATAAATCATCATTGAAATACAGTATTTAACACTTTTATTATTAAGAGATAGCACGATATATACTCATCGGTTTAAGATGGTACTCAATTAATTAATAATATATATAATAATGTTAACACCTAATAATAAATCTACACGTTGCACTCTCACACAAACATATATTTGCAAAACGCTTGAGCGCGATGGTTGAAATTATTTTAATAATTAATTGATTACTGATGAGTAGAACGAACAGCAATATGAAGATATAAACATTTGGCACAGGTGTATATTCGTCGTCCTCACCGTAATCGTCATTGTCACCTTCATATCGTATTACCGCAGCTCATTTCTTTTCGTTCTCTACTTGTGGTCGGTTGCAATTTTATTAATTTATTAAACATTATTTTATTTTATTAAATTTACATATTTTCATATTGCTTTGCATAATCGCGAGTATTATAATTTGGATATTTTAGATTAGTTTTTTATTGTAATTGTGCTAAATTTATTAATAAATTCCATAAATTTTATAAATATATTCTTTTTACATATTGTATTAATCTGTTTTTCTTTAAATCTTTAAATGTATTTCGATTTTCATGCAAGCAATTAAATAATCTGTGTTTAACATAAATGACGCGGTTTTGTGTAACATTCTTTTGTCTTCGTTATAAGAACCGTATTATAATTTAACATTCTAATTTCTTTTGCAACACGGTATAGTTTTAAAATTAAATAATGACGATTGATTATTGGGTGAGTGAATTATTTTATATATATTATTTTTTTGTTTTTTAAGTTACTGATAATTGTATTTACACGTACGAGGGAATTCTGAAATTGTTTAATTTTCAAAAACTACAAAGGGGGAGTACTTCATTGTCTGCGATTTGTGGTGAATTATTATATACTCCCATGCGGACTAATTTACCAACTTGTCTGTAATGAATTTTTAGTAGATGCCATAAGCTCCACTTGGAGTAATATGACTTGCCAATGCTAATTATAATCTTTAGATAATTTTGTTCCGTTGAAACAAAATGATATCAAAAGAAATATTATATAAATCAAATATGACGCATATAAAAATTACAAAAACATTTTCAATAGCATTACATTTTTAAAGGAATTTTTTAAAACAAAAGAATTCTGTTTCAAATAAAAAAAAAACGAAATCATTAATCATTAATCATTAAAAAAACAAAAACATTAAATACTTTTCTATAAGTGCAAATGCGTCGAAGCAGCACATAATATATAAATAACTCAAAACTGTAAACTGTCTAGTATTCTGTATTCAAATAAAATATATTTGCACACAGACAAACTAAACGAAAGCAATTTATAAAAAATATAAAATAATTGTCAATAAGGACAAGCTGCGCGAACTCACAAACACCCCATCATTTTTTATAAATAAATAAATAAATAAATAAATCATCATTGAAATACAATATTTAACACTTTTATTACTAAGAGATAGCACGATATATACTCATAGGTTAAAGATAGTACTCAATTAATTAATAATAAATATAATAATGTTAACACCTAATAATAAATCTACACATTGCACTCGCACACAAACATATATATTTGCGAAACGCGTGAGTGCGATGGTTAAAATTATTTTAATAATAAATTGATTAATTATTGATGAGTAGAACAACAATATGAAGATATAATCATTTGACGAAGGTATATCTTTGTCATCGTCATCTTCATATCGTATTGCTGCAGCTCACTTTTTTTCGTTCTCTACTTGTGGTCGGTTGCAATTTTATTAATTTATTAAACATTATTTTATTTTATTAAATTCACATATTTTTATATTGCTTTGCATAATAGCGAGTGTTATGAATTAAATTGATATTCTATATATATTTATATGTGAGTATTCGTTACCCTGTTTAACACGTAATTTACGTTTATCAGTAAATTACGACTTTAATATCTGGTACATTTATTATAGCTATAAGATAAAATGAAATAATGTAATTAGTGATTTCTCCTATAGTTCTTTAAACACTTGGCCTATAATTATTAGGTCATACCCATAGGAGATTTTTTAGAGTTAAAGTTCATTTTACCATTCTTACAACGTTACACGCTTTATAATATATCATTTCTATATATTGTCTTCGGCTAAATTTTCATCTGTTTCTCTGTATATGGTAAAATGGTGTAAAGGTAATCTTATTTCATTAAATATTATAATATTGATTTTACTAAAGTTATAAATTTGTAAATATACTTTTATGCTAATAATATTATAATATTGTAGTACTTGTGTTTCCAATATTATATATTTAAGAAAATAAAATAAGTTTGTAAATTCTAAATGCGTGCGTGTATATGAAAATTAATTTAATTTCAAATTCGAATATTTCCTTTTACGCGCATACATATATAAATAATATTCAATTCATTTATAGGTATATAATGTTGATGATGATTATGAATACAAATCAGCTCGATCAATCCATTAAAAAAAAAAAAAAAAAATCCTTTCATGTTATACCTTTTGTAATTTGTATTCAATTGAAAATTTATTATAGACAATATTAACAAAAATTAGGTCACAACTTGAATATATACAATTTTTTTTTTTTTTTTTATATATATACAGAGCTCGAAATTTTCCATATAAAATTATTAAGTTATAAAAAATATATTGTATAAAAGTGTGGAATATCAAAACATAGTAAGTGATTATCACCATAATTTGATGATACGAATATGGTGTTTTAAGTGTTCCAATATATATATATATATATATATGTTTATAACTCATCCCCCATATACGTGATTTTCATCTTGTAATTCATTATATATTATCGCGTTGTCATAAGTATTAGTCTATTTATTTTTATCTCATTTAAAATGATATATAGATTGAATTGAATTGGTGAGACATTCGATACAATTTTTTTTTTCACCCCAAATATTTATTTTTTCAACACTATTATATTAACATTTATATTTCAATGATTATTATATAGCCTTTTATTCTGTTGCTGTATATATTGTACAATATATAGGATTAGTTGACGCGGAGTCCTATCAAAAAACGGATAATGCGGGTTATAATTTTATACAAAAATATTCTAAAATGTTTTGTAATAAATTAGAAATTAATATAACAATTTTATTAAATTAATAGACCAATGTAATAATCAGTAAAAGTGTGTTCCGGGTTCTTGGAATTTATCTCATATACAATCCTATACTATGTATATGAGATGTATAAATGTCCTTTAAACAATCAAATTTACTATTAAATGTTTATATATTCAATTTTTATAAAGTTAGTTTAATTCGTTCTTATACTTACATACTCCATGGCGTTATAACCCAGGTGCGGTTTTAGCCGTCTCCAACACGCTTTTCCAACCTGACCTATCCGCGCAGTCAATGTGCTCCAATCCCGAATTTGAAGGATCTTGATATCACATTTTACTGCATCTAGTCATCTCACCTTAGGTCTTCCAGCTCTTCTTCTACCATCTGGTTTACTATTTAACAGTTTTTTTCGGCACACGGTACTCCTCCATGCGTACTACGTGTCCAAGCCATCTCAATCTATTTTGATTGTTTTGACAATATTTGCGTTGACCGTCCGTCTACAACTTGTCTAATTCAAAATTGTATCTTCACCTCCAACCATTCTGTTCTTTTGCGAGACCAAATATGCCACGGAGTACCTTTCGTTCCATATATATATATATATCTATGGATGAACATCAACAGCGTCGTTTCAATTGCAAAATCGTGAAAATAAACATAGTACGTAAATTTTTGTTTACCTTCTGTAAATGTAATATATAGCAAATGTGTGTTAATTCGAGTATATATATATATATATATGGTAATTATAAGAACTTTGTAATATTGTTGTACGTGAATATTATATATACGATTGAAATGTGTGTAATAGTAATATATTTTTTATTTTTTTTTCAACTTACTACAATAAACCGTGCTTTGCTTTTTAAAGCTGCAATAATGCTCTGCAGCAGCATATATTATAATATCATAAAGAAAAAATTAAAATGTACTTGTTAATAGGATTTGTGGGTTATGTAAATGTAAATATATATTATAGAATATTGTTAAGTAATTAATTCATTACTCCTCCCATCCGTATATATACTTTACTTTAAGCATATATATATTTAAATATATAGTTACTTCAACATTTTGCATGCCATATAATATATATATTAATGCGAAATGAACTTAATATTTGTATAGCTCTTATTTAGTACAACAAATAGCTTTATTTATTTAACACACATTTAGAAAACTTATTCGTATTATTATTAATATAGTTCATTATATTTTTTCTTTATATTTTTAATTTTTTGTATGCAATTTAATTTTTTTATTTTTTGTATTTCCACATACACACACAAATTTACATTTATCTATATATGATGGTGGTGGTATATAACATGGAAAAAAAATCTAGAGCAGTTTAATGAACGAATTTTCCTTTTTCTTTTCATTATAGTTTTTCATTTCTGTCATATTATATTTATGTATTCATTTTTATATGTTGTTATTATTATAGAATAAATTATAAATGTTATATGCAGAAAAAAAAACTGCATATTATATATTATAAATAATATAAACTCATATACATATAATATTAACCTCAATTTAAACTTTACAATATATATATAAATAAAATACACTGATGATAATATACTAATTTGATCTCATTATTATACCACAACCACCACTCATCTTTCTTTTTTCTATTTTTTTCTCTATTATTTACCTTAATATTCTTATTTTATTTGCATATTTCATATTTTTGTAATATAATATAAAAATCCTTCATTTATAATTCTTAAATAAAATAAGAAATAAATATATGAAATTGTAGTTTAGAATTTATTTTCTGTATTATGTAAAATTTGTAATGTACGTACCATATCCGGAAAAATACCTATATATATATAACAAATTCACAAATGAATATATTTATTTATAAATTTTGTATATAAAAAAATTTTATTTTACAAATCCATTCAAACATCCTCCATCACTAATCACTAATCACATATTGAAATACATTTTAAATTTGCCAACATTTATTTTATATTGTATATAGTTGTTGGAAATCGGGATGACCTACATTTTTCTACATTTCTTATCAATCACAAGTATACCTCGTACAGCCAATTTTATAATTCGTATACTATTCTATAAAAAGTTATCGGAAAAAAGAATAATGATACTAATTTATATCTGTGTATTGTTATCTATAAATACAATATATATATATATATTGTAGATACCATCAACATAATGAGTCTCGTTAGTCATTAGTAAAGTATTTGTTCATAATATACTAATAACATCATCTAATTTTTCTTAATTTCGCATATTATTGTATATTTATTTTTGTTGAAATAGAACAATTAAAGTTTTTCTATATTTTGAAATTGTTGCATTTGATGCTTCATATATAATAATTATCAATATTTATTTGTATTTGTTTTGAACGTTTGTATAGATATAAATCATCGTAATATATAACATAGTCTAATTAATTGTAATATTTTATCAATTTTCCAACTTATATATGTTGTGTCTTAAAAATTCCAGAAAATCTCATAGAAATTGTATATAATTAATACATAATATAATTGGGTAACAAAATTGCTTCAATAGCACTGATTGATATTCAAAAGTGGTCACCTATTTTTTTGGCATCATGTAAGGTGATCACTTTTAAACTCACCACAAGATGATTTTTATAATCTCATGCGTATCGGCGGTGAGAAAGAAATATATTTTGACATGTTCTTTCTTTATATTACTGCTAAAAAAAAATAGAATCTACAAATAAATCATAGAAATATAATCAAAATTAAGATAATAAAATTTTAGCGTTAATAAAAAATATAAATGTTTAGTTCAGTTTCGATTGAATTATATTGTTCAGGGACGATGGAACACAATGGTTTAGGATTTATTTGATTGTAATCTTCAATAAAAAATTAACTATTTTAATAATAATAAAACCATTACAAATTTACGAATTAAAATAATTTGTAAACAATTTAAAATATTAAAATTGAATTTTCGGTCTGAATGTAGCAAATATTATATCATTATTTTTCTTTTAACATAAATATAGAATATATCGATTGGTTATTGCCTTAAGAATATTGATAAAATATATTATTTCTTTGTTAATGTTAACAAAAAAATTATGAAATGTATTCCTTGAATATAATATGAAAACTAAATATTTTCCTTTAATTTATTTTAATATTTTGCGTATCACACCGAATTCACAACAAATAACAATGAAAGAATTTCTTTTTTCCCAAAAAAATATAACCTTATACACAAAACGACAGCAAAAAAGCTATCACCTGAAAATCGTCACTTTTTGGTGATAGTCACCGGTGATATCGCCATTGCCGATGCAACATTTATAAAAGGTAACAGTGACTGTCACTTATCACCTTACATGATTTCACCCCAGTTCTTCTTGTTGGTTAATCGATCGTCAAAGTATTAGATGATAAAAATTTCAATATATATAGTTATTTTAATACTGAAAATATGATGTTGGATGGCTGTAATCGAAGATCGACAATGTCTATAATCAATAATTCATATATATAAAAAACTAATGATAATATTTATACATCTTTCCATAATTGCATATGTGTATTTATAGTAATTTCACAACTTATAACCATACCATACCATAACTTGATGATGATATTTATTCCTTTTTCTTTGCCCAAGTTACTTAGTTATCTATACACTGAAAATAAATTTGTACATAATTTCAATGGATAGCGTTTATAAGCCCATTTTTCATTGTTTCAATGAATAATTTAATTAATATTTTTCGTTTTTAAAAATTATCTTAATGTACCTTGTTTATTGAATGAATGAATTCGCGATCTTTAATTAATTTATGTTCAAAATAATAAGTTATTAAACAAAACACGTAGAAAAAATGAATAATATTCATCGAAACAATTATACAAAATTCTTTAAACCAACGTTGTGATTCATTGAAAAACATTCATTTTCGCGATATTATGTTTTAATGAATTATTCGTTGATTTAATAAATGTTATTTCATTTTAACAATGTTGTACCATGTTCCTTGGAGCAAAATTAATTAATATTTTATTGTTTTGACGTTACTTTTTAATTGGATCCGTGTACTTTTTTTTCAGTGTACATATAAAAAGTCGGAACGAGGATGTAGCTTTTTGTTGACTTGTTCAAATATTTTATATATGTAAATTACAATAAATATAGATTATGTTTGACGGTTTAATAAAGGATTCTAAGTAATAATTAATAAATAAAACCTATTAAATTATTAAGTATTAAATATATATTGTAGTTCAATTTAGGGCATATCTATAATATTTTCCTATATTATTTTGTATAAACTAAATGTTAATATTTGAAATTCAATATGTTATAATTTATGTCATTATATTATATAATATTTATACAATTAATGATAAAATATATTATAAATAAAGCAATATACCTTTATAGATAGTATGTGATATATAAATGGATATATATACACACTAACACTAATCTGTGTATCTGTCAATAAATAAATCATCATTATATGTATTTTTAATATATGGTACATTAAGATAAAGTAAACTTTTGAAAGGTGCTATATATATTTCTCTATATTTATTATATAGTAATATCTTTGCATATATGTTTAATTTTACCATATTATCGAGAGATCCAATTGAACCATTACCTGTATTTATTCATATTGAATAAATCCGAAAACATTTATAGAAAATATAAAATTTATTGATATCAAAATAAGGAGAAAAGTCTACTAAAGTTGTGATATATCATACACACACACACACACACGTCTTTCATATAAAATTCACGATTATTATAGGGTAATCAAAATACTGTAACACATTTCCAAATTCTGGAAATATACTTGCATATTCAGTACACATACCCAATCCATCCACCAAGCGTCTAATATGTCTATTATACAAATTAATAAAATTATGATCGACAATTTTCGTATTCTTTTTGCTTTCAACAAGAAAAACATAAAATAAGATCTGTTGTTAATGTTTAACATATTTTAAGAGAAAATTATAGAATATCGATATTTATATAATTTATATATACCAACAAACTGGGTTAAGTGTTAATCACCCACAGACTGACTGACTGATGTAAGCCACCTATATTGTACATACATATGCATCTGTGTAACATATTATTATTATATAATATGTATTGTATTGTATTATATAATATTTATTATAAATACATATCGATAATTTAATCTTTTTTGTAGGTTATTGAGCCATATAATTTATATAGCCAATATTAAATAGAATATATTTATGATTTTTGCAATAAACGACATACACCACACAGTTACGGTCAAATAATTAGCACTGCATTCAAAGAAATGAGTTTTATTTAAAAACGGATACCGTTTAGTAATAATTATATTATAACTCATATGATTTCCCGCGATATTAAAGACATAATATTATAATAATATAAAAGGTATGTAACCGATATTAACGGATTTGTTATGATTTGAAATAAATAATATAAAATAGGATTTTTTTCCATTGTAAAAATTTGGTGCAATCTCCAAAAGTTATTAATTGTTGTAAAACAAATCATTTTTTTTTTTTTTTATTTTTGACACAGTCTTATTTAGCCATAACTGTTTATATATAAACTCTTTATCTCTATCTCGATATATATATATATACAGGTTGTTCCAAATTTCGACGGCAATACGAAAACACTAGGTTTGACTGGGTTATTTTGCGCCCGTATGCCTTACATCGTTGTAGCTATTTGTGAATATCTTTGAAACCAGTTGAGACCTATCGTAATGTTATAGCTTAAACGAAAGCTTATGAATGTGGCATGTTTTTCAACTTATACCGAACAAAATTTTTCATCATGATTTTTCGACTTTCGGCTTGAACAAACTTTCAAAAAGAAAAATGGCGTTCAGCTAATTGTCAACATTTCTGTAAGTATCTGGATAACCACATGTCCGAATTGCCTTATCTTAACGTCAAATTAAAGATCTCCGTATGCTAATGCTAATTGTGTATCAAAAATTTAAAATCGGTTAATTAGTTATTGAGATATTGATCCCGGTAGAGTGCAAAACATAGCCGGATTGCAAATTTGGTTATTTGCGTATAACTTCGTACCGAAGTCGAATCGCCCAAAATGTTTTATAATATTTTCGACGCAAAATGACCCAGAAAACCTAGTGTTTTCGTATTGCCTTCGAAATTTGGGACATCCTGTATATATGGTATATATATGATATAACCAAAATAGCATTGTCATATATTGTATATATATATATACTATATGTTTACGATGACATTACCTCAATTCGTGATGATATACATTAAATATCTCTGTTGGTATGTACATATATGTAGGTCAACAATCTTATCTCAAATGCATGCAATCAGTTTCATAAAAGATTATATTTATATATTGTATGTTATATATTCATCTACTGTAGTTATGTACATATAATTCTATATTCATGTTCATCGTTTACAACGTACACTTATGCCAACAACTATATATTATACTGGAAATATTGTATTATACACGTTGGCTATATAGAGTAAGTGTGGAGGGATGCTATAAACATATGCAATGTATATTTAACCTCTATTTATATTATCGTATAGAATATAGATATAGATATAGATATTATTTATGAATTGAATGAAACTGATGGAATGAGATTCAGGGTATAATAAAATTATGATGAATGAATTTGATTAAATTATATATGTTTATTTATATATATTAGATGGTATTTATATTGTATAAAATAATAATAGTCACAGAGTTAATAAATAATTATAATATAACGATAATAATTATAATATGATAATTATGATATATATCTTTATACCATATCATATATACAATAAATGTATTAATATATAATTATGTTGATATTTTAATGAATATTTATAATATTATATAGGTTATAGGTCACAATTGATAACGCATATAAATTAAATAAATACTTAACATATTTCTTTAAAACATTTACATAAAGAAACCACCTTTATGTGCATCATCGTTGTCTTATCGATTGTGCATAATGAAATCCGTTAATACCACTTCTGGGGATTGGTATTAGCTATGCATATACCATTCAATCGATTTTAGACCGATGATAATTGTTTGCTCTACGATACGTACACATGAGTAACGGGCAAAATAAAGTATAATAGTTTTCGGAACACACAGTTCTTAAGATCAACGGAGAATGTATGAAACACGAAATTCGGAAACAAATTAAACGTTGATCCATATAGAAAATCGATAATAGTATAATTGATGAGGAACGTTTAATACCAAATTATTTTAATTTTTTATTCAAATATTAGATAGGTCAATATCATTAAAACCGGGTTGAAGATTTTTGGTACAAAATAAAACCAGATAGCACTCTCTTGCAGAGTAATAGAAATTAATGGTTATGATTATTAAAGAAAACAGTGTTCAAATTTAAATTATCACATTTTAACATTAGATTTTTTAATGTAATTTGTATATTTTACAACAATACAATATAAAAATATTTCAATATAAATACTAAAATACTAATAATGCTTACTCCGCTTCTTCTTCGCATTCATAAAACAATAAATTGGTCTGAAATTTTTTACAGATTCCTTTAGATAATTACATTTTTAATATAAAATTTTTATATTAAACAAATACCAAAACACAAACTATATATTATATGGTGGAACTTGGGAATAACCTATTTTAAATATTATTTTTTTTTAATTTAAAATAGTCATTTCATAATATTACATGTACAATTTCATATATATTTTATAATATTGTACATGGACTATTGTTTCATATTTTCTCACATATAAAATGTATAATAGTTATAACGTTTAATTATCATTATATGTAATATCTCCATTTATTTTTAAAAACAAAGCACATATATTTTTGTTGAAGTAAAATCGGAGTAGTAGTAGTAGTGTGAAAGTATAGGTGTGTATATCCCTTTATTTTATCTACTTTAAAAATTTATTAATAATTTTTCTACGTACTCGCGTACGTGTACATTTATATTTGCTAATACAAGAACCAACACTCATATAAAATATAATAGATAACATGTATCAGATGGAAGCTTTTAGTTTTTCATTATGTATATACATTTGCTATGCACGAGTATATCCTTAAATTAAATTGCAAACTTATTTTTATAACGTAGTAGAAAATTCTATTATTATTTAAATTTGTATAATATATACAATAGATAAAAAAAGATACTATATATTGCGTTTGTTTGTAACACAACATGAGATTTTTGCAACACAAAAAATTACATTATGCACTCAATTATTGTCATTTCATTGTCATTCAATAAACAGCTTATGTAGACGTGAGCACTTGGAAGAAATGGTGGTATATTATTGTGACCTTATAGACAAATGTATAAAACATCTAGTAAATTTCATGATCTTCGGATAAATACTACTCGATCTATTTTATTGCAAATGCTTATCGGTCTATGGCAGACCACCCGTAAGGTGTGTTTCCTAAAATCTTTACTCGATACACGAACAACTTTATTGGTATAAATGTTTGGTTTCTATGAGTGGTGAAACTGGAAGAAGTTGAAGTAGACTCAGCTGCTTTTATTACGTTATTACTAAATTTAGAACTTTTTCTTTATATCATTTTATTATAAATACACGTGTTGCTGCCGCCGCGGTAAAAACGCGTTGGTTTGTGGGTAACTTTAAATATTAAATAATTTTCAATAAGAACAATCTGCGAGAAGTCACAAATAACCCATCATTTTTTATAAATAAATAAATAAATAAATCGTCATTGAAATACAATATTTAACACTTTTATTACTAAGAGATAGCACGATATATACTCATTGGTTAAAGATGGTACTCAATTAATTAATAATGTTAACACCTAATAATAAATCTACACGTTGCACTCTCACACAAACATATATTTGCGAAACGTGTGAGTGCGATGGTTAAATTATTTTAATAATTAATTGATTATTGATGAGTACAACGAACAGCAATATGAAGATATAAACATTTGACAAAGGTGTATATTCGTCGTCCTCGCCGTAATTGCCATCGTAATCTTCATATCGTATTACTGCAGCTCATTTCTTTTCGTTCTCTACTTGTGGTCGGTTGCAATTTTATTAATTTATTAAACATTATTTTATTTTATTAAATTTACATATTTTTTTATTGCTTTTGCATAATCGCGAGTGTTATAAATTGGTTATTTTAAATTAGCTTTTTCTTGTAATTGTGCTAAATTTATTAATAAATTTCTTAAATTTTATAAATATAGTCTTTTTACATGTTCTATTAATCTGTTTTTCTTAATATTATATATAGTTTTCTTTAAATGTATTTCGATTTTCATGCAAGCAATTAAATAAAGTATGCTAAACATAAAAGACGCGGTTTAGTGTAACATTCTTTTGTCTTCGTTATAAGAATCGTATTATAATTTAACATTCTAATTTCTTTTCCAATACGTATAGTTTTAAAATTAAATAATGACGATTAATTATTGGGTGAGTGAATTATTTTATATATATTATTTTTTTGTTTTTTAAGTTACTGATAATTGTATTTACACTTACGGGGGAATTCTGGAATGGTTAAATTTTCAGAAGCTATAAAGGGATACTTCTTTTTTAATATATTTATTATACGTATATGTTAACTATGCTAATGTTGATTATAATCTTTAGATAATTTTGTTCTGTAGCAAAAAAATAATATCAAAGGAAATATAAATCAAATATGACGCATATAAAAATTACAAAAACATTTCTAATAGCATTATATTTTTAAAGGAATTTTTTAAAACAAAAGAATTCTATTTAAAATAAAAAAAAACGAAATCATTAATCATTAATCATTAAAAAAACAAAAATATTAAATATTTTTCTATAAGTGCAAATGCGTCGAAGCAGCACATAATATATAAATAACTCAAAACTGTAAACTGTCTAGTATTCTGTATTCAAATAAAATATATTTGCACACAGACAAACTAAATAAAAGCAATTTATTAAATATAAAATAATTGTCAATCACGACAAGCTGCGCGAACTCACAAACACCCCATCATTATTTTATAAATAAATAAATAAATCGTCATAAATAAATAAATAAATCATCATTGAAATACAGTATTTAACAATTTTATTACTAAGAGATAGCACGATATATACTCATAGGTTAAAGATAGTACTCAATTAATTAATAATAAATATAATAATGTTAACACCTAATAATAAATTTACATCGTTGCACTCGCACACAAACATATATTTGCGAAACGCGTGAGTGCGATGGTTAAATTATTTTAATAATAAATTGATAAAATTATTGATGAGTAGAACAACAATATGAAGATATAATTATTTGACGAAGGTATACTTTGTCATCGTCATCGTTATCTTCATATCGTATTGCTGCAGTTCACTTCTTTTCGTTCTCTACTTGTCGTCGGTTGCAATTTTATTAATTTATTTAACATTATTTTATTTTATTAAATTTACATATTTTTTTTATTGCTTTGCATAATCGCGAGTGTTATAAATTAGTTATTTTACATTAGTTTTTTCTTGTAATTGTGCTGAATTTATTAATAAATTCGTTAAATTTAATAAATATATTCGTTTTACATATTGTATTAATCTGTTTTTCTTTAAATCTTTAAATGTATTTCGGTTTTCATGCAAGCAATTAAATAATGTGTGTTTAACATAAATGACGCGGTTTTGTGTAACATTCGTTTGTCTTCGTTATAAGAACCGTATTATAATTTAATGTTTTAATTCCTTTTGAAACGCGTATAATTTTAATATATAATGACGATTATTGGGTGAGTGAATTATTTTATATTCATTTTTTTTTTGTTTTTTGTGTTACTGGTAATTGTGTTTACACGTACGATGGAATTCTGAAATTTTTTACAAAGGTATACTTCATTGTCTACGATTTGTGTTGATTGTAATAGTATTCTTTCTTTTATAATTTTATTAAGCTTCCTTCGTCGTCGTGTTAAATTTAAGTTAATGTTGCAGTAGGTACTGTATTAAGTATATGCTTCATCAAAACCGAACGAACAAACAGAATAACTTTACTTTTTGCAATTAACACTAAATAACAATATTTTTAATAATTTTGAAGTTTATGTATACATGTTTATTATAATACTATAAATGAGATTAAGAAGAAAGAATTTTCTTTGACTCGTCGCGGTATGATCTTGAATTTCACTCATAATATGGAGCAATAACGTTATAATGCGAAGAAGTTTTGTCGATTTTTTCTGCATGTGATGATAACCATAACAATGTCATGACATCTGGTATTGTATACACAATTACATACAGTAAATATCTAAATTTGTATATATGTAAAAGAGATTATAAATTTCAATTTATTATAAAATATAAATATAAATTAAATAAATAAATATGTAATATTGTTATAGATAGAGCAAAAGTCAAAATATATTGTATATGATTTCAGTTTGTATGTCATATAAGAAAATATATACCCATATCCAATTAATTTTAATAATAATATAATAATACAAATTTAATTTTAATCTAAATCATTATAGAATTTTGTCATGTGTAAAAATATGGTAATAATTTTATACACTGGTTTTAGTGTGCTTGGTATATATTATATTTAATTATGTACAAAATATTTAATATTGATGTTCATAATTATGGTATATAATAATTCTTTGTATATGATTATTTGTTAAAATGAAAAGTTATCCATTTATTCTATATATGTTTGTGTATATGTATATTTGTATATGGATATATGTATATTGAAAACGTAGATCTGTGGTTTTTAAAAGAGAAAACGTAATTTATTGTTTTTTTTAGGTATCGTTTCCATGCGTATCCAAAGTAAAACCCTAAAATTGTTTATAATAAATGAAAATTTTGTATATATGTTTAATATTAAAATAACGTATGTATGAGGTGTGGCTACAAAATCAGGAAAACTATAATGCTGTAAAACATTTTATTTTAATAAATATTTAGTTATTATGTTCAGTGAGCTCCTTCTGCTTACCGCTTTTTCTTTCACATCTTCAACGGTTTGAAATCTTGTGTTTCTTGTTCCTACAGGTAACACGCCGTCATATGAAATTTCACGACAATTCAATGCTCTTATACAAACGCGATGGCCACGGCCAGACTAATATGTTTACAGACACTAAAGAGAAGACTACAAATCTATCGGTCGACCGTATGATTTTGGTATGCATGGAAATAATTTTTCTGTAAAAGCAGCAATCTCGTTATTTTCTAGCCACACCTATACAGTATACAATACAAAAACCCCAATGAATAATTTCATTTTATTATTAATAACCAAATGAAAATAAATGAATTATTACAATACTTATTTATTATATAATATTGTACATAACCTATTAGGTACAGTTGCGTATATAGTACATAGATATACATTTTATATATAAATAATTAAATTATTATATAAATATATATTTTATCTAAAATGTAATAGAGAATTTGAAATATTCCAGAAAATTAATCTGTAATATCTTCAAAGATAATAGCACATTATTTTTTATTACGTTAATTTTTTTTAATCCGTCAAATATAATACTACCAATACTGAAAGAGAATATTTGCATAAATTTCTTTTCATTGATGTACCCGTATATACGAATATATTATCATATCTATGTGTTATTAAAATAATAATAATAATAATAAAAGATAATAATTAATTATATAACGATATAAAATAATACACGTAATATTTATAAACAACAGAAAGTATTCGGTACTTGTTTATTGTAAACAATAGCATTATTAATTAAAATTCTACATCGAAGTTTTCTTTTGTTTATATTATATATTTTAGAAAATATATATTGTACATTCCTTCGTATACACAGTGTAAAAAATACGTTCATATATTATCAACAATGGAAATAATGAAAAATTATAAATTATATTTTATAATTTTCTTATGCGATGAAATATATATTTCGCTTCAATTGTTTTAAGGATATCTGCATTTATTTTTTTGTCAATTTCTGCAATGAAAACTGTGTGATATTTTATTTATTCTATATAAAACACAATACAAGTTATCTTAAATAATGTTATTTAATGTAACCAAATAAATAACCATTAGCATATATTTTTTTGTTTTTGAAATTGATTCAAATTTAATGTGTTCTTAAACAAGTAAAATGAAGGAGTGTATTGTAATTTTTTTGTATGAATAAAATTTATATTATGGAAACATCTCATACACTCTTTACGTCCAGATGCCGTGTAATAGTTAATAACAATAATAATAATAATAACATTCTTATATGCGGTGGATGGGTATGTGGTGTATTTTTTATAATACCATTTTATCTAAATGGTTAATGGTTAATGGTTAATGGTTAATGGTATACCTAAAACAGATTGAAATTTTATTTTATATAATACCACATTTCTATAACTGTATACAAAGGATTAATATTCGTTTTTCCTCTTTTTATTATACAATATATATATATAAAGTAACGTTATCATATGAGAAAATACTATATAAATAGAATATATATTTGAAAATGAAAATTATTTAACATTTAAAAATATGCGGTAATAAAAATACACATATTCCTTAACACACACATATCCATAAGTACTCGTACCATATAATACCCATATAAAAATAAATTAAATATAAAATAACCAACCCGAGGATTATAGATATTTTCTACATATTACGAACCACATATAGGTTTTTTGTTTTTTTTTTTTTATATAAATATCCTATCACTAACAAAAAATATCCGATCACCATCAACGCCATATATAGTAAAGAAAAAAAATATAAATACGTTTTACACATCGTTCCAAGTTTAAATAGAAATTTGACCGAGCGGGTATTTTTTTGTTGCGCGTAGTATAGAAATATTCATAGATGAACATAAAAGTACTATTTATTGTTATAATTTGTACAATATTATTATAGATATAAATATTAAATAACTCTAAATATTTAAATCTATCTATATTTTCACATATCTATTGTATAATATATATTCAACACACATACATATGTGAGTCATTACAGAAAGGTAAAAGGGTTAATGTTTATACAGAATTATTCTTATACTATATAGATATACACATATGAATGCAGGATTATATCCTGTATCTTGTATATATTTAATATTTATATGGGAATGATTTTGTGGTATGCGAAATATGTTAATATAAATGTTATATAGATGTGCTAATATAAATATATATAGTAGGTACAATATATACAAAATAAAAGGAATTTCAATTGAAATGTTATACACACTTTTCACTTAAACATATATATATATATGTTATACAGTAATAAGAATTGGAATGGTTAACATATGCGAAATTAGAATGGTTAACGAAATTTGCCTTTGAAATCTACGTTTTTTTTTCTCTTATAACGCGTATACGTTTTTATTCCATAGCAACAGTGAAATCATTTGGTATTGTCTGTCAAAGTATTACTATTAAATTTAATATTTCCATAAAAATGTTAGGTTGTGTTGTACCTTTCGGGTGGATAAGCAATATTTGATATACTATGAGATATTTTCATACTGATTTCAAACAATCACATATGATTGTTAAAAATAACAAACAATTTGATATAGACATTAAAATAAAAACGTTCAGTATATGCGTACGTAAGATATGACCCGTATACAGTTGCGCTGAGCAGCACTTCAGTCAGTTTATTTATGTTATGGAATGATTCAAAGGAAACCATCTGCTGCATTGTTCTATAGGAAATTTGTTTATATACCGAAAGAGATATGCAAAATTGTCATTAAAATAATCAGATTATTATTTAATTTTTAAAATAAATTGAAAAATTACCGAATCTCCCATATATTCCATAAATACACAATATATTGATTTCAATTTTATTTTTAGTAAAATAATATATTAATAATAAGCAAAAGTATAATTGAAATGATATGATGAGTTTTCTATTTCGTATTATACATATTTAAAGATTATATTATTATATTGTATTTATATTATAATTAAATTTTTTTTTAATATTTTATAACATTTTGCCTTAAGCATATCGAATTATTTATAATGTAAATGTTATATTGCTGTATAAAATTTAAATTCAATCAATATACTATTTGTATAAAAATGTATTTGTGTAATGAAATGTGTATCTATATTTTATAATAATAATAAAATGATAATATTATATATGTTCTAGAAGTCTAGACGATACTTCTTTACTATTTATTCTTTGTATAATAATGAATTTTGATAATATTGATGAAACAAAAATTATGTATTCTCAAAAATTAAATTAAAATTATAATTTCTTATTTATTGTACCCACAATTAATTACACTAAATACATAAAATATTTTATAATATTATGTATATGACATGATTAATATCAATATAGTACAATAATTGATTTATTATATTTTCTAAAGACGAGATGAGTTGCACATTAATATTTAAATATATTATAAGGAAATTGTTGGAAATTTTCATTTTTGTAGAATCGATTCTTTCTTAGAACGATAGATAGTCTTCAATAGCGATTGTAGCTTGCTTTGACATTTTCAGCCTGAATGAATTTTTGTATCCCGAAAACATTTATACATTTATTATCAAACCAATTATTTATAACTATCAGCCGTCTTCCAAACACCTCTGTTGCGAAACCTTCAACGTATGCTTTGAATTTGTCCCACATATACTATTTACCATGTTTTGCTGCGCCAGTAATTTTTCGAATTATAACTAATTCTTATCTATCCTATTAAATAAAATTTAAATTACAATAAGATATTTATAAATGTTGTACACTACAACACCATTACAAAAAATCTATTATATATACAATATTAAAAGTTATTTTATTGAAATAATATACAATATGGGATTTTTTGATAATAATACACAATAAATAAACCAGTAATATAATATATATGAAACAAATAAAAATATCGCATATAAAATTAAAATTTGTTTAGTCATCGTTAAGAAAATTTTTCTATTTCTTTTCCTTGCGCTATATTTATTATACAATATATTGAATAAGTTAGGTACACCAATATATAAAAATAGTACTAACATGTGTATTAAAAAGATGTTATTTATATATACGAAATAAAACCATATGAGAATATATACATTGAATAAATTAACAACAAAGATAAGAATAGAAAAAGTAGTAATCAACAAAATTCAAACAAACAATGAGAATAAAAAACGCGAAAAATCCATTAAATATTGATTCAAAAGTTTCTTATACAATATAAGCTTTGTCTATTAAATACAAATACGTTACTATAAACATGAAAACACCTTCGGAGGAATACCACTTGTTATAATTGTAAATTTTATATGTATGTGCTATGGTAATTTATATTTTGCTAAAATAAGCTATGGACATATTGCGATGTGTACCCACCCAGATTCTGTAATTAAGGAGTAAATGTTGTTGAAACGATATTCTCTAAATTGTCCTTAGTAAATTTTGTTATATGCATTTAATAAAAACGAATCGACTGTTATATAATATTCAAAATATTCTCTGTCAAGTGAAATGCATCGATTTGTTAACACACGTTCAACAAGACCATCAAATGCTACTTTCTTAAAGTCGCTGATTGGAATGCTGTTGAGTATAAAAATGGCAAAAAGGAAATTATTATCATATCACTATAAATATATATTTAATATGTTCTCATGTACTCCCCATATATAGATGAATATAATATATAATTCTGCAGGTAATAATAAAGCCCTCAATTTAATATAATACTAATTTTTTCTAAGTATGCGGTTTTTAACCATCCAATTTAATATTAAAATATTGTTGATGAGCATTATTGGAGGATCGTGGGGGTTTATTTGTTTATAGAAAGTTAAATTTTATAGTTAATGTTAACAATTCAAATATATAATTAATAAGACTATAACTCAATGATGAGTGGTTTTTTTTAATATTTTTGAGAGTTCGTGAATTATATATACTTTATATTATAATCTGTCTATATAATTTGGTATGACTTATAGGGTTTTTTCACATTCAAATTATCATTTCAAAAAATGAAAAAAATTGTTTTCATCATTCTAATTCTATATTTTATTTATAATGTATTTAATTATCAAATCAATATCATTTCGCCTAGATATGAAATTCATATTTTAACCTGTTTTTTTTTCAGTCTTATCGGATTTATCCATTTATTGTAATGGTTTTTAAATTGATTATATTATACCTATTATACTCAAATAATCTTAAAAGATATTTATTTATCCCTAATTTATTATTAATAAGTACATGTGCTCGAGTCTCAAATATGTACCTACTTATTTTTTTATATTTTGTTTAAAATTTGTTTTTATTATTTACATTTCCGTATATGTATAAAATACTTTCATATAACATATACACATCACTGGATAGAGATACATATTTTCGTATATGCCGTCTATTTAACTTAGTATTATTTATTAGTATTTTATAATTTATTATGGAAATTTATTATCATTTTCTAAATATATATATAAATACGAACGTATTTATTTAATATATAAAAGCTTTATATTTCACAATATTTTGAATGTGTATTTGAAATTGACATTTGTTTTTCGACAAATTAAATGTGACAAATTACATTATAATAATATATTTATTGGAAAAGCCATCCAATTGTATATACATAACGTACTGTGGTATATATATATTATACCATATACAGATTATGTTCTGTGATTATACCCGTCCCACGCACACTTGTATGAATCGTTTAATGTTATTTATACTCATAGATACATTGTGCAATAACATAATATAATTTAAAACAATAAATTTTAAATGTCAAACTATAGCCACATTTTAAATTATACCATAATACTACATAGTACGTATTCGTTATCATCATTAATTTTTGATACTCCTAGATGAAGGCATTAGAGCATCAATGAAAATCGTACTATCTTCAGTCAAAGTCTTTATTTACTTACCATCTGCTGGATTGAGACTTTGGTGATTACAGTTCTGCTGGACGTGAATGGTCTATCTTTCTCTTACCCTGAGTGGATTTTCTTTGAATATCCTCCTCACTGCTCCTCAAGATATGTCCGGTAGATCCAAATGTTTGTCTTTTGATTTAAATATCAATCCTTTCTTGTTGGCATTTCCGTCCGAAGCTATGTGCGCATCAGCAATTGTTTCAGTCCATCAATTTCAATGTGTTCAATCCATTTCAGTTGGGATTCTTTAAAGGCACTTATAAATCCAACCAGTTTCTTATTTCATATATCCATTTAAGGACCACCAACTATCGCACTTGTTACCACACTATAACGCATTGTACTTCCAAAAACCACACAAATTTAATATGGTAACTTGAAACACCATTTATTTACTACTGGATATATATATATATAACGAAATAACATTTCATCACTATTATTCATCATCGTTATTGATTGTGGTATAATACGAGACTAACATGCAAAATAAAGTACAACTTATGTAACAGTAGGGAACCGGGTTAGTCTTGGATCCCTTCAAAATCGATGAATATAGGTATAATCTTATACATATATATTTTAAAAGTATATTGTCTTCAATGAGAAGATCCATAAATTGTTTTAAAATATAACAATTAATTAGTTTTTTACATTATATACATATTATTATGTATAACATGTATAAAAATGGATTGTTGTTGTTGTTGAAATATTTATATATTCTTATTTCAAACGTCTTATAAAATATAATGTATATATTCATTTTCTTATGGTAATAATAGTTAAGAACTATGCTATAATTTGTGGTTGTTAAAATTATATAATATCAAATTTGTTATGGCTATAATTCCTATATGGATACGGATATACATATAATCATATAATAATAAATTTTTCTCAATATATAAACGTCTGTGTTAGATATATATGGCAGAGATAGATAGATATGTATACAAATGGCAAAGTGCGGGTATAGCATTAGGTCTTGAAGAGTGTATGATATTTATTATTCTTATGCATATATAAATATATGATACCGTATATCATCGTACACATATATAATCAAAAAAGTTTTATACAAATAATAAAAAAGTTTTTCATAAAACATAGTTGACGACAACTTTAATACATTGAATGATTGTGTATTTTATTTTATTTTTATTTTTTTTTTTTCAGTAAATAATGATATATTCCCTGCGCTGGTCTTGTTTTGAATTAACCAAATTGAATTAATTGTTTTTGATAACACAATAAGTTGTGATGGTCTCATACGGTTTCAGTAGTTTCAGTCGGCTCACATTTATTGTATATAATATTAATTTCATTCAATCGCAGCATCTTACTCCAAGTGGAACATATATATGACATGTGCCAAACATCCAAGGAAATATATATATAAATTAGAATCAATTTATCTACAATTATCGATAAGTGTTTCGTTAATTTCCCTTTAGGAAAATTTTATGAGGGTATTAACCCATACTGGGATGGTATGTGCAGACAATGTTAATATTTGTACAAGTATGGCGTTCGCAGCACAATCAATTGAAAGGAACGATAATTCTTATTTCATCACCAGATGTTATATATAAATATATTGATCATATTATGCATTCAGATTCTATTTATATTCAAAATGCAATATTATAACCCCGTACTTCTTATATTTTAGTTCTATATATAATTACTTACTTACTCCATGTCGTTATAACCCAGGTGCAGTTTTAACCATCTCCAACACGCTTTTCCAACCTGACCTATCCGCAGTCAATGTCTTCCAATCCCCAATTTTAAGCATGTTTATATAAATCATTGTCCTTACGTTTTCGTTGCTTGAGTCGTTGCCGTTTATCCTGTCCGATCCGAGGCCGTGTTGTACAGTTCATAACTGGTTGTTTTTCTGAAGTTGGTAGTTAACCATACGTCCAACCTACTAAATCATTCTGTAAATTCGTAGGTCATTTACAGGGGTACACATTACCTCTGCCGAAAGCAGAGTTTTACATTGGTGCCGCTGATTCACCTTTACTGTGTAATCACTTAATCATTAACTCAGTTTTAATCGAATACTGTTTTCACACAACATCCCAAAATAATTGTCATACACAGCAGCCAAATTGTCTGCGACTACTTATTCTTTATACGTAGCTAACCCATAAGTATCATTGGCCGTTCCACTATCCACATACCGTGGACGCGTTCGGTCGCAACTGGCATTGCAAGTATGCTATAACCAACATACTAATCCGAATATATAGTAAAATATACGTGTGTATAAAATATAATTTAAAATTTAAATTACATGACACTATAAAAAGAAACAATTTATGTTTAAAAAAGAAGTATTTTAAAGTATACTTATTGTGTGTCTGTCTCTCTGTATATATATATACAATATAATACAAATTACAGATCGTTGTTCGACTGATGGTAAATAATTGAATTTTTACTTGTTATTTATAGAGCATTGCTATTGTTATGGTGGTGATGTATGATAGCAGCTAGTATATATGGTATATATGGTAAAATAACGATATGGTTATATATTCGACTCTACAGAGAATTGAAACATTTTGAAATAACATCAATTATACGGTTTTTCTTTTTTTTTCCAGAATAATTTATATAATGTTCGTTCAGCAAGTATTATTTTAATATATGTATTTGTATATATATCTATGGTATATATCTCGAATGTACAATAATAGAACACTGTTAAGTTTATATTAGTCTCTCCGTATGCAGACAAACCGACGCAGATATATAATAAGAAGAAAAAAAGTTGTTTTCATATTATTGTACACAATAATTTTTCTTTTAATGTATTCCTTTCTTTCGCCATATATATTATTTATATTTGTTTGTTTGTTTATTTTGTTGCGTTTTGATGGTATATTTATATAATTTTAAAATAAAAAAAAAACCGAATTAAGGACAGCTCTTGGAATATATAATAAATTAAATTCTATATTATAATGTTATGATAATTTATTGTATTGTATATTATGTATAAATAATAATATCGTAGATTGTATGTGTGTGTACCTATGAAACCGATATGGATTAAAATATATTATAAAAAAATTCAAATGTTTTATACACGAATTCGGTATCCTTTGAATAATATAATACACCACTATACAGTATAGTTAATATATGTATAAATTGTTAACACCATCGCCTTTATGTTACATATTTAACATGTCTATATTTCAATATCCTTCTTAATCTAACATATATACCAATATATACAGTATGATTTTAATTTATTTCTAAGTATATCGAAATAGATAATCATTCGCGCGGGTTTGTTTACGTCGCCCCCATATTGATTTGACTGCACAAATCGGCCCAAAAATAAATTGGGTAACATATGGAAAGAGCATAAAAACATGTATTATTGTTGTACCATCAATAAGGGGGATCAGTTGCAGCGAAGTAAATTGATTATCAGAGATGGGTCCATAAGTTGGTCGTCACGTTCACCAGACTTAAACCCATTGGATTTCGATTTGCAAAAATCAATTTTATGCCTACATCGTTGCAGTTATTTGTGTATATCTTTGGAACCAGTTGAGAACTATCGTAATGTTATAGCTTAAACGAAAGCTTATGAATGTGGCAAATTTTTAAATTTATACCGAAAAAAATTTTTTATTACGATTTTTCGACTTATGCTTGAACAAACTTTCAAAAAGAAAAATCGCGTTCAGCTAATTGTCAACATTCCTGTAAGTATCTCGATAACCACATGCCCGAATTGCCTTATCTTAACGTCAAATTAAAGATTTCGGTATGCTAATGCTAATAGTGTATCAACATTTTAAAATTGGTTAATTAGTTTTTGAGATATTGATCACAGTAGAGTGCAAAACATGGTCTGATTGAAAATTTGGTTATTTGCGTGTAACTTTGTACCGAAGTCGAATCGGCCAAAATGTTATATGATATTTTCGACGCAAAATGACCCAGAGAACCTAGGGTTTTCGTATTGCCGTCGAAAATTTAGACACCCTGTATATGCAAAAAATTTATTAAATTATTTACCAAACCCCAAAAATTTAACAAATTTTCATTTTATCAATAGCAACATTAAATTTTGATTATTATTATTATTATTATTAAAATATATTGTATAAATACTTTATATTTTAAACACACTCATATCTCTTTATTTTTTTTTTCTTTATATATAGGTGATGTTAACGATGAACAACCTTTTGTATCAAACAATGAAAAATCAGCCGAATATGATCCTAATCTTTTCTTATACTCGGTAAGTTAGTTATATTTATGTATTGTAAAACGTATATATAGAAATTTTATTGTGAAACGTTGACTTACAATTAGTAATTATTTCAATATAATGAATATAGTATTAGTTAAAATTACACAAAATACAATAATAAAGTTAACCAAGTGGAATAAATACCATTATTCTCATATTAAATACTTTTCATATAACATTTATACATGTTGTTCAGTACAAGTTGATATATAATACAAGTTATGTACATATATATATTTCTATCTATGTGCACATAGCACATAATGTCAAAAAATTTAATTTTATATATTATTTAATTGTTCTACTAATTAATTAATTAAATTTATAAGAAGATTTATCCTTTCAATATATATATATTCATTTAATTTACAATATATAATTTTGAATTATCTTTACATAATTATATATTAGTTTTATTATAATTAAAAAAATTTCAATCATTTTCATTTTATTACCGAAAATATAGAAAATTTCAATTAAATATTATTCTAAAATAATATTAATTACTATAGTATAGAGCACCGGCGGCGGCGTGCCACAGTATAACAATATATTTAGATATACGTACATTTAAATTAAATAACTTTTGTATAATAAAGAATTAATTCATAATAAATTTTTTTTTTTCTTTCCTATAATAACATTTTACCAAATATATAACAGGATGAAATTGATACACGACCGCGTGTTTCAACACTTATATCATCATTGGTTAATTACTCAAATACAATACCAGCAGCTACAGATCCAGATGCAAAACCTCCGCCACCTTCTGCTCGAATGGGTATGTATATTTTTTTATATTTCACATTTTTTTTTTGGATAACATAACATTTAATTAATTTTTTGTTTGTTTTCATTTATTAAAATATGAATATATAATTTTTAGGTACCCTTATTGGTGTATTTTTACCATGTATACAAAATATTTTTGGTGTTATATTATTCATTCGATTAACATGGGTTGTTGGTACAGCTGGTGCTATTTTCGGTTTTTTAATTGTATTATGTTGTTGCTGTGTGGTAAATTTTAATTTTATTATTACAAATATTTATTTATTTATATATGTCGTACACTATTTTTATATCGAATATTTTATATATTGTATTTTTTTTTTTTTTGTAGAGCTTATAACCACAAATATTAATTAACCAAATTGTTTAAAAAATTGTCAATTAGTTTTTGTATTGATATTATGTAAAAACAGAAATGAAATGAAATGAAATTGATATGTAAATACATGAAAAATATATAAGTAAATTGATCTATTGACAATACAATACATAGTTTATAGTAAATTTAAATTTGCTTATCAAAACTGTGTACTTTGACATGCAGTCTCCTATCATCTTCCCCTTACATTGTCTGCAGCTATCTTTCGATAGGAGATTCGCATTCGTTTAAGATGATACACTCGAAATGACCATGTTCCGGTACTAATGTTGTACTAATGTTCTAATACTATATATAACAGTATAATATACTTGAAATATGTAATCTAAAAATTATAAATCTTAAATAATAAACACTCGCACCACCAATAACAAATTTTGTTAAATTAATTACATTTGCCTAAATTTCAATTTCAATTTATTTCAATTTTATTGTGACTACCACCACCTCACAATATTACCAAATAATCCTCCTCTCGCATAAGTCACAACAATATAATAATTTTTGATATATAGATTAACTTGTTCCATTTTTATTATTATGTCAAAATTCCACTTACTTTTTCTGTCTTTTTCAATTTTCTTTTCAATTTTTAATTTCATTTTTAACGTGTGATAAAAAAAAAAAAGTTGATCTACATTACAATAATAAAAAAAAAATTGATTATTTCCCCTAAAATAAATAAATAAACGAAGATTTTGTTTATCGCATCATAGCGAGTATTTTGTAAATTGTCAAATGTATATTAAAATGTTATATATACGATATATTTTTATCCATTGCGCGCTATAACATACACAACAGTATCCTATATATTTTACTTATAAATAAAATATATTATATACCATAAATACTGTAAATACTACAATATAAAAGCTTATATATACGAGAGGAGTATATAAACAATTGTATATAATGTTATATATATAAGACATATAAAATATATACCTCTGTCTATATCAAGAAAATATTTACAATAGATCAGTCTCATATATTACCCTATGTATCATAAATAAGTAAACATATACAATTTTGTCTTTCTATTACATAAATAAGATATCCTATAAATAATAAAGAATATTGTTAAAGTATTTATAGTTAATTAAACAAAATTCTAGTGTATACCTATTATTTCTTGTATAGATCTTGATGTTCATCAACCAACTTTTTTAATAATGACGAAATTTATGCTCGTAAACTAATAACAAAAATTAAGAAATTAAGGAAAAACATCGTTTTACGATAGAATTTTATCCTTACAGTAAGATAATGTATCGGTTCATAATGCAAAAATCATTTCCAAAAATTTTTGTTGGAATCAAATTAATGTTTTACAATGGTATGCCATTGAAAATGTTTTTCGGATTAGCTTAAAACTCGTATAGCTACTTCAAAAAATATTACAGAATTAAATTTGGTTGTAATTTAGATTAAAAAAATTACAGAAAATACACTTTTGCAAAAATAATCTCAAAATAAATTTTTATTTCTCTAGATAATTATTTACTAATTG
The DNA here is from genome assembly GCA_910594885.2 of Bibio marci. Classification (NCBI taxonomy): domain Eukaryota; kingdom Metazoa; phylum Arthropoda; class Insecta; order Diptera; family Bibionidae; genus Bibio; species Bibio marci. Next base: position 25,762,745 of record OU343118.1, on the reverse strand, counting down.
AAAAGTAATTGGAAAATATTTAGTCAATAAAATGAAAATAAATTCAATTTATTTAAATATTAATTTGTTTACTTATTTATGGTATATAGTGTATGTGTGTGTCCTTAATAAAGCTTTTTGATTTCTCATCGTATTTTTCTATAGACTTTCAATTTTTTTCCATAACACAACACACATTATTTATTTTTATCATATAAATATATATATATTTATTCTATTTTACAGACAATGTTAACGGCAATTTCGATGTCTGCAATCGCTACAAATGGTGTGGTGCCGGCGGGTGGAAGTTACTTTATGATATCACGGTAATCTTCTGTATATACTCGTATATGTTATTGTTGGTATTGTTGGTACTGTTTGATTGAAATAAATGGTGTTATTTTGTACTCTGGTGAAGGATATTTTATATTTTTTTATATTTGTATTTATGTAATCGTATCGTATGTATCGTAATACAATATACACCTATATAAATATATATGTATTTGGTGTATACGTTACATTTTTTAAGGATTTATTATTTCTGGTTTTTATTGATTTGCTCTTAATTAACGATTTAGAAAAGGTGTATATGGAGGTTAGATTATGTATTGTAATAATAAAGTGATAAGAAAAGGTGGTAAAAAAATCCCATTTAATATTTATATATTGAGTATAAAATACAATAAATAATAGATAGTATTTTTTTTAATGTAGTAGTATTTAGTAAATATTTTTTATTTATTTAATACTACTATACGTAACGTACTACCGTTTTTATTATAATATTTGTACATATATAAATGTTAAGAATATTAATGGGTTTCTATTTCAAATATGCATGTTAACCTGTAATATACAAATTTCGATTTTAATTTATAATACCAGGATAATGGTATCGGTATGTTGTATGCGTTTAATCATGTAAATATATTGTATATGTTGACAAAAACTAGAAGCATTCAACAGGATGGAATTAAATATGTAGAACACTGACATTTGAAAGATCATGCGAAAATTACCACAGTGTATAAGCATTCTAATGGTAATTCACATATATGAAATTGAATAGAATTGTTTTTTTTACTGATGCATTGTCCTGGTCACCTAAAATGACTAAAAAATAGAGCAAGTTAAATAGAATTTGTATATTATAAGGAATCAAGAAGATTATAGGTATTTACTGACTTACTTTACTTATACATAATATAATTATGAAAAATTATGAACTGAACATTGAACGATAATCATCAAGATGCTATTCTGCGTATTATTTGGCAATGAATAAATGTCGTTTTACAATAATTATTGACATCCAGTATGTAACTATACCAGCATTCTTAACTATATACAGATTTTATCGCAGAAGAGGAGTTGTGTGTATGTAGACTACAGTATAGAGTATACATTAATTTCAATTTATTGATATAGAATAATGTCATTTCTATATGTTCAATATCGAATATGTATTATATTACAATACAATATTTTTAAAATATCTAATACTGTTTCCTTACATTACCAACTGCGACTGAATGGATATTTATATCACATTTTGTATATTTTCTATATATACAATTATAATATCATTTATTTTAATTAAAACAGTATACAAAATAATGCCACATTCAAATAATAATATATATTAAAGATAATAAATTATATATAATTTGTATAATAAAATATTATAAATATATAAATATTAATGTATAATTTTGATATATGAATTTTATATAAATACACAGTGCATTAGGTCCTGAATGTGGGGGTGCTGTTGGCATTCTATTTTATACAGGTACAACATTAGCAGCGGCTATGTATATCGTTGGTGCTGTTGAAATTGTTTTGGTATGTGATTACAAAAATATTTATATTTTATAAATTAAAATTAATATTAATAAATGTAAATTAAATTAATTATATATTATTTAGACGTATATGGCACCCTGGCTGGCTATTTTTATTGATCAAGATGATCCAGAAAGTGCTATGTATAATAATTTTCGTATATTTGGTACCGCCTTGTTAGCTGTTATGGGTAAGAATTATATTATTATTATTTATACATTTATTTATGATATACTTTATCCTGTACACAACTGTTAATTTATTGGTATGTGTTTAAGAATTAGTAAATTAGTGGATAAACATTTTGTAGATATAAATTTGAAAATTCTTCATAAAATACTAATATTTTTCATTCTTTTTAAACAACTCATACTGTAATGAAAACAAAAGTGATTTAACTTTAATAATTTTTAAGATTATAATAAATTTTCGTTTTCATACTATATATACACGACGTGTAAGTGTATTTGCGTGTTTTAAGAATGGTTTTCATAAACTTTTTATTTACAGAAAAAGAAATAAAGAAAATTGAATTGTTGTTTATATAAATAACCAATTTATATTCATCTGCAGAAAGTTTTGTTTTTGATTTTAAGCAATTTTCTATTTATTTTCTTATTGGTACAGATGCGTGACGAAATATTAAAGTGACTTCAAGTAAATACATAAATTCGTTGTTATATTTTTTTAAAATATATATATTTATGTATGAATAGAATATTGAATATCATGTTTACATACGCTCCGAGAGTTAACAAAATGCAATGCACAAAATTTTATTCTTTTTAAAACAATATACAAATTTTCATCCAAAACTATCAAAATGTATATTAAAAATATTAAAAATATGTAATCAAAATTATTTCAACAAGTTATTATATAATTATGCGTCTATTTATTTTCCAAACATAATTTTAATATACTTGTTATTTCTATGACTTATCGCATAATTAATACAATTATGCGCGAGGTAATATTATCAACGATTTTATTATATCCCTTCGGTGTCACTACTTTTATCTCTTTATTTAATATACATACTTATATTAATTAGCAATTGTCATTTGCATATTTACATTATATATTAATTTATGTATGTGTTGTAAATTATTATGTATTTACATATATTTTGTGACACAAGTTTATAATCATTAATCATGTTCTAATTACTCAAATTATAATTCTATTTTATAAATATTATATATAATTTTAGGTACTATTGTATTTATTGGTGTAAAATTTGTTAATAAATTTGCAGCCGTAGCATTAGCATGTGTCATATGTTCAATTATTGCTGTTTATGTTGGTATATTTGATAATATTTATGGTAATGAAAAGCTCTAGTAAGTATAAATATATTTTATGTATTTTAATTAAATTATAATAAATAAATGTTGTATTGCCGCCGTCACACCGATAATTTATAGTTAATAAATTTACTTATTTTTTTTCCCTTTCCTAGTATGTGTGTTTTAGGTAAACGTTTACTAAAAGATATTGCTATTTCAAATTGTACAAAAGAAAAAGATGGTCCATTATATAATATATTTTGTAATTCAACTGGACATTGCTCTGATTATTGGCTTGGTATTTATATAACAATATTTTAGTTTTTTTTTTTTTCTAAATTAACATTCTTCTATAGGTTTTTCGAGGTGAAAATATAATAACTAAAAATATATGCTAATAATATAAGCAATAAATCGTACTCTTTAATTAGATTGCAATATCCCAATTGATCTATTTTTATAACAAATATTTAAATAATGATTACAGTACAATTTATTGGGAAAATTACACTATTGATTGGTATATTATTTAGTTTATTTCTTTTCGATTCGTCGAAAAACTTATGGAAGAAAAAAAATGGTTTTTAAAATTATTATTCAAAATTATACATTTTATTTATTTTTTATATATCAAATATTTACATACAGACCATGATGTTGAGAAGATAAAAGGTATTAAAGGATTAGCTAGTGGTGTATTTTTTGATAACCTTGGAAATTCTTTCCTAGAAGTAATAATAACTTAAATGATTTTTAAATGGTGTTGTGGTTTTTCGGAAATAATATTTATGTTTTTATTTTATATTATTTTAGAGATTTCAATATATTGCATATGGTAAAAATCCAACTGATATTGATAAATTTGAAGGACCAACATATAATCAAATATATGCTGATATTACAACTTCTTTTACACTATTGATTGGTATATTTTTTCCATCAGTAACTGGTAAATATTAATTTATAATTTATCGATATGATATCAATATATATAGAATAAACACCACCAGATCGATCGATAAACAATTTTTTAATTTTTTTTTCTTCATGAAGGTATTATGGCTGGATCAAATCGATCTGGAGATTTAGCCGATGCAACAAAAAGTATACCAATTGGAACAATTGCAGCTATTTTAACAACAAGTACTGTTTACTTATCATCCGTCCTTTTATTTGCTGGAACTGTTGACAATCTTTTATTACGTGACAAGTATTTTTCTCTTTTTCCGATTTTTTTCTATTATCGAACGTTCATGTATTTATTCATTCATTCATTCAATCATTCATTCATTTATTTACTTAAAAAAATTTGCAAATCATATAATATAAAATTTCATGTGCTATTGTCAGCGTTTTGTATTCGTATTTGTGTGTAATATTTGTCTATAATATGCTTTTTATAATTGTAATTGTTCACTTATTATCATCATTCATCCAATATTATCCATTAATTTAAAAACATTTCATTATTACAAAACATAAATATAAATTTCTGATGAAATAAAATCAAAAAATTAGGTTTGGTGCATCAATTGGTGGTAAATTGGTTGTTGCAAATATAGCATGGCCAAATGAATGGGTTATATTGGTTGGTTCATTTTTGTCGACATTAGGTGCCGGTTTACAAAGTTTAACTGGTGCACCACGACTATTACAAGCTATTGCTCGAGACGATGTTATACCATTCTTAAGTCCATTTGCTGTATCATCAAGTCGTGGTGAACCAACTCGTGCACTTATTTTGACTCTCTTTATTTGTCAAGGTGGTATCCTTTTAGGTTTGTATATATAATTATAATAAAAATTATTTTTTAATTTTTAATTTTTTAATTTATCTCTCTGTAATTGTTTATTATTTTTTATATAAATATATACAGATTTTATATTTTATGTTGGAAGTTTGTATATAGCTATGATTCCGTCTATTTTTAGTCCTCGCGACGCGGTTTAATTAATTGGATTGTTGTTGTGCTGGTCGTAACGATCAGTTTCATGCAATTCGCACAGAATGTTTTTATATCTGAGGCCATCACTAATTCGTATTCAAGAGGAAAAATATTTCTGTGTACTGATCATATAGCAATATTATTTTGATGTGAATGGTAACCATTATAAAAAGTAAAAATTTATGTTTACAATATGAACATATAGCAGGTTTATAAATATGGTAGCTAGATTCAAGGACTTTAATGTATACGCTGTGTGGCTACATTCAATGTTCATTTCAAAGTGTTCATAATAACCTAACCGACAAATATAAAAAAAAAAGGATGGAGTTCATAGTTATACACCCAACATAATACCGAAATGTGTATATGTTTATGTATATATATTTTAATAAATAAATAATTATTATTAGGATAATTAAAACTATTAATTAAATTAAAATTTTACGTTTACCATTTTTGCCCAATAATTTGATCAAAATAATACATTGAGTATTAAAATATGTATGATAAAAAATATAAAACATATATATTTGCATATGATGTATTATATTATTTTCAAATATATTTTATATATATATATAAATATATATATTGTGTATATAATATGTATATTGTATAGGTAACGTTGATATACTGGCACCATTGCTATCTATGTTCTTCCTTATGTGTTATGGATTTGTGAATTTAGCATGTGCTGTACAAACATTACTGCGTACACCTAATTGGCGTCCGCGTTTTAAATTTTATCATTGGTCATTATCATTAGTCGGTCTTACATTATGCATTTCAATCATGTTCATGACATCATGGTATATGGCATTGATTGCCATGAGTATGGCAGTTATAATTTACAGATATATTGAATATTGTGGGTAAGGATAAATTATTAATACAAATATTTTTGAAATTTCTATAGTGTTTTTTTTTTTTTTTCCAATTTAATTTGAAATTCTTTTAATTAATTCATTTTCTTTTTTATATATTTTGAAAATTTTTCCAAATTATTGAAAAAAAATAATAACAAAAAAAAAAAAAAAACACTATAAATAAACGAATAGAGCGGAAAAGGAATGGGGTGATGGTATACGTGGTATGGCATTAACAGCTGCACGATATTCATTATTACGATTAGAAGAAGGACCACCACATACAAAAAATTGGCGACCACAAATTATGGTACTTGTTAAACCAACCGAAGAAAATTTACCAAAATATCGTAAACTATTTGCATTTGCACAACAATTGAAAGCCGGTAAAGGTTTAACTGTTTGTGTTTCTGTGGTCAATGGTGATTACATTAGGAAAGTATCAAAATCAATGGAAACCAAAGAAAATATACGACGCATTATGAATGAAGAAAAAGTTAAAGGTTTCGTTGAAGTACTTGTTGCCAAAAATATTGTTGAAGGATTATCATCAGTGTAAGTGTAACAAAAAAACCTTATTATTGAATTAGGAAAAAAAAAAAAAAACCCTTTCACAGTTTAGTCACCAGGTCAAATGGTCATCACGTACAATAATTTTTTATGTAAAATTTTTACTTGTAAGTAAAGGTTGTGTATTTTACACATTAACACAGTTAATAATTTAGCACAACGACTATATTATTTATATTACAATAATGATAGACATATTGTTTTATACATAAATTTGACCAACTCTTGTTTTTTTTCTAAATTGTTAAAGGGTTATAATAAATATTAATTTATATGTAACGTCTATATGATATTTCCGTATGGTATTGAGAATTTTAATCGAAATAGTGTTTTGTAACTATTGATCAATTGATTAAAAATCAAATTTTGTATAAAAAAAAAACTGCTTAATGGTAATCCAGAAGGGAGAAGAAGAGCCGAAAAACCTAACACTAGATGCAGTAAACTGTACGATATTAAAATCCTTTCCTATTTTTGATAGAGAACTTACTTTTTGTGTAGTACTTTCTACATTATAATTTCCTTCTTCGCTGGAGTTCAATGACTAACTATTTAGTCATATATATTAAATTGGATCGATTTTTTGATCATCTTTATTTGTTTTTTTTTTTTTTTCCTTTTTAAGTACCAACCAACGGAAATAGGCGTGTGTTGACGTTATAATTTTTTTTACAATAAATAATAAAAGATATTCATTTAAATAATAAATTTATTTCCAATGGTAAATGTCCACGTGTTTAGTGTTCAAACATGTGGTTTAGGTGGTTTAAAACCAAATTGTGTAATATTAGGTTGGCCATATGGTTGGCGTCAAAATGAACAAGAACGTGCATGGCGACCATTTTTAGAATCATGTCGTGTTATAGCTGCCAGTCGAATGGCCTTAGTTATACCAAAAGGTATAAATTTTTATCCAGATTCAACTGAAAAGGTATTTATTATACATATTATTAAATATGCGACAATTGTTAAATATAAATAATTATAATTCCTAATTTTAGATAAAAGGTAACATTGATGTTTGGTGGATTGTACATGATGGTGGACTTTTAATGTTATTACCATTTTTATTGAAACAACATCGTACATGGAAAAATTGTAAAATGCGTATTTTTACTGTTGCCCAAATGGAGGACAATTCTATACAAATGAAAAAGGATTTGAAAATGTTTCTGTATCACTTACGTATTGAGGCTGATGTTGAAGTTGTTGAAATGGTAACTACAACAAAAGTTTATAATTTTAATTAATTTTATTAATATCAAATGTAATTACATTACTGCTATCTTTCTCACCCAAATAAATGTAGATGTCCGGTGACATATCAGCGTATACATATGAAAGAACTTTAATGATGGAACAACGAAATCAAATACTTCGTGAATTACATTTAAATAAAAAAGAAAGTTTAGGCGTGGTAAGTTTTAATATCAAATTTTCTATGAATTATTTTGTATATAATATATTTTATATTTTGTATTTATTTAATATTTATAATTTTTATTTTACTACACTATCACAAATGTCACATGACACTATTTTTCAAAAGAACTGTATAGGATATTTATTGTTCTTTTAAATATGATAAAAAAAAAAATAACCAAATAATAATAATAATAATAATAATTAATAAACAAAAATTCCACATATAATTAGCGTCTGCTGAGCTGTGCGTTAAAATTTGATATATCTTTTTTCCACATTTTTTTTTTTCTCTTTTCCATATACACAAACAAGGTACATTCTTTGGTGGATTTCGGTGAACGACGTGGCGAGGATAAACTACCTTTGGTAAAGAAATAATTGTGTGAACATAAACACCAAAATTAAAAAAAAAAAATCCATAAATAGTAGAAGTACTTTTCGTCCTCACGCATATATTAAAATTTAAAGGATCTTTCACATCGAAATATTTTCAGTTGTCATCGTTTCATTTAAGAACGATAATATTCCAATCAACATTGATTCCTACACAGTTCTGTTAACCTTCTTAAATGAAAAATGATAAATGGAAACGTTTCGATGTGAAGGACTCATTATGACATTTTTCTTTTTATTAAGGAAAATTGTATTTATTATGTGTGTGAGTGTGTGTGTGTGTATGTGTATGTTGTATGGTTTTTAATTTATGGCATTCATTTCAATTTAATTACGATTGTGTTAATTTCTTTAATATTGTTTTTATTTTCTTTTTTGAGCATTAATTTTATTTAAATTTAGAATTAAAAACAAAACCAAAAAATGAATCAATCATTTTATTATAATTTTTAAATATTTCATTTTTCTATTTGTTATTTTGTTATTTATATCGTTAATTTTTCCAATTAATTATTATTGTATGTATTCTGTGCGGCAGAGCTTCTATGTGATATGCGATAAAATAGTGCGTATATGAAAATTAAATGTAATTAATTACATCAACAAAATAATCGTAATTAAATTTATTTGATTCTTAGCATAAACATATTCATATTGGGAAATTTTCTGTGCCGGTCATAAATACTTACCCACATTTTATGTGGTGCTATATTTGTACGTTGAGGAGCTGACAAATTATTTATATGACATTTAAAGGAAAAAGGCAAAGTAGTTAGAAGAAAAAAACCCGAAAATCAACAACTGACAAGATTATTATGTTGATGTATTAATTAATTAATTAATAGCCGCACATAGAAGTTCTCTGTAATTTATTTTATTTTTTTTTTTTTACTTATACATTTCTTTTACTTTTTTTTTATATTAAATTTGAAATGGTTGAATATTTAGACAATTATTCGCTCTATAATTTTTTATTTTTCCATATAATTCATTAATCAAATAGTATTCATCTATCTAAAATTCATTATTTCTCATTTCCATAATAATTTTATTTATATTTATTTTAATGCATACTTTTTTTAGTTTGTAATTAGAATATTTTATATTATTATAGATAGATATTCGCGCATATATTGAAAATAATAAATAATCTATATAATTCGTGATAATTCCTCCTACATATGCCGCCTATAGATTGAATGAACCACACATTAAACATTAAATTACGTATAGGTTTTCTCAATTGTTCACATACATACGCTTTTATACATCCGATGAATTTAGTTTGTAGTAGTCAATCAGAATTTATATAAGCACTCACATTCCCCATAGAGTAAAATCGTTGAGCTTTAATGCAGTTCCGATGTGCCTGTACACTATATAAAGTATACATTTAAATTAACGAATTTTGCCGTGAGTAAAACTGTAATAAATCTCGATTGTTTTTACTCTATAGTGTTTGGACAATTCATAGATCCAACAGTTTCACTATAGATGCATTTACTTTATCCGGTGTACGTTGATATTCATTTTAATTATTTAATGATAATTCCGCATGCCATTCTTTCAATCTACAATATTGGCAAGAAAATAAATTGCTATTTTTATTATAATAACAAAAGAATTATGCTAAACACATTGCTTAATTACTGTATAAGTTTATATCTTACAAGTGAAATCAACATTTCTTATATTCGTGTATTAGCATTAGCTATTGGAGAGTATTATTAATATTAATTAATTAATAACATGCAATTATTTTGTTTCGTATGTCAACGCTTGTATTCACTTTGTGTAAAAATGAAAATGATATGACTTATTTCGATCGATCGATGGGGGGTAGCATATGACTTAGTGCATGAGCAATGCAAAACATATGAAGTAGCTATAAAAAAATGTTATGATGAATGGAAAATCTACATTTATTGCCAGATATATATGAGTAAAAAAATAATACTCCGTAATTGATAGAAAATATATAAATAAGCGTTCTATTTTTGCCAAAAAAAATATAGGGGAAATCAAATGAAATAGCTATTCAACATAAAATATAAAAAAAATTAAGGGAGCAATGTCAACCCGACTCGACGTGTCTTGGAATTTGTGGAGTTGTCAATCGATAGTTATCGTTTACTTTATATAAAAATTTTGCTGGTTGCCAAAACGACGACGGTCACAGGCGATTTAAAATAGAGAATATTTTGTTTTAAAAAAAATGTGTATATGAAAATTTGTATATATTTATTTCTTTTGGTTGTTATAGTATTTTAGGTATAGATAGATAATTTTCTATGAGCATAATAATAACATGGTTCTTATAGTTTAGTAATTTAAATGTTTAGCATTTGATGTCCTTTTTTTTTTTTTTACAGTATGTTCACTTTAAAATTTTGAGTAATCGCATACAAAAACATATATATTTTATTTTTTCCTCCCCATTATTATTATTATAAAATTCAAATAATACTATAGAATTAGAAACAACACAAGAAATTTAACAAAATCATTTTCTGCATATTTTTCTAAGTGTTTTTCCTATAAATTTTTCATTATCAAATAAATAAAAAAAACGTTTAACTATAAATTTTCCGTTTATATTTGTATAGTTTTTCTGCATAATTTTTAATTTATGTTTGTTATTTTTTTTTTGGTGTCATCAAATAATATCCTGCTGCACTTTATCAAAAACTCATATAAATTTATACAAAAATAATTTATTATATGGCTATAGATAAAGGTTGTTTTTAGCATGTGCAAAAAGCTATAAAAGTATTTCTATTACATTTTCGTGTTTATCATTTATATTTAGTTTATTTTTAATTTCATTGCAGTTGCGAAAAAACTACATTTATTTTATTTGAAATTATTTTACAGATAATAATTTATAAAAATTAAAGAAAAAATAAAGAAATGGAAAAAAAAGAGCATGCAATTTTACATATGCAAATGAAAAACAATTTTGCTTTTCTTGTGTGTGTGAATTGAAAATTAAATCATTTATTTTTTTATATCTTTTTAGTTTGTTATTCCTTTTTATTTACAGTGGATTCTATATAATTCAAATATTGTTAAATTAATTCAATATTATTTTTTTCACTTCCTCCTTTTTTCCGGTAGTATTTTATTTTGTATAAATCTTTTGCTGATTCGAGTTCTGTCTTAAACAGTAAAAACAATATAGTTTATTAAAATTGGTGAAGAAATGACCAAAACTCTATTATTAACCCTTACTTGATGATCACAAAAATTGTTAATTATATAATCCTATTTAAAACTTACTTATACCAAATATTTGAGTTTTAAAGTTGCAAATAAAAATCCCCAATAATTAATTCAATATGCTCTGTTGTTATTGAATAAATGTCGAATTATATACAGAATCCACTGTATTATAATTAATATTCAATTTCAATTATAAATAATATGCTCATTTCATTTATAATAAAAATAAATTACCATATACATTAAATTAAAATGACGACGACGCTCGCTCGACGTTCGAATAATTTTAATTTTTTAAAACATATTCACACAAATTATTTTCTAATCTATATACAATTTAAAATTTTTCCTTATAGGTTCAGGCAATTGTCGATCATCATCATCCATCGGATAATGTTAGAACAACTGTTACAAAAGTACGATTTACTGAACCAACAGAAATTAAAGATGGCCTATTTAATGAAGACGATGACGAAGAAGAAGGAAATGAAAATCATAATGTAATTTATATAAAATTAAAATTTATTGTTTTATTATGTCAAAATTTAAAAAACACTACCCCTTGAATCCTATAATTAATTTAATCCTTCTGTACAATTTTGTATACCCTTCATCTACACTTTGTGTGGTTCAACAGAGTGAATTCATTTTTAATTTAATTTATTTTATTTAGATTTTTTAATTCATGGTAGTCCTGCCAAGTGGACTTTATACGACGGCGGCATCTATTGTATTTATTTTAATTAATTAATGTTAATTTTTTTTTTTTTTTTTTTATTCTAAATAGGAATTACATTCTGATGATGATAATTCACAAGCAAAATCTGAAAAAGATACAGATGAATCAAGTCCAAATAAAGATAAACAGCAAATTACAACTAAAGTTGAAAAACATAATAGTAATCATACATCGCCTAATAATAGTACATCCAATTTAAATATAGAAGAATCAAAAGCTGAAACAGAAAAAACGGAAAAATATTTAGAAGTTGAAGAAAAAATTAAAATCAATATTAAACCGTAAGTAATTTTATGTTATTTATTATGTTCAGAGGTTCTTAATACCCGCAGCATCACTGATGTTATTTTCATTAGACGTGTTTTAACCGTTTCTCTATTGTTAAAATAAAATTAATAGTATTAAATCTAAATATATAGCCGGATTCTAATATATAAGTTGCTTAGAGCAAAAATTGCAACCCAACAAAATCTTTGTTATTTTGATAATCCAATGTTTTAAACGCGAATACGACTATGCGAGGTGCGCAGATATAAAGTGTATGTGGAATACTTCTACAATGAATGGATTATTTATAAATAATATTTGTTTCGAATACTGAATTGTGTGGGAAGTGAACGGTGGATGGACGGACAATATAATTATCGGAAATTAATTGTCCTCATGCATGCATCAACAAAAATTGGATGGTTTATCAGAAATTATTAAAAGATCACAAATTAAAAACTATAATCTTTGCTATATTTTTAATCATTGATGAAAGAAAGAAACTATTAATTATCTTAAGATATTCAATGAAATAACAATTATACAAGTGTCGATATATTCTATTATTTATGCACACATTTATTAATAATATTTTCTTTATATTTGTTATCCAGTGACGAAAGTAATGTGCGACGTATGCACACGGCTGTGAAATTGAATGAAGTTATAGTAAATAAATCACATGATGCCCAATTGGTGATTTTAAATTTACCAGGACCACCACCAAATACTAGTATTGAAAAAGAAAGTAATTGTAAGTATATGGAATAAAAATGGTCATACTTTTATAATAATTTTTATTAATCTGCATTTATTTATACGCACGCACACACACACACACCACCACCGCTCATCAATTTATTAGATATGGAATTTTTAGAGGTATTAACCGAAGGATTAGAACGTGTTCTTATGGTAAGAGGTGGTGGACGAGAAGTTATTACAATTTACTCTTAAAATATTAAAAAATTAATTAAAACAAAAAAAAAAAAAATAGAATATTCAAATGAAAATTATTAATTATTTAAGATTCGTATTTTTAATAAAAATACAAGTTAAACGTATAGGTTTTAAAAAATTAAATAAGATAAAATATAATATAAAATGATAAATATTGTTTTAAAAATGCTAGTGAAAAACTTAAAAAGTATTTTTTATTTATAAATCTTTTTTTTTTTTTTTATATTAACTAAATAACAAACTCAACTATATTGAGTTGGCGGCAATATATATTAAATCATTATTTTAAAAAAAGGGCCATTATAATATGCTTCTCTTTATTACAGACACACTGCCATTATTTATATATTAAAAGTTTTATTGTTTCACTTTTATTTATAAATATTTGACTTTTATAAGTTTCTTCCTTTTTTTTTTTCTGTTAAAAAAATAATTTCATTTTTTCTACCCTCTCTCTCTCCTCTAATGCTTTAATTTTTTTTTTATTCTTAATAAAAATTGTTTTTAGACTAATTATGTTGGTCGTAAAAAGCGATATGGAAGACTCGTAGTATAAGAAATAAATACCACAACAAATACAGCCGCTGTAATGTAATATTTATGTTTCCAAAAAAAGAAACCATCACAGTAACAAAAGCAAAATTAGATAAATTGCTATTTCCCGACGAGGTTCTATTAAAATTACACTTAAGCGGTTGTGGGTCGCGCAATACAAGCAGAGAAACAATATCATTACCAAATTATTGACAAAATTATTTATCGACATATAAATAAATTTTAAATTATTAAAATCATTATTTTTAAACCAACACCACCACCACCGCCGCGACTATATGAGAGTGGACCATTTAGCGAAAAGACAATTTCATCACCATTTTTTAACACATTATGCGTGTGTTTTAAGAAGTACCATTGATTTTACTTTTAATTATAGATTTAAAAAAATCATAGAACGTCTTACTTACTACAGCGGAAGATTAGAAGCATTAGAGGATTTTTTTTATTATGGCCTTTTTTTTTTGTTTTTTTTTTTTTTTTTATTATTTTTTTGTGTTTTTCATAATGCATTTATTTCTTAACACACATTATTTATACATTTAAAATACATGAAAAATAAAATAATTAATTAATTAATTAAAAATACCAACACAACAAAGACTGTAGCCTTTATAATAATAATAATAATAATTATATAATACAGTATATAAATGGACTGCAATCGGCAACATAGAAATTGCAACACCAACAAATATCAGGAAGTAACCACGTCGTCTTAATATTTCGGCAAATATATTACTGTATTTGATGTTGTAACATCTTCTTACATTGACGATATATTTACAATTTTTGCATATAGTATAAATGTATTTATTTTTATTCATCATTGACCATTTCAAAGTTACATCTAAACTCGATGTGATGTAACACACACATACCCCTTAACATAACACTATGAATTTTGTTTAAATTTGCAGTCCACACTATACGTAAACTACCATAAAAGATTATTATTGATGTTAAATCAGTTTGAATTACAATAGTCGTGCAAATATATCACATAAGACGGTCGGTCGGTGGCACATAGTATAAAATAAATTATAATATTGGTTCAATACCAGTTATATACCATTAAAATGTTGACGATGACTTTGATTCAAATAGTACTGAATACATTGTGACACGAAGATTGGTATGACAAAATCGAACAATGTAATGTTTCACTTAAAACATAAATTAAAAATATTTTAAACAAAATGATAAAAGTCAAATTAAATATAACAAATAGTAGTTGTTGGTGTTGCACGTTCTCTAAATGTTGTCGCTTACAGTATAAAAAAGAAATAACAACAAAAAAAAAAAAAAATAATTGATAAAAAATAATAAAAAATAAAAATAGTTAAATTTTAAAAAATTAAAATATTATTTAGTTTTTTATTTTAAATTTTAAATTACATTATTTATAAAAAGATTTAATTGAATTTATATATAATTTAATTATATTTATATTTATATAAATTGTCAATATATGGTAATTAATCAACTAATTATTATAAGCAAAATAAAAATTAAATATATAGAAATTATGAAATTGTTAACACAAAAATTTTTATTATTTAATTTTAATTTTTAATTTTTATTTCGACTTTATTTTGTGTTTATAAAAATAAAATGGGTTTATCACAAAACCGAAATTTTTCATTTGACTTCCAAATTTTTAAGAGTGAAAATACATTATTAAACATAAACAAAAAAATAAAACACAGAGTATATAAATATAATTTTATTATATTACAAAATATAAATAAATGAATTAAATATTTTTTTAATAAGTAGTTTATTTTTAATTAATATAATTTTGATTTCTATTTTTTTTTTTTTTCATTTTTCTTTTCCATTTTATTGTTTATTTAAATATATTTTAAAAAGAATTTATATATTTTACTTATGGAAGAAAATTTATTCACAAACAATTGTTTTTTTTTATTATTATTTTCAAATATTTCTATTTGTGGTTCTTCTGTTTTAAATTATATAGAATAGAATAATAATTAAATTATAAATATTTTAAACACCGACGCAAATAATACTAAACGCGCAGTGTTTAAAAAAAAACAATGTGGCTCATTTACTGTGAATTAAATATTATATAATATTTAAATTAAAAATAATATAGTGTAAAATAAAAAAATAAATAATTAAATACATATTAAAAAAAAAAATATTATATGAGAAATTATTTATGGTAATCAAAACAAAAAAATTAATATATAATATATTCATAATTGTAAATATCAAAATATATTATATTAATTAAAAATAAAATTGTTAAAAATAGTGTTTAAAAAGAAAAATTAAAAATTAATTAATTATGCGTAAAGTTAAATGTATACACACACCCACACATAACACACACACACACAACTCACACACACACACGGCTCTAATATTAAATAATAATATATTGCACGATTTAGAAGTTTATAAATTAACAATAAATAATTAAATAAATAAATAAATAAATAAATAAATAAATATATAAAATTATTATTATTATTATTATAATTTATTCGTGCCATAAATAATAATAATAATAATAAATATTAATACTAATATTATTATTATTATTATTATTTTATTATTATATTTAAATAATTCACGAATTTAATATATAATTTAATATAAATAAATAATAAAATAATACATTACATATTAAATTCAAAAAAATTTTTACACTACGTGTGCGCTAAATTTCAGCGTTTTTTTTTTTTTTTTCTATCCACACATTAGGAAAACCGATTAACTAAAAATATTTCTATAAATATAATATATTAAAAAAAAATACTCTGTTAATAACGTTTACTTTTTAGAGACACACTAAATGTCACGCATAATAAATCTATTTCCATTTTACATGTACTACTGTGTACGTTAATATTATAATAATAAATTAAATTAAATTATTATAATTATAAAAATATATAAAAAAAAAACAATATGCAACAATTAAAACAAAATATATATAAAATAGCAAAATTATTATTATATACTTAAAATTGAGTTTAAATATTACAAAAAAAGAAATATATAATTATTAAGTAGTAAATTTTTAAAAATTGGAATAATTAATTAATTATATATAATTAGGTAGCTAAAACAAAAAAAAAACAACCAGTATATAAACTAAAGAAATTATGCAATAGAAATTAAATTCTATATTATTATGTAATTGGAATTTAATTTTAATTATATAACGTTAAATATATATAAATTAAGATTAAAAAAAAAACATAAACAAATAAAAAATATTACAAATACGACTTATAACGTTATTTAAATATATAAAATATATTTATATTTAAATTTAAATTATATAATTATATATAATTAATTAAAAAGCATTGATAAATTCTTATTTTTATTATTATTATTATTATTGTAAGTGTTAAAAAAAAATCTAATATTAACAATTTTATGATTTTTGTATTAAATTCAATATTCAGAGATATAATTTCTTTAATTAATATTATAAATAATATCTAAAACTCAATTTTAAACCAATCAATATAAAATTTTATATATTAATAAAACGTATGTGGGCTTTACACATCATCATGAGCATAGATATTTAATATAGTTACCTATTATATGACATGTATGTGTGTAAAATTCTATTAAGTTGATATAGTTATGTAATACAATACTTATTAGAGCTCCCAGATAACCATATTTATTTTAGTGTACACCTAGTAATAATTATGTTCTGGTTTCTAAAATTATACAAAAATTGTAATTATCTATATTTAGTTAATTATTTTTGATGTATTATACTCACACGATTTTAGCCTGTTATTGTGTGTATCCTTTTACGGTTTATGTACTATCATTATCATTTTATTTCATTATGATGGGGTTATCCCCATAGCAAAAGTGAATGAATATACGTTCGGGCTCACATGCAAAGGAATCCGAGGTTTTTCGATAAAACCGTTCTAGCTGTAGTAACGAATTACCTTTGACTTATTTCCATGCGCGATTAAATTTATCAATGCGTATATCTGAAAGATGTGTTCTTAAAATACATATTAATTGTGAATACTATTCATCTTTTTGTATAATAAGATTTGTTTCTATACTATTATTATCACCTACAAGTATATGACAAAATGCCAAATATATGGCAATATAAAAACCATATAAATATATGTTAAAGCATTTAAATACAACTTTCAAAGTTCATCATAAAGTACATAATTTTATGCCAAGCGAAACATATTTAATATATACAAGACATTCATTACAGTAAAATTGGTAAATTATTTATTAGACTACAGTGTACTTAAAACAATTAACCAATTAGTTTGCAATTTTTGCAAAGATAGATGTTTCCCTAAATTGACTTTATATTCAAATTAGTATTATTAGCCAATGATTGTGTGTGTGTGTGTGTGTGTGTGCAGGCGTGAATCTTTGAATAGCGTTAATCATTAAAATTATACATAATTCGTTTTATGATTCCGAAAAACGAAATGATAAAGGTGAACAATTCTGCAATTTAAATTACTTTAGACCGCTTAGCAATAATAAGCGTCAGATTATTACAGTAAATCTTTAACATAATTTTAGTTCAACCGGTTGTTGGTTACTAATGCGTTAAACTATTATTAAGAAATAAAATCTATATCAATATCTTCTTAAAAAATAAATGAATTGATTTAAACAAAATATGTTAAAGGATTTGAATGCGTTTGTTGATAATGCCAAGTCCTTATATATTTCATATATAAATATATCAATTAATTAATATTTATGTTAAATTTATAATAATAGTTAGTATACAGAGGTTAGGTAGAGGAGTTTCGTTAAGTCTTTGTTTATATAACAAATCAATTGACATGCTATTTATTATATATTGCATAGCTCTGTTTAATGAATTGTTTATTTTTAAATTTGAAAGTTGCAAACTACATTTTACATGTAAATATGAAAAGAAAAAAATAATTGTGTGAAAATCAGAACAATGAAATAATATTATTTTATTTAATTTTATAATTTCAATGAGTTAACTAACCCTCCTCCCCGCCATACACAAGAAAATTTTACCGCATGCACACACCATTTTATAATTTAACACATATTTATAATAATTTATAAACTACAACAAGTCAAATTATTAATTAATTATAATAATAAATATATGTTTAGGAATATAGGAAAATAAAATTCATTCAAATCAAATTATTAAAATTGACGACATTTATAAATATTCTATAGGTGTGTAATATTATAAACAAA
Organism: Bibio marci; assembly: GCA_910594885.2. Classification (NCBI taxonomy): domain Eukaryota; kingdom Metazoa; phylum Arthropoda; class Insecta; order Diptera; family Bibionidae; genus Bibio; species Bibio marci. Next base: position 25,743,442 of record OU343118.1, on the reverse strand, counting down.
ACATAATTTAGATAATATTAAAAAAAAGGAAATATATTAATTAATATTAATTAATTAATTAATTACGTATATATATTTATGCGCGATTAAAAATATAAAATTAGTTTATACTTATGTACAATTTTATTGTTAGTATAAAATTTAATTTTAAAAACTACATTTTAACAACTAAAAATATTATAATTAAATATAACAAAAATGAAAAAAAAAAAAAACCCATTAGTTATTTATAGGACAAAAAAATTATATAACAAAATTAAAAGACGCATAATTATTCGAAGAAAAAAAAATAAGGTCTCTATATAAATAATATATTATTATTACATTAGTTTATAAGTAGGATTTTTTAATAAATTTTAAAATTTTATAATTTTAAATATTTGGTGCGCTAAAATAACTATGTACACTGTGAAGGCGTAATACTGTAAGCAATTAAAAAGGGTTCGTGTGTATTTGTATAACCCACCGGTGAAATATTGCTTATGAAATAATAATTAGAACGTTCATATAGTGCTTTCTTTACACCCACGCCGGGTGTTTGTATGTATTTTTTTTATAGCTTAGACATTTAATTGCATATAATTATTCTAAATGGGATTACCTCAAATTGATTTCTTTTCTATTCATGTAACAATACGCCAACGCTATAGCGCCAAGTGTTCATATATTACATTTCACCTATCCCTGGGTGTTACTCAATTCCACCCCCATATGATATTACATATGAGGTGCAGAGAATAAAAGTGACACTAGAATTTTTGAAATTATACTTATTTCTTGAAAACAGCAAAGTATACTATTTAATTAGTATACTATTTTTTTTATAATAGTATTCTAATTAATTATTTGTTCTTGTATACGGGGTGTATACTTTATCCTTTTGCATATCTTTAACTTTATATTTTATTCTTAACAATACATACAAAAATTTAACAAAATTACATTTAAAATCGTCCAGATTTTTTAGATGTTATAAATATATAAAAACTATACGTGTTGGAAAATTTCTCCCATTATTATTATAACCAAAAATGTATGACTGTGTTCAGATTATCCCAAAGCAATAATTTTGTTATAGGAGGTGGTATTAATTTTATGTTTTTCTTTTATTCTAATTTTTTATTTACATTGCCATACCACTGCATTTAACAATATTTCAGATACAGTAGTTCGTTCGCACAGTTATTTTACGCACTATTTATAATATACGCATATATTACGATTATATATATGGGGCTGCGTAATCGCACGCGCACGATTGGGTAATAATTTAGACAATTTTTAATTGGAAAAGTGGAGAAAATTTCTGGTTTTTTATTTATTAAATGTTGTGTAGATGATATTTTTTTAAAATAAATTATAAATAATCAAAAATTTAACGATACACAAATAATTAAAAACAAGACGACACGAAAAGTTAACCAATATATAAATATTATATGAAATTAATTGATTATTAAAATTATTAAATAATAATAAAAAGAAATAAATAAATAATTTATATTTTAATTTTGATAAGAATTTTCTGAAAATTATAATTTTTCCAAGAAAAAACCAAAACACAAAAAAAAATATATATATTAAAAAAAAACAATCTTTTCTATAACATAACAATAAAAAAAAAACAAAAAACTTTATTATAAAATTAAAATTAATATAATAAAAAAAAAAAAAAAATAAAAAATAAATAAATAAATTAAATAATTATTTAATGCGCCTTTCTCAAAAAGCAATAACAAATTTTTTCTATAAAAATTTTAATGTGTTTAAAATATATGAATAAAATTAAAAATTAAAAATTAAAAAATAAAGAGGATTTTTATAATACATTTTTAACAAAAAAATTTCTTAATCTACATTCGATTTTTGTTTTTTTTTTATTTTATTTTATTTTTTTTTTTTTTTTTTTAGACTGATTCTTATCAAATTTAAAATAATAAAAAGAAAAAGAAAAAATAGCGTTAAAAAACAACGGCTTTTGTTTTTTCATAAACTCTGATTAAAAATACATTTTAAAATTTAATAAAATTAATAAAATTTATATACAAAAATTAACAATCACTTCTTCGAAAAAAATAAAATAAAATAATAATAAATAAAATGTAATTATTGTTTTGATTTTTAATTAATAAAATTAATATTATTAACAACACAAAAAAAATAAAAAAAAACTGCACAATTTAACATTTTTATTATTATAACGTCGCGATATTAACAACAAATAATTAAATAAAAAAAAAAAATATATACAAATATTAAATAATATTTTTAGAAAAAACAGTCAATCAATATTAAAATAGAAATATCGGAAAATTAACACACATTAACACACAATAAATAAATATATAAATATATAGAGTTTTAAATGACATCACAATTAATTAATTAATTATTAAATAACAAAATAAAAAAAAAAAATAAAAACTTATAATTAATACATTAAATTAATATTTTTATCATTAAAATTAATAGTTCTCTCTCATTCCACATACTCTATAATAATAATAATAATATTAAAATTTATGTATCTACTTCGTTTCTATACAGACGTGTGATTCTATTTTTATTTTTATTTTTATGTTGTTTATTTAATAAAAAAAAAAAAAAAAAAAACGGAAAAAAACACTATTTATTAAAAATAAATAATAATTAACATATAAAAACTCAAGAATCTATATTTAATATAAATAAAAAAAAAACATGTAACAAGTTGCCAAATAATAATCTATATAAAAAAAATATATTTAAATAATATAATAGTAATTAAATAATTATAATAAAAATAAAAAAACCATTCAATTTTAAATTAATTTAATTAAAAATAAAAAAAAAAACAAAATAAAAGAAAAAAAAAACTAAAAAGACACGTTTTATAATAAAGCAAAATTTTGAGTGCGTTGTATAATCAAGATGGGTGATAATTGCGAAAATTATTGTAACGAAATTGGATAACGAAGAATGTTATTAATTACAGAAGGCTATTTAATCAAGAATTGCTATAATAACGAAAATTTTCAATTTAACACATTCACAAACATCATATTATTTTCACTCCAGGTCCACGCACATACACCTACACCTACCTAGAAAAGAATATACTACTAATAATTATTGCAGAAGGCTATAATCAAGAATGTGTATAATAATGAAAAATTATAGCATACCTTAAATGAGCAATTATACAAACGATATTTTCTTTATATTTATCGAGTTGCGTATCAATAGCCAACAATTATTAACATATGTATAAGATTCATGTATTTACTATTACAAATTACTATCATGTGATAGAATAATTTTTCGTTTATAGTCTTCTGCATTAATTAATATCATATTATTTTCTACGTATATGTGTCACGTTGTAGAGTTTTCCTTCTTATACCAATAATTGATTTATAGACTTCTGGATTAATAACGTTCGTACGTATCAACTTCGTTGTTAATACCAATACAATAATTTTCGCGACCCCATTGCCTTCTTTCTTGATTTATTAACTTCTTGGTTATAACCTGTTCTGCAAAATTTTAAGATTCAATCATAAAAACTCAAATATATACAATTAAAATAATAATAATAATAATAATAATAATAAAAATAGTTTTCAAAATATTAAATATAATAATTCATCTATTTTTAATTTAAAACATATAACTCTGCGCCAAAAACATACAATATTAATTAAAACAAATAAAAATTATAATAATAATAATAATAATAATAATAATAATAATAATAATAATAATAATAAATATAATTGCCATATTTATATTTGATGAATTATTTAAAAATTGAATTAATTATTGAAATAATTATTGAAAATTAATATAATTTATTTATTTATTTATTTATTTATTTATAAAATCTGAATTTTATTTTGCCAGATTATTAATGTTTATATATTTATTATTTTTAATCATATTTATTTTTTTTTTTTTTGGTTAATTTATAATATTAAGTATTTTTTATTTAATTTTAATTCGACGATAACTACTATAGTGTATAATCGGGTTTTAATCGTCTAGTTGATGGACAATACGCGATTTATATTAACTTAAGCAATAGCTATAAATATATACCCAAAATCACAATATCATATACTATAAGTTCAAATATATTGAAATGCATTAGAGATATGTGAAAGGTATCTAATATATGTCAATTCTTGTTAATTCGAATGTGTATAGATGTGTAATCACATTTTTAATTATTTAATTTATTTATAATATTACGCTCGGCATAAGCGGTTGCTGCATCCATTTCATAGCCTTCATCAAAAAGTATTCATTATCTTTTATATATTCAAATTGCAGAGTTTTACATTTCTTATTGTACATTTCATTTGTATTGTTTAAGTTTTTTATGTCTTATATGTAAATTTAGAAATGAAATAATTAATTTTTCGCAAATCGTTCGTGATCCATTACTGTATGCTACACTTTAATAACACACAGATAATATTGTATATGTATAAACTATGGATCTATAACAGAAATGGATTCGAGATAAAATGTGAATTATTGTAACGAATTATTATTAATGCATACACTTACAATACTACCCGCCCCTAACATCAACGTTCATTTCCAATTAATTTCTATTACATCCAATTGTATTATACAAATAAATGAGAAGGCATAAATTCGATCGATACTCATTTGGCCCACACATATTATATGCTGTGGAATAAATAATTTCTTATAAATTCAACTTTTTCAAAAAAGATTTTTAATCATTATGAAAAGATAGTCAAATTACCTGTCGTCACACAATAGAAAATTTCCAAAAAAATATCTCATATTAACTGTATCGTAATCCAGTAGTAGGTTCGCGTTGTTGATTGTTTTAGTTACTAATGTGTTGTTTGTTTTTTATAAAATATAGTACAATACACATGTATGTGACCCAATTTATCTAGATTTGATTTCGATTTTAGTTCCACCACTTCCGAATAATCTCTTGTTTTCTAAATATTAAAATCAAAATGATTTAGAGTGTATATTATTAAACCATTCATTTTATTCCTTAGCACAGGCTATAACCTATTTTTTTTTTCTTCTTCGTCTTCTTATACTACTGAAATATAACATACACAGACCTAGCCAAATATAAACATATTATTATTATTATTATTATTATTATTATTATTATTATTATTATTATTATTATTATTATTATTATTATTATTATTATTATTATTATTATAATAACATGTATGTAAATTTATATTCATTTCTATCGAAGTGTGAACAATATACCAAAATATACGTTAATTGAAAACATCGGAATATTTATATATGAATAGAAATCAAAAAATTCTTTAAATTTCATGTGAAAAGAAATTATTTACTATATAATAAAATATTATTATTAATACGTAATATATATGGAAGTAAAAAATTAAACAATAACACTAATTAATAAATTAATAAAACAGAGTTTATTGAAATTAATTTTAATTATATCTATAAATAAATATTAATTTACGAAAAAGAAACAAAGAATACCACTTTAAAATATATTTATATATATATAAATTATATATATGTAAATTATAATTTAGTGACGAATGAAAATTTGAATATATATATAGATGGAAAATTATATTGGGAAAAAATATATAAAAAATCATTTAAAATAAAAATCGAAAAAACTATAATTTTGGGTTTTTCGTTTTTAAATACAAATTCTTGAAAATAATTTCCAAGTTTTTAGATGTTATCAGAAAGAAATTTAGAAAATACTACATGTAAATCCGTTTCTAAGAAGTACCAAGTAACTGGCCAACAAAGTCAGGAAAAATGTTGAAAAATATGGGCAAAACAATACAGCTGGAAACCGGCCCAAACAAATGGTTTACATTGTGCCATGCAGAATCTATTGGAAAATGAATATAACATAATATAATCTCAATAAATAAAGCAGGAAAAATATTAATAAATAAATAAGATAAAAATATATGTTAATTACAAATGTAAGTTTAGTTTTTATTTATTAATTATATAATATTTGTTTGGCAAAACAACATATTGAAGAAGAAAAAAAAAACAAAACAAAACAAAAATAACAATAAAATGTAAATAACAAATATCGAAGTCTTTCTTTATTTAGGTTGGACGAATAGTTACTATTAATTGATTTCACCATTACACTAAAGGTGTATCGGTCCGTTCAAGTAGGCGTCACGTCAAAGAAAAACAACAGTCATCTATATTCATTTTCAATTACAAGATTAATAAAAAACAAAATTTACAAGTAAAGCGATTTTTTGCAGTAAATGTAATGTAAAAGAAATTTTTTTTTTGTAATTTATCATAAATAATTATAAAAATTACCATTTCAAATGATGATTATATATTTCTTAATGATTTTGCGGTTACCAACTGAAAACGAATAATATTCATCTTAAGATTGTGTTTTTAAAAGATGTCACATGTAACATAACATCTAAAAAAAAAACAAAGTAATGTATAAAAACATTTTAAATTAATTAAAAATAAAATTTAATTTATATTTTAGTTAAATAAAGGGATTCAGCTGCAGTCAATGATTATTTTAGTAGTGGATTTTGTGTTCAAGATAAAGAAAATTGAAAATAATATGTGCCTATTAGTACCGTCACCAGTTTCAAAATTTTGTTGATGATTGCAATATACACGTAATTTGGAAGAAATTGATTTCCATTATTCATTGAATAATGAAGCAATGAAGTATTAAAAATTATGCAAGTACAGAAACAAATATGTCAGCGATCATCATACGTAAACAATCCAGTGATAATAATGAATACTATTTACTGTGGTTTTTTTGGTTAAAGCTATTTATATTCTTGTAAAATTATCAGTTTATCCAGTACGTAATGGGTAATTATCAAATAATATCAGTAAGCATCACACAATTCAATGTAAGGTATGAAAAATACTATAATTTAAAAATATAAAAATGTTTCAATTTTTAGAATATTTTTCTTTTTGCATTTTCCAATAAAATTTTTTTATCATAGTTAAATGATATCCGAATAATATTATGTTATGTTATGTATTATGTTTAATTCACCTGCCATTTTGTTCTTAAATTTGTGCACCGTCTATATTGACTATTACATGCAATTGCATATTGTCAGACCTTTTTTTTTTCCGCTTTTTGAATATTCTTTATCTTTCACATCACATTCAAATTGTTTAAAACAGTTTTCAAATGGTTTTTTTGTGTTTGCTTCTGTTGATTAAAATCAGTTAAAATATTAAAACACAAATGTTTTTTTAATGGTTCGAAATCCAATATTATCAAAATTATATGATACACTTTTACAGTTTTACAACAAATTGTTATATCAAATTGAAAAAAATATGTTCAGAATCCTTTAATTTTGGAATTTACCAATATCTTTTAAAATAAATATAATATTAAATATATCATTTAACTTACATTTCCTTTTTAACTACTAATATTCCGACTTTTCTTTCGCTTTTAAACAGATTTAAAAAGACGAAATGTTCTGGTATCTGAGCACCAATTATTGAAATTAACGTGTAAAATCAATGGCATATTATGAGGATTTAATGCATCGGATTATAGGTAATTTATTCTTTATAATAATATGTAGCTTATTAATTAATAATAATAATTTAATTTATAATATTATAGCTGAAGAATATTTATGGTAATGCTAGTTCAAGGAGAGATTAGAGTTATTAACATAGCCATGTCATAGTTTACCAACCAATTGTGTCAATTATTGTTAGTGTTAGAACATACACATAAGTGACTTGATAAATATTATCGCGCGAACATATAGTACATTAATTGATACATCAACAACCGCGATGATATTATATTGGCCAATAATAATGATGAATTAAACATATCATGCAAACATATAAATTATGAAATATAATAAAAATTCGTTCAATGCAAATTTTATCTTCAATGCTATTAACAACAAAATTAACATATGCTGCACATATGATGCAATCACATCATTAAAATAAATATAGATGCTGGTGTACCAAAATATAAATTGGAATTATTACGTTCCACATACCATTGGTGATAATTATTTAATATTCTACAGGACCACAACCAATGGAAGCTTATGTATTGCATTTTTTGCAGTTATTTGTGATGGACAACAACAACAACAAAAACCTGTGCCACACGTGCAGATAATACAAAATCAAGAACATATATCATTACAGTGAAGTTGATAAATTAGTCATAATGTGAATCTATAACAATTCACCAAATGGCCTTTAATAAATTACCGGATATTATAAATTATATTTTATTTGAGTAATTGCTCACCTCCATATTTGTGTTGTTTACTGGTAATTTCAAATGTTTTTAAAAAAAATTCTCTGTAATGTTAATCTCAATTTTTTTCTATATTTGCAGATGATTTATATAAAGTATATTGAAACAACACATAATTCAATTATTAAATTGTGGCAAACTTATGTTACTTCTGACATCAGAGTATTATTAAATGATTTATTAGCAACACACCATTCTATCAAATTGATCATATAACAAATGATATTTTAATTATTATATAAATAAAATAAGTTTTAGCTTTAAGCATGAATTAATTTTAAATGTAATTGTATATTGTAAATATCACAATTAAATATTGTACTCGTATTAGAAATTATATTATACATTTAAAATGAATATGAAATTAGGTAAATTAAAATTTCTACCAAAATTTCAATGTTAAAAAATAGCTTCATTTTATTATAATTGAATTTAATTTCATGATTGTAAAATTTAACAATTACAATTACATGTAACGCTTATTATATAAGATAATTAACAAACAAACCTTTAATTATAATGTAAACCTCATTAAATTGATTCACAATTTGCATTTAAACTTCTTATTTAAATAGAGATTGTTTATTATTGAATTTAAATTAAAAAATTAGAATTCGTTCAATTTAAAACATTAAAATAAATTTGTTAAAAGAAAATATAGTTATTTAAAATTCATTTAAAGTATTGTTAATTATTAAGATGTCATCATAAATATTTAGTTAATTCATTTAGGTTTACTGAATATATGTTAAAAGGGTTAAAATTAATAATAGATAATAATAAAATTAAGATATTTATATATAATTATAAGTGAAAATTAATTAATTATGTGTATACTGTACAGATAATTCGATATTAATTGACTACAATGCTCAGTACAATTTGATAAGACATACAGAAAATTAATACAAAGTATGAAATACCGGTATAATCCTATTTCGAAAACCTATATACAAAATTTCATCGAAATTAGACAAGATATGATGCAGATATTTCCTTTAACAGGAATGCATAGCATTACGTATACATACAATACACACAACTACATAAACAGACCAACAACTTTGAAAAATAACCAAAATATACGATTTTTTCAGAATAGTTATTAGACAATAATAACCATATGTTAGTGAAAATATTATTTAATTTTTATTTATTTAAATTATTAAATAATAACTCTTTTATCATTAGAGGCGGAACAAAAAAATATAATAATAATGATAATATACCGTACGTACGGTACAAACTACAAAGAGTGTGTCTTTATTATTATCAAAATTTACCACACACAAAATATATGATGTGTTAATTTTTTTTTATTTTTGTTCCGTCGCTTGTGGTGGAGGAAAAAGAAATTAACAAAAAATAACTTGTATTATCTCTCGCCTACAAAATATATAAAAATTAAACAATATTTTCACTATCATGTGGTTTGTCAAATAACTATTCTTAAAAAAAATCGTATATTTTGTTTATTTTTCGAAGTTTTTGGCCTGTTTACGTAGTTGTGTGTATTGTATGTTTACGTAATGCATTCCTGTTAAAGGAAATATCTGAATCATTGCTTTACCAATTTCGATGCAATTTTGTATATAGGTTTGGAATCGAATTATACAGGTATACCTATTAACAATTTTCTTTAAAATTAATACCTAGGGAATCTTTATTAATTGTACAACTGAATGATCTCTTGGCTAATTTCGTACCAATTTGGTATGTAGATTTGGAATGAGATTATATACAGGTGTTGACTTATTAATAAGTAACAAATATAAATAACAACAACTTACAAATATCAGCAGAAGAAATTTTGCTTTAATAAAAACAAACAGCTTCCTTAACAATGAATTGCAGAAAAATATACAATACATCAAAAAAAACGTTAAACGACCGTCAAGTGTTTTCATCAGCCATTGAAGATTAATATAAAATAATATAAATAATAAATATAAAATAATATAAATATATACTAATTTATCACTAATTGTGAATCTTTATTTTAATGTTATAATTAATAATTTACATATTTATTAAATATAATTAATTTAATGTAAAAAAAAAATATTTGTCTAATTATTTTATTAAGTTCATCAATAGTTCCCAAACCGTTAACTTCGTAGGTAATGTAAACCTATCGTTTCATACCTATCCCATCCGGCCACCACTTCAAACGGCTGAGTTATAGCGTTTTTAAGAAATCCATAAAAATTTCCACTAAAATACCAGGCAATTTTAAGACGAAGTAACAGTCGCGCAGAATTAACAGGAGGCAAATTTTTTTTTAAATTTTTTTCTTTTTCACTTTTGACCCACTTAGAGGCGGAATTTTCGAAAAATCTCAACGGATTCTTGTTCGCACGACCAGCCCCGATCGTTTGAGCCTATTTTTAGCCATAAATTTTCACGGAATTTTCCGGAATTTTCTTTTTTTGTTTTTCATTTTTAACCCACTTAGAGGCGGAATTTTCGAAAAATCTCAATGGATTCTTGTTCGCACGATCAGCCCCGATCGTTTGAGCCTATTTTTAGGCATTTTTTGGAAATTTTTTTGGAAAATTTTTGGAAAAAAATCCATGTTTTTATGTTACCAAAAGTTAGGTTATGTAATTACCTATCGTTTGATACCTATCCCTCCCTCCTACCACTTCAAACGGATGAGTTATAGCGTTTTTTGGAAATTTTTTTTGGAAAATTTTTGGAAAATTTTTCCATGTTTTTATGTTACCAAAAGTTAGGTTATGTAATTACCTTTCGTTTGATACCTATCTTTCCCTCCTACCACTTCAAACGGCTGAGTTATAGCGTTTTTAAGAAATCCATAAAAATTTCCACTAAAATACCAGGCAATTTTAAGACGAAGTAACAGTCGCGCAGAATTAACAGGAGGCAAATTTTTTTTTAAATTTTTTTCTTTTTCACTTTTGACCCACTTAGAGGCGGAATTTTCGAAAAATCTCAACGGATTCTTGTTCGCACGACCAGCCCCGATCGTTTGAGCCTATTTTTAGCCATAAATTTTCACGTAATTTTCCGGAATTTTCTTTTTTTGTTTTTCATTTTTAACCCACTTAGAGGCGGAATTTTCGAAAAATCTCAACGGATTCTTGTTCGCACGATCAGCCTCGATCGTTTGAGCCTATTTTTAGGCATTTTTTGTAAATTTTTTTGGAAAATTTTTGGAAAATAATCCATGTTTTTATGTTACCAAAAGTTAGGTTATGTAATTACCTATCGTTTGATACCTATCCCTCCCTCCTACCACTTCAAACGGCTGAGTTATAGCGTTTTCTGGAAATTTTTTTGGAAAATTTTTGGAAAATTTTTCCATGTTTTTATGTTACCAAAAGTTAGGTTATGTAATTACCTTTCGTTTGATACCTATCTTTCCCTCCTACCACTTCAAACGGCTGAGTTATAGCGTTTTTAAGAAATCCATAAAAATTTCCACTAAAATACCAGGCAATTTTAAGACGAAGTAACAGTCGCGCAGAATTAACAGGAGGCAAATTTTTTTTTAAATTTTTTTCTTTTTCACTTTTGACCCACTTAGAGGCGGAATTTTCGAAAAATCTCAACGGATTCTTGTTCGCACGACCAGCCCCGATCGTTTGAGCCTATTTTTAGCCATAAATTTTCACGGAATTTTCCGGAATTTTCTTTTTTTGTTTTTCATTTTTAACCCACTTAGAGGCGGAATTTTCGAAAAATCTCAACGGATTCTTGTTCGCACGATCAGCCCCGATCGTTTGAGCCTATTTTTAGGCATTTTTTGGAATTTTTTTTGGAAAATTTTTGGAAAAAAATCCATGTTTTTATGTTACCAAAAGTTAGGTTATGTAATTACCTATCGTTTGATACCTATCCCTCCCTCCTACCACTTCAAACGGCTGAGTTATAGCGTTTTCTGGAAATTTTTTTGGAAAATTTTTGGAAAATTTTTCCATGTTTTTATGTTACCAAAAGTTAGGTTATGTAATTACCTTTCGTTTGATACCTATCTTTCCCTCCTACCACTTCAAACGGCTGAGTTATAGCGTTTTTAAGAAATCCATAAAAATTTCCACTAAAATACCAGGCAATTTTAAGACGAAGTAACAGTCGCGCAGAATTAACAGGAGGCAAATTTTTTTTTAAATTTTTTTCTTTTTCACTTTTGACCCACTTAGAGGCGGAATTTTCGAAAAATCTCAACGGATTCTTGTTCGCACGACCAGCCCCGATCGTTTGAGCCTATTTTTAGCCATAAATTTTCACGTAATTTTCCGGAATTTTCTTTTTTTGTTTTTCATTTTTAACCCACTTAGAGGCGGAATTTTCGAAAAATCTCAACGGATTCTTGTTCGCACGACCAGCCCCGATCGTTTGAGCCTATTTTTAGCCATAATTTTTCACGGAATTTTCCGGAATTTTCATTTTTTTTTTTTCATTTTTGACCCACTTAGAGGCGGAATTTTCGAAAAATCTCAACAGATTCTTGTTCGCACGACCAGCCCCGATCGTTTGAGCCTATTTTTAGCCATAAATTTTCACGTAATTTTTCGGAATTTTCTTTTTTTGTTTTTCATTTTTAACCCACTTAGAGGCGGAATTTTCGAAAAATCTCAACGGATTCTTGTTCGCACGATCAGCCCCGATCGTTTGAGCCTATTTTTAGGCATTTTTTGGAATTTTTTTTGGAAAATTTTTGGAAAAAAATCCATGTTTTTATGTTACCAAAAGTTAGGTTATGTAATTACCTATCGTTTGATACCTATCCCTCCCTCCTACCACTTCAAACGGCTGAGTTATAGCGTTTTTAAGAAATCCATAAAAATTTCCACTAAAATACCAGGCAATTTTAAGACGAAGTAACAGTCGCGCAGAATTAACAGGAGGCAAATTTTTTTTTAAATTTTTTTCTTTTTCACTTTTGACCCACTTAGAGGCGGAATTTTCGAAAAATCTCAATGAATTCTTGTTCGCACGACCAGCCCCGATCGTTTGAGCCTATTTTTAGCCATAAATTTTCACGGAATTTTCCGGAATTTTCTTTTTTTGTTTTTCATTTTTAACCCACTTAGAGGCGGAATTTTCGAAAAATCTCAATGGATTCTTGTTCGCACGATCAGCCCCGATCGTTTGAGCCTATTTTTAGGCATTTTTTGGAAATTTTTTTGGAAAATTTTTGGAAAAAAATCCATGTTTTTATGTTACCAAAAGTTAGGTTATGTAATTACCTATCGTTTGATACCTATCCCTCCCTCCTACCATTTCAAACGGATGAGTTATAGCGTTTTCTGGAAATTTTTTTGGAAAATTTTTGGAAAATTTTTCCATGTTTTTATGTTACCAAAAGTTAGGTTATGTAATTACCTTTCGTTTGATACCTATCTTTCCCTCCTACCACTTCAAACGGCTGAGTTATAGCGTTTTTAAGAAATCCATAAAAATTTCCACTAAAATACCAGGCAATTTTAAGACGAAGTAACAGTCGCGCAGAATTAACAGGAGGCAAATTTTTTTTTAAATTTTTTTCTTTTTCACTTTTGACCCACTTAGAGGCGGAATTTTCGAAAAATCTCAACAGATTCTTGTTCGCACGACCAGCCCCGATCGTTTGAACCTATTTTTAGCCATAAATTTTCACGGAATTTTCCGGAATTTTCTTTTTTTGTTTTTCATTTTTAACCCACTTAGAGGCGGAATTTTCGAAAAATCTCAACGGATTCGTGTTCGCACGATGCCCCCCCATCGTTTAAGACTATTTCCAGCCATATTTTTTTTTTTACTTTTTTGACCTTCAAAAGTGTGGGTTATAATCCACTGCCGAAAAAAATTTTTTGCCCGTAGGACCTTCAGATTTTCAGAGATTGTAGAGCTCGGAAAAAAAACAATATTTGTCGACCACTTTTCCGGATTTCCTTAAGGGGGCGGAGTTATGGGGCATCGAAAGTACCAAATGGGTTACTTTTGCACCCCTATAACTCCGGAAATACCCAATATTTCGCCAGGAGCTTCTCACCTGCGGTAGTCCTCCTCAAGGGCTAGAAATTATATTATGGGGGTGACTTTCTATCTATAAGGGTTTTCCAACTAGGGGTGCCTAAAGTTTGGAAAATCGTTTGCAGACCAATCTTCCGATGACTGAAAAGTCGGGAAATATTGAATTTTCCAAAAATCTAATGATGCAGAAATGTAAAGAAAAATTCAATCTTTGTTCTAAGATTTTTTTGGAATTTTCCAGTGGAAAATACGGATTTTCCAAGAACAACGAAAAACATCGATTTTTGCATGTTTTCAATTGGGAATTTTCCAACATTCCCAATGGAATTTTCCAATGCCCAATTTATCACATATAGTAGACTATATGCCACGTACTTTAAGCCCCACCACAACTCACTAAGGCTAATGGTTTTCCCACAATGAGCGCCCAAATTTAGGCTTACACGAAAATTTCCAAATCTTATATCGATCATAAGTCGAGTAATAGATTTTTCACGGAAAAAGTCCAGAAGCTTTGTTGTGCGCCTTAAGATCCTCTATAATATAGCTGGAATAAGAAATTGATACCTAATTTATTTTTATCGTGAACTTCAAAAAGTCCGTTTTGCGAAATTCCGGGAAATTTCTCCAGCCCAAAGTAGAAGACTTACAGATGTCTTATAGCCATAAATGGATATAGATGGTAAATGTACTGTGGGAGTGGTACTGAAAATATTTCCTAACTATTACAGTTTTCCCGGATTTTTCCGATTAAAATTAAAATTTTCCGGATTTTCCTGAAATTTTCCAGATGTCTTAGTTAGAATATTTGGAACATTTTTTACCACTAGAGGACCCGAATCTATTTACGGGTTTTCCCGGAATTTTCATATAACGGTTTCATATGCATGGTGAAAAATCCATGTTTTTTTTTTACAAAAAGTTAGCTAATTTAATTGCCTATCATTTGATGCCTATCACAACCTCCTATCACTTCAAACAACTGAGCTAGGATTTTTGCCGTTTAAAAAATATACCATCATTTTTCACTAATTTCCTTTCTTAATTTTTATATGTATGAAAAAAATTTACTCGTCGAATGAAAAACAATTATAAAAATAATTGTGAGTGAATTTAATGATAATTGTTATATAACATCATTGAAAATTAAATTTACAGACGAAAACAACAAATACAAGTGATTTGTTATTATTAAAGAATTTCTTTTCCTTTTGTAATGTAAATAATAAACAACACATAATAACAAGTGTGCACCTGCGTACGTTGAGGTAGGTCGCGTAAATTAGTTGTTTGTTATTATCTTCTTCTACTTTTATTTGTTGTACGTAGTTGTTTGTATTTTTAGACGACACAAACGCTGTATGTACTATGTAGTTGAATTATT
Source organism: Bibio marci (assembly GCA_910594885.2). NCBI lineage: Eukaryota > Metazoa > Arthropoda > Insecta > Diptera > Bibionidae > Bibio > Bibio marci. Next base: position 25,727,765 of record OU343118.1, on the reverse strand, counting down.
ATGAAGTGGTTATTTTGTGATGGCTGACAGTGAACGCTATGAACGTATTATGATGATTTTGGGTGAACTTTAACGTATTTTTAAACAATTGGATATACATATTTAAAAAAGAAAAATTTTAAAGTGAAATGTGAATATTTTTCTACTTATTTTTACTATATTTTTGTTGTTAACCATGGTGAAAAAATACTTGAACTCATACGGATTTACTTACATCATTCTAATACGAAATCTGTACGTCATCAAAAAATCATTTTCTCAAATACCAGCTGCCGAGGATCATGTTGGGAAATAAGTTAGGTGATTATTATTAGTGAGTATATATTTTATTTTATATTGTCTACAAACTTAGGTTATTTATAACGTTAGTATACTATATAGCTAGTCATAATACTCCAAGTGCAGCTTATGACATTTACTAAACATTAATTACAGCCAAGTTTGGTAAATTACTCCGCATGGGAGAGTACATAACAACCCATCAATTGTAGTGCAATTAACGAAAGACAACTGTTTCCATAATTCTATTATTTTTTATTTGGTAATTAGCCTATAGTGATGTGTATGTGCATACATAATTATTAATCTTTGGTAGCGTCCAACACCATATTTTCAAAGGTATCAGTTTTTTTTATTCCATAAATGAGTAAATGGTGGCCCAGTTGAAAAATTTCAGTCAAAAACGATCGTATTTTATAATTTCTTAAACGCGCCAGAAGAACCACAAAAAAAATGTATTAACGAAAAGAAAATTAGTATTAGTACTGATTTTTGAGTTTGTTCAATATTGTTCCCATCAATGAATATAAATGAAAAAGTACAAAAGTTCACGTCAAACATCTTTGTAAATCGTTTATACCCATGAAAGAATATTTAATATGAAATAAAGCATAATCTACGAATATATATTATGATAGCCATATCTGTCTTAATCTTTAGACCAAATAATTACGACATAAAACAAAGTAATTGTTTCTTATATTCTTCCTAGTCGGTAATTGTGTGACAATGTAATTTTAGAAAATTGCAGAAAAACAATACACAATTTATGTGATTAAACATTATGGAATTGTTTTTAGTTTTTGGTGTTACTTCAGTTGGCACAGAAATTCCATATTCAATAAAATACATTTAATTTTATTATGTTTCGTATATTGCTAATTTTTTTATATTTTTATTATTATTATTATAAATATTACTCTTCGTTTATTTTTATTTATTACAAATTTCATGTACAAGGTGTGCACCAGTGCGATGTTGACTCATGATGATGATCCCAGCAAAGGTTAGAAAACGCTCATTATTCTGAACACTTATCTGTCACTGACAGGTCAATGTATTTAACCATAACCGTACGCCGAATCTGTTTCGAGTGCATTGATTAGTGTTATCGCATAAACGCAATTAATCAGCCATGCCATCACATCGTATCATGCATGAGTATCTGACTCATAAGCAGCTGTCAGCATCACAAATATATATATATATCTGACAGAAAGATCACACGGCGGCGATATACCATAGAATTAATTTACAAGTTCAATTTAATTTAATTAATCTTAATGTGATGGCTGCCTAGTGATTTTTTTCCTTATATTATAATAAATACGTTTGTCGAAAAAAATATTAAATAATTGCAGGAATATGTAAAAATTATTAATTTCATACTTATGTAAGTATCACGCTTTTTATATATTTTATGAAAATAAATTGTAAGTAGTATTGTTTCCTTTTTTTTTTTTTTTGATGAAATATAAAATAGATTTTCGTGTGTAAGAAAACAAAAATAAAATGGGTTCCATCAGTATCAGTACCACACCACTGCCATTCATTACTATCGTTCTATTGATGCTGAAAAAACACACATCTCTTCATTGAATGAATTTATAACTTAAGAAAATGTTAAGTTAAATTATATTTAAAGAATAATTGTAAATATTTCAACAAAATGTGAGTATCAATTTTTATAAATTATTTCATTTGTATGTAAACTAAAATTGTCTGTTTCCATAGAGTTAACTACTAACAATAAAAATAAAATGGCTACATCAGTTTTAATACCACACCACTGCCATTCATTACTATCGTTCTATTGTTGATGCTGAAAAAAAAACCTGTTCATTGAATGGATTTATAAGTTTTAAGAAAATATTAAATTAAATTATATTTGAAGAATAATTGTGAATATTTCAACAAAATGTGAGTATCAATTTTTATAAATTATTGCATCTGTAAGTAAACTAAAATTGTCTTTTTCCAAATTATTAACTACTAACACTTCATATCTGTACTTTATTACACTAACACATAACTTTTGGACAAATAGTATATTCAATTATTATATTGAAAGAAAAAAAAGTTTTCCATAGGCGACATTGATTTCCTATTGGACCAATTGATTTGTGTGATAATTTAATAAACATTTGATTCAATTTTTTTATTATTAATTTGTTTGATTTTAATTTTTGTTAATATTCTGACAATAAATTATTATAGTGATAACCAATAATCGGTTCTTTCTTCTATTACATATGATGCCATAGCTAATTGATGTAAATTTTGTATCCGGTATCTATATTATTGGCAATGACGATATTGTTAACAGTATTGGATTATTTTGCGAACATAATTATACTATTATCATATTATCCTTTAGCGTATTTTAAATAACAAAAATTAATTGTTCTAACCCAGTTTCAGCAAAATTTACCCTAAATTTTGTTTGAACTAAGCTAATTATAATAATAATATGTAGAAAAAAGTCTATTTTAGGAATAGAATTATAAATCTAGGGTATTGTACGATTACCAACAGATCAAAGAAAACTAAGTAAATTAATTTAATTTTAATTTTTTTTAGTTTGTTGTATAATAATAACAACATCAACTGCAATAATTAATTAATATTTTCTCTCATTAAACTTTCTGATTTAGAAAAAAATATATTCAAATGAAGGGATTTGAGAAAATCTATGTACTTATTTTGAACATACAATATCGTATTTCGTACTCTATCAATCTGTAACTAAAATGCAATAATTTTGTCTCATACCTTAAATGCATCCAGTTTGACCAGAAAATAGTAACAACAAAGACTTAAAATGACTAATCCGGTTTACCACCTGACGTACAAATTTCGTTTGTTGTAACCATTACCTATTTTCGAAGTGCTTAGTTTATCATCTACCTGACAGAGCGATGCTTTGCTTTTGTCTTTAAGTCCAACAGATTACTTTGACTTTAAGCTCCCACACCGATAAACTGTAATATTTAAAACATTGGTGGAGAGGATAGATCATGTGACAAGAAAATTAACATGATTATCATGATTATTTCTTCAGCAGCATTTAATCCTGAACAAATAGCTGTGTACGAAATATAATCAAAATGAAATATGAAATGATCAAATTGTCAGGTTTATTGATAACCTGTTGTGTGCAAGAGGATTATTATTCTATATTAAATGTTTAATTTTTATATTTATTTATAGGTAAGATATCAGATTGTAAGGTGCGAAGAACACTCTAGTGTTGTTGATCGCACTTATATATCAGATTCAAAAATCGGTATATACAGTTAAATATCATCGCCAAATTTTGGAAAATTGAATATTAGTGAATAAATGCAGATTTTTTATTATCATCATTATTACAAGAATATATTATATATCTATTAATTAATGTTAGGATAATATTGAATTTAAATACATTATTTTACACAAAGTTGCTCGCATAACACCCATATAATGTTGAATGTGGTGATACCATCGTTTGTGTAGGCAAGGTAATATGCACTCCAATTAATATAACCTGCTGAATGACGAACAACAAATCGTTGCAAATGTTTTCAGCCTTATGGAAACAAGTTCGAATATAATTATTACAGCATATTGCACGATTACCAACAGTTCCAATAATAGAAGTATAAAGAAGTATAAAATTATTAAATTAATCCATTTGTATGATAAAATAATATTAAAAATTTTATTTTTATCTGCAGGCAAGAACATTTGCAGTTACATGATACGGATGGAGTGACACATTCACAATGGGATTTAACATGAGAGCGTATTCACACATTTAGGATTTATTTAAAGAAGAAGGTAATAGTTTTTATGTTATTATGTAGTTTTTTATTTTCATACTACGGTTATAATTAATTTGATTTTGCATTTAAAATATGATGTTGTGGATGCAGTTTATATCCCAAATAATAACAGATGGCTAAAGTTTGCGTGTTCTTCGCAACGTACAATTTTCCAATTTATTTTAACATTGTATTATATGAATACAATATATAATCGAATGTAATCATGGTGTTTTCTGAGTAATACGAATTTCCTGTGTTACATAAAATACATACCCCCAACCTTACAATACTTATATCACCATTGTTAATTGTTTCCATTATATGTTCATTAAAATGTATAAAATAATGAAAATACTGATTTTGCAACATCATCATTATTATGGGTTAAATCACAGAGGCAACTTTTATTTATAATAATTATATGTTATAACAGTATTAATTGCATTTATTTAAACTAAATTTTTACAGATTTTTAGTTCCAATTATAAATTGTAACACACCACAGATACAATTGGTAATGGATACACAACCACTACTATCAAAATTACATATCAATCATCAAAACAACTATTTTAATCGCAAAAGAAATAATCTACAATAACAGACATTGCCGCATCAATATCTTTAATAAAACAATATATCAACAGTAAAACAAACCAACACGTGCTGTCAACAACTACTATGATATTGATGGCATTTTATATTTTTCCACCGAATGTGTCAATGAATTTGCAACCACAATCAAATGAATATTCATATATTGAATTACCAGCACCACAGCATCATCTTCATTTACAATATTTTGGAAAATAATTATATGATGTCAAATAATATGCCGTCATTAGTAGCATCAGTGACATCAACGTCGTAAATTATAAACGCAGCATATCTAGCAGCTAATAATCAATGTATACATTTTACCATTAGCGCCAATAAATTTAAAATACAACGTAGAGTTCTGCACAATAGAAAAACAACAAACCAACACGTGCTGTCAACAACTACTATGATATTGATGACATTTTATATTAATCCACCGAATGTGTCTATGAATTTACAACCACAATCAAATGAATATTCAAATATTAAATTACCAGCACTACAGCATCATCTTCCTTTACAATATTTTGGAAAATAATTATATGATGTCAAATAATATGCCGTCATTAGTAGCATCAGTGACATCAACGTCGTAAATTATAAACGCAGCATATCTAGCAGCGAATAATCAATCTATAAATTTTACCATTAGCTCCAATAAATTTAAAATACAACGTATAGTTCTGCACAATAGCAAAACAACAAACCAACACGTGCTGTCAACAACTACTATGATATTGATGACATTTTATATTAATCCACCGAATGTGCCAATGAATTTACAACCACAATCAAATGAATATTCAAATATTGAATTACCAGCATTACAGCATCATCTTCATTTACAATATTTTGGAAAATAATTATATGATGTCAAATAATATGCCGTCATTAGTAGCATCAGTGACATCAACATCGTAAATTATAAACGCAGCATATCTAGCAGCTAATAATCAATCTATAAATTTTACCATTAGCGCCAATAAATTTAAAATACAACGTAGAGGTCTGCACAATAGCAAAACAACAAACCAACACGTGCTGTCAACAACTACTATGATATTGATGACATTTTATATTAATCCACCGAATGTGCCAATGAATTTACAACCACAATCAAATGAATATTCAAATATTGAATTACCAGCACTACAGCATCATCTTCCTTTACAATATTTTGGAAAATAATTATATGATGTCAAATAATATGCCGTCATTAGTAGCATCAGTGACATCAACGTCGTAAATTATAAACGCAGCATATCTAGCAGCTAATAATCAATCTATAAATTTTACCATTAGCTCCAATAAATTTAAAATACAACGTATACTTCTGCACAATAGCAAAACAACAAACCAACACGTGCTGTCAACAACTACTATGATATTGACGACATTTTATATTAATCCACCGAATATGTCTATGAATTTACAACCACAATCAAATGAATATTCAAATATTGAATTACCAGCACTACAGCATCATCTTCATTTACAATATTTTGGAAAATAATTATATGATGTCAAATAATATGCCGTCAGTAGTAGCATCAGTGCCATCAACATCATGAAATATAAATGCAGCAATTTACAAATTAGTTTGCCGTTATATAAATTTATTGAATTATAATATTAATCCGGAGGTTTAAAGAGTACGCAAAATGTAAATATTAAACCCAATTAGTATTTCTATTGCTGCTTGAAAGTGAAATGCAACGCATCACGTAATGTAAAAGCAAATAAATAGAAATCACTTAATGAAAAACCATCAAAACAACATTAATGACGAGCTATAAATTTATAATTAGAAACATTTTTATAATTAATGTATAACACACTTAAACTATAAAACTACAAACTACAAAAAATGCAAATTTGTGCCATATGATATTGTGACTTTGTTAATTTGAAGAATTGTGCTCAACCTCACCATATTTTCATATAAACGACCAAACAACCGACGGCAGTTAAGTTGATTTATTTTCAGTATGAAAAGTATATTAATCAGTTAATTGTGTCAGAGGGCAGCCAAATAGCTACAGCAAATTATGTGTTTCGTATAAACATAAAATTTAGCAAAAAAAAAAATTGAGTATTTAAACTATTTTTGGTGTTTATATATAAAATAATTATATAAAAGGTGACTAGACAATGCACAGAATAAGATAACCTTACAGAAGCAAAACACGTATATACTATTTACTTATATGTAATGAAATATTTATTTTAGGCTGATTCTCATGAATGACAACGTTCTAAATACACACATAATAACTATGCAGTTTTGTAAATGTAAATATTTAAAATATTTCTCGCCTTACGTGTATTTAAAACTTTGTTATTCATCAGCCTAAAATAAATATTTTGACATGTAAGTAAATAAATATATGAAGTGTTGCTCCAGTAAGGTTATTATATTCTGTGATAATATAAATCGAATGGTATATATTTGCAAAGAACCTTAATTTAATACGTATTTCATTTTCAGATATCGATATTAGATGCGCAACTTTAATATGCAACACGTCTACATATATCCGTAAAAATACTATGATAGATACCTAGTGCCAAGCTCAACGCAGTTGATAGATTACTCAGACCAATAAACAAAAGTGAGTAATGTAATTAATTTTTCTTTTGATGAATATTTTGGTGTAAGAAATAAGTGGTTGAGTTTTTTTTTTATGAAACCTATTTTGTTTACACTATGAAATAACTTTATTCACTTTGTTCGATGACCTTTTGCCATCTTTTTGACAATTCCTTTCTTCCTCAAAGAACCACGCTGACTCTTATCAGCATAAAAAACAACTGAACTGATGTCAAAACGCAATGAATGGTCAGCATCAATATTGAATTTCTTATCGTTCAATTTCAGAACTACCAGACATTACCAATGCAATTTTAATTTTATTTTTTTTTTGTTGTATTTTCTACAATTACGAACGTACAATATCGCATTTCGTGCTCCATCGATCTGTAACTGAAGTGCAAACATTTTTTCGTATACCTCATGTGGGTCCAATTTGCCTAGAAATGAATCAAAACCGAGAAAATAGTAACAACAAATACTTAAAATGACTAATTTCTCAACGACTACATAATTATTTGGTACATCCTGCAATCCATAGAACCTACTTCCGTGAAGAGGGTGAATTCATCACACTGTCGCCCTGTTTGCCACCTGACGCACAAATTTCATTTGTTATCAGCATTACCTATTTTCGAAGTGCTTAGTTTATCATCTACCTGACAGAGCTTTGAGAAAGATTTGACTTTAAGCCCCCACACCGACAAGGTGACTTTAATGTTGTTATAATATTTTATGTAAACTGTAATCTTTAAAAATATGTTTAATTATAATATTTTATATTATTTGTTTTCGTATAGCAAAACGCTTCAAAACAACAAAACATCATCGAAATTTACAAACTTAAACAAAAACAATTTGCTGCTATGAAGAAAATAATGTGTGTAATTTAAGATTTTAATTTATAAGTTATTTATTTATATTTAAGTTATAGGTTAAGTTTAATAATTTTAAGTAAATTGGATGAATTAAGCTAATAATAATAATTAATTTCCATTTAATTATTAATTAGTTTAATTCATTAATTTAAAAGACACAATTTAGATTTTAAGAAACTAAAATATCTGAGATAGATAGGTATTCTACATAACGTTTTTTTAAAGTATAAATTAAAGTATCAATTACGCGCGGGGATTGTGTTATGTAATCACGTTTATATTTTCCATCGCTGACAGCTTTTTGTGTTGTGGCCTGGGGCCGCGTCGTGTGTTCATGTCTCCATTTAGAATTTAATGACTGTAATAATCATCGTTAAGAATATTATAGTTATCATATTATTAAATTTAGACATTGCATGCGATGTTCCCATCATGGGACCCCCATGGTTCTAGTTGGCTTGGCTTGTTGGCTACGCCTGGTTGTGCCTACCAATATTACAGATTTAATGTTAATATATTCCAATCTAATTGAAAGTTTTATACTAATTTCTTCACTTGAATGGAAAACAAGTGAAGAAATTAGAAAATTGTCGACATTATCCACTGTGCCACTTGTGTTGTGCGCAGTCATGGGATCTATTCGTCCCCTTTTTACGTTTTTCCCAAAGTCATGCTGAACGATATTAGATATAGAAATAACGAAGGCAATATTTTAAATGCTTATAAACATGCTCGGAATACGAATACAATTCCAAATAAAAACACATTTATATTTTCAAATTTTTTTAATTGTCTTTTGACACAGTATAAATTGCACTTAAATTAATATGTACAAAATTGCCTTCATTGGCATTCTATTTACATGTTGTATTATTCGGAGTTCTATACTCATTCGTATACGGATCATGTTTAACCCCCATATTAGTAGTGATTTCTCTGAAAGAATTTTGCGCGAAAACGCAAGTTAAGGTCAAATGTAAAATTTATTTACAATTTTAAATGAGAGCGTTTTGTTTGAATATGTAAGAAACATGTAATCTTATTCAGATAAACCACTCTCATTCATTTAATAATTTTTCGGAGTTATCAATACTTAATATGCAGTTGTTGGGTTTTTTAAAAAATCGTCAGCATAGTTTATATTAAAGTAGTTATCACTAACGCATTCTGTGCGTCAAGTGCGCGTTTGATCCATTGATTGTTCGTATAAAAAATAAAGTAAATTAACTGTCTTTTGCTTGTCCATTATTTTAATAGCATCTAAGTAATATTAGTTTTATATTGTTTTTTTCTCAATGCTATATCCTATCGCTATACAAAGAATTCCTATTGGGGTGTTATCGTCTCCGAGAAGTATTGCTAACTAAAATTTTATGCATTCGTATTTGATTAGGTTATTCTGTCACACGTCATAACTTTGTTAATACAAAATTACGGAGTGCAATTAGTGAATTGTTACAAACTCACATACGAGAGTAATTTACTAATTTGACTGTAATATTTATTGGATGTGCACAACAAGGAATGGCACTATTATGAAATGGTGGCTTAGCGTATGTCTTCGCACACGTCTCATATGGTACAGTCCTAGGTTGAAAAATATTATAATGTTTTCTTTAAATCAATAAACACACACGCATCGTAACAATAACTCAAAATCAGTCGAATATTGTTTGATACACGGGTTGATTATTTGGTTGTTTATTCAATTACAAATTTTTTGACTCTTCGAACGCTGGTATTTGCTATGTACAACGAGTGGATGTGCATGGATGTGTTTTTTTTAGAGAACATGTTATTTTATTGTTTCAACTTCAAAATGTTGGTGTAAGGGGAGTAGAAAGTCATCTAATTAAATTTGTATTAACACTTGTTGTGAATAGGGGATGCGTTCCTGAGGCTGATCTTAATAATTTATGATATGAACGAGCCATCGGGTGTGTGTGTAAAATTGAACGAGTAATATCATTTGAACGAATTTCATTCTGGTAGTCTTAATAGTGGGTAGGATTTATTGGAAAAAGACGTACTAATTTTATTTATTTGTAATTGATATAATGGTTATAAATCGGTCGGTTTTTAATTATTTACTTACTTAATATTGATGTAATCTCTCAGGCATGTGCAATGATCTGGTCACTCACATCCTGGAAATTGTTTTGCGTGGAAAATTAATAACTTACATAAATTGGTGCGTTGTGGAAGAATATCTATTATCTCTAACCATTTAGGCTTCTATTGTATATTTTGTGTCTAATTATTTGTAAATATTTTGTAAATTACTATAGTCTATAAATTTTAAATTATAATTTAGATTAAAAATTGTATTGGTATTTAAGATTCAAGCAAACCAGACGCTTGTGTTTTATTGTCAACATCTATTAATATTATTTAATATTTGTTTTTAATAAACTATCGAAAAAATTTGAAAATCAATTTTCAAATAAAAATAAAACACAAGCACTCTGAATATTATATATATTTTATAAATAATTTTGTTGGTCTCTCTCTCTGCACGAGGCATAATAGCCAATATTTGTGTAGTTAGACAAACCAATAAAATATTGAGATTATAATATATTCGTGATCGCGTATTTATAATTTATTCGTGAATTTGAATTCAATTAAGTTTTATATTTTAATTTGTATATGAGTTTTTTTTCAAATGACATTGTCAAAATGTTATTTTTTTCTCATATTTTTTGATTTTGTAAATTCAAACTTCGGGAATCACTTTGGCATATTCTTTTAATATGTTATGTACAGGGATTGGCTCCTACCAACAAAGTGATTACGCGGTCGGGCTCACATGCAAAGGAATATCCGAGGTTTCCGATAAAACCGTTCTAAGCTGTAGTAACGAGTTTCTACAAAAAAAAAATTTTTTTTTTATTTTATCGCCTGTGCATATTAATTTTAAAATGGGGAATTCCCAGGAGCATAATAATAATTGAACTATAATTTTTAATTTTTATAAATATAACTGTTCATGCTCACATTCAAAGGAATCTGAGCATTTCGATAACACCGTTCTCAGCCGTGAATGATCACATTTTTATTTTGTTAGATTCAAGCCCGTGTATGGTTTTTAATACCCTTCGAACACCTTCGCGGAATTTTATAAATAGTAATTTTCAGGCTAAAATTATTGAATTTCAACAGTAGTGTAATCATTGGGAGCTACATTATCTAACTATTTTTTTCCATCGTGAATAGGTTTTCCATGTTATGGCCGGGGTCGTGGCACTTATCAATTAGCGTTAATTGAGGCCTGGCACGCGCACGACCCTTGTTCTGGTTGCCAAACGATTATTCATGTGATTGTAGACATTCATATTCATAGGAAGACAAATTTGCCCTATATAAATAGGTAAAAAACACAAATTTTAACCTTTGTGAATATTGGTCTACTCTCGCATGTGCAGTAATTTTGTACTCATAACCGGCGAATTATATTACATGGAAAATTATATGTTACGTTGAAGTCCCATGTGAGGACCACGTCTGAATGAAGTTCGTACGGAATGTCTATTTTAATATAGTATATTAATATCAGTTTTTTGGTCGCCATAACCATGAATACAGTCGATTCTAATAGTCTACTTTTGGTTTTGTGGAGAATATCTATAATCTGTAAAATTTGGAATTCAAAAATTACTTTAGTTCGATTTTTAATGTATAAAATTTCCACAAAATCTCAATTTAATTTCATATTTATCAATTCTGTGAAAATTCCAAGAATAAATTATTCTTCAAAAATTAAGGAGGGGTAATGGGGAAATTAGTACTGACTTCAATGATAATTTTATTACTTATGGTGACATCTGCCGGCTAATAGATTATCTCCGAAACGTTTAGCTGGGGAAAGTGGTGAATATATACATGGTTTATATATGAGATTAAAGGGGCTTTCACAATGTAAAAGAATATAACTTTTTCATAAAAAATATGATATTGTAAGCGATTGCATTTTTTCCATACGTCAAATTTTGATGTTTCAATTAATTTTTGTTTTTGTAATTCTTTTCTTCATTGACTTTTATTTTCTAGCTCGTTGGAAAAAGAAAAGGCTGTAAGTAATTTTAATAAAAATACATATAATTAAATATATAATAATAATAATAATTATAAAATAGAAATACAAATAATTAATTAATATATATTTAATTGTTAATAAATTATAATTTTTAGGGCAGAATCACAAGATATTCATCAGAAAGTTTTTTTTTATCAGCACATGAAATATGTTTTTCTTATCACAGGTGGTAATCTATTGTTATAAAATAAATGATTTAATTGTTTATATAATATACTAATTATAATGTATAATAAACAATAAAGATACAGATTTTGGAACATCATCACGAACACCAGCATCAATATTTAAAAAAAAAAACTAATTTATACCTAACCTGTAATTTGAACATTTAATATTTTTGGAATATAAATGATATATAGAAATCTGATCGTAGGTAAATTCCTACTTATTCCATATTATATTTAATATTTAATAAATTAATTAAGTATTATTTATTTCAGATTACATTGATTACGAACAATTATGAATATCATTTTGATACAAAAACCTAATGAGAACTCTTGCGGAGAAACAGTGATGAAAATATATGAGGCCTTGTATATGGAATTAATGAAAAATTCCGTTTGTGTAGTAGAAAATAAGATGACATTGTAATAGAATACGATTTTTACTACTTCAATTTTTAAAATTTCAAAAAAAATTTGTTTTTGTTATTCTTTTCTTCATTGACTTTTGTTTGCTAGCTCGTTGGAAATATAAAATGCTGTAAGTAATTTTAATAAAAAAACATATAATTAAACAAATAATAATAAGAATAATTAGAAAAATAATATTAATAATAAAATAGAAATACAAGTAATATTAATATATATTTAATTGTTATTAAATTATAATTTTTAGGGCACAATCACAAGATATTCATCAGAAAGTGTTGGTGCCGGCCGTATTTTAACATCAAAACATACATTTAATAACGAGCTATGAATTAATGATTAGGAACATTTTTGTTAGTAATTAACTATAACAGGTAATTAAATAATATATAGAGCACGAATTGTATTTATTTACAAAAACCTTAATACATATTTCATTTTCAGATTTTGAATAGCTCCTGTAATAAGTAACATTTTTACAGATATTCGCAGAAATAGTACAATATTAAGAAGTAATGATAAACTCAACATAGTTGATTGATTACTCACACCACCAGTGGCAGGATACAGAGGTGAGTTATTTAATTATTTATTTTTTTTGTTACAACTTATTTTTAAATCGCTTTTACTGCAAAAAATTAAAATCTTTCTAGTCTTTTTCCATCTTTGTGACAACCAGCTATCATTTCTTACTGAAAGAACTTCTTCGCATCTTTTATCGGTAAAAAAATAACTGAACTGCAACTGTATTGCCACATTTTACAGCTGCTGAACTGCAACTGTATTGCCACATTTTACAGCTGCTGCTATACCAATGGGTCCACTACCATAACAAGAACCACCAGCATCAATAATTATCACAACAGCAACCAATAGAATTCTGAAATCGTAATTAATCTACAATATCAACATTACACACAATGACAACAATTAAATCAACAAGATAAACAGCAATCAGTATTTATCATATGCAATATAACAACAGAGTATTATCACCACAACAACAAACTATTATGAAATTGATGGCATTTGGATGTTAGTTCACCAGTTGTGTCGCCAATAGAATGGTAATTACATTTTTTTCTCTCAGTTTACAAGTACTAAATTTGTGCTTTTTATTTATAATAATTATCCTTAATATTATAAAGTAAATTCTATTTATAGTCAAATGCAGTTCAACCAGATTCAATTGTAATTGCATTGCCATATTTTAAAGCTACTACAATACCAATGGGTACACCACTATAAAAAAAACCACCAACACCAATCATTTTCACAACAGCAACCAATTGAATTATGAAATTGTAATTAATCTACAATATCAACATTACCCACAATGACAACAATTTAATCAACACGAAAAACAACAATCATTATTTATTATATGCAATATAACAATAGAGTATTATCACCACAACAAAAAACTATTATGAAATTGATGTCATTTGAATATTAGTCCATCGGCTGTGTCGTCAATAAAGTGATAATTACATGATCATTGATTTTACATTCACCTACCACAGTCAATTGAATAATTTAAATATTATTGCATTATATACACAACTATCAATTCAATTACAATAAATTGAAAATATTTCTATAATTTCATCGACAAGAACTCAAACACGTGAACGTGTACCAATAATTCCCAATTAGTTGGTTAATAGTCAATAACCAACTTCAACAAATGTACCATAATAAATATTGTGCAGAATAATGTTGCAATATTTGTTCCACCACAACGATGTAATTACAATAGAAGACACGTATTTTGAAGAATGAGGTAAATTTTAGAATTTTATTTTTGTTTAATCCGCATAGTATATATATTTAATATTAAATTAAGTATTATTATTTCAATTTCAGATAGATCATATAAAATATTATGATATATAACCAATTGACAATTAATTCAAGATATGCGAAACGTTTTAATAAACTTAAGAAAAATTGATTACACAAAACTTTTAATGCCAACACCATCAACTTGGATTTACATCATCAATTGGAGTACATGTGGTGGCATCCATACCATAATGCACACAGTCAATTGACTTTTCTGTATTTTTATGAAAAACAAACATCATATTTTTATAAATCGATTGAAGAAGAAAGAAATTATATAAATAACAATAAAATAATATAAATATATGCTAATATCAGTAATTACGTGGTCTTTATTTTAATTTAAAATAACAAATTTAACATATTTATCACACACATGTTAAACTTATTAAAATTATTAATATTATTAAATGTATAATTAATTAAATTTAAAAAAAATGTATACATGTCCAATTATTTGGTTAATTTAATCAATCCCCTACCTTTACCTTCCATTGGAATCTGAAAAGAAAAAGTTAGGTTATGTAATTACCTATCGTTTGATACCTATCCCACCCGCCTACCACTTCAAACGGCTGAGTTATAGCTTTTTTAAGAAATCCATAAAAATTTCCACTTAAATACCAGGCAATTTTAAGACGAAGTAACAGTCGCGCAGAATTAACAGGAGGCAAATTTTTTTTTAAATTTTTTTCTTTTTCACTTTTGACCCACTTAGAGGCGGAATTTTCGAAAAATCTCAACGGATTCTTGTTCGCACGACCAGCCCCGATCGTTTGAGCCTATTTTCAGCCATAAATTTTCACGGAATTTTCCGAAATTTTCTTTTTTTGTTTTTCATTTTTGACCCACTTAGGGGCGGAATTTTCGGAAAATCTCAACGGATTCTTGTTCGCACGATCACCACCGATCGTTTTCAGCCATAATTTTTCACGGAATTTTCCGGAATTTCATTTTTTGTTTTTCATTTTTGACCCACTTAGAGGCGGAATTTTCGAAAAATCTCAACGGATTCTTGTTCGCACGACCAGCCCCGATCGTTTGAGCCTATTTTCAGCCATAAATTTTCACGTAATTTTCCGGAATTTTCTTTTTTTGTTTTTCATTTTTAACCCACTTAGAGGCGGAATTTTCGAAAAATCTCAACGGATTCTTGTTCGCACGACCAGCCCCGATCGTTTGAGCCTATTTTTAGCAATAAATTTTCACGTAATTTTCCGGAATTTTCTTTTTTTGTTTTTCATTTTTGACCCACTTAGAGGCGGAATTTTCGAAAAATCTCAACGGATTCTTGTTCGCACGACCAGCCCCGATCGTTTGAGCCTATTTTTAGGCATTTTTTGGAAAATTTTTTGGAAAATTTTTGGAAAAAAATCCATGTTTTTATGTTACCAAAAGTTAGGTTATGTAATTACCTATCGTTTGATACCTATCCCTCCCTCCTACCACTTCAAACGGATGAGTTATAGCGTTTTTTGGAAATTTTTTTTGGAAAATTTTTGGAAAATTTTTCCATGTTTTTATGTTACCAAAAGTTAGGTTATGTAATTACCTTTCGTTTGATACCTATCTTTCCCTCCTACCACTTCAAACGGCTGAGTTATAGCGTTTTTAAGAAATCCATAAAAATTTCCACTAAAATACCAGGCAATTTTAAGACGAAGTAACAGTCGCGCAGAATTAACAGGAGGCAAATTTTTTTTTAAATTTTTTTCTTTTTCACTTTTGACCCACTTAGAGGCGGAATTTTCGAAAAATCTCAACGGATTCTTGTTCGCACGACCAGCCCCGATCGTTTGAGCCTATTTTTAGCAATAAATTTTCACGGAATTTTCCGGAATTTTCTTTTTTTGTTTTTCATTTTTGACCCACTTAGAGGCGGAATTTTCGAAAAATCTCAACGGATTCTTGTTCGCACGACCAGCCCCGATCGTTTGAGCCTATATTTTGCTATTTTTTGGAATTTTTTTTGGAAAATTTTTGGAAAAAAGTCCATGTTTTTATGTTACCAAAAGTTAGGTTATGTAATTACCTATCGTTTGATACCTATCCCTCCCTCCTACCACTTCAAACGGCTGAGTTATAGCGTTTTCTGGAAATTTTTTTGGAAAATTTTTGGAAAATTTTTCCATGTTTTTATGTTACCAAAAGTTAGGTTATGTAATTACCTTTTGTTTGATACCTATCTTTCCCTCCTACCACTTCAAACGGCTGAGTTATAGCGTTTTTAAGAAATCCATAAAAATTTCCACTAAAATACCAGGCAATTTTAAGACGAAGTAACAGTCGCGCAGAATTAACAGGAGGCAAATTTTTTTTTAAATTTTTTTCTTTTTCACTTTTGACCCACTTAGAGGCGGAATTTTCGAAAAATCTCAACAGATTCTTGTTCGCACGACCAGCCCCGATCGTTTGAACCTATTTTTAGCCATAAATTTTCACGGAATTTTCCGGAATTTTCTTTTTTTGTTTTTCATTTTTAACCCACTTAGAGGCGGAATTTTCGAAAAATCTCAACGGATTCGTGTTCGCACGATGCCCCCCCATCGTTTAAGACTATTTCCAGCCATATTTTTTTTTTTACTTTTTTGACCTTCAAAAGTGTGGGTTATAATCCACTGCCGAAAAAAATTTTTTGCCCGTAGGACCTTCAGATTTTCAGAGATTGTAGAGCTCGGAAAAAAAACAATATTTGTCGACCACTTTTCCGGATTTCCTTAAGGGGGCGGAGTTATGGGGCATCGAAAGTACCAAATGGGTTACTTTTGCACCCCTATAACTCCGGAAATACCCAATATTTCGCCAGGAGCTTCTCACCAGCGGTAGTCCTCCTCAAGGGCTACAAATTATATTATGGGGGTGACTTTCTATCTATAAGGGTTTTCCAACTAGGGGTGCCTAAAGTTTGGAAAATCGTTTGCTGACCAATCTTCCGATGACTGAAAAGTCGGGAAATATTGAATTTTCCAAAAATCTAATGATGCAGAAATGTAAAGGAAAATTCAATCTTTGTTCTAAGATTTTTTTGGAATTTTCCAGTGGAAAATACGGATTTTCCAGGAACAACGAAAAACATCGATTTTTGCATGTTTTCAATTGGGAATTTTCCAACATTCCCAATGGAATTTTCCAATGCCCAATTTATCACATATAGTAGACTATATGCCACGTACTTTAAGCCCCACCACAACTCACTAAGGCTAATGGTTTTCCCACAATGAGCGCCCAAATTTAGGCTTACACGAAAATTTCCAAATCTTATATCGGTCATAAGTCGAGTAATAGATTTTTCACGGAAAAAGTCCAGAAGCTTTGTTGTGCGCCTTAAGATCCTCTATAATATGGCTGGAACAAAAAATTGATACCTAATTTATTTTTATCGTGAACTTCAAAAAGTTCGTTTTGCGAAATTCCGGGAAATTTCTCCAGCACAAAGTAGAAGACTTACAGATGTCTTATAGCCATAAATGGATATAGATGGTAAATGTACTGTGGGAGTGGTACTGAAAATATTTCCTAACTATTACAGTTTTCCCGGATTTTTCCGATTAAAATTAAAATTTTCCGGATTTTCCTGAAATTTTCCAGATGTCTTAGTTAGAATATTTGGAACATTTTTTACCACTAGAGGACCCGAATCTATTTACGGGTTTTCCCGGAATTTTCATATAACGGTTTCATATGCATGGTGAAAAATCCATGTTTTTTTTTTACAAAAAGTTAGCTAATTTAATTGCCTATCATTTGATGCCTATCACAACATCCTATCACTTCAAACAACTGAGCTAGGATTTTTGCCGTTTAAAAAATATACCATCATTTTTCTCTAATTTCCCTTTAAAATTTTGTTTTCAGTATTTTCGGTTTTCCTTAAATTTCCTAATTTCCATTTTTTTATATTAATTTTGTGTGTGTGTGTGTGTGTGTTTTTCTATTTGCAAAAGAAAATTTTTAATGGTAGAGTAATATTTAATAATAATTTGCATATGATTTATATGAAAAATAAATTTAAATATGAAAACAACAAATACAAGTCATTTCTTTTTATTTATTTTTTCTTTTCCATTTAAAATAATGTTATACAAATAAACTCACCCAAGCATACAATACACACATAAACATATAGATAAGTAAAAGAAACATTACAAATGTAAATATTAAAAAAATATTGTATATAAATGTCATATTAAGTTGTTGTCTTTGCTATATCAAAATTTTTGGTTTTATATATATTAAAAACAATTGTTTTTAAGCCGAAAAATATGTAATGCAAAATCAAAATGAAATATATTTTTTAACTTTGAAAATGAATTCCATGTGTTCTATGTTCTGACTTTATCTCGAGAATTCGTTAATGCAATTCCATTTTCAATAATACTTAATTGATTTCGTTAGTATGCTTATAGACACACTGATTTTAGCTGAAATAAATGATTTCTTTCGGATTGATTTTAAAAAGCGAGTATACCCTATATTTTACTTATCAACTTTATGTAGTGATTTAATGGTACAGTGGTCAACGTCCATTTCATCAAATCCAGAGAGTGCGAATACCAGTGAATTACCATTAATTCGTTTATGAAATCAAAAAGCGAATCTTTGATAATATGGTGTTGAACGCCATTCTGAGATTAACAATATATCAGTATATTGGAGTAATCATGTCAATGGTTACTAATTCTTGTATACGGTCTGCAATACTGATTGAAAAAAGAAACTGAAAATACCGCTGCCTGCAGATAGGAATTCTTAAAAATGGTTTGCAATACTGATTGCTAAGTTCTTAAATTGAATATACTCACTTTCAGAATTTCTCTATGTTATATTTGAGAACTTAGCAATCAATGTTTCAGACCATGGTTTTTTAAGAATCAGAAGAGAATAATCAACATTTAATTTAACTAAAACCAACAACTCATGAAATTTGCAATAAAATATAATTAAATTAGAATGTTTACGTAATTTATAATAACAAAGTACGTATGTATTAAGTACTACTACATTTTTATGTTAATACTTATTTATGCATTGATAAATTATTTACTAAACTAATTAATTGTAAAAATCCTGCACGCATAAGAATTAAAATTAAAAAAAATCAATTAAATATATCCTAAATTATTTGCTTCATGTGCTATTGTCATAACAGCATCATATATTTCTTCAGCTGTTGGAATTATTTGTACCGCTGGTAATTCGAAACCGCTCGAATATCTATTGCTGCCCGGCCTTAATTCAAATGTATATGATAACGGTATCGATAAATTACCATAAACCCAATCCATACTAGAACCATTTGCTGGATAAATTGCAGCATATGTATTACCAATACTATATGGAGTACCATAACGTTTTACTAAAGCTTCAATTCAATTTTTACCAATTGCCAATAAGTCATCATGATTTTCTGTATGTACAGCCGTATGTTCATATGAAAATAATAGAATTTGTGAATATGAGTGAAATGCGAAATATAATTTTAATTGTTTTCTTATTGTTGTTAAATATTGAGAATATGAATACATTTCAGGTTCAGAAAATGCTCGTCGACCAGCATATGTTTCAGCACATGGATATTTACTTGAACCAATTTCATTCCAATGACAATCCCAATTACAATTTGGGTCCACGCCATAACAAATAAAATTTGACGATGGTGTACGTGTTTTACGCCATAATCGATCACGTTGAAATGTATACGCATTACCATCTGGATTTATTATCGGAAAGAA
Source organism: Bibio marci (assembly GCA_910594885.2). Classification (NCBI taxonomy): domain Eukaryota; kingdom Metazoa; phylum Arthropoda; class Insecta; order Diptera; family Bibionidae; genus Bibio; species Bibio marci. The sequence goes on along the minus strand of OU343118.1, from coordinate 25,707,340 downwards.
GTACCAATTTATATTTGCCGAATTTGCTCGAAATAACGATGTAATATGATTTTCAGTCGAAGGTGAATTTAATTGTTCGATTAATTCATTTAATAAAAAGGTTACTGTTGCCGGTAATATCCATTCACGCGCATGCATTCCACCTTCAAATAAAACGGCTGCATTATCTGGATTATTATTAAATGATAATTTAATACCACGTATTTCTCTAACTTCATATGATTTTCCAGCTATTATTAATTCTAAATTGATTGGATATTTTTTTACCATTGCATCAATTTTTTCTTGTAAATTTGTATCCAATATTTTATATAAAAAATTATGTGTACGTAATATTGTTTTAAATTCAGCGAATTTATGTAGTGCAACAATAAGAACAACATCATTTTCAACTTTACCAGGACCAACAATAAACTTATAACTATCACTTGTATTTTCGATTAATTGTAATGTATTAATTTGTTCTTGATTAGTAGGAACTATTTTATACACTTTATAATTGTCATATCTTGCTGTAATTTCGATATCATCATCGTTTTCATTATCACGGTGAGCAACATCGTCGTGGTCGAGAATATTTTCAATGCCACCCGCACTACTACCAATACCACTGGTTATACTTTCGTCCGCACCAAGGCAATAAAAATCGAAATACAATGTAACAAATATTAATAAAAATAAATTAGTGGAAATCATTTTTTATATAAAAATATAAGATACAATTCAATCGACTTCTACAATTCAACTGATTCAAAAATGTTCTGATTTTTATTTAGAATATTTTAACTTTTTATGAATAGTATATGTAAACACTTCTTTTTTATTTGTTCAAAAAATTATAAAAAATATATTATAATTAATATAATATACAGAATACAGGGAAATTATTGAAATTTGGTTAGTGTATATTTATATATTTCAATCACATTATTATATAAATATTATGCCATTGTCTACAATTAGAGTCCGAATTCATTTTTTTTTATTCACAATGTTCTTGCCTCACTTTACAATGAATTGAGGAATTATGGGGCGATTCGTAATATTAATACTATGTATTATACAATATATATATGAATATGTATGCAATATTACAATTTCAAACTATTTTCTTCTATTTATCAGTAAATTACAAGTTAAAAGAGATAACCAGTTATTTGATCATTAAACATTTTACAATATAAATTACAATAAACATGAATTGAATTTTGAATTAGTTTATAATAGTACTATATAATAATACATGTATTTTATTACAGGTATGAATGAATGTATAAAAGATATCACATTATTCGGTCATTGAACACCAATTAATTTTTAAACTCTCCGGGAGAACAATAGACAAAATTAAAAATAATAATAAATACCTTTTTTAATATGTCGTATGTTGTAGCACACTTTAAAAAGTTCATAATGTTAACGTTGATTTGAATATGGCATCTACCAACCATCCCTTATATCATATTGAAGCCAAATGGTGATAATTGATTAACATGGAAGGCATCAAAAGCTGAAAATAAAAATGTTTTTACGTTAACAATAGGTGACAATAGTTTTCGTTTTGTTTTTGTTAAATTTATTTATTTTATACATCAACAAAACCTTCAGATGGAATTGTATTGCTTGTAATTATATACATTTAGATCTTTCTTTTGTGTTGCATCTTTGTAAATTCATTTACAAACATGAATGAGCTGCAGTCGAATACTTGACCGGCAGTCTATCATTTTTAATTCTTCCTGCGGTTAAACATATAGAATGTATTGCACCCGATCTAAACTTACATTTAGTAATTGTTATTATATCACAAAATTTTATATTTAACTATATTATTCATATAATATTAATATTTTTTATTTATTATATATTTATTAATAATTATTTAAACAAAAACAAAGTTAAGTCAAACGAGATACTTGGCAAGCAACCATTTTGAATTTTATTTATACTTTGACATACATCACGTGAGCAAATTTTTATGGATATACATTAATTATAGCAATATAGCATTGCGACAGCATTTCTCCTCTTCCCAAATATGATTATAGTAGATTATGATCAAGAAACCATGTGAATGTTTTTAATCATTAATAATTTTAGTTCCTACAAAAACCTATTAATTTTAGTAGGGCATAGTTTTTGGCCATGTTAATTCCCGTGGAACTTATAATGGTATCCATCCAACATTCATTACAATCAAGTTGGTAAAATAAGTGTCCTCACGGCAGTATATAGTAATTTGATCAAAAGATATCTGCTTTCTTAATTTAAATTCAATTATTTTTTTATGAATGATTGGCTAATATAAAAGAATAAAAATAATAAGATAGGTATAATAGACCACAATGCATTTTCAAATGTTAGTCGTAAATATAATTGTATATTTCATGAGTTTGTTCTTACGTTATTGGCATCCATCATATTTCAATTTATTAATGATTAAAAACATTCATATAATTTCTCATTGAAAATATACAAAAATATGAAATTATGTTACAGCTGATAGCAGACAACTGGTATATCAATTGTATACACTAACTATAGCAAGCAATATGTATGGTTTATACAAATTTTTTAATTATGTAAAAATAATATTTACATTACAATTTTATTGTATATATTATATTCAAATAAATAGTATTTCCATAATGGATGCCTAAATCTACATAATAATCTATAATTTAAAGATATTTATTTTAAAGAATACACATACAAAAATTCAAAAATATAATGTTGAAAACAAATCAGTCTAGGTAATTGATTCAATAAATTTTAAAGATAATGTATTGGCAAGTAATATATCCACTCTTTAATAAAGTTCATTTTTCAATATTTTTGTGAAATTATTATAGTACCCAAAAATTACAAAATCGCAAATTATTATTTTCAATAGAGTATTAATTTTCTATATGAATACCGACGACGACTATTACAACAATTTTTATTTTTCAATTAATTATTATACGTGATACCTTTATAATAATATATGTGTGTAAATTATCTGGTAATTGAACTTGCGTCACTTTAAAAATGAGTAAATTACAAATTATATATTAAACAAACAAAAAACATCTTGAATGAATTTTATCGCAAATGTTCATAATCAGTTTTAATGACAAATTCATTATATTTTAGGAGATATCGACCCGTCTTCTAAAAGACTGCATTTGAACGAACAATTTATTACATTCATCGGCTACCTTTATTTATGAATAACATTAATTTTCATTTAATGTATTTAAAAAATTCATTAAAAATTTAAAACGTTCAGATATTTCAATATAATTTCGATTAGTTAACTTTTCTTGTAAAATAATAAATAATTCTTCTTCAGAACTAAATCCCAATTGTATTTGTTCTAATATTAATTTATCTTCATCACGTGTCCATATCATTTTACTACCGATAACGTTATCGTTATCATTAGATTTGTCATTTTCATCAAAATGTTCATCTTTTATAATTACTGTTGACGTTTCTGATTCTTCGTCCTGTTGTTGTGGATTTTGTTTTGATATTAGTTTTAACGATGACGGAGACTTTGCTCGCTTATTAGAACGTAATTCTAATGTTAACGAAGTTCCTTCTAATGGTTCTGGAGACGATAGTGGAGATGAAATAGTTGATACAGTTGTTGTTGTCATAGGTATTATTACTGGTGTAGATTTTGTGCCAGCTAATAATGATTCGTCATTATTACTATCAATCATTAGTTTTAATTTCTTTGCCGTTTGAATTGCAGACGAACATTTAGCTATTTGAACCATTGGTGGTGATAATCTTTTCGAATTGGGTGATTTAATATTTGTTGATTTCTTTGAATTCGGCGATTTTTTAATATTTTTTCCAATAACTGTACTTAAATTATTACAAAATCTGCTAGCTTGTTTTTTTGGCGATGTCGCAGTTGATATCGATACTAAAGTATTATCTTTGTCAATTTCTTGTTTATCACATTGTGTTGATGATGTATTTAAGAAATCTAATATATCAGATGAATTTTGAAATACAGATGAATGTGCCAATGGATTTAAACGTAATGAATGTGCTTTTAACATTTTCCCATCACATAATTCATATAATTCAGTGTGATTTATTTTATTATCCTCTCGTTTAATACTATCACTTAAAATTGTATCTTTAGATGTTATTGAAATTGTCGTTGAATTTTTATCTGTAATATATTGAATTTTATTTTAATTATAAAATATAGTACAATTAATTACTCTTGCACATAAAATATAAATTACCTTCTTCATTAACCATATCTGTGATTAATTCATTTTCAGTAGAATTCATAGCATTCATATCAATATCTGAATTGGATTTTTGATATTCTTTTAGTTTACTATCACCATATTCTTTAATATTATGAACACATGTATAAATATTATCGTTATTCGCAACATGATGATTATCATTATTATCAACGGCTTCTTGTTCTAGCTGCTGTTGTTTTTGTTGTTGTTGTTGTTGTTGTTCCAGCTGTTGTTGTTGTTGATGTAGATGTTGTTCCAGCTGTTGTTGTTGTTCCAGCTGTTGTCGTTGTTGATGTTCCAGCTGTTGTAGTTGTGCCATCTGTTGTAGTTGTTCCATCTGCTGTTTTTGTTCCAACTGTTGTTGTTGTTCCAGCTGTTGTTGCTGTTGTTCCAGCTGTTGTTGTTGTTGTTGTTGTTCCAACTGTTGTTGTTGTTGTTCCAGCTGCTGTTGCTGTTGTTGTTCCAGCTGTTGTTGTTGTTGTTCCAGCTGTTGTTGCTGTTGTTGTTGTTGATGTAAGGGTGTTATACCAACTATAGATGAAGTATTTGGCATATGTTCCATGTGATTTGTGACCAAAAATGATAATTTTGCAGGTAATATAACACGGTTTCCATAACAAATACGGCCGTTCATATATTTTAATTGACATGGATTTTCAATTGGATCTGCAAAAATTTCATTCGGTGGTATATATTCATAAACATCTGTTGTATCTGCTATATTATTAACTTCTTTACGTACATTTGTTAGTGTTTCATATTCAGTTAATGTTATTTCTGATGGACGTTCATCCGGAAAACATTCTAAGAACCAATCTGTTAATAATTGATTACCTCTTAATAATGGTAATATTTTAAGTTTAACTTTATCCATTTTCAAATCATCTTCATCAGATAAATCATTTAAACATGTCATAATTTTACGTATCTTAAATAAAAATAATAATAATAAGTTAGGATTATTAATTTGAAAATAATTTTAAAAATATATATCTAAACGTTTAATCATCGAAAACATATAACTTACTTGCGCTGGTTGTTTATTAAAATATATATTTAATTTATTTATAAAGTTCATCATATTTGTTAACATAAAATGTTCCATAAATTTACCAATTTGTGCTGCATCACCAGGTAATAAAAATGTTAAGAATATTTCAATTAATTCTGGATTATCAGGTAAGAAGAATTTTTCCAATTTCTAATTATTAAATATATAAAAATTAAAATTTTAAAAAATTCAATTAATAATTTATATTAATTTAATGTATTAATAAGTGAGATTCAACTAAAAAAAAATATGCTGCCACAGTAGTCAAACTACTATGAAAACTATACACTTTTTCTTATTTGATTGTTTGTTTGATAGGAAGTATCCAGTCATGATCATTGTTTGGATGGTATGTTGGGTATAGCAAACTTACAAAGCCAGTTGCAACCGAATGCGTCTACAGATTGCGGATAGTGGAACGGCTTGTAATAGGTTAGCTACGAATAATAAATAAGTAACCGCGTTCAGCTGTGTATTAGAATTACTATAGTTACTGTGTGAAAGCAATATCCGATTAAAACTTAGTGATTACACAGTAACGGCGAGTTAGCAGCGCCATTATAACTGCTTTCGGAAGAGGTGAAGCATACCCCTGTAAATGTCCTAAGAATTTATAGAGTGATTAAGTAGGTTGGACGTATGGTTAACTACCAACTTCGGAAAAACAACCAGTTATGAACTCTACAACACGGTGTCGGATCTGATAGGATAAACGGCAACGACTCAAGCAACGAAAAAAGCACAACGATTTAAAGCTTGCATCCAATTGTAATAAAAGAAGAGAGTTCGGAAAGGTTTTGTAGTTTTTAGTAAGGTGAGAAATTCAATAATTGCATTTAATCCGATTGATGAACGAACGCACTTGTACACTACGTGTAAGAACGAAATTTTTAAATTTGACCCTCATCAATGTACATGCGCCCACTAAAGAAAAAGCTGTTGAGGTGAAAGATGTGTTTTATGATAAAGTGATAGAAACATATAGAGCTGCGTCCGGCCACGATATTAAGATCGTTTTAGGCCACTTTAATGCCAAGGTGGGACAGGAAACAATCTATGAATCAACTATAGGTAAACACACCCTTAAAAAAACAACGAATGAAAATGGGCTGCGATTGATTGATTTCGCCATGTCTAAAAACTTGGTAATTAGTGGAACCTACTTCCCACATTAAGAAATTCATAAAACGACGTTGAGGTCCCCACATAGTAGAACAAAAAATCAAATTGATCATATACTAATTGATGGATGACACTCTTCAAATATAATGGATGGTCGTAGTTTGAATATTGACTCAGATCATTATCTAGTTATGGTAGTGCTACGAGCCAGAATTTCAACCATTAATAACATACAACTTGTGATGATGAAATGGACCGTCGAAAGACTTGAACAGACAACGGTAAAACAATTGTGCATGGATGCAATGGAACAACGAATTATTACAGATTTGGAGGTTTACCAGCAGGAAAGCAATATAAATAGTATGTGGAACAAATTAAAATCATGCGTTGAAGGTGCCGCAACAGAGGTTATTGGAAGAGGGATGATAGTTAGTAATGAGTGATTTGATGATGAATGTTGAAATGCTCGGGATGCAAAAATTCACCTAGTTTAAAAAGGCTAACGAGGGCTACAATTGATTCGTAGAAAAAAACGAGAACTGGAACGAAGGTTTTACGCTGAAATGGAGAAATTCAACAGAAACAATGATAAAAGAAGATTGTACCGGAGTGTCAATCGTATTCGAAACGGATATAATCAACAACCGTTTTTGTGCAAAAACAGAGATGTATAGGTTATGGCGCAGAGAAAGGGTGCCTCGATGGGCCGAGTATTTTTAAGATCTATTAAATGTGAACACGCCTGTGAAAGATGTGTCCAGCCATTTATAGTTGAACCATCAATACACGAAGTAAAGAATGTTATTCAAGAACTCAAGAATAATAAATCACCTGTATGTGATAACTTACCAGGTGAACTCTTTAAACATGGTGGATATGCATTATGGTATCAACTGCACGTGCTAATTGTAAAGATTTGGAATAATAAAAAGGTGCCAGATAAGTGGAACGAGGGTATTATCTGTCCATTGTACAAAAAGGGTGACAAATAGGATTGTAACAACTACATAGGAATAACTTTTAAAAATTGCCTATAAGGTATTTGCTAATATACCATACCATGGACATATTCCATATGTCAATGAAATTATCGGAGAATACCAGTATGGTTTCTGCGCAGATCGATCTATATCTCATCAAATATTTAGTATACGGCAGTTCTCGGAAAAGTGTAGGGACTTCAATACACACCATTTGTTTGTTGATTTCACGGCGACATATATGATAGCATCAATATAGACTAAAGTAATGGAAAATTATAGACTTGAAAATTATAGCCATGACGTTGGAAAATGTGAAGTGACAAGTACGATTACGAGGTAAATTATCTGATCACTTTGAGACGGTTGATGGACTACGACAAGGCGAACCATTATCAACACTATTCTTTAATATTACGCTGGAAAAGGCAGTTAGAGCCTAAACTAAAATATTGTAAGTTGTACGGTCATCCAAATATTGACAAAACAATCAAAATCAATAGATTAAGATGGCTTGGACACGTATTACGCACGGAGGGTGAACGTGTGCCGAAAAAACTGTTGAATGGTAATCTAGAAGGTAGAAGAAGAGCCGGCAGACCTAAGGCTAGATGGCTAGATAAGGTAGGAGATATATTTGGGAACATTGTTTCAAATAATGCAAAACAAAAAATTAAGTGAAAAATTACAAGAAAATCGAATAAAAATATAAGTATAGTACTAAGTCAATTAAGGTAATTGGTATTAATTTACAAATCGCATTATAGAACGTTTACCACTTCTACAACTCCAAAAAATGGGAAAACTTATTTTGTAAATCAGTTTTCAGTTCGTCAAACTTATAAAGCAAGTCGTAAATTTTATGGTGTAAATAATAGGCTTTTTTCATAAATCAATATTTATCTCCAACGAGAAAACTTAAGATCGCTTACAATTGTAGTAAACTCTTATTAAAGTGTATAATTGAAGAAATATATTAAAGAATTAGAATTATGCTAAAACTTACATAATACAAATCTGGTACACTTTCTTTAGTTGGATCAAATTCTTGTAAAATATTTCTAAATTCCATAAAACGATCTGCATTGTTTTCATTTAAAAAAGTTTCTTCAACTTTATCCATAAAGTTTTGTGCAAAAACTGTAATAAAGAATTAAAGAAAAAATTATCTTTTTGTCTTTTCTTAAATATTATATTTATACACTTACTAAAATCCTTTTCACAAGATTCTTCTTTATTTTCTGGTAACATCATTAATCTTGTATTATCTATTGCTTTGTTATAGCTACGTTGTGTTTTTCTTGATAAACTATTATCATGATCTGTATTGATGGTGGAAGCACTACTATTTGCTACATTGACCGCTTTATTATCTTCATCTGATTTTAAACGTTTTAGACTCATTTCTATATTATTTGATAACAAGTTCACAAAATTTATAAACGTTTGAAAACTGATAAATGTCTGTAGTAATAGTTTATTTCGCTGAAATTTTTCACAAAAATTTCGACAATTGAAATGATATTTTTTTAATAAATTGAATATTTTTGTTTTTAAATAATTTAATTGTTGTCGTCGTATATGGCGACGATATTTTTTATATTCTTGTAATTTTTTTAATTTATTAATATGTTTTTTTGGTATTAATTTATAAATACGTTTTCTTTTACGTGATTGATTACCACAAATTATTGATGATTTACTGGGATAATCTATTTTATATTTGGCATTAAATGTGGCTAAATTATCGGTTGCATTACTTGTATTTCGCGTAAAATAATCGGTTAAAAGTGTTTGGCCCTTTTCTACAACATAATTATTGTTAGGAAATGATTTTTTTTTATAACATTGACAACTTTGTTTACTTTTATCACTCCATGCAGTACTTAATTTATCTTCGTCTTCAATAATTGTTGGAAAATTTATATTTTCATTAGTTTTTAAACTATTATATGAACATATTGATAATGGACTACATGATTTTATTATTAATTCATTATTATCGTAATTTGACGATACTTCAATATTTTCATTTGAAATATTATCATTATCGATATTATTTTCAATTAATTGATTTTGTGTTGTTAAATTTGTCAATTCAATTGCTTTTATTTGTGATGTTGCAGACGTTACAGTTGCTGTATCTTGTAGTAATGTTGCTATAGCTGTCGTTGTAGTTGTTAATGGTAAAACTGATGATGTTTTTTTTAATAAATTTGTTGTATCATTAATAACATTAATTTTTAAACTACCAGCATTATCATATGTACATTCAACTTGTACTTTCGGATCCGTAGATTTTGTTAAGTTATCAGTTGGTGCTGATGAATTTTGTGTCAGTGATGTTGCTGTTAATTCCGTTGATAGATTTCTACGATGTAATTTCGTTCCTTTTCTGTTGTTTTCAATATTGTTTTTATCTAATCGTCTTAACTAAATAAAAGAATATTGTTTTTTAATTATTCGCACAAACATTTATATTATTAAAATATTTATCACCAATTATTATAACTTTAATTCTTTGGAAGATAGATAAATAAAAACGATAATTTTTATATATATTTTCTCATTTCTCCTAATTCTAATGTCAATTTTCAAAATACTCAAATTGCAGATACACTGAACGCACTGAACAACCACATACACCCATGCATGTATAACTCAAATAGCATCCCATAAGACAAAATTTGCGTAACGCCCTTTAGCCATAAAATTAACGTAAATATGAGCAATTTATGGTTAAAATTTTTATTTATATTTTTTAACTATGATTTAATAAAAAATAATTTTCATGTTACATAAGTTACACAACAAAAATACTATAATAAATAATAAATAAAAATACATACTATGGACGGATATTTTTCATATACCTCTATGCTCTATGAATTCTAATATATTTGGGCTTTGATTTTGGTGATGTGTTTGGAATATCTATAGCATAGGTTAACTATATCAATGACGTTAAAACCGATTAATTATAATCAATTTAATGAATGTATAAATTTTGGAATATGAAATTCTAATTCTAATTAGGTCTATTCTATTTACTATTAAAAAAACTTAAAATTAAAAAGTTCAGATGAGAATGCATAAGTGAATTCAGAACTATCGTATTGGATATGACTATTAATAATGAAGTTGTTATTATAGAATTATTTATATTAAATTTGGTTGTTAAATGTTACACAAATATATTAAAAAAATTTAATTACCTTAGCTACTTCTTTAGCCCAAATATACGGCAATAATCCTAATGGTTGATCTTTTGGTGGTTTCATAACGCTTGATTCTAATATATGTTTGAATGGTGGTGCTTTATTATGTAAAAAATAATACTGTAAATTAGAAATATTAAATTTTATTATTATTAAGTTATACAAAATTCCAAAATGTATAAATATATAAACATGTTATAAATAAATCATGATCTTTCCGTATTAATTTAGTTATAGTATTCGGAACTTATTTGGTACCTTCACATAATTTTGTAATTATATTTTCTTTGCCAAATAAATAATGTAATATTGTTTTCAATTAGAAAAATGATTTTATAACTAAATTAATACGGATTTATGTTCTCTTGAAAAATTAAAGAAAGTCAATTTGTATACGCAAACATTTCAAAAGATTATATTCAATAGAAAAATAACAAAACTTACCTGAATTGGATTTATTATGTTTGATTTTTTTTTTCGAACTTTAATATAACGTTGAATTGATGCGAATGATCGGCGTTTTACTACATTTCTAGCTATTTCAGCACATACGGAACGAAATGTTGGTGTTTTACGTTTTGAATATTTGAAACTGTCTAATCGTTTTTGTAATTTATTAAAATATGTTTCATAACAATGTGCGAATAAACTATTTATTTATGGAATTTAAAAGTTGATTAATAATTTGTTTATTAAATTATACTACTAAATTAAACAACGTGTAAATCTGGTATGGTTATGTTTTCATAAACATACAGGTTTTATAATAATAATAAAATCTATTAACTATTATTGAACAATGTTCCAATTCAGTAGTGGTATCGCACCAAAAATTATATTAATTTATAAATGAAACGATTATCTTAATAAGAAAAAAAAATTACTTACTAATCTTCAGAAGGCGTAAAATCTGAAAATTGTTGTTTATCAACACGAAATGGTATTTTTGGTAATAATTTTGGATACATAAATACATCACTTTCTATTATTTTAGTCATTAACCTCGGTGGAAAATGCATAATATATGGTTTTAAATTGCTTGGCCGTGTATTAGATATTTCTACTTCATATGAAAGAAATCTAAAAATATGGATAATGGATGTAATGTTTTAACTTTTATCTAATATTTCTATCTAAATAAACTTACTCAAAATATTCGGCATTTTCTTTTGATTCAATTGATAATTCTTCAGTCCAATTATTCATCAAATTTATAGCATTACGTAGATTTGTAATTTCTAATGGTGAATTTGATTTATCGGAATCATCATTCTTATTCTCAATTCTATCAATTATATTAAGAAGATCAATCTATAAATATTAGAGTTATTTTTAAGATATTATTACATAATAGTCAACCATTATTTGTTTTGATTTTTCTAAATTTACCATATAATTTTTTGGAACATCAGCCTTTTTCCATAATGCTGGGTGACCATATGTTTGTAAAAATGTTTGTGTTGATAATTGAACGTGCATACGTAATTGTTGATTTAGTATTGTCAATTGTTGAGATGTAAAACCATTCACATCTTTTTCAACCATTTTCTATCAAATAAAATTAAAAAAAGGAAATTTTAAATATAACCGTATAATTGGAATTAATTTTAGACAAAATACTTTCTTTTTTTCACTTCATTTCAATACAATGAGAATAAAATGGAAAAGAATTTTTCTATAAGACAAATACTTAATAATAATTTAAAAAAGTATTTTTTAATACCGTTTCTTTTCCATTCATGGATGACGATACAATTGATGATGATGATGTCGGTGAAATTGTATTAAGATGATCAAAAATTTTTGGATCATAATTTCTTTGAGAATATCGAAATGTTCCCTGACGTGGCATTTGTTCGCTACACGGTTCATGTGTTCTTTTTCGTTTTAATTGTTGTTGTTGTTGTTGTTGTTGTTGTTGTTGTTGTTGTTGTTGTTGTTGTTGTTGTTGTTGTTGTTCTTGCAGCTGCTGTTGTTGGAAAGCTTGAAATTGTTGTGGAAATGGAATTTGCAATATTATTTGTTGCTGTGATGGTAATATTAAATTTGTATCATTTGATTGTGTAATTGAATTATTAAATGAATTAATATTTAAAATTGGTATAAACATTGAATTATCTGATAGAATACTATTTTGATTTGATAATGCAATTATTTTGGATGAATATGGTTGTTGTTCATGTTGAATTAATGGCATGTGAGGAGAAAATCCTAGCAAATTACTAGAAGGTAATAATGTATTTTCTGTAGCTATCGTTGACATTATTGGTGTATGATTTACAGATGGTTCTATTAATTGATTTGATTTGTTTTGGGTTGTTGGTGTTGACATGACATTAGGTTGAAATATTGGTTGTTGTTCAGATATCGGCAAAGTATTGTTTATAGACTTTTCAATTTGTTTCATTGGTGTTGATAATATCGGTGATGTCAATTGTGAATTTTGTTGCGTTGATGCATTATTATTTTGTACATCAAGCTAAATAGAATATTTTATTACTTCGAATAATAATAAATATTTGAATATTTACTTACCTGATCAAAATCAACATCAATTAAATCATTATAAAGTTCAGAAACTAAATCACTTAATTCTTTTCGCGATACTTTTACTTCACGTAATTCTTCTTTGTCTACTAAATTAATATAAAAACGAAAAAAATATTTTCATTACTTCAATCGAGGTTTAAAAAACTTTATCTAATATTAGTAATATTTTAGAAAACAAAGTAATGATTTGTTCTGATGTACGTAAAATAGAACAAATGCAAATTATAATATAATCATATAACATACTAGGAATTTGATCAACTGCAACATATTCAGGGTCTGTTTCATCATCTTCTTCAATTGAATGATCTGTAATTGTAATTGCAAATATAAATAAAAACAAATTCAAGCATTAAATAATTTAAATAATAATCATATTAAACATACTTAAGGGACGTGTGAATTCATTTAAAAATTCCCTCCAAACAATATCTATATCAGTATCAAAATCATACATATCAGTTGTTATATCAGGTGGTATAAATGTTGATTCAATTGTTTCAATAGGTGTTTTTGTAAGGCATACTTTTGATCTTGTACGTTTTGCAATAATATAATCTTGTTCAAAATGTGAACAATTACTATCTGTACGACTTCTAGGAATTTTAAATAATCCATCATTTGAATATTGTTTACCATCAGTACAAACATAGTTAATTTCATGTGATGATATTATAGGAGTTTGAGGTGTTCTTGGTTGCGAATCAATATCAGATATTGTTGTATGTAAATCATCATCAGACTAATATAATAGCAAAAAACAATCAATAAAAATTGCTTCCATTAAATTTAAATTATATTTAATTTAATTACATGTATGTCGTCTTCATTTGGTTGATATTCTTCATCTTCATCATCTGAACGTAATTCCCCACGTATTAAAGCTGCAACTTCTGACTCTGCCGTTTTTATTGGAATTTTAGTTTTTAATGGTGTTATATTTAATTCTCTCGCCTTTGATCTGGTTAATTTTGGTGTAAGATTAATTTCATCATCGTCATCTTCATTTTCATCAATATCTTCTTCATCTTCATTATCATTTTTAATACTTATATTTTCCTGTTTCTTTTCATCTATTTCTATTTTATTCAATTCTTCTTCCTTTAGCTTTACAATTGCTAGCACATGATCATTTCGTACAACTTTTTTAAGAATATTTTTTACATTTTCATCAGTTAAATTATTTTTAACAGCACTTATTTGTAATTTTTCTTCTGTTTTTGGATCTATCTGTGCATTTTCGATAGAATCAGCATCACTATCACCACTGCAACTAGTTGAAAGTGAAGTACGTTTTCTAGAAATATAATGTTTTCTTTTATTATTTATTTTAAATATGGAAAAAATTGATTTTTACTTTTTGCGTTTTCTAGAATATCTGGCTTTTTTAGTATCTAAAATTTTATTATTACTATCAATTTCAGGCATTGTTTTAGCTTATGTTAATATTTATAATTGTAAATTTCATACATCACATCAAAATTAGAATTAAGTAATCAATGTCAAATGATGTTAATTCAATTAAATTTATAGATTTTATTAGAATTGCATATTGTACTATCAATTAATTAATGTTTATATTTTGTTTGTGTTAATACAAAATAGTGTTACAATTTTTTATTATAATAAATTATCATAACTTCACATAACTCACAACACAACACAATACGCAATTGTTCATTTTTGTTTATGTTGAATTTAAAGCAAGCAGAACTCAGCAGAAAATTTTATAGCTCTCATAGTTTTACAATGTCAAATTATCCCATTCGAAAACCAGTTGGGAAAATTACAGTAAATCAGCTACTAGTTAGCTGCTGAAAACATACATGATATATTTTATAGGTGTAGAATTGCAGGCGATATTGAAAAAAATTCATGATTCATATATAATTCAATGTTGCAATGTTGAACTATTGCGTCATTGTTTACATGAGAAATTGAGAAGTAGAATTATATATTTTCAGGACAGAGGGCACATTTCACTAGACAATTTTACCCAATTCAAGATTGATATTTAATTAGCTGCTACGTATTTTGACATGTAATTGCGGCGAAATAAGCATTTAGCCTTAGCACTATCAGTTTATGCTAATGATTCTGCTGATATTGCTAATGTCAATATTATCATTTAACATTATTATTTCGAGGTCACTTGTAGTTACAACTTAATAATTTTTGTTTATTTAATTTATTATTGTTTTTATTAATCTTAATTTGCATGAATAATTTTATTTTGATGAAATATACGAAATTTAAAAAAATTGAGGAGAAAATAAGTGAATAATAGCAGCTTATGAAATTTCAATTCTGAATTCGGTATTTGTTATAGCCTGCCGGCGCCGTTTTCGGCTATAAAATTTATTGATAGAAATCAAAAAATTATCAAAAATAATGGATAAAAATAATTAATTCATTCCTCCATCCATTCTTAACCTAACCAAGCTCTGTACGAGAAGAGTGTGTTTCGCAAACCATATTTCTGCATTTTATAAAATTTGTAGAAAATTAATCAATAAATCCAATCCATATCAAGAGTTTTGCTTTTTTTTTTGCAGTTTGTTTTATATCTAATTTTCAAGTACTACATAATTAAAAAAATTTAAATTTTTAAATCATGGATTTACCTACAGAAGAACTTCTTTTATATGGAATTATACTTTTTATAATTTTTGAAAATGTTATAGAAATTTATTTGTCTTCTAGACAGGTGCGTAGTTTATTATATTTTTTTAATGATTCTTTTACAGCTAGCACTACATGATTCGAAAACGTGGTGTTTGCAAAAAAGAAAAAATCTATATTTTATGGAAATATTTAGGAATTTTTTTTTTTTTTTCTCAGGTAAAAGTTTTTAAAGCAGTAAATAAAGTTCCAAAGGAGTTAGATGATTCTATGAATACTGAAACATTTGAAAAAGCACGAATTTATGGATTAGATAAAGAACAATTTTCTATATTTAAAACAATAGTTATGGATATTATAATTGTTTCACTTGAATTATACTTTGGATTCATTGCAAAAATATGGATACGCTCACAGCAAATATCTCAAGATTTTGGTTGGGATCATAAAAATGAATTAGTCGTTAGTTGTGTATTTCTGTTTTTAATGAATGTAATGAGCACAATGACAGATTTACCATTTAAAATTTATTCTACGTTTGTGTTAGAAGAAAAACATGGTTTTAATAAACAAACTGGTTTATTTTTTGTATGGGATCAATTGAAAGGATTTATTATTGGACAAATTATATCGGTGCCAATAGCAGTTGCAATTATATTAATTGTACAAAAGGGTGGTAATTATTTCTTTATATGGTTATGGTTATTTACAACGATTGTGACTTTAGTATTGGTAACTATTTATCCGATTTTAATTGCACCATTATTTGATAAATTTCGTCCGTTGGAAGAAGGGCCGTTACGTCAATCAATTGAGAATTTAACTGTAAAATTAAAATTTTCACTAGCTCAAGTTTATGTAGTTGAAGGCTCAAAACGTTCAGCTCATAGTAATGCATATTTTTATGGTTTGTGGTATTCAAAAAGGATTGTACTATTCGATACATTATTGATGAATAAAGGTGAAACCGATTTAACAAAATTGAAGCCAGATGAAATTGGTAAAGGTTGCAGTGATTCAGAAATTCTGGCTGTACTTGGACATGAATTAGGACATTGGAAGTTAGGACATATAACAAAAAATATAATTATTATGCAAGTACATTTATTTTTGATGTTTGCCGTATTTGGTTATCTATTCAAATATGAACCATTTTACCAAGCACTTGGTTTTTATGACGAACAACCAGTTTTTATTGGTCTACTAATGATATTTACATATATATTGGCACCGTATAATGCAATTATCAGTTTTGGAATGACTATTTTATCACGTACATTTGAATATCAAGCTGATGCTTTTGCCCAGAAATTAGGTTTTACTAAAGATTTATGCAAGGCATTAATTAAATTACATATTGATAATTTAGGTTTTCCAGTTTATGATTGGATGTATTCGTCATGGAATCATTCACATCCAACACTTTTGCAACGTATTGATCGATTAGTTAATACAAAACAGAAAACGAACTGAAAAATAGGATTAATTTTTATAAATTAATTATTGCGTGTAATTATTATTATTATTACTATTATTATTTTTTTCTTTTTTCATAAGTTTTGTGTAATATAAAATTACGAGGCAAATCAATAATAAAACTATAACGACTATTTTAGGTAAATTTTGTATTTGTTTTTATAATCCATTTTAGTAATCATTAAAAATATGCAGCTTTTGCAATAAAAATTAAAACAAAAATATAGAGTAATACAACGTATATATATAAACGTTGGAGTAATAGTAGAATTAAAATTGGATACATGAATTAAAATCCTAATTATAATTAATAATTTTATATAAATTAAATAAATTAATTATTTAAATAAAATATACATTTTGAAAAATACTTGAATTTATTTTATTCATTCAGAAAGTAATGGGTTATATCTACATAATTAATAGAACGCATGAAGAAACACAATACGATTGATTTTTGCATATATATTTCTTTTCGAAATATTTTTTTTATACATAGCAACGTATAAACAAATTTCTTGAAACTATAACGACAGTGTTAATTGTTTTCTTCACTAATATTACAAATTTATTTCCATATATTTTAATTAATTTTTTCATAATTAAATCAAAATGTTACGTTGTCCAGGATTACCAATTCTTCCGGGTACTTTTTTTAAAGATGTGAATATATTTATTTATTTTTCTTTCCGTTGGAAAAGGAAAACTACTTAATTTGCTTCAAATTTATAATTAATAGATTACAAAAACGCGTTATCATAAATCACATCATTGGGACACATTAAATGGTATACCGATTTTAGCTGAAAGTAAACGATGTGGCATTGGTGGTGCTCCATTCGTAGATCCAGATGGCCCACCTCATTATTATCCATCATTGTATCCACCGTATGAAGGACCAAAGTTACCGCCATGGATTGTATATGATGGAAAAGTATTGTTAATTTGTTTTCAAGTTTATTGAAAGAAACATTCTATTTTTCTGTTTTTATATTTAAACACTGATGCAATAACTTTATTCCATTTTAATTGCTATATACATTTATAGGTACTTTGTTTTAATGCATATTTTAAAGAAACACTTCATGAAGTTTATCGTGCACCATATCAAGTTCGTAAAGTAAAAATACTGTTTTATTTAGAAGATGGTACAGTACAAGTTAGTGAACCACGTATTGATAATTCTGGATTATCACAAGGATGTATTGTGTCACGGCAACGTATTCCACGTCCACCACCATGTCAACATGAATTTCTATCATGTTTAGATTTAAATGTAAATCAAACAATTAAAATATTTGATAGAGTTTATCATATAACAGATTGTGATTTATTTACAAGACATTTTTTAAACCGTATGGGTGTTTCAATTTCTGATCCAGTTCATACACCTATGTAGGTTTTTCTTTCCTTTCCATATATTATATATTTTGACTTTATTTTAACGAAATTTTAAAGTGATCCTGGTATGGAATTACGTAAAAAATCTTTAGAACAACCGAAAAAAACAATCAGTCACATTGATACACTGGGAAAATTTATTGAAAATGATCGAAAAATTTTAAAATTTAATAGTTATTGGGATGATCGAAAAACAATGTTTGGCGATGTACGTGAATTGATTATATATTATTTTTTAGCTGATGATACAATACAAATTAAAGAAATATTTCCAAAAAATTCCGGACGTGATGCACCTGGTATATTTTTACGCAGGCAAAAAATACCAAAGGTTAGTTGCTGTTATTATAATATTGAACAATATTGCCCATAATTGAACGCATATTAATTGGATATAAATACAATATATTCATATCGTATATATAGGATTGGAAAGAAATGCCAATATTAGGTCAACAAACACAATTCACAGTATTAAATGTATTAGGTGGTGGTTTAATTGGTGGCCGTTACATTCCCGATAGTTTAGGTGTTGGAACGAAAAAAATTGAATATTATAAAGTAATTTATTTTTCTTTATAAAAAAAAAAATAGAAATAAATAAGACAGTATTAAATTCGTATAGGATAGTGATTTAACAATCGGTTGTTGTATTAATGTGTATGGTAGAGAAATTATTTTAATAAATTGTGATGAATACACAAAAGAATATTATCGGCAAAAGTATGGTTTTGAAGATTTTACACCATTAGAAAAACCAACTATATTTGGTGAGCACCATGATAAAGCGATTATGGTTGATGAACGTATTTTATCTGTATTTAATGGTTGGGGTACACATGAAGATTCAGAAGGAAATTGTAAAACTGTTGAACCAAAACCACCACAAATTGATTTTAATAAATTTATTAAATTAGATGGTTATTTATTAAGATTTGGTGCTAAAATGATATCAAAAATTAAAGAAAATATGGAACGTATATTTATTATAACATATTATTTGTCAAATGATACAATCTCCGTATATGAATTAACTGTACGAAATTCTGGTTTTAAAGTAAGTATTATATGTATAATTGGGATATAATAAATAGTATATAATATATAGTTTTTTTTAATTTTATATAGAAAGGTGATTTTTTTAAACGTTCTAAATTTTATTTACCCAATCAAGAATGGTTCACATCAGAACGGCCAAAAATTTATACATCACAATATTTTTTTATTGGTTCAACAATTCAATTAAATGATTTTAAATTTTATATTGTAACGGCCGATGAATTTTGTTTAAATTATATGGAAAATAATTCATTTGAAGTAAGTATATTCAATAAATTCTCTTAATCGACACATCAATTAGACAGCGATATCTTGTTCTCTATGACCTAATCAGGTTTTCCCAAACGTATTATCGCCGCATTCACTTCAGTTACCAATATAACACTGCCAGCACTCATAAATTGATGTTCAGTTCTATCATGTTCACATGATATAAAAATGTATTTGTTGGTATAAAAAATAATGGAGAAAGACTAGCAAATCGATACAAAAAATATAATTTACATCATATTTGAGACCAGCTTCAGCAGCTTGTTCTGGATCGTTTGCATGCACGTCTATTCAGTATCGATACTTCGAACACGCACTCGGAGAAATCTAACGATTCTGCTGGTGAACTGGTTTAACAAATGCTTCGTGATTATTCTTATGTGACTGATGCATTAAGTCGTACTGCCAACCGTCTTCTTTCGACAATAATACGCCATTTGATTTGAGAAATTCATTTCGTTCTTTACATCCTATCTATTTATCGAATGTTAAGTATTTTAATACAATACATTGGTCGGATGAAACGGACTTGTGAATTGTACGAAAGGTATAAATTAAAAATAATTGATCAATTAGATTCACTGGAGGTGAATTGATGCTAAATTCATGCAGACTGTGAGTTATAGGCGATTGGTGAGATTAGTTTAATTATATATGTCATCTACAGGTCAGACACGGTTTAATAGTACATATTATTATGAATATATTTTTATTAATTATTTTTTATTTTTACTTATTAAGTATTCAAAATCAAATATTGAATTAATAATGAATAAAATTCGAAATGCATTACAATCACAATATAAAGATTTTATTGGAAAATATTTGGATAAATTAATAATGAACGATAATATATTAGTTATTTGTCATGATACATTAAGGTAATTAAAATATGATAAATTGAACCAATTTATTTATATCATAATGAAATTTAAAAAAGAAAAACAACTATTTCAGAGATGCATTAATTCAATTACTTGGTGATAATATAACAGAACATGAAATTATTACATTAATTCGTTATTTTTCAATTGATAACAATGTTAATGATACAAAATTACTATGTAATCGTGAGACTGTAAGATCTGTTGTACATTTAGAATTACTTCGGAATTTATGGGATGATACACAACGTTTTAAAGAACATTTAATGCACTTAAATCCATATAAATTAGAATATATGTGTGAAAAACAATTACACTTCGCTATTTTAGCATGCCGTTTGCCTATTAAACCCATTTTAATAAAGAATATGTTTGCTGTGTTAGTATTTATATTTATATTTATATACAATGCATATTTGTATGGTATTTTAGCAATTATTAAAATATTTAATTTTTTAGATTAACTAAAAATGCTGATGGTGATATTGAACTAAGAGATTTATTAAATTTTATAAATTTGAATGATTATAAAAGTGCACCAATTCAACCATTAAATTTAGACGTAATCTATTTAATTTAAAAATATTTTTAATTTATAGTATTACATGAATTTTTTAATTTAATTTGTAATTTTTTAGACACAAGTTTGTGCTGAATCTATACCATTTCAACTAAAAGACAGTCTTGTTAATTGGAATAAATTTATAGATAAAATAGGTCTTGAAGAACAATTAATACAGCAGACTGATTAAAAAAAATAAAAATCAAAATCATCCATTTACACATTTTTTGTTTGTTTGGTATGCGGTGTTGTACTTAATCTTAAAATATATACATAAAAATATAAAATAAAGGATTAGCGAGTTTTTTTTTATTCACAATTATCGTTATCAACATTTTTCAATTTGCTGTACATAGATAACATATAATTATTCTGAATTTATGAACTGTGATGCACAAATATTATTATTATAATGTAGACAGAAATAGATTTAAATCTTAATAGAGAAAAAATATCAGAATTTTTCCATTAATGTTAGATAAGAAAATATATATAGTGTTTTATTAAACATTTAATGGTGATCATATAACATAAAATTATGAAAAAAAAAGTTATAAAAAAAACTAATGTAACCCATGTAACACATATATAGTTAAATACATAAATCTATTCGCTTTTATAAACAAATAGCAAATATGTAACTGATATTTTTACAATTGCTGATTTGTCATTAATTTCAAACATTGCGTATTTAGAAACTATTGATGTATGATGTATGAAATTTCAAAAGTTATAAAAACATTCTATGGATATGATTTATTTCAACATGTACAGTTGTAGAAAATATGCTTTCTCTAAATTAAAACAATGTTGAAATCAATCCTCCTAAATTAAATTTTATCTATCCAATACATTGAATTAGAAAATAGAATTTAAATTAAAGTCGTATTTTTATTTATCGTTTTTTTTTTCTCAAAAGGAATAAAATATATAAAATGAATTTTCAAATAATAAAACTTTTCTATAGAAAATAAAAACAAATATAGAATTAAAATACCTCATATTTACAAAATAGCCAGAAAAATAGATAATGCAAGTGATGAACCTAGCATTGCATAACCAGTTGTGTATACTTCATTAAGTTTTAAAAATTTTCCCATATCCCAGCTTAAATGGCGAATACCATTGCATGTATGAAAAGCCAATGGATATGCTAATAAAAACTTTAATATAACCAAACTTGTTGAACTTAAATGCAATCCTTCAATCATTGTAATATAACTTGAAAAATCGTGTGGCAGTACAAGAGCACCAAATCCTAATGAAGCAGCATACCCAGCTAATACCATTCCTATAATTATGTAGAAATAATATTAAATTGAATTAAATTGATTGGCAGAGAAAATTTATTGTTGTTAAATTTTACCTGTCATACGATGTGAAATTGATAACATGCTAGTTAATTGTATTTTGTAAATAGTTAAATGTGGCGACATTTCACGCTTTAATAAAGCATTCCGTTCTTCAAATGTAATTTTACTATCATTTTCTGGTTGTACAATTTTTATTGAAATTGGACGTAACATCATCGATAATGTTGACGTTCCTGTTGCTTGAGATTGAGAAGTACGACATAATAATTGTTGTGAAATTGTACGTTGACATAAAATTCTGTAAATATATTAATATTTTGAAAATAATCATGTGCAATTAATAAAATTTATTAAGTAGTTATACAAATATATATGGAACTTTTTACATTCCATTTACATAATCATAACATAACCTTAAATTATTACAAACAAATTTTATATATCTATAAAATTAATTCATATTTATATATATATTATTATTCTATTCAATTAATTTTAAATATTACCTTGAAAAATGTAAAGCCATTTTAGTATTTTAGTATTTTAATATACTTAATTATACAATATTTTAAATATTAATTAAATAAAAAATTTGCAAAACAAAATATATTCTTACGAAAACTAATACTCAGTGTCAGTGTTGTTTCAGTCTGCACTCTGTGCTTGAAATCGCACCCTCTACACCTCAACTTCTGTCGGCTACATCGTTCACTCAACTTCGATCGGAATTCATTTTGCATATGAGCAAATTTTAAATATTGGATTGAGGAGCGGCTGAGCGGCGATGTATTCTGACAGAAGCCTGCTTTTTGATTGCTCTTTCTGAAGTCTGAAGTAAAATGAGAAAATAATTCTCTCTGAGCGTATGAGTTCTGATTTTTCGATATTGCATATATCGCTTTGATTGAGGTTAAAAATGTAAATAGTGAAGAATATATATATTGTGAAGAAATTGTAGAAATAGCTAAAGATAGGGTGTAATAATAAATTAATTGGTTTAAAAAAATATTATTACAATTTAATAAAATTAAAAGTACTTCAGACAGATAAAGCTATTTGATATATATCAGATTATTATGTAGAATAATCAATTAATTCGAATAAATTTAGGTTGTATTATTTGTTATAAAAAAAATGTCTGAACACCTCAGGAATTTATATGAAGAATCACTAGAACATGATAATGGTGATCATTTATTTGATTGGAAATGTGAAGCTGAACAAGTAATTCAAGATATAAAAAATCATGTTAAAGAAATTATAATAACTGATGATGAATCATTAATTACAGACAAATTTAAAGAAATTTATTTAAATATTACAATTTTGGAAAATAAACGTTATTGCATAAGAATGTCTGCAGAAGGTTTTCAAATTGTTGGCAATGAATATAATCAAAAAATGTTAAATAATGAAATTGTTTATGAAACGCCGTATGCGTTATTAAACATAATTAGCGAAAAATATATTCAATCATTTGGAAATGATTTAACAGAAGAATTATTAAAATTAACATAAATCGGAAAATAGAAAAGTATTCTATTGCTTCATATATTAATAATTTAATAGTTTTGTATTTTTCATTATTTAACATTTCCATTCGAGATATCAGTTTTTTATTTTTATTTTCATTGGGTCAAATATATTGTCAAATGGATGATTAAACATTAAAATTAACATATTAATTAAAACATTTTTATATACGTACATCCACTTATTAGCAGAAGCTATTTAAATTTTCACGTTAAGTGTTTCTTGTGAAATATATATAATAAATTTGATTTGTTTATTAAATGACTTTATTTAAATATTCTTTTAAATGTACTCTTTGATGCGTTTTTAGTGTTGCCAATTGACCAAAAGAACTCGAACAATTTTCACATTTAAATGGTCTAACGCCGGTATGTATTTGATAATGTCGTTGCAAATGTGTAGAACGTAAAAATAGTTTCTGACATTGGTCACATTTAAATTTACGCAATTGCGTATGCGTTAAGTGATGATAATTGCGACTACTTAATAATCTAAATGATCTATCACAATATTGACAAGAATATTTGCGTTCATCGGTATGTGTTGTTTTATGAACACGCAGTGATGTTGGATGTACAAATGTACGTGAACATATTTTACATTTATAATGCCTGTTAATAAAACAAAGAAATTTATAATGGATATTTCTACACAAATTACAAATTATATTAAAGTAAAATACCTTGTATTTGTATGAATATATAGATGCTTTATAATGTTACCTCTATCGCTACAAAGTTGTCCACAAATATCGCATTCATATGGTTTTATTCCAGTATGAGTTATCATGTGACGCTTTAAATTGAATGATAGACAACCGCAAACGTAACATACCTTTCTGTAATCTGCTTTCACATTAACATTAGCTTTTTTGTTGCTATCCTTCTTTTCACTATTTTTAAATTTATCCTTTTTATTTAATTTACTTTTTGATTTCTTAATTTCATTAGTTCTTTTAACCGTCTTCGTATCTACAGAATTAGTATTTCTTTCTCGTGTTATTTCATAAACATTTCGTGGTTCTTCATCTATATTATGATTTAATGTTTTATATTTTAATTCATTATTTAAAATATCTATAGATAAAATGCACTTCGTTCGAAAATTATAAAATGCCATAAGCTGTTGAAAACAATCCGAGCATATTGATTTTGGAAATACATCATTCGGAAGAATCTATTTAAAAATAATAATTTTATATTTTATATATATATATTACGTATATATACGGTATTGTCCTGTCCTATCTATTATCTAACTAAGTTATTAGGTTAAATATTTACTTGTAAACCGGTGCATAGATTTATTATCTCAATAATATTACTTTCACCTTCAGCGTCAGGTTCAGCTTCACCTTCAGATTTTATTGTTTTGTTATCACAATTTTGGTTATTGTCAATTAAATGTGTCATTTGCATACTTTCTTGCAAACAAAAGCGACATATATTTAAAAAATTTTCCATTTCGTAAATTAAATTTTTTTAAACTTCTTTTGTTTTCGCATAGATTGAGGAAAGATTTCAGGAAAACAATCGAAAACAAATTGCAGTTGAAATGTGCAATATAATATATGCGAAAAAAAAGGATATCAAAACAATTTTTTTTAAATTTTGGAATTTTATAGAAACAGAAGAATGAAGTGAATATAATTATGTAGTAATTAGTGCAATCAAATTTTTGAACCAATCCAATAACTTTGTAAATCACAATTTACTATAAACCAATAATTAAATATTCAATTAATAAATTTAATTAAATTGAAATCAATTAAAAACCAAAATAGAAAGTTAAATATAGGTACACAAAACGACAAAAATTAAATTGAAATATGATGTTTGATGAAGATGACGGGACGGTACAAAGAGTAAAGAGAAATTGAAAAGTGAGTGAAGAGATATTTATATATATATTATTTATATATATATTATTTATATATATATTATTTATATATATATTATTTATATTTATTATCCGGCCGGCCCAACGATTCAGCAGCTGGTGTAATCGGCTCGTTTTTTTGACGATACCATTAAATTCAGACTCCTACGAGAAATTCATGGCATGTGTACGAGCTGTATAGTGTATACCAAAGAATATAACCCTCCAAACAAGTAGATACCAAAAACGAACTACTTAATAATATAAACACTGCAATTTAAAAATCCAAGTATGGATCCAATCTAAAATTACAAAATAAATAACTTCGCGATTAGCCTATTGTTGTCTATGCTAAATCGATGACTTTAAAGATTAAATTATGTTATCACAACAATAAAAAATAATAACTTTACAAAATGGTCATTTCATTAGAGAATACGAAAGTAATATACAATTTAAAATTATAAAAACATCATGTTATTACGTTATCACAAACATATAATAAATTTACATTTAATTATACCTTTTCCTTCAACTATTTTCGACATTATTAGTCAAATTTTCTTTTAAATGTACACTTTGATGAGTTTTTAATGTTGATTTTTGAACAAAACACTTTGAGCATTTATCACATTTATATGGTCTTATACCGGTATGTATCCGATAATGTTCTTTCAAATGTTTTGAAGTTAAATATGATTTCTTACATTGATCGCATTTATAATTACGAACTTGTGTATGGGTTAAGTGATGATAATTACAATCACTTAATAATTTAAAGGATCTATCACAATATTGACAAAGATATTTACGTTCATCAGAATGTATTGAATTATGTATACGAAGTGACGTTGGATCTACAAATGCACGTGAACATATTTTACATTTATAATTTCTATCAATAGAAAGAGTAAGAGAGTAATTTAATTAATATTTTTCATAAACCACAAAATTATAAGGTAAATTACCTCGTATTTGTATGAATATGAAGATGTTTTAAAATATTAGCTCTATCGCTACATCGTTGTCCACAAATGTCGCATTCAAATGGTTTTATTCCCGTATGAGTGATCATGTGACGCTTTAAATTGTATGATAGACAACCACAAACGTTACATACTTTTCTATAATCCGCTTTCACATTAACATTAGCTTTTTTGTTGTTATCCCTTTTCTCATTAATTTTAAATTTATCCTTTTTATTTAGTTTATTTTTGGATTTCTTAATTTCATTAGCTTTTTTAGTTTTTTTTGTATCGTTGGAATCGCCGTTATTATATTGAGTATATTGTTCTCGATTTAGATCTAATCCATAATCATAATCATAATCATGTTGTTGCGCTTCTTTTAAATTATTATTTATAGTTTTACATTTTAATTGATTATTTAAAATTTCATACGATAAAATGCATGTGGTTCGAAAATTGTAAAAAAATTTAAATTGCTGCAAACATTCTGAACATATTGATTTTGAAAATTCATCATTTGAAATAATCTTTAATATATATAATATAATAATCTTTAATATATATATAATATAGTATTTAATTATTAGAATATATGAATATGATATTTACTTGTAATCCGGTGCACAAATTAATTATTTCTGTAATATCTTTAATTGCCTTTCTTTCCTCAATTTTTATGTTACCATTTTCTATAATAGTTTCACAATTTTGTAATTGTACTTGTAGTTGCCTTTGTTGTTTATCAAATAAAGATTTTAATTCCAAATTTTGTCTTAAACAAAATCTGCATATATTTGAAAAATCTTTAATTATGATAGTACGAATAGAATTTTCCATTTCACAGATGAAAATGAAAAATTAATTGAAAAACTAAACTAATTTTATCTTAAAAAATTCTCGTGAAAATGACTATCCACCTAAAACATAAAAAAGAAAAGAAATATTTTCTTTATTTACTGTTTTTACTGGGTATGGTGTTTAATGTATACGACATCTTTTACTATCTTTTTTTATCTTTTATATCATAATTAACATTCACACTGCTATTGCACTATTGCACTACACAGTATTCACCCATGCCTATCACCTGCACGATAACGAAAATATGAACGAACGCATTCACGACATTGATGTCAAAATAGTTGCAATCTCCCTACAAGAATGTCCCGTGAAGCTTAGCCTATATTCAGCAACAGTGAATTCAGCTCGTGTTCAAGGAGAATATAATTTCAATAGTATATACGCCAGTGAAAAAAAATCATAAAAATTTTCTCTAGAAGGTTGGTAGGAGTATAAACTAATAAAAATAAATTAAAAATAACATATAAATAAAAAATAGAATAAAGTCTGATGAATAAATTAACCGTATCATTTTGGTGAAGCGAATTTACGTTCGTTAAATTCAATTTTCGTTGCTTCTATTGTGGTTATGCATAATGATAATCCGTTGTAAAACGAAATATCGGTCGGATGGAAAAGAAAAAAAATGGCGGTGCAGAGCGCTGTCACGTTAACGACAACTCTGTTTTTCTTTTTGGTGTAGTTTCATTTTCATACGATAAACGATATAACAAATAAAAAAGTTAAAAATTAAATTTGTGAATGTTTAAAATATATTTTCTATATGTTAATTGAAATTATAATTAATCAATTGTGTAAAACTATATAAAAAGATTCATTAAATAGAAGTAAACTAATTATTTTCAAAGTAAGTGCTTTTATATATTATTTGTAATCACTAAAAAAATTATTCGATTATATGCCTTTTTTGACATTTTTTCATATCTAAAGCTATTAGATAGGTAGACTATATAATTTATAATATATATATAGTATTGCTGATGTTTTTGATTTTTGGCCCCCACATTAAGCCACCAGTTAAAATACCTCTTGCAAAGTCTCCCTATTATCCATGTTTTTGTTCTTTTATATTGCCAATACTCTCTACTATATAAATAAATAATTCTATATCTGTAAAACACATATTTAAATCCATAAATCCTAAAATACTCTACACTTAAAAGACGATGTTAAAAATATTCGATTTTTTTTTTTGCCATAACTTTTTTTTTTTTATCAATATAATATAATGTGATAAGAAATTTATAATAAAAAATAACAATGATTTTGTATATTTATTTATACGACCTTCAAGAATTACATTTATTAATTAAGAATTTATTGTTAATTTTTGGTGTGAAATTGTATACATAATAATATTGCAATAAAATGTGTAGAACCTATTATACATAGCATTAATATTTAAAGAATTGCGAAAGAAAAAGGGTTGCAAATTTCAATTTCCAATTAAAAACATTTATAATGTAGTTTTATCGTTTCCATTAGGAATTTTGTTTGTGATTATTTTATCTTTATTTTATTTTATTAAATATTTATATTTTTACTTACAATAACAATTTTAACACACATGTATATTTTAACTATATCATACAAAATACATTGCTATTATTACATTACAGTTTGTTGAAGAGAAATAATAAAAAAAAATGAAAATCCATATGAAATACAAAAAACGTTTGCCAAGGTCATTTTTTGCGTTAACAAATAATTATATGTAGGTTTAAGATATTTGTATTCTTCTACATTCTTATTTTGCTTCTAGTTATTATTGTTCATTTTTTTTGTTTTCATATTGAATATGAAGAAGTACCCCGTATTTTGAAGTACCATCTTATTTTTATATTCTGTCATCATTATTATATATTTAAATAAGAAAAAAAAAAACCCGTACATTAATCTTTTGACGTTATTTTTTTATACTTATAAAATAAATACAATCAAAATTAGTTCTATTTTTAAAGGCACATCATATTTTCAATAAATTAATATTAAATTTGCAATTTGTATAAAATTAAATTGACCTAAAAATGTTTATGAATTTGAATTTTATTTACTAACTAAAATTAATAATAGAAATAATTTAAAAATGTATTGTGGTGTGGTGGATAGGATCCTGTTCCACAAAGAAAGTATTAAAATGGGATATAAATTAAAATAAACTTTGACCTATCTTTTAATTTATATTTACATTTTATATAAGACAAAAAAATATTGCGATTATAGTTAAATGTTAAATTGATTAAATTGATATATATTTGTATTATTATGTAACTCTGTATGGCTTTGCTGTTCATTAGATTTAAGATAGGGAGATGGACTCAAAAAACATATATGTTTTATTTGTATAAAATTGGTATACCGATATCCATTTTTCTCAATAATAAATTCAAAAGAAATATATTTTAAAGTTTGACAATCAATTAAAAAATCAAAACAAATTGCAAAATTGGTTGATCTTATGAAACTGGATGAAAATTGTTCGTAAAATTTCGTTATCAATCTATGTGTAAACCAAATTCGATAAAAATTTATTAATAAATTATCAAATATATAATATCTGAACCTGAAAACTGTCCAGGGAAATGATTTTCTATAGAAATTTCCACCTATATAGCGTATAAATATCATGAAATATCAACAATATTTATATGTTATTTAATGTTGTGAAATTTTGGTTATGTTTATGGCATCTAAACCAATCGTTCATTACAGTAAAGTTGGTATTACTGTGCATGGTTGTTCAACAATTTCCAAATTCGTCTGCAATTATCAAAAATAAATATGTTTCCTTAATTCCATTTATTATTATATGAGTGTTGAAATTGATTAGCCCATACTATACATTGTACTTGTATATTAAATAGTTATAAATTTATAGGTTCAATGAAATTACTCATACTCATTGTATGTACCATATATTCGCATATAAATTAATGTTATGTATAGTTAATAATAATAATAATAATATTTTTATCAATAAATAAATATTTAAAACTTTAAACATTGTTTTAAATGTAGAGACATATTGTAAAAAGAAAACAACAATATTTAAATTGCAATGTTTTTGCATACACTCGATATTATTTTAAGATAAATGCAGTGCTATTTTTTCTTCTTCTATCTGCACAAATATAATTCGAATGTAAATTTTCGTATAGTAATTTCCTTATAATATATACCTATAATAAATTTTACAAGTAGTAGTAGTGATAAAGAAGCGATGACATGCAATTATAATTAAATAATATAATATAATTTACTTTTTTTTACTGATTTCGAATATTTTTAACTACTATATTACTATTAAATGGAAGAGATGGAATAATAATATAATTGTCTTGTACATATATATACCAATATATTACAATACATAATAAAAATAGACAACGCATGTACTTATATTATTATTTGTTTGTATTATTATAAATATTTGCTGCTAAATATCGACGATGATAACGACCACGACGGCAATAACAACTAAATAAATACAATGATAATAATTTAGTAAAAAGAAAAATAACAAAATTATATGAAATCAAAAAAATATACCATATATACTATAAAAATGTGTGTATTATTGAGATTAGATACGACACAATGCAAAATATAATAAAATAAATTTTTGTCTAGATTTTTGAAATAATAATAATAATAATAATAATATTATTGTTACAAATAAATCCGTAATATAATATTATTATTCCAATGTCTTGTTGTCTAATTAATCAATTTGTAAGTGTAGAGATACATGATGTTATTGATCCATATGTTTTTTTGTAGTGTACATATATAAATTGTTTAAATCACCATTATAAATATAGATGCAACATAAGACAATTTCCAAATGAAAGGAACAATTTTACATAATTTGGAGATTTTATAAAATTAATATAGTTAATGGGTCATATAGTTTTATGCTGTACCTATAATGTTTAACAAACATTTAAATAACATTTATAGTATTTAGTTGTAGTAGTAGTAAAAGTATGTCCGATACGATACGTAATATATTTATTGAGTAAAAATATTATAATGCAAATATTGTATTTCTTTAATTTTTCATATTTAATGTATTCCTGCAATTCTCGTTATTGCATATGTTCTTAAAATTTATATATTTATATAATGTAGTGTCTTTTTATTCATAATATAATCGATTGCCGATGACCTTTTTATATGTTTATATATACTTAATATCAATTATCATACAATATTTCTTATGTGAATTTTGTATTTTTTTTTTCTTTTTCCATAAGAAGTATTAATGATTCAATGCAGATATATAATTTCTTTATCCTATATAGTCCCATCGTATATTTTCATTTCACATCATTTAAATATACATATTTCATATAAATATATAATATTTATAAGATTATGTGCTTATATTATTATTATTATTATTATTATAAGTCAATGTGGAATATATAGCGCCTGTTTGTCTATCCTAAAAATTCTTTACATTTTCTGGCGTCACTTTTATTATAAATAATATATACATTTAGTTAGAGAATAAATTCTATTACTATATAATACTATATTATATGTAAAATTACTATATATATACTTTTATTTATTTAATATTCCCGATGAGTGAATTTATCTTTTCGAAAATATAAATACATATAAGAAATACAAAAGTTTTGCAGTTCAATCTTCTATATGTTATGGTCCATACGCGTATGTATTATATTAGGTTGTCAACTATCTCCCTTCCGCCTTTTTGCTCTTTATTCAATGCTTTATAAAAAGTGTTACAGTAATCGGATTTAGTTCAAATATGCGCCGTTTTGTTCGATAATCTGTTTCCATCTAGACTGCAACTTCATAATACCTCCCTCGTAGAAGCCCCCCTTCTTATTTGCGAAGAACTCGGACAGCCACTTTTCACAAGCCTCTTTTGAGATCAACTTTACACCACCAAGGGCGTTCGCCATGGACAGGAACAGGTGGTAATCACTTGGCGCTATGTCCGGGCTATATGGTGGATGCGATAAAACCTCCCATCCGAACTCCCGTAGCTTCTGACGAGTCATCAACGAAGTGTGTGGTCTGGCGTTGTCCTGGTGGAACACTACACCCTTCCTTTTGGCCAATTCTGGACGCTTCTGGTCGATCGCCTGCTTCAAGCGGTCCAGTTGTTCGCAGTAGATGGTAGAATTAAGCGTCTGGCCATATGGGAGCAGCTCATAGTGGATGATTCCCTTCCAATCCCACCAAACACACAGCAAAACCTTCCTGGCCGTCAATCCCGGCTTGGCCACTGTTTGGGACGATTCACCGGCCTGCGACCACGACCGTTTTCGCTTGATATTGTCGTATGTGATCCATTTTTCGTCGCCAGTCACCATCCGCTTCAAGAATGGGTCGAGTTCGTTCCGTTTCAGCAGCATTTCGCAAATGGAAATTCGGTCCATTAGATTTTTCACTGTTAATTCATGTGGCACCCAAACATCAAGCTTTTTTTTGTATCCAGCCTTCTGCAGATGGTTTAAAATGGTTTGGTGACTAACTCCCATCTCCTGGGCGATGTCACGAGATGCCACATGCCGGTCTAACTCGATGTATTCCATGATTTGATCGGTATTTGTCGTCACAGGTCTTCCGCCGGCTGGCTTATCCATGGTGTCGTTTTCACCGGCTCTGAATCGTCGAAACCATTCCTCCGCGGTTCGAAGTGATAGAGTACCATCCCCCAAAACACCATTAATCTCACGGAACGTTTCTCTAGCGGATTTGCCTTTAACGAAGGAAAACTTTAAAATAGCGCGAATTTCGGCGTTAGTGAACTCCATGTTTACACGTCTATAACTGTTGAACGCAATATCCAAACTAATCATACATAGCGTCGTTTTGTTTGTTATGTCAAGAGCTTTCAAATTATGTACAGTGTTGCCAGATACGAGCTCTGTAGCGCTTTGTACATAGCCGCGAAATTAAAAAGACAAAAAGGCGGAAGGGAGATATTTGACAACCTTATATTTTATTGTACATTATTTATGTAAGAATTATTTAGAATACAGAGAATAAATAAAAATTTGTGTATAAATTAGACTATATCGTCTTTATAAAATTATATATATGATTACTGACCTGATTCAACAAAAATCATTTTATAATGGAGTTTTTGGAGCCGCATGATATCTACTTCCAAATGCAAAAATCGATTTGTTGAAACGATTCAATCATTTCGACATCCTTAGATTATTTTCTTTATGGGAATGAAATGCATGTAAATACACATCTGTCTTCTATGGCATATTCTTTAATCTGTGAAAATATTTCATTAATAAATAAATAGATGTGTGCCAAATTAAAATTAAGCCATACTAATTATTTAAGGAAATCATAATTTAATATATTGTAATTATATGTGTTTTGTCTAATTTACTCATATGATTTTGTAGTTTCATATACGTTAACTTTTATATATATATAGGGTTTGCATTTTCTTGACTTTTTGGATTTCTCGAGACTCAAGAATTCTAAATAAATATATAAAATCATTTTTCTCGAGAAATGAAAAATATTATTTCTTGCAAATTCAAACAATTAGAATCATTTAGAAATTTCATAATCGACATTATATAGATATTTGTGTATCTACTTTTTGATACTACTTGAGCTTGTCGGTTTTGTATTTAGTAAATATGTACTCATTTTAGAATTATTTTTCTTTACGTCATAATACCTTCCACGGTTAAAAGATTTTCTTATCTATATAATTGTGTCTACGACAATTCTTACTGGTTTTTTTTTAAAGTTTGTAATAATATCACAGCTGCATTACTTTTGTCAATTGCAGAATTCCACTACAAATGTATTAAATTTAAATCGTCTAACAATTTGGTAATGAAAATAAATGATATCATATAATTTTTTAAATCAATAATATAGAAAATTAAAGAAATTTAATAATACATATGCATTATACGGTTAATCTGTAAATTATCTGTTATTATTATTATTGTCTTAATTTAAAATCATTAAATATTATATTTATTTGATAAATAAAAAGGTAAAATAAATATATATAAAATTAAAGTTTTCATTTAACAAAATTGTTACTATATACCCATTATTAAATCAGGTAAATTTTATACAATTCGTATAATGTAAATAAATGAAAACAAAAACAAATAAAAAATTGTAAATAACGACGAATAGGAAAGGATCTCTTCCTTTATCATTTTTAAATTAACATTTTATAATTCATAATCCAAATATAAAGTAATAAATAATATATAGATAATGGAAAAATTAATTAATATAATATAATTCTTATTTATAGACACATTTCTATATTTATGTTAATAACATAAATTATTTGTTTTACTCTGATTCCTTAAAAATTCTACATATATTGTTTATGAATGAATATGTTAATTTATTTTATTATTTATTTTAGTATATGTAAATATGTATAACATAATGATAAGAGATTCGGTCGTTTAATGTATAATTAAAAGTGGCAATTATATGTAAATGTATATTAGAGATCGTTGGAATATGGAAATTTTTTTTATACTTGTCTATAAATAGTAGAATCATTTTAATAAATTTACAAAATGTTCTCGTATACGACATCACTGTGCGATTGTAATATGTAACCGCAATTGTATATGGGCATAAATAATATTTAAAATGTATAGAATTTAGAACTAATATTTTGAAATTAAAGTAATCAAATATCATTAACATTTTGTGGTGATCTAGATTTATTTTTATCAATAATAAATAACTATATAGATATAGAATATCGATATGCGTTAACAATGATCTATATAATTATAAAATTATTATTTATAATAATTATTGTTTGCAGAAGTATTTCATTGATCATTTATAATATTTTTATAGAGTTACATTTTAATCGTACCATAAATTTAATCTTTTTTTAATATTAATCATAGTCGTGCATCCAATTCATTTGCAGTAATAGTGAATGTTTTATTATAATTATTTCTGAACAATGTTATTAGTATTTTAAATTCATTTTATTTTATTGTTACAACACATTTTTGTAGATAAAAAATATACCTCTTTATTTAAATTTCGTGCAAATGATCAATTTAACAAATTTCATTTAAGATATTCTATGAAATGTGTTAAAATCTGTTAGTATATAT
Source organism: Bibio marci (assembly GCA_910594885.2). Classification (NCBI taxonomy): domain Eukaryota; kingdom Metazoa; phylum Arthropoda; class Insecta; order Diptera; family Bibionidae; genus Bibio; species Bibio marci. The sequence goes on along the minus strand of OU343118.1, from coordinate 25,671,201 downwards.
TGTTTTATGACGAAGTAACCATAACCATATATTCAAATTATTTATTTGTTTTCCATTTTCAATGTTATTATGGCATCAATTAATTTTTGTCTATTAAATTGTAACATAGCAAGATATTCGTATATATAGCATAACTTAAAACAAGATCATTTAATTATATTAATATATATATATAACAATTACATAATACATATGCCGACGTTCCGGTTTAAGAAGCTAATGCTTTAGGTGTTGAAAACTTTGATTTATTTTGAATTAAAATTGTATATGTATAAGTGGATTCGTTTGCATGACCTAATGAGCTATATCAGTGTTTAAGGAGAAATAATACCATTGTTTACAACTGATATTCTTTCTATATAATAGGCTGAGAACTATACCTTGCCATATATATACTTTGACATAATACACTATAGCTTATGATTTGATAATCCTCAAACAAATAATAATGAAAAGATTTACAAAATTATATTATAAATATTATATAGACAATATGTTCGAAAAATAGCCGGAATGGATTTGGTAATGCCGTTTAAAATTAATTATGATTATAATTTATTATTTGAAACACAAGTTTTTGAGTGGCATTGAGAATTCAAAAATGGCAGAGAAGATGTGGATTATGATCTAGGTAATGTTCATCAACAACGATTATCGAAGAAAACATACAAAAGTGCATGATTTTGTGAAAGTTAGAAAAAAATTTGGCGATGAAGGGAAGCAAATTTGTATCAATTGAAGACATCATTCAACGGTAGCCGTACTCAACAATATAAAAAATTCATTTGATGCAATGGATGTATTTATTTTTCGAACAGACATGTAAAACTATATATATCCGTGTGTTTGTGTGTGCCAAGGATCTTCTCAATTTCTATATAAATATATAGAGGTTTATATATTTATATATATATATATCCTTTTATCTCATTTAGATTTTCTGAAAATAATAACATATAAATAAAGACATATAATCTCGGTCGAGATTAGATATTATTTGAAAAAGATGTTTATTTCCATTTTGGGCTCCAAGGGTTAACAAAAAAAACGTTAGTTTTCAACATAAACTATATTTTACTCATCCAGTAAGCATATTGTAGTATCTTTAGTTTACTGTGTAAAGGTTTAGAGGGATGGAAAAGAAATGTATATATATATATATATCTTTAAATTTGTATCTGAAATACTAGTGTGTGTGTGTGTGTGGGGGATGATTGACAAAATATATATATGTAATTTTATTTAAATTGAATAACTTATTTCAATATTTCTCTATATAATTATATTTCTATATTTACTTATTCATTATACAAAGCTCCTTTCAAAATTTAATATTTCACATAATATTAGTATTAGAAATTCCTAAACACAACTACTAACAATATAAGTTGGCGTGTATTTTTATTGTATTTTATTATATACATTATATATGTTTTGACATTTAAATGTCGCATACATATCGAAAGCATTTATATATAACTTAATTTGCATATGATTATATAAGTTGTGGGTACATTAATTGGTGAACATCCGTTAAGGTTTATATAGCAATGCAGAATCTGGACCAAAATAGCTCCGTTCAACACCGTCTCCCCAATCCAGTTTCCAATCCGTTTCTGTTACTAAATTCTGGATCAGAAAAACATTTTCTTTTCTATATGCCACAACGTAGCTTTAGAAAATATTTAAAATAGAATATTATTTTTGGTATAACAAAAAGTATCCACCACCACTTACACCTTTTATAAAAAAAAAAAAAATTATGCAATAAAAACTTTATATATTTTTATTTACATTTATATATTTTAATTTAAATTTAGTAATGTAGTAAACAATGAGATAAGAAATTGTTACATTGTATATATAAAATGCTAGCGGCGTTTCATACCGCTAAAATAGAACTTTATTATTGTTGTTTATATTTGTACCTATTTGTGTGGGTTGTACAGTATGCCATATATAAAGCTCTATCTATATCTATTTTATAATATCATAGGTAATATAAAATTATTTCTTTGTATAACTACATATTAACGAAATAACATTGTTAAATAACACACTTTACCATTTTGGCAAATCTTATTGATTGCTTAGAAAATATATAGAATACTTGATAATTATTGCTGTAGAAGACATCGCCCTATAACCTTTCTTACAGGTAAAGCATCCGAAATGTTATTCTTTTGTAATTTCTCCAACAAAATGGACATGTCATGTTAGATGTTTCTTTCTGAAATACGTATTTTCAACAAATAATACGTGTATGAATGGGCTCGTCATACCCATTATGAAAACAGAATCTAACGCTCGGTTTTTTTTCGGATTTCTTAGGAGAATAATCAACAAGTTCTTATACATTAAGTTACTAGAACAGTGTCCTGTGAAACGGCTAATTATTGTAAATGTAAAAATCGTTGGCCAACCGCGACACGCATTGATTAAAGTTAAGTGTATTTGTTGTTATACCACATAAAAATAATTAAATTCTTCATTTTTTTGTGGGACAAGCACGTAATTACTGTCAATACCATTAGAAAAATTTATTAGTTGTATAGGTTTTTTGTTTGCCACAATGTGTAGCTGGAATGTTTCTTTATATATGAAAATAACTAGTGAACGGTTAACTTCTGGTCCATAGTTCAAAGGGAACAAATTTATTGTTTTTTTATTTCTTTAATACGAAACAAACGTGAAAACTAACTTTTGTTTCCAATCGGATAGTTGGAGAAAAAGTATAATTGTAATATTAATTTTATATACAATAACATGATTTTTAAAATAAGTGTCCTTTCTTATATGCGATGCTTGCATTTATAAAATGGTTTTTAACTTACAATCTATGCCGCATCCTGTAATATTTCCACTAATTTGTAAATAAATTTTTTTTCTCGTTTTCTGTTTCGTATACTTATAATATAAGAAAATTTTATTAAAAAGTTTTACATAATTTAATAAAAAGATATATTTTCTTTCATCTATTTATGGAATATTATTATAATTATATGTTTGATTGATGTTGTTTGTATATTATACATAAAAAAAATAGAGTAGAAGATCAGAAAAAACGAAAGAAATATACAGCAGAGCTAGTGTACACAGATAATAAAAACGTATTACCTATTATATAACGTATCTATAGTTGTAGGTAATATTAAATTCTTAGTTCGGTGTGTATATTGAAATATTATACCACACAATACAATACGCATAATTTCATATAAAAACTTTTATATGCACGTACACCTCCTCTAGCACTATCGAGATTATTGTTGTTTTATTATAAATATATTTTTTATTAGATATTTATTTTATTAGAAAAAAAAGTATTCCTTTTTGTAAATAGACTTTTGATTGATTATTTATGTTTATATATTTTTCTTAATTTTACCTATGCCTAGTCAGATCATATAATAAGTTAATTTATATAATAATATTAATATAATATTAATTTAATAAGATACGTTTACAATTATGCATTGTTATCGTTAATCGTTGGATCAAGTAACTACGTGTATATAGTAACTGCAATGAAATACAATACGGTTGATTTGCTGAATTCAAAATACGATTTTTCACTTAAATGCCATGTATCAAATTAACAAATTTAAACTACCCCTAACCTAGTAATATAAAATTTGTGTAATAAGTTAAATTTAAATGAGAAAATAACACGTACCCGTTGGTATAACATTCATTGCTGCATTCCATGTTGATAAATTATTCGACATCGCATACATATGCAACAATCCATACATTTGGTTTGCATATAATTATCGAATAAAATATATAGAGAAGTTTACTTAATTCCATTATTTTTTTTATATATGAGATTTTACATTAATAGTGAATTCGTGATCGGTGATCAGATCAATCGGATTGCTGAAAAGTGATTATTTTGCGTTCATCATTTAGATTAATATTGGTCTATATTCGGTTGACATCGAGAAAAAAAGAAATTGTGCGTTCGTATTCTGTACAGACTTACACTATAACTTACCTAATGATTCAGTGATTACACATAGTCATGGTGTGTGTCAGCAGCACCATTATAACATTATGGTTGTAAGTATACGCACGAACATTTTTGGTATAGTAAATGTTAAGAGGAACCACTAAATTTGTCAAATTTTTCAATTATTAATTTTTAAATGATTTATTGTTAGGGTGATACGTGTTTTTATGCGGATAAATAGTATATTTAAATAAATATCCATTGGTTGGTTTTTTTTTCCGGTAAATAATACACAATAATAAAAAAAAAATACTGCACACATCGAAAGCTACAACATTTTCTTAATATTTCATGCAACGAGATGGTGGATGCCACGGTAGAACATCTTTGGATGTGATCCAATCAATTAGCCATATATCTTTGTGTAAATTGAACCGCTGTCCAATAGGATCTGACTACAACAACCGAAACATATGTTAGTTTGAATGAGCAACGGTCTAGTGAATACTGTGGGTGCGGTAACACTTCCCACGTTTCTTAGATCGGTTTTGTGACATAAGGACGAGAATTGTTTTGTTACCACTTTATCATGACTTTGGCAAATTTTGTTTGTAATAATTGCATTAAATTGATTATTATGTGTTGACATTATAAATAGTTCTGCGTATTTACAGTTTGGTGCGATTTCAACAGATATAATACACATCACTAATTTTCGCGGTTCCACGTAATACTCTATAATATTCAATCTATACTACATTTGAGAATATTAGTATTGTACGTGTTCACCATCATAGGCTTTGACAAGTATTCGATTAGTTTCTATAGTTTTCTTCAAATTAAAATATATGTAACAACAATTTTCAATCAAACACACAAATAGATTTTCCATTTTCTTATCAAATTAAAAACATATAAAATTTTTTTACGCATCCCGTTAAATGTTGCACATACTAAAACTGAAACCATGTTTCGTCAAACCTTTCAAATACAATATATTTGTTTGTAGCATTTGGCTAAAGATTAAACTTAATGAAATTGGTAGTATATGATTTACGTTAACTTTTGTGTAGCGATGAAATCTTATTTAAGTACCCGATAATACATGTATTTGCGCGTGAAGTTTTTCCATTAGAGGGTAACTTATCTTATGTGCATTTATATATTTTCTTCTAGTATATTCTATATATAATATACCCACGCACTCACCACTCATGCTTATATCATATATCTATCGTTTTTTGTTTCTTTTGTAATATATAACTACCCTCTCTGAAAATCTATACATGTATTTATATAACATTGTCATATGTATATGATTATATACCATCTATTCTTATGGTATTTTTTTTTCGTCTTATCGACAAAATTATATATATATTTTTATTTTTTATTTTATATATAAAACATAAAACTACAAATACAAATTTATTGTATATTCTATTCATTCTTACAAATAAATGAAATGTGCTGCGCGCGAGTTACGCTTACGACCGATATATAAATGAAAAATTTTCATGAATGCTTGAGCTTATTATTATTTTATATACCCTATATATATATATATATATATATATATGTTTGTTTGTACACATCACTTACTAACAACAATAAGCTACTACTATATACATTTTCAAATTTTCTCAAAATATACATGGACTGTGACGATCTCTCCATGATGATGATGATGACGGTGATGATACTAATGATTTTCATGATGAAAACATGGAAAAATAAAATCTTTTGGGTGGTTTTTAACTTCATTTATTACAACATTGAATTTAGTATTATTTAGTTTAGTTTCTGTATAACAATAATCGTAAAACGGCGGCGGTCGCGTTTACCTTTTCTCACTCTATATATATATAAACTTATATAATATTTATATATAGTAATTTATATTTTTAATTCATTATCAATTGAAATCATTAACAATAAAAAAAAAAAATACAATTATTTTGTGTTTTATATTTATTTATACTTTTTATTTTTATTACGTGAAATATAAATATAGAAAAAAAACCAATTATTTTTGAAATATAATATAAAATTCTTTCTATACGTGTGGGTAGTATTTTGTATATACAATACATTTTTAATTGGAATTATTATATAACGCACCAAAAATATGTATGTATAAAATATTAAAATTTTATAAATTCTATAAATTCTATATTGTATTTTATGTTTATATAATTTTTTTTATGTATTCATTTATATTTTATATTTTATTTATATATATATATTAAAGAAAATGGCAATTATTACATTATGTGATAATACATTTTCCTTTTTATGTTTACGACAATTTTTCCCATTTTTATTATTTCATATAAAACATATATATGCGTGTGTATTTTAATGTTAAACTCTGTTATACTATACATTTGTTATATCGTGTTTATAATATTATTAACCTTGTGTGTGTGTGTGTGTAAATATTGTGTGGTTTTTTTATTTTAAGATGTATGTGTGTGAATGTAAAATAAAAAAAAAATTTCCACATTTTCCTTTCCTTTCCTAATATTTATAATACCAAATTTGACAAAAAACCAGAAACCAAAAAACAATTATTATATAAAATAAAACAAAAATAAAACTTTATTTGAAACATATATTTTCCATTCTATATTTGTATGCATACAATATCATCATAGTGTATATATTAGTATATATTTTAGAATCTGCATTGTTTTTGTTTGCAACACACAAATATATTGTTTAAAAAAAAAATAACTAAAAACGAAGCAGAAGAAAAAGAGTTTTATTTATTTTGTGAAAAATATTTTTAATCGGCAAAAAAGTTGTATCGTTAACTTTTTAATATAAATAAATTTTACTATAATACAATATAACAAGAATCGCGCTGTGCCATATTAAATTTGCACAAATGAATATTGTTTTATTCATATATAAACAGATATATTGGAATATAAAGTTACGTAAAAATATAAGTTTTTATTTTTAATATTTTACTTTGTAATGGTGGCAAAATTAAATGTTTATAATTGAAAATTTAACCCAAAATGGCATTTAATTGATAACAGTGGACAATATATATTATATTAAACAATTTAAGTTATCTATGTGGGTGGGTATATGATTTGCGTATTATATATTGTATGCGCAATCGACAGACGATTGTTAAGAAACATGAAAAATTAATAATTTTAATACAACCGTTCGTTGGCATCGTGGTTGTATGTAATATTATATATAATTTATGTCCTTTGCCATATAATATAAATCAGAAATGAATACAGTTAAAATTCACCTCTCAACATTAGTGCGACGATGACATTTATATAATAGAATAATCACTTCTGTATATATAAAAGATATTTTTCACAGCACGCTTAATTTTCATATATATTATCATATTTACCTATCCCCCTTGAATGTTATTTTCATCTAAATTAACCTCTCTCGCTCTTGTAATATAGTGATTTTTTTATTGTCCTTATATAGACGTTCACGTTTTTCTAAATTTAACTTATGTATTTTATTTATTTATTTATTCAGAACCATATTTTAATTATACTAATTAATTAATTAATACAATGTTCAATAGACGCAATCTATATGTTCATTAATAAATAAATCCCATATATATATTGTATATACAAACAATGATCAAAAATATCATTTTTAAAAGGATCTAGAGAGTTTGCAGATCAATGGATTTTTAAAATGATTTATATAAAGATATTAGATCACTATAATGATCTAGGAGCGTAGAGTTTTTTTTTTTACATTTGTTTACATACAGGCATCCTGCAGAAATACGGAAAAAGGATGCTGAATTGATGAAAGAAAGAGATATCGAAAAGTGAGAAACCACTTGTAAAATTTTAATTTTTTGAATCAAATTGTTACACAAGATGAAAAATGTATTTCGACAATTCTAAGCCACAATCCACAATCATCGACGTCACAACCCCAGTAATCAATATCTATATTGTGGTTTTGGTCTGATCAGAATTAGATGTGTATATTATGTACTACTAAAACCTAGTGAAACTGTGGTATGCTGATATTGCTAAAATTGTATAAATTGAATATTGAACGTTTTGAAATAGATCAACCGATATGGAAAAGTATTTGTTTGCTCCATGACCTACAATATACTTCAATTCCATCGAAGAAGTTAAAAATTAAATCAAAGCTATATCAATACTTCCGAACATTCTTTCAAAATATTCATTATAGAAACAAAGACTGTATATGTAAAAAAAAAAAGCATTCAAAATTCGAAATAATTCAGTTAAACTGTTTCCAAGATATTTTGGTCATCGATTTGAAAAATTCAATTTTCAGATAATTTGTTTTAAGTCAATTTGCGTCGGGTTACCGGAAATTAATTTAAGAGCATATATATGTTATCAGAATGTATATATTAAATAGCTGAATAAACTGTAACATCACTGTAAAAATGGATTTTTCCACCCACCGGACGACCTCTGCATATCCCCTTAAGTATAGCTCATACATATATACATTGTGTTAATAAAAAATGAATGAAATGTAATCCTACTCTCACATACTCCTCTTATACATTATAATACAAGATTTTATATATAGCATTATACGAAATATATTAGGAGCTTTTATATTAAATTGTTATTTGAATTTAATTTAATTTATACCTACGCGTCATCGTACATATAATAATAAGTTTTTGTTTATGAATTATCCATTAACAATTATTTATGCATTATTATTATTAATATTATAATATTATAAAAATAAGCATGATATGTTAATACATTAACTAAATATGAATATGTTTATGATATGTTTTTTTATTATATTAATCGGTTATACTGCAGTGAAGGTTCGTCAACGCAGAATAGCTATAGGTACTGCTGTGTAAAAAAAAATGTAGATGCATTTATAAAATCTAAATTATGCTATTCTATACAATTACAATATATTAACAAAACATTCACTTATAATGTCCTTGTTTTTGTCCTTCACAACCCTCCATAACGTGTGATCGAATCATTCCCATTTCGTTGCCTATATACACCCCAGATATACAATATATATTACTGGGAATAGTTGAGACAGTCATTTAATAATATTAATTATGAATAGTTGGAACTTTTCTGTAAACAAAAGTGGTATCATAAAGTTGATGGAAAAATATTGTACCATATTTTGTAACTGGAATAGTAACAGAAATATCTATTGATAATATTATATAGTGAGACGGGTAATATAATTTATATAATTATATTCGAAAATGACCGGTATATAACATGGAGTGATTATATTTGTTACACTGAAATATCGATACTCTATTATGAGATATTATAGCGACTGATACAAAGCAGGCACTGCCATTGCATTCCGGTAATTTTCTTATTCTTATATATGCAAATCTAAATGTATTGTATTTTTGTTGTGTCTAACTCAGAGTAGCGCATCCATATCGTATCGTCACTGTTTTATATAGTCAAAAATGTTTGTAGCATATTTTATATTAATATATCTATAGCGTATAGCTATAGCATATATATAAAATTATAAAAGCTATAAATATATATAACTTCGATTCGATTATATTGATACCCACTATCGATTTGTTTATATATTATTTTATCGAACTCATTTTGATTTTATATTAAACTTATACTGAATAGTATAGTATATTTTCAATCAAATTCAATATTTTGTTATTTTAGATGTGTTTGTTTATTTTTTTTGTTTTTGGTTTTTATGTTACGCACTTGAGAAAAATATTTTCAATTAAATTTTTTGTAGTATATATTAATAATTAATATTAAAAATTAATGAAAATTATGAAATATATAAACTCTACGTATGGTAAAATTTTTGGTGGTTCTTCTTTTTGAGGAGACTTACTTTTATTCCAATAGATTTTTGGCTGCACCGAGTGTGCACCATGTGTAATTGAATTTATATGTACTCAAAATAGCTACACAGACTTACGGCAATTCTTAAAAGAATGGCCCCATTACACTGACAAATCATTGTCAAATGTACAACTACTACATTTTTTTCCGGCAAATCGAATTTTAAGCATTATCATTTAAATTACAGACCATATTTTTAATGGATTTCTATTGTACAGTATTGTAAATTATAATCAATTCTCAATTCTTTCGTTGAAGAGATTTTTAAAATCGATTAACTCATTCAAAAGATATGAATGGAATATGAATAATGTGTAATAAAAAATAGATGATAATTTGTAAAATTCTCAATTTTCCAGAAAACTTAATTCAATTGACGCACCCGAATTGTTTTATACATTTTAATTTCATCCAGATTATAAGAAAAATTATATTGAAAACTGAATGTTAATATGTCGCAGGCTTCTTCACCACTATGAATTTTATATTGTTTACATTTTAAATTTATAATATTTCAATAGCAAATTAATATATATACAGATAATTTACTTTGAATTACTGCTGTGAAACGTCACTATATATATTTCTTATAGCCCGGCTGAAAATAGACTATATAATACTTTAATAAGTAATATTGATTTTAAAAATTAATCAATTTCCGTAACATTTCATAAAAGTGATTTTTAAAATCGATTTACCCATTCAAAAGATTGAACCGATTTCAATGTCAATTAAAATTCAAATAAATTTGTGATCGAAACTTATGTAGTGTATATGAATAATATAAATATATACCCACGCACTCATTACTCTAAGATAGAGCTTATATGGTATCTACCACAACATACTACTCCGCATCGAAGTATATAACAATTTACCAATTGTACTATAATCATTATTTAAATATTATTTATCTTTGCTGAAAAACGACGCCCAATTCTATTTGTGAATGTATACGAACAATTTAATTTCTCCTGATATTATAATATATATACAAAAAATTAAACTTACCAGGAAATTTTGCTGGAGGTGTCATCACTTCATTTCAATGAAATTTTTCCACATCATATAGTATTTATGAAAAGTAGAGAACACATATTTATTATATTATGTTTCCTTTATTTGTATAGTTACAGGAGGGTACACGAACATAAACATAACAAAAAGCCGGCTTTTATTTTGTGTAAACACTAACCACCCATTAAAAACAATATATGTTTTATAAATGTTAGTGTTATGCAAATGGGACTATTTCACTGTATTATCATTATTATTATTATTATTGTCATTGATGATGATGAAAACGATACCCATATATATAGTAACAAAGTTTTACAATGTAAAATCTCTTTCCATAATTATATAATTAATTAAAAAACATCATAAAGGATTTAAAAAAAGAATGAAAGCGACAAACGGGAAATCATATGATAATTGTTTTTATTTATTTTATTATTATTTTTTATTTTTTTTTAACCATGTGGTAAAGTAGATTATATTTATAATAATGAAAAGAAAAAAAATTAAAAAAAGTCACTGAACTTCCTCTCAGTTGGTATTTCTTTTATGATTACATTATTAGTATTATTTCAGTGCATATAATAAAATGAAAATTATTATTTGACTGAGGTTATTCATTCGTTGTTATATGTACAAACAAAAAAAAATTAATATAAAGTTAATACATGTGAACAACATATTTTTAGTAATACCCTTCTATTTTTTATCCATTGGAATACCTAATTTTCATTTAATATGTATTTTTTGAATATATGTAAACTGTTTTTGATGGTGGTGATGGGCTTCACTCACAATTAAAAACAACATCATCTAATTTCCACATTTAATATATTTTCAGTATATATTTAATTCAAAAGATATTTCCATCACTTTCCATATAAAACGTGTTTCTTAAAAGAATTGGTTTTTTGTTTATATGCAATCCATTATTCATTGATTATAATCAATGGTTAAGTTATTTCTCTTTGTCTTTGACGTGTTTTGTTTTCGTCAGGTAGTATGCACTTGTTCTGAGGAAAATGCGTCTGGTATGAATATGTGTGGTGTTTGATAAGATTTCTCATACTATTCATATTTTCATTACTATTTTTATAACTCCATTAAAAATTTGCTCTATATTAAATAATGGTCCACATACATAGTTTTTGTATATACCTTAAATATACGTCAATAATTTATCTGTTTATATAGAAAGGACACACATCAGCATCGATATAATATAACTACTCTTTAAGTCAAGTTATTAAACATATGGATGCGAAATATAGTCATCTTCCATCAATGTACAATTGTACGCACTAACACAAAAGTGTCTTGGCGGTGGGAAAAAAAGGATACACGAAATTTAAAGTATACTTATTGTTTGTATTTACCTTCTTCCGACTTCATCAATTTTCGGTCCCACAAATCTTAAAAAAAAATGTATGTTAGAAGGTAGTTGTTTTTTTTTATTTTTTGTATCAAATGAAGAACCAATTTTTCAAACAGGTATCCGGAAAATCATTATAAAGAAATTGAATATTGTGCTGTACCCCCCCCAAGTGTCATCATCATTATTATTATTGTTATGGTAGAGTTTATTGGAAAATAAATGTTTGTGCAATTATACTATTTTAAAAGTTATCCGCGAAAAATGTTCATTTATTTAAAAAGGGATGTTAACATTTTGACCGTCACACTGCATATCTATACCGCATCATATAATGTGTGCCGCCGTTTATTTACATATATGCTTCTTCTTATTTTTTTTTTATATTTTGTAAAATCTCACAAATTTATAATATACCAAAAACCAAAACCGCAAATAGTCGGAAAAAAAAAACTAACCAAAAACCAAAATAAATTATAAATATTGATTATTACACATTATTTCTGATGCTGTAAATATAACTTCATATATAAAATATATTTATAGTATAATATTTCGTAAATATCATACGAATTAGTTCTTACTTATCTATAGAATTTATTATATACTTAAGATTTATTTAGAGCCACAGAAAATTGTGTGTATATATACCTTATTTTGAATGAATTAAAATTTAAAATTATAAAACTTCCATTAACATGTACATAAACAAATAGAGATAGTAATTGTAAAATTTGCCTATAAATATTAATTTAATACTATTTTTTATTTCGTTTCAGATATATATTTTGGGGTGTGATTGTGTGTGTGTGTGCGTATGCATGTATATGTGTGTGAATGTGTGTGGTGTTTTCGTGTGTATAATATTTTAGAATACTAAAACGGCTGAACAGATTAACAACAATTAATAAAAAAAACAAACAAACAAATAGTTATAAATAATTATAATAAAATGGCATTCGCCGGTTTAAAAAAGCAAATAAATAAAGCTAATCAGGTATGTTAAATTATATATAGGTTATTTTTTTCATAAACATATAAAGCATTTCTGTATGAATTTTTAAAATAAAAATCATTCATTTATTATATTATTGTAATATAAAAAACAAAGAAAAATTTAGTATATGCAAATAAAAAATTATTATATTAAATTAATGACAAGGTTAATCACTCGTTTTTCTCACACTTTTTAACGCTGACAATTGCATTTTGCATTGTGATATTATATTTTATAATTTTATCAATTACATATATATACTCGTATAAGGAGAATACAGTATCACATGAAATGACCTAGTGACCTATATAGTAAAATTTTTTAGTACATATTTAATATATAGTCAATAGTGCATTATGTATTGTATATAGTATTAGGGTATTGATATTATAGTATTAGTATGTCCTGTGCAGAATATATATATAGTATATAGAGTATTATAATATATAGCTATATATTGATAGTAGGGAAAAAATTGTAGAATCATATTATATAATGTATAGTTGTAGTCATATAAAAATCCGATATATATAAGACGAATAGTATATAAACGCATACACATATTAAATTCCAATATATAAATAATAATTTGTGTGAGAGTGTGTATAGTCATTCTGTTTTCTATAACATTTAATTATTAATTTTGTGTGAAAAAGTAAATCATTCTGTACACTAGAATGAAAAAAAACTCACACATACATTCAATCAAAACATAAACGTATTTATTTTTTTTTTTAAATTAAAATGGGTCATGGTTTTCCGCCATCATCATCCTCCTCCCTTTGTTATATAATAATATGTTATATATATATATATCTATATATAGATCCATATAATGTTATAATAAATGTTTATGTTTCTCAACCATTTATTTTTGATTCTTATATAATTATGATTATTTACTAATACCACATTACTACTTATATAATACTATTAATTATATGAAAAAAATATGAAAATTTCCATATATATGGAAAGTAGGCACACGAAACTATTCACGCAATCAAAATCCATTGCAAGTTTAATATTTCAAATAATGGAAATTGTTACGTAATCGTAATGTGTGTGTGTGCTTCCGAGAGGGGGGGCAACCTTTAATAATATGATAATGAAAATGTGAATTCAAATCCTAAATCATTTATATCTTTTTGATTACGTGATTAGATTTTCATGATCTTCCACCGAATTTTTTAAAAATGCATTGTATTTTCTGAAAGAATGTGTTGGAAAATATAAAAAAAAAAAATTATTTTTAAAGAAAATTTACTTATCCGGAAAATTTTCCAATAGCTTCCTTAAATTATTTGTTGATTTTTATATATCTTCAAGAAAAATAAACCAAACGTTTTCTACTTTCATGCCTGTTATGTACTAATATTATTATGCTATTGGTTGGTGCATATAACTTATTATGATTGAAATTGTTAACATATGAAAGTTAGACTAAAAATATAAATACCTAATAATATATTGTACCAATATATTGAGACCGAAAATACCGAACGAATGAATGCAAGATAAATATAATTATTAATATACAATTAAATATAGATTATCCTTATATAAGCTATACAATTATATAATAAATATACGCACTGTCTTATATATTGGCTGTAACAATATGATGGAAAATATATAAATAACAGCAAGACAATGTATAAGAATAAGGATATTCTTGTGTATATATACTACAATTCTATACACTCTCTCTATATATTGTATTAAGTATATAATTATAAAACATATATATATAGAGTCTATTTACACATAGTATATAAAAGTATATATAATATATCGAAATAAGTCAGAATAGAAAATTATATAAATATTTGATTATATTCTTTTTCTTTTTCAAAAATGTATTGTAATATAAAAATCATTTTTATTTATATATTCTTTCATCAATTTTATCCCTTTTTTATACAATTTTTATTATTATAATATTTATAATAATAATAATAATAACAATTTATAACAATAATTGTAATAATTTTGGTATGAACATCGTCTCATATTATAAAATAAAATGTGGATACAGTAAATTATTCCATATATATATATATGAGTTTATTCTCCCACATGATGAATTCATATTGTTTATGTCCTATATGCACAAAATATTCTATGAGTTAATTAAAAAATATAGTCATGTAACTATAGATCTCAAGCACTGCAGATATGACATATACAATAGAAACATTAAATCTGAAATTGAATCCTCTTGCATTTCATATTCTGATATAAAATATTTGAATAATGTTTCTATAATCCGGTTATTTTGAAAATTCTTATTGTTAATTAATGTGGGATTTTATTGGGGAAATCCAGGTACCATTATATAATCTATATAATGTTTATGTATTGTGCTCATAGATAATACAACCAATATTATATACTAATTCTATATTCTATTGTTTATTAATTCTATTTATATTTATATTTATTATTCTAATTCTAATATTATATTTATTTTAACTTTTTAGTATGTTACTGAAAAAATGGGTGGTGCTGAAGGCACAAAATTGGATGTTGATATTATGGATATGGAAAAGGTAAAACAAAAAAAAATAATATTAAATTCAGAACTATTAATTTACTATATCATATTATAAAATACAATTGGTTTAACTAATAAATAATTGCAAAAATTTCATACATATATAGATTTAGATGCACTTTTACGTATTCAAAATATTCGTATAAGAACGACAATGTCATAATTGATTTGCTAAATATCATGCTGCGATGATTTTTCATTCAAACGATAACCACTTTTTTGTGTTCATTCAGTTAAATTTGATCGATGACCAAATTAAACCCATAATCGATGTGGATATGTTATAGAAGAACACGTGAAATTTCACCGACGAGACACTTGACAAACAACAAATATAAATTGCAAACATTGCAACAGCTATGTGTGTTGAACTTGAACGAAAAGAATTTCACTTAACATAGCTATTTTTGCTTATAAGAAATGTAACGAAAATGATCTGCTGATTTGAAAGTTTATAACGCTTGGAAAAAATATTTTATATACAATTATCTAAATCGAGAAATTGTGTGATGCAAACAAGATGATGAACCATCGCCAAAAACTTACAAACTTTATATTCATAAAGAAAAGGTTATGTTATCAATTTGGTGTAGGGATTATTTTGACCTTTTACTACCACGTCTACCAAACGATCAATTCGCATGTGTACCAGCCAAACTGTACAATTCTATTTTTATAAAAAGCGATCTGAATTGACGAATCATAAAGTTAGTGTGTTTTCACCATGATAATAAAAGGTCACACATATATATGATCACTTGAAAAAAATTATTTTGTTGATGTGTTGCCACATCCATGATATAGTTCTAATCTTTTGCAATCAGATTACTGTTTATTGATATGTTTTGCAAAACTTCTTCCATAGTAAGAATTTCAAATAGCATAATTGTTAAGGTTTTTGCTGATCAGAGGATCAGAGACGCATGACGCATGAACTTTCTAATAGGATGGCAAAATGTCATCGAACTAAATGAACAATATTGATTACAAAACATTATTTCGTTACAAAAATTGCAATTATTTTGTGTTCCAGCCAATTCGTAATGACGTCGTGCGTTGTGCATATTTTTTTTGTTTATATAAATTCAACTTAGTATATCAATTTTTTTTATTTGTCTTTCAGAAAACGGATGTCACTGTTGAATTAGTTGAAGAATTACAGTTAAAAACTAAAGAATTTTTACAACCAAATCCAACGGCACGTGCTAAAATGGCAGCCGTTAAGGGAATCTCAAAATTATCTGGGCAAGCAAAAAGTAATACGTATCCACAACCAGAAGGTTTACTATCCGATTGTATGCTTATGTATGGCAAAAAACTTGGTGAAAATAGTATATTTGGTAATTGATATATTTTTTTATAATTATATATTACTAAAAGAAAATTACATTAATTTATATTCTATTTTGCTGTTTTGCTTTCCTTTCTGTATGTAGCCGATGCATTAATTGAAATGGGTGAATCACTTAGACAAATGGCTGATGTAAAATATTCACTTGATGATAATATAAAACAGAATTTTTTGGAACCATTACATCATTTGCAAATAAAGGATTTGAAAGAAGTTATGGTAATCAATTAATTTCCACATTTATGCATGATTAAATTTGTGTTAATAATCGTATATGTATTAATGTTTTGTATATAGCATCATCGTAAAAAATTGCAAGGACGACGTTTAGATTATGATTGTAAGCGACGCAGACAGGCTAAAGGTTAGTATTTTGTTTTTGTTTTTTTTTTTTTCATTTTCATTAATAATATATAAGTTGTAAATTTTAAAACTTATATTTTTTTCATACAATGAAACATGAAATGAAAAATTAAAATAATTAAGAAAAAAAAAAAAAAACATAAAACTATTTTTTTAAACTATTTTTTTGTTATTTAATTTTACTTTTTTTTTTTTTTTTTTTTTATATTTATATAATCTAACACAATAATAATTTTGTTGACGATGATGCGTGCCACAATTCTCAAACAAATAATAAAAATATTAAAAATCAAAAACTAATATAATAAAAAATGAAAAAAAAAAAAAACAAAAAACTAAAATACCAAATAAAATATTATAAAAAATTATAATAAAAATACTATAAATAAAAACAGGAAGCCATCAGGGTAATTTTTAATAAACAAAAAAATAAAAATATTCAAAAAACTAATTTATTTAATTCATTTTCGATTTTTTTTAATTGATGTGTGTCTCACATTTTTAAATATATTTATTTAAAATTAATTTTTTATTATTAACACAAAATTAACAATTAACAATTTTTTTTTTTTTTGTAATTTTTCTATTCTAAATCTATTTGGTCATTATCACCTAATTTTTATATTTTATTGAATAAAAATTAATGACTCAATTAAAAATCGAAAATGTTGGTTTATTACTATATTTTATTATATTCAAATAAAATAAATAAATATATAATTTTATTTTCTTTTGATTTTGGTTTGGTTCGTTTCGATTTTATTAAACAAATATATATATATATTTTTTTTATAATTTAAAAACAAAAATACAATAAAACAATTAACAATATAATAATAATTGATTTTAGCAACCAAAGGCTAGCAAATTAAATATGCATTAAAAATATACCAAAAAAATAAATTATATTAATTAATTTTTTAATTTTTTTTTATAAATGTGGCAATATGGTTAGATAATTTTATGTATTTCATATCACACATATAGGCTCTCGGCTGTTACAATTCAAATCGTATAATTTTTACCACAACCGTGCTATTAACTCAGCTAAAAGATTTAAAAGCAATGGACTATGCTGATGACATTATGGTAATAATAAAGCGGAAGGTTGTACAGAAGAAATCATAGTTAAATTGATGCAAAACGTCCTGAAGTAGGGTGAAAAATAGGGACAATCAATACGCAAGTTAAGATGCTGTCCAAGTAAAGCCTATTGCATCTACCATAAACATTCATTACAATCAAGTTGGTTAATAATGGTTCGCCAGCTGATTATATAACAATTCACCAATTCGTTTTGCATTATCGAAAGGTGAATGTTTCCTTGAATCCATTATTTTTATTAACCCGCCACATAATTGTGGTGTGAAGATACAGCTACGAAATTTAAAAAAACCAAAATTTTACAACTGAACCCGGACATTGTGATAAATTAAATTATCATTAAATATGAAAAGAATCATAATAATTTATTGTTCTACCTACCTTTTCCAAAACGATCGATAAGTATTATTATATGTGCAGCGTTTTTGTCTTATTTGGAGCAATTTTACCATTTATAATTTTGTACTGTTTCAGTTCACTTTCAATGTTAACAATATTTTTTTGCCGCCTCATTCGGACGGAATGACCATTATTTGTGCAGACTAGAAGTTACAATCATAACGAAAATTGCAGTGCATCTAAATGCAGAACTACTACTACTACTACTACTACGAAATCGATAATTGAAATAAATATGGAAAGTATATTGCGTTAAAAGTTACAATATAAGTGACTGTTGTAGGTGGAGACATATAGTTGAACTTAAAAATGTATTTTTTGCTCTTCTAATTCTTGAAATATTATATTAATAGTAACATTGCAATTGAATGCAATAAATTGCTGGACAGTTCAGAGTATTTTGACATGTCTCTGGTAAGCCTGGCTTACGCTAGACATACAGAGAGTTGCACCCAAGACGATGTAAATGTAAAATCATCTACACTTATTGCCACAAATAAAAAAAAAATAAATATTTTCTATAAAAATTAAATACACACACACACTGTGACATATATTTATAGTAGAATTTTTTTTTTAGTTTAAAGTATTTCATACAATTTTTAATTAATTAAAATTATTACATTTATTTATTTTTACTTCATTTAAAAGTTAAACAACAAATTTATAGTTTTTTTTTTTTTTTTAATATTAACTATTAAAACGACTCAAAAAAAATAGTTTTAGTTTTTTTTTTAAGAGACAACAAATAATTATTATTTATTTTTTTGTTTTTTTTTTTTTTTGTAATTTTTGTAGTTATTAATTATTTTTTGTATTATTTTATTTTATTTTATTTTATTCCATTTTTATTTTTATTTTTATTTTTATTTTTATTTTTCCAATACCATTATTATACACACATAAATAATTTATTGCCTGCATCTACACATAACTTAATTTATGTTTGATGATGATGTGTTAATGATGTTAATGATGTTAATGATGGATGGTATTTATGACAATGCTGAAAATGATATTGGATAATTGGAATTGAAAAAATTATTTTATTATTTTTTCTGTCATGGTTTTTTATTTTTATTTTTTCTTATTATATTTTTTTTTGTTTTATGATTAATTTTGAATGATATAAATTACATTTTTTTTAATTTATGGAATATTAATTTGTTTGAACAATTAACACATAAAAGGATCTCATATTACAGACGATGAAATTCGTGGTGCTGAAGATAAATTTGCTGAATCATTATATTTAGCACAAATTGGAATGTATAATTTATTAGAAAATGATGTAAGTTTATGCTTATATAAAATAATATATAATGACATATTAAAATATTTATAAAAATATGCAGAGAGTTCACCAGACATTAGATATTATGATTAAGATACAAGAAAAATCCTGGATAGTTTGTGAAACAAGCTTTGATTAGCAATTCCAAATTAATCAGATAAATTAACTGTTTAAGTTCAAAATTCCAAGATAAATGGATAAATGATGTTCGAGCAGTTTTATTGAATATATTTGAGTCTTATGTATGGCACTTGGAATTTTTAATAATTTTACAAATCCTTAGAACTTAACATTTCACACTTCAGTTCAAATAAACGGATAAATAGTTCTTAAATTATTCAAATAGAACAAACATAAATGTGCACGTGATGAGTTATTTTGGGAGAACTTTCTGTTTCTGTCTAATATTTGGACCACAATCTGTTCTACACTATATTTTCCTATATGGATATGATTTTATAGAAACTTCATTGTTTAAATAATTCAAACTAGATAAGAAAATTTGAACATTTGATCTGCTGAAAATTTTTCATATAATCTCATTTTATACCTATACACATTCAATTGTATCAAAATTAAAAATGACAAATTTGCAATTTGCTGTAACCAAAATTCTATAAAAATCTATGTTCAACGCTTTTCGTTATATATATATATCGATTTTTCTTTTCATTCCCTTGAAAACGGCCGTTCAATAAATAGAATTGTCTGTTGTATATTATAAATAAATAATAAATGATTATAATAAATTATAATTTATAAATAAAACAATATTATTTTTTATGGTTAAATCAAAAAAATAAATAAAAAGGTTGAACAAGTTTCACAATTAACAACATTTGCTGAAGGTCTATTAGATTATCATCAACAATGTACAGAGATATTGAAGATTCTAGTCGAAACATTACAGATGAAGTATGTATTTATTTATTTATTTTAAATTAGAATTTCTATTAATATTATTATTATTTTTCTTCGGATATATAGACGTGAAGAAGCTGCAAATCGTCCCAAATGTGATTTTGTTGCAAAAACATTGAATGATTTAAATATTGAAGGTGTATTACCAGGAATTGATGGTGGAATGAATGGTGGGCGTTATATCCCTTCCTCTAATTTATCACGTACCCATAATAATTTATATAGCTCCCAACAAAATCTATCAAAAACAAATAGAATAAATCCAAATAATAATAATAATAATAATATAAATAATGGTAGTAATTTTTCAAGAAATCATCGAATATATGGTTCACAACAGAGTTTATCGACAGTTTCACAAAATAGTAACAATTCAATGAATTCAAATTCATATAATTCAATCAATCATAATAATAATAATAATAATAATAATAATAATAATAATAATTTTAATAAAACAAAACCAAATTCACTTGGATTTAAATTACATAACAATTATAATAATAGTAATGGTAGCCATAATAATAATAATAATGATACAAGTCCAACAGATTGGACAAATGCGTGGAATACGCCTCCTGATACAACAACAACAACATTTACAACAATAACGTCGTCACATTATACTAGCAATAGTCAAAGTCATAATTATGATAAAAATAAAAATAATCATTTTAATAGTAATAGTAGTAAACCTGACCCTTACAACGATCCTTGGACAGGTGATTTTAAAGTGTTTTGTTTTTATTTTATAATTTAATTTAATAATTTATCATTTCTTATTTTCAAAATTTAAGTTTTACTTTTTCTTTTTTAAAGTATCATTTCATTTTGCTTTTTCTTTTTTCGTTTTTTTATTTTTTTATTATTATCAAATTTTATATACAAATTTAAAATCAGATCAATTCATTGAAATTTTTTTGTGAAAGCAATATTTCCACAATTTGTGGTGTTTTAAAATTTAAAATTTGCATTAATAAAATTTAATTGAATTGAAATGATTAATTTTCGTTTATAAATTATATAATAATGGAAAAATTATTTTTATTTCGAAGGTGATGGGATATTTTAGCAAAAAAAAAAAAATAAATAATAATTATAGTATAAGTTTTTACCTGTGGTGAATGTAATCAACTTAAGGCATTATAAACACAAAACATATGCCACACATGCACATTTACTAACCACACATTACATATAGAAAATATTCTTCAGAATGATATGCATTTAACTGGTATTATGCTTTACAGATCTATCCACTGTTACAAATTTTTGGAAAATCGTTTTAAAATGAAAGAAATTTATAATGAACAAAAAGATATAATGTATTTTATCGTTATATATTTTACACACCTCTATCGAAAGTATAATTTTCGATATATTCAAGGTATTTTACTATAACAGTTAACTGTAGAAGCACGAGTTTATGTGTATCCAATTATTGGATTATAAAATGTTGAGAATATTAATATAATAATAAAATTACTGCAAAAACAAAACACCAACAAATTGCACACTATCAATGGTTTTGTTTGTGATTAAAAATTAACAATTTGGTATTAGTCATTTTGGATGAACTCCAGATGTATTATTTAGTGTATTAAATGAAATTTATTTTATATAATATATCCATTTTAACACCACCATCATTGTTACCATATAATATACCTGCCAGCAAAGTACGCAGAATTCATCAACTTATGCCAACATCAATTTTGTGTGGATCAGCACATGTTCTGATTCTCAACTGTATAATCATTTAGTTTTAGACACATTGATCTTACGGTTTAATGACTCAGTCATACGCCAGGTTATTCGCCTGCAATAGTACTTTTCGTGTATCCACCTAAAATTGCAGTAGTCAAATTGTTATATTATTATGTTTTTTGATTTCAATATATACAAAATGAAGAATACTAAAAAATTTGACCATGTTCAGTATAGCAATCGAAAGCATATTCTCCGGATTGAATGGCATTCACTCTAACCGCTGCGCACACCACCCCGGAGGTGGCGAGTACGAATTCCGGTATTGACAATTAATAATTAAAATAAAATTAAGTAATTTTCATACAAAAAAATTACTCGATTGAAATATATTTGTGAAAATATGCTGTTGAACGCCATTCAAAGATCCACGGTCACAACAATTACAATTATATTTATAAAAGAAATTTATTTAATTAAAACGACAAAATTGCTACCACCACATGCAGTATTGGGCGGACAGTCTACGAAATACAATTCAACCATCCAGTTGTCACAATTTTTCATTCGAAATGTGTGAAGGAAGAACCAGCATTAATTTTATTTCAATTTTAAATGCAAATAACAATGCAATTGAATGGAATTATGGATATTGAGATGATACATTGAAGAAATAAATTTTAATGTACCACAGCACGTACTTCAAAAAACGTTTTTATATAATACTAATTACAATTTTTTTTTCTAATTTTTATTTTTAATTATTTTATTTTTAATTTTTGTTTATGTTTTTCGATGACTTGATATAAATACAATATATGGTATCGATCATATCGTATCGTATACACTCCATCCACACACACACACTTATATTTTCTAAAGATTGAGAAACTATAGTTAAAATTGTATGTAAATGTTGTTGTATTTGAAGGTTATTTAAGTATTACGTAAAAATAGTATTTTATTTCCTATGGCATAACATCAATTTCTATAAAATAAAATTTAATAAAAATTATATTAATCCATTTACCACTTGAAAAATTAACCATATAAAATGTATTTGAAAAAATTAAATACGCGCACACTAAAATAACAATTTTGGTTATATTCTATATTTATACATCAATAGGATAGATAGATAAAAAAATGTTTAACTTCTATTGGGAGATAGATAATTTTGTAAAATCAAATGAAAATTTTATAAATGTTTTTAGTTTTATTTTTGTTGTTATGTTTTCCATTTTCATTTTTAATTGATTGTGTATATTTTAAACAAATATTTCTTAAATTATTTGTGTAGAAATATGCTAAAATTAAAATACAGTATAGACTTCTTACTATCTTTTATAGTCCATTAATAATTATTAGCGCTATTTATATTACTTTATTTATACTATAAAACCTCCTATTTGATGTATTATCAATTTTCCTTTCAACAACAAAAAAATTTTATTTTACTCAAATTGATTTTATTTCTATGTTTTTTATTACAATAATATTGCATTTATAATTAAAATTCATCTTCAGTAAACAAACCAACTCATCTGGAATTGGATAATGGTCAAGCGCAGGCACGTTCGACCAACGGTAAAAAAAAAAAAAAAAAATTACAAAAAATTATAAACTTTGTTTTGTTTCTTTACATGAATAATAATATTTAACTTTTTTGCATGTGCATTTTAAAGATATATTGCAATTTAATTTATTTAGTAACAATTAACCTCTGAATTTAAAAATTTCATAATACAATAAAATAATTTCAAAATATATATATATATAGAAAATTGCATGTAATGTATATATTTAAGAATTTTTTGGTGTGAATATTTTTTTTTTAAGATTGTTTTTGTTGTTTTGAATCTTTTTATTTTAATTTTTGTTCTAATACTATTTTTTTTTCCATCATAATTCACCAATCATTAAGATTATTGATTAACATTAACATTACTACAGCTATGAATCAAGAGACTCACTTAAAATATACCTATGACGAGGCAGTAACATATTGACCTATCGGTAACTACGTATCACCCAGCATCATTCCCAAATGTACAGAGGAGTGACTATATAATTTAGTCTTGGCGATACCAGCGTGTGAATTACACAAAGTGTTTGATGATTCCTATACATTTTATTGGTGTGCATGCGGCTATTATATTATCAAACTGCAGATAAATACAAAAACAATATCAATTTTATAGTATTATTAATAATTAATAAGAAAAATGTTACAAAATAAAAAAATCAACTATGATTCAAGAAAATAAAGTTTCAAAAACTAAACTAAATCCATGGCAGCGAATGGAGCATCAACATAAAACAATTAAGTGGAGTTTACTTGATTCACAGGGACACATACCACCATTTCATTTTTCAATTAATACATATGTAGTTAATAAAATGATAAAAAAAAGCTTATAATTATTTAAGTTTTATATTAGATATAATAATTATAAGGCATTCTTACATTCACTTATAACATATTGTAAAAAAAATAATGAAATCATCATCACATTTATTTAAATTCATTATGTTGTCGTACATCGAGTTATTTATGTGTGTTTTGTATTTTTTTTAAAATATATAGAAAACTAAGATAATTTAATTAATTAATGTGATTTAAAATTTATTAATATATATGTATATGTTGTTTTTAGCATCACCATTACCATCACCAATGCGATCGCCAGCAAGAACACCAATGGTACAACGTCCAAGCGGTCCATGTTGCACAGCGCTATATGATTTTGAACCAGAAAATCCTGGTGAACTTGGTTTTAAGGTATAAATTTACATTTAATATATTAAAATATATATGTCTATAATGCAAATGGCTCTTCAAATTCAATGAATTTTCTCATCTGTATTATATTCATGTGTTATTTGTTTTGCATTGATTTGATCTATGGGTTGGGGTGTGGGGACTTGCCACTTCGTAGGTGTGGTCCCACGCCCGGGTAACGAAAGCACATTTGTATATTACAATATTTTAATAATTTTAAATATATTATTGTTTTTTTATTTTGCTTTTTATAAATATAAATTGTATTTATAAAATTTTTATTTCCATTAGGAAAATGACGTCATTCAATTATTAAATAAAGTTGATGAAAATTGGTATGAAGGTTCAGTAAATGGACGAACTGGATATTTTCCACAGACATATGTTCAAATATTAACGCCATTACCATAAACATATTAATGTATAATAATTATTATACAGAATATACATAATGTGTACCATCATGATGCATGCGTGCACCAACACCAACCGACAGACAGATACAGTAAAATTAGTTAAATTAAGTTTGTTTGTTTTTTTTTTTTTTATTTCTCTCGTTTAGCAAATAATAAAAATAATTAAAATTAAATAAAAATAAAAATAAAAATAAAAATAACAATAACAATAACATTTACTCTCCAATATTAATTTGTATATTTTGAAAAGAAAAAATATATATATAATATTTTCGTTTTATTATTATAATACAATAAATGTTTAATAAAATTAATTTGTATATTATTTGTGCTTATAATATTATTAATTAATTATTATTTTTTAATAAAAAAAAAATGAAAAAACGAAAAAACGAAAAAAATAATCTATTTTTCTGTTGTTTTATATTAATTATTATTAAAATTATATTAATTTTAAATTATCTATTGTTTAACTTATAAAATCTATATAAATATATCTATTAATTATGGTATATCAATTTTAATCACTTTAAAATTATAATTAATCAACAGAAAATAATTAAAAACAACATACTATTGAGATTTTGATTGTAAAACAAAAAAAAACATAATCAGTTTTATTTTTATTTTTATTTTTATTTTATTTTTTTTTATAATATATATTTTTAATAATTTTTACTATTACTATTAATAAAGACATATATATATATATATAATTTCCAATCTATTCAAAAATATCAATATAATGTTATTTTAAATAACATAAATTATAAATAAATTAATTAATATTAATGAGATGGGCAAATTTCTTTAAGAAATAAGAAAAAAAAAATAAAAATAATGTCGCCAACAGAAAGAGGGAAGAATTCGTTTTGAATTTTAATAACCAAATAATAATAATAATATTAATAATAATAATAATAATTATAATTAAATATATATTTTGTCTTTATTATTTTATTTGTTTTTTTTTTTTTTTTTTCCTAATATTAATTATAATTTTAATTAATTTTAAACTAATAATGAAACAGAAACTGTAAATATATATTTTTTTTTTTTTTTTTTATATTTATAATTATTATTAATTACGAAAAATGAAAAATTACTTTCGGTTTTCCAGACAGCAATATATAATAATATAATTAAAACAATTATTTTAATATAACATTTAAAATTTATTTATAATTAAGAAAAATTAGAAAAATTTGTTATTATTACCTTTTTTTTTTTCAAATTTTAATTTATTTTCATTGTAACTATTAAACCACATTTGATTGATTGGTGAAATGAAATGAAGAAACACACAAATAGAATGTAAATAATAAAAATAGATATTATATAAAATCGATCGCGATACAATAAATAATTATAGTATTCACAACCGCCATCCCCCTTTTTATAAGCATCGCACACATAAATTAACAAATTTTTGGCATTTCAAGTTGGCAACCAAGCTGTGCTAATCTTTTATTTTTCATACAAATGATAATACAAACGCATCGCTAGTGTGATTTATATTTAAAAAGTTTAGAAAAACTTTTTACATCTCACATGCAAACATGCAAATGCTTCATTGTACGATATGTATGGAAAATTATTTTTGTTTATAATTATTTAAAAATGTTCAATGTAACATGTTGTGTGTAAAATATTTATGTATAATTATCAGTTGTTTTTTTAAAGTGAAGTGAATACAATTCGGTATCACATATATTTTGTTCAGTAACAAACTAGACATATATTTCAAATAATATATATGTGCTATGGTTTTCGTTATTTATATATAAATTTTAAAATAGAACGGTATCTTAAACTGCGGTGCTTATAAAATGGGGATTGTACACTGTGTCACTGTATATGATTGCATGCAATTTTCAATTTTACCATATTTTTAAATTATAAATTATAATGCTCAAATTTATTTATTTTATATAATTAATAATTTGTTGTGCGGTTGAGTATTCTCTTTCTCCTTGTTCTCACTATCGAGAATCAAATTACAATTAAAATTCAATTATACACATAATTAATTAATCCAAAGAAATATTCAGTTTATTATAAAAAATATATATATATTTTATCAATTTATGATAATTTAATAAGCATTTAAATTAATTGAATTAAAATATATAATGGAAAAATGCAAATAATGATTTAAAATTAAAAATGAAAACAATAAACAAAACACACATAGTTAAATTAAATCAGTTATACTAAGACAAAATATATTATATTGAATGCGCGAGACTATATAAAAAACACTAATTACTTTAGATAGGATTTATAATAAAATTGTTAAAATTAATTTTTAATACTTAGTATATTTGTAATTATAATTTTATTAAGTTTAAATTTTATTTTTGCATTAATGCTATTTTATAGTATATATTTATAGTTTCTTAAAAAAAACACACACACACACACATTAATTGTTGAAATTTCTTGCCTATTATCAAACAAATGTTGACAGACTATGGTGATGCGTGAAAAAACAATTTTCAGATTTAAATATTACTATATTTTTTGCTTATCGTGTCTTGTTAACATTATTAGACTGACTATTCTTGATTTGATAATCTTAAATTCTATTTTGAAGCTAGAATATTTTATGAATACTTATTATGTGTTAAATCATGTGACACATTAAATGTGTCAATAATATTTTCTCACAAATTCTAATTGCTTCTCGGATTCTCCTCCAATGAATGATGTCATGATTTCATTTGTTACACACATAGTTTATGTGATTCTCGCCTATAGCTAAAGTAGTAAGTTCAATTGTAGTTAAAGTAGTGGTTATCAAATTACAGTGCAATTAAAAACATATTATTTTTTTTTTTTGCGTATAATTTAATTAAATATATTTTTTGGTTAAACAAATAAAGTAGATATTGCCTTAAGTAAAATTTTCACGTTATTAAATTGATGGTTCATTGCGATAGACACACGTACATGCACACACAAACACACCCACACCTTTCCTTCGCATAATTTTTGGTTAATAATTGAGAAATAAGAAATTTATGTTGATGTTTCTTTTAATTTTTATTTTTATATTGCAAATCCTATGTCATTACATATTCGATAATAATATTAATAATAATAATAATAACAAATTTCTTTTATTATATTTATGTCGTAAATCTATTATGAAATTCGGTCGACATTCTTTTTTTTTAAATTAAAAAAATATATCATTAAACAATTTTATTGATAAAATTCAATATTTTTTGCATAATAATAAAAATTAAATAATATATTCTCTGTGTATTATTTATATACATATAAATATTTATTACAATTATATATAACTTGAAAAATTTAAAAATTTATATTATATTGATGTTGTATTTTTGATCGATTAAATAAATTAATTGTGTAATAAGAATTATAATAATAAATAATAATAATAATAATAATAATAATAATAATAATAATAATAATAATAATAATAATAATTAATTAGGAGTAAATATACAATATAAAAAAAAACATCAAGCTCTCGATTCCCATTAACTTTAATTATTCGTTTATTTAATAATAATTCGCAAACTTTTCGTATAATTTATAAATAATTATATAGCATCAGTTGTGTATATTTAAAATAAGTTGTACAAAAAATTACATAAATAACTATGAACAAAATAATTTTATATGAGTATTCAACCCACATATTTTACTCAGTAGAGGGACGAAAAGAGACCCAAATATTGGTCTGATTCGATATTCGCCCAAAAATATTTATAAATTAATATTCTTTAAATTCGGGAAAATCGACTTTAATATATTTTTCGAGTTTTTATGCGATTTGAACAACTTATTTTATAATAATAATAATAATAATAAGATATGAAATAGTTAAACATAAAGTGATCAAAGAAACGTTGGACGCATTTGGATGGGAGATGTTACCACACCCGCCTTATTCACCAGATGTTGCTCCATCAGATTACCACACGTCTATAATAGCATTTCCTTTTATTTATGCAGACGTCTAAAAATAGCTAAAAATTTGGATCGCATCAAAGGAGAAGAAATTTTATTTTGATGCTATTCCGCATAAATTGACAAATAAATTGGAAAAACATTGTACTTAACAATGGTAAAATAATTTCCAATATTTGCAACATGCAAGTGTTTTTCTTTTAAATAACGATCTTTTCATACAAAAATGTACCTATTATAGGTAAAATAATATTTTAATATTATTATTATTATACGAAACGTTTTGCGAATCACTATATAAATGAATAATAAAAGTTAATGTGAAGAGCTTGATGTTTTTTTTTTTTTATATTGTGTAATTTTACTACTACCTAATTTATTTAAACGTTCGAAAGCAAAAACCCAAAAAAGAAATTATAATATTATATAAATAATATATTATTTGTATAAATAAATAAATAAATGCAAATGCAAATGCTGAAAAAGAAATATAAAAAAATATATTAAATTGATTAATGTAAATTAAAAATTAATCAAATTATATAATATTATTATGTATTATATATTAATTATAAATTTACACAAACCCAAGAGAAACAACTTAAAAAACAAAAAAACAGATTCTAATTATACAATTATTTAATTAATTTAATATTTATTAACAATTTTTTAATGAACAAAATCTTGGTACTTGAAAATTTTTTTCTTTTTCAATTTGATTTCATTTTTAATATATATAAAAATATATAAAACTAAACTTATAATAATAAGCGATTGCCATCTCTATATAATTTATAAATATGTATTATTTTAATTTTTTATAATTAGTCTAAATTTTTTGTTCCTATATACTTTTTATTATCAGTTATCCAGTAGTATCACACACACACACACACACACACACACAAATAATAAATGAAAAAAAAATGGGACAATAAAATATATATTAAAAATTAAGCGCTACTTGAGAAATTTATACATATATTAACATTTAAAAGCATTATAAAACATAATTATTTTTTTAACTATATAGTTTTAAATCATCCTATATCAACTCTATTTTAAATTTAATACCTCTATAACTAAACTAATAAAATAACTGTACAGATTTACAATTTTTAAAATATATATTTTAGTTAACATAAATAAACTAACACACATCATCTCATACATTACATATATGTATTATATAATTAATTATATATATATATATACTCAATGTCATTATCACACACACACACACGTCACACACAGCATCACACATTGTATCTGTATATAAAAAAAAAATAGAAAAATTAGGGATTTTCTCACATTTATTAAGTATAATTTCACAAATGTTTAGCAATGCCTTTAATTGCTTTGTTTTTGTTTTTTTTCCATAACGATACTACTTTTTTATTGTTATTATTATGGGTAAAAATTAAAAAAATACTTATTATTAATAGTGTAGTGGTAGAGTATTATGTAAATTCAATGTATTTTATCAGGGATAACCGGAACACGGTATAAATACGAAAACCCTATCAAATCCTATGATTGATTTATATGGTTATATCTGGAATAAGAACATTTCACAGATATCTAGAAATGGGGGGATGTGTGTTGATTTGGATATCAAATATCCTGTATCCATATTTTTTCGTACACAAATAAATTTAGCGTATGTTCTTGATGTGTTGATACTACAACAGAAAAGAATTTTCGTTATAGTCACTTTTTTTAAATTATTTCCCGGGATGTTTATATGTCCCACAGCAAACACACACACACACACACAAGATTTTGTAGTTTTCTTTAATTCATTACGGTCGCACACCAATTTTGCATGATTCATAACTTTAATCCCAATCCATAACAACATATTCTATAATATAGTGTAGTGGTAATATGTTTTTCTGTGTGAACATGGTGAACTATATGCTATACATGATTATTCAGTCATAAGTCAAGCCATCCAACCATTGGATATAGCACCACTCATTTGTGTCCATCTAACATTGCAATCAAGTTGATATATAAATTACTCACAGTTAGTGGAATATAAATAACAATTTACCAATTGGTCTGCAATTATGTTTGAGATAGATGTTTTATTAATACCATTAATATTCTTATATAGATCATAGTAGTATTGTGTTTGGTGCAGAACCAACAATATATGAATAAAAAATCGATTAATTTGTATCCCTATATTCTACGAATTAAGAAGATTACTTAACATTACATTTATCGTAATACTTTTGCAAGCATATGTTATCTCAAATTATATTAGTTCATGGATATTGAGAAATCAATAAAATTTATAATTATTATTTACTTCAAATTTCTTTGACGAAAAATTTCATATATATTCTTCCACACCAATAAAATTATTATTCTTATTTTATATTCTGTTCGTTTTTTTTTTATTTAATTAAATAATTTTTACTTTAAATTAATATAATAATTGGAAATACGATTTTAACATCACAAAAAATTAAAGAAAAAACAAAAAAAACCTAAATTAAGAAATAAAAGCTATTTAATTAAAATAAAAATTATACATTATTATAAAAAATAAAAAGGACAATACAATTTAGTAATAATTAAAATTATATATAACATATAAATAATATATACTAAAAATTAAACCTATAACTATTTATATATTAATTGTGATTATAATTAAATAAATTTTTAATTTGAAGAAAATTATTATAATACTTTTTAATAATAATTATAAGAAAAGAAAAAAAAAAACACATTTTTCTTGTTCTTTTTTGTTTGTTTTAAAACTATTAATTGTTTGTTTATTGTCGTTTGACGGGTGGGGGCTACCTACCTGAATACAAAACACATTCTTATTTACACATTATTATAAAATAAATTGTTAAAATATTCTCTGCGATTAACATAAAATAATTAATTATACAATTACAAAAATTATACAAAATTTTCAAAATCTTTATGTGCATTTTTAATACATTTTTAATAAATTTATCGAAATTAATTATTTAATATATTAATTGTAATAACTAAATAATAATAATAATAATAATAATAATAATAATTAATTATTTAAAAACAAATTAATAAAAAAGATCAAATTATTTTCTTTTTTCTTGTCATAATTTTATTCTAAATTATATACTCTTTATTAATAAAAAAAAAAGAAAAAAAAAATAAGTATAAACAAAACGTTTTTTAACGTGTATTGTTGTGTTTCATTTTACATATAATTTTCAAATAATTTCAATTTATAATTTAATTAATATATTATTAAATTATAATAAAAAAAACAAATAAAAGAAAATAAAAATAAATTTGAACAAAATGTTAGGTATAATTAAACATATTATATTATATATTAATTATTGTATATGTAAAAGAAAAAAATATTAATTATATTATAAATATAAAAACAATATATTTAAATTGAAACTTTAATTCTGATGTTAAAATTTTCAAAAACATTATCTATATATTAAAAAAGAAATGGAATAAAATAATGATTATTAATTAATAAAAATACATTGCCAGGTGCCATTTAAATTTGTATGTTTTTTTTTTTTTTTGTTACCTTCGTTGCCACTGGATATTATAAAAATAAATAATATTAAATAATTTAATATAAAAGAACATAAATATAATAATATAATATATAATAAAAATATAATATAATAATAGTAACCAGCACTTTTTCGAACTCATTAAACATATTTTGTATGCCGTTGTGTTATTTGGTCGTTACGTTTACTTTACACGTTTTAACACCTCTAATTATATCCTTGAGTTACTCCCAACGTTTTTTTCTCAGCTTAAATTCAGTAACAATAGTGTCGGATAATTTTGTTATTAAAAAATATTAAAAAAAAATTGGATTTCATATGAAAATTTACAAAAAACATATTATTTTTTACTACTTGACTTTATAATTCGCAAATGCAATACATGTACTAGAAATATATAGTAACCATAAAATATATGGAAATTATGTATAAAATTTTTGTTTACACACGTTGAGTGTAGTATTCAGTGGTTCTGACCGTGTGGGTCGAACTCAAAGCGTAAGTGCTGAAACCATTGTGTATATAGTTACAGTAGCTTATTGCATTTTTATTGGAAGTCGAAGAAACTATATATATATTATATATATGGGACTACTTGACTTCATGTCGTGTGGAAGTGGCTGTTGGTTTGTGGTGAGATGGTTCAGTGTGGCGGTGTGGTGTCACCGGTGTTTAGGAAATAGATTGACTGTTTATTTCCTTGCAGGTTTGACACCACAAAGTCATGCAATGCTTAGTGTAAGTATGTGTGGTGGTGCGGATACAAATCACACTAAGCATAGGTGTTGGATGATGACATAAACACTCACAAGCAGAGTGGTAAGTAGCAGCGTAAACCATAGCGATTCAGGTGAGTAGGTTTTTGAAATAATTTGAAAATAGATATTCGATGAAATCTAGATGTCCCTACTAATTTATTTGCAATTGAATCTCGGATAGATATATATTCTATATTTATGCACGACGACCGCGCCGCCTCTACAATGGAAAATAAAAAATTGTAGAAAAATTCTATATATGGAATTTTTGGATTCGCTGGATATCGATTCATTATTTCAAAATAAAACAAAAATAAATTATAATGAAAATCTGAGCCGGTGCAATATTTATGTCCGTTTAGAAGCAAATATCGCAAGGGTTTACCTTATTTAATTTTTTAATACATAAATTATACGATTTATCATCAGTAATTAACGAAAATTTTGTTTTCATACGGAAACAGTGATCGAAAGCGTTCTTTTTGAGCAAATATTGCTTAGATTCAATGCTTAATAATAAATTTATAGTAAATGTGGTGTTTTTCTCTTTTTCAACACCCATTCCGTCATTTTTCGTTCATTTGCTACACGTCGTCACTTCTCAACATTGTTTTAGTGTTATAGTCGATCAAAAACGTGAAATTTTAAAAGAATAAGGATATTTTGCTTTTTAGAAGATTGTCTGAGGCATATAATTTAAGCTCATAAATGCATTCATACAATTTTGAGAATAAAACCATATAAAATAAAATGTTTTATTTTCCATTGTAGAGGCGGCGCGGTCGTCGTGCATAAATATAGAATATATATCTATCCGAGATTCAATTGCAAATAAATTAGTAGGGACATCTAGATTTCATCGAATATCTATTTTCAAATTATTTCAAAAACCTACTCACCTGAATCGCTACGGTTTACGCTGCTACTTACCACTCTGTTTGCGAGTGTTTGTGTCATCCATCCAACACCTATGCTTAGTGTGATGTGTATCCGCACCACCACACATACTTACACTAAGCATTGCATGACTTTGTGGTGTCAAACCTACAAGGAAATAAACAGTCAATCTATTTCCTAAACACCGGTGACACCACACCGCCACACTGAACCGCCACACTGAACCATCTCACCACAAACCAACAGCCACTTCCACACGACATGAAGTCAAGTAGTCCCATATATATAATATATATATAGTTTCTTCGACTTCCAATAAAAATGCAATAAGCTACTGTAACCATATACACAATGGTTTCAGCACTTACGCTTTGAGTTCGACCCACACGGTCAGAACCACTGAATACTACACTCAACGTGTGTAAACAAAAATTTTATACATAATTTCCATATATTTTATGGTTACTATATATTTCTAGTACATGTATTGCATTTGCGAATTATAAAGTCAAGTAGTAAAAAATAATATGTTTTTTGTAAATTTTCATATGAAATCCAATTTTTTTTTAATATTTTTTAATAACAAAATTATCCGACAAAATCACCTTACATGATTCCTCCACTACCATAGTTAATTGATGGTGTTTAATGGCTCTAAATGCAGATACCGGAGGAATATATATTTCTGCTATCTTATATACAATTATTAAGGGATAGCGCGAACGCTTATCCCTGCTATCAAAAATTTTACGCACGAGTTAACCACATTAGGGTCAATCGCAGAGGTCAACCCATCCCAATAGTGCAATGAACAGGCCTCACTCCGAGGGAACCACCTTTTTGATCATGGTAACCCTTACGCCAGGTAAGTATGATTTCATCAACTTCATTTTTCGTCTTATATTCCATACCATTGGTATGCATTTACGAATTATAAACACTGTTTGTTAAAAATCATTCATTCTTTATTCATATAATGTTGGTTTGTAATTATATACTCAATACAATTGCAAATATTACATTATTGTTGGATTTAATATAAATTTTAAATATATAATATATATATTCTATAGATATTTCTATATATTATCTCTGTTTTTAAATTTGTTGTTCTTTCATATATACTATTTTTTTCTTTATTTTGTTATATATTTTGTTATTTTGTATTTTTCAGACTTTATTTTGCTATACTCTTTTTCTATGTTCATATTGTATATAGTCATATTCATATATACATAATCGTATATATATTTTGTTTGATTATAAAATATATATAAGTTCTTATATACAAACACGCACACACCAGCCACACAAATACAGAAAATACTACTGCATGGATAGTGTGCATGAGTTTTATGGTATATTGTATATTTTTACTATATATAAAGATGAAAACAACAAATTTAAAAACAGAAATAATATATAGAAATATCTATAGAATATATATATATATATTTAAAATTTATATTAAATCCAACAATAATGTAATATTTGCAATTGTATTGAGTATATAATCACAAACCAACATTATATGAATAAAGAATGTATGATTTTTAACAAACAGTGTTTATAATTCGTAAATGCATACCAATGGTATGGAATATAAGACGTGAAATAAAGTTGATGAATTCATACTTACCTGGCGTAAGGGTTACCATGATCAAAAAGGTGGTTCCCTCGGAGTGAGGCCCGTTCATTGCACTATTGGGATGGGTTGACCTCTGCGATTGACCCTAATGTGGTTAACTCGTGCGTAAAATTTTTGATAGCAGGGATAAGCGTTCGCGCTATCCCTTAATAATAAACTAATTTAATTTACTTTTCCCAGTAAAAACGTAATAAGTATTTCTTGTTGAATGTGTGATTCAGCATTTGTGTTGAAAAAGAGAAACAAAAAAAAAAAAAACGTAAACAAAACACGTTAAATAAAATAATATAATATGAATCATAATAATAAATATAATATAATAAGATGTGTGTTATTATATCGTCATCAAGGCCATTGTTAACAAAATCGAGTATTTACATCACATACACAGAAAAATGTGGTGTTAAATTGAAATTGATATGTTTACATTATTTGTGTCATTTAGGTGTAAAAATTTCATTTTTATTTGTGTTCCAAACTGCATTAGTATTGCCAAAAAAAATTAAAACACTTAATTTTGCTAATTATACAATTTCTGTTCCATTTGTATAATTAATTTGATAATAATAACCATCAATCACATAGATTAGAATTACAAAATCATAGACAGCACAATTTGATGTCGTTGTCAGTTGGTACAGTGACCGACTGTATGCATGCAACACATTTATTGAAGAAAATGTGTAATTAAATTTATTAGTTTATTATTAAGGGATAGCGCGAACGCTTATCCCTGCTATCAAAAATTTTACGCACGAGTTAACCACATTAGGGTCAATCGCAGAGGTCAACCCATCCCAATAGTGCAATGAACAGGCCTCACTCCGAGGGAACCACCTTTTTGATCATGGTAACCCTTACGCCAGGTAAGTATGATTTCATCAAATTTATTTTTCTACTAATATTCCATACCATTGGTATGCATTTATGAATTATAAATACGATTTGTTAAAACGGAATCATTTTCTTATTAAAAAGTCATCATTTTAACATTTTTCTTAAATATAAATTAGTGTTAACTATTCTATGTGTATATATAGAGATTATTTGATGATAATTATTAATTAGAATTTTATAAATCACTTATAATTTTAAATTTAATATAATTTATTTGCATTTTTGTTTTATTCACAATGCATTGAATATATTTTATACTATGTATATAAAAACATACACATATAAACACATATGTTTACGTACTATGATTTTCTTAAAATTAATATTTATATTTATATATTGGAAGAAAATATAAATAAGAATATATTAATCATGTGTTGTTGTGTGTTGTGATGTATGCGGCGTATATATGCTATTTATAAAATATTTTTTAATTTGTTATTTACAAACAATACACGTTCAATATAAAATAAGAAGAAATCTTTTCTGCGATAGAAAAAGTTGTAATTTTTACATGAATATATTTGGTTGAACATTTCTATATAACTTATCCAAAACATTTTGCTTTCATGAAGATGTATTGTACACAGCACACAGGCTTTCTTCCAAAATCTATAAAATATTAGGATTAAAATTAATTGTAATTAGATATAGGAAAAAATATATTGATAGTTACATGCAAAAACTTATTATTGATGAAGAAATTTTACCAATTGACTTGTTCTTTTTATTATTAAATTTCTTATTTCTTCTCCTGTAAACTTGTGAAATGTTTCCTTGCTTCAATTAATGTTTACACATATAGTACGTATATGTTTATTGATGATATGATATTGGGATATTGATATAATATACGGATCCATTTATAAAGCTTTTTTCAACGAAATAATGTAATGTAATATATCTAATGCATAATGCTATTGTTTGATGTCACCCTTTTGATATACATTAATTTAAATTCACCATTTTATTTATCATTCGCATAAGGATGATCCTGTGAAGAAGCTGCTGCATTATCTGTAACAAAAATTGTGTATATAATAATATGAAGATGTAAAGTGTACTAAAAATGGATATTATTGGTTTTTTATTTATACATTTTCATATTAGATGTCATCAAAGTTTAAAAGTTACATATAGATATTATGTAGGAAAGGATGCACACAGCAGGTTAGCACAAATATTTGCTATCCTTTTTATATAAAGTTTCGTCGCAATATTATATGGTTGAAATAAAAGGTAATCAACAGTATAATATTATTATAGTTATGGTTAAATTTGTTAATAAATTTATTTTAATTTACAGCACATATGGTGATATGATGTGCGTATATTTAAATCAATTACACATATGGTTTTCTGACAGTCATACGATAATGATAGATTATATGCACGAGTGTTTTTTAGTTGTTTAATTATGCATTCGGGTTTAACGTTTAGTTGATGGAAAATATACGATTTATATTTACTTATGCTAGAGCATTGAAACTTCTGATGTATAAAACATTTTTTAAAATCCGGTATTCACAAAACATTTGTAATTTCAACAATAGCAGCAAGTGCTATAATTGGTAACCGATGATTTTCAAGACCCAGATCTTTGATATTCTTGACGTGTTGTTTATCAGCTGACGTTACATGGTCGTGCGGCCGTCGTTTTGCGTTCTCTGACATCTTGGAACTATTTGTACCAGTTGTAAACATTCATTTTTTTATATTGGCCTGTTCGCTAAAAGCCTGCTGCACCATTTTTTAACGAATCTGAAGCAGGAAATTGATTCTAAAAATAAAATTTAATGCAAATTCATTATTATTATTAATCAAACATTATAAAAATCGAAAAACGAGGTTTTTACATTATCGTACGAATAAAAAAATATTATTTGAAATCACAATAACTTTAATGTCACCTTATTTTTTGGACACAGAATAGTAGATAT
This sequence comes from Bibio marci, assembly GCA_910594885.2. Lineage (NCBI taxonomy): Eukaryota > Metazoa > Arthropoda > Insecta > Diptera > Bibionidae > Bibio > Bibio marci. Next base: position 25,631,457 of record OU343118.1, on the reverse strand, counting down.
TCGAATGTGAACGGAAGCAGTTATTGAATTTGCTCTGCGTCGATTACTGATCTATATAAATATCAATTTTGATTGATGTAAATGAGAAGAACTATTTTTTTGGAATTTCGATTAATTTAGTATGGAAACGTCTTTCCATATATTATAACCGAGTGTAAAATAAGTTGTCATATAAGTTATTCTTAAAATACATCATTTTAATTAAAAGATTTACTATATCTTTACCGTTTATATATTATTATACATTGGATAAGTTATTAAAAGGCAAAACAAACTTTCGTTTTCTTGTCATCGCATATATCTAATCTAATATGTTTACGAACTTGTATTATTTTAATTATAATTTTTTTTCTATCCTTTTTCTAATATTTTGTACATACATTTTTTTATCTTATTATTTATATTCTGGTCGATTCTACTAAATTTATTAATTTTTTTGTATTTTTACTGATTGTTGAATTAAAAGATATATTATAGTTTTTGTGATAGTTTAAGAAACGAAGTGGCATGTATATTGTATTTGTGTTTTGAAATAAATAATTATACATGTATTTAGTTAAACACCAAAATTTACAATTTTAATACGTGACTGCATATATGTGTATTGTAAAGTAGTAGAATCGATCAGAAAATTTCCATTCAATATATCGTTAATAGGAGGAAAAGTTTTTCTTTGATTGTTCTTCTATGAGTTTTTATACTTTTTATAACATATAGACATATAATATATATAATACATAACATTCATTTGTATATAGATAGGTATTATAATATAGTTATATACTTTCTAATATACACCGATCAAGAACATTATGTTGTCTATGTTGTTATACGCACGCACTATAGATACACACACACACATATTGTAAATGAAAATGAGATGTGGGTTTAAGCCGATATGTCGAAAAATATTGCGTGATCAGAATTTTATAAGTATCGTATCGCAGTATGATGTGAAGAGATATATTTATATGTAGATAGATAGGTAAGGTAGATGCGTATATAAGTCTTTGTCTTTATATTTTAGACAGATGGATAGGTTAATATTCTATTTTATTTTATATATGGGCATGTCTCAGAAATATAAGAAAAAATGACTGACTGATAGAAACTTTTATTATTTCATTTTTTTTTTATTTTTACTTAAATATATTTATGTCAACTCGCTATTTATCTATATTTTATATATTAATTTATATTATTATTATAAATACGTCTTATTATATAAAATTATATATGTTGATGTATATGGTAAAGGGTATCCCAAAGTAAGCAACAACTAATTTTGATAAAAAACATAGATCGTAATTTTTTATTGATTCATAAAGTAGTACACAGTATAGGGTTATGTAAAGAATAGTATATCGGGTAAATGGTCTCCACGACTTTGTTAGCACATATGCATTCTTTTGTCGAAATTTGCTATGACCGTTTGCATAAATATGACTGAATTTCGTTGATAAGTTATTAAAACTAATTGTAAAATTGCGATTTATGTTATCGTATTTAATTGTATCAGAATGGTTGTGGTGTTTTATGAGTTATTGAAACCGATTCAAACTATATAACCGCAATGATCGATATCGATAATAATTTCTTAAATTAATCCATGCATTAAAAACAAAAACGGCTAATATGGGTCAGTAAAACCACGGTAGTGATATTGTTGCATATACGATATATGGTACATGTTGCAGTGCTGGAAACAATGCCAAGAATGTTGTACGTCTTACCTCAATACTCGCGATACTCCATCATATTACCGCATATGTACGAATCGATAACACATAAACTCTCACAACATCGCTTGCGCACAGTTATTATGTATAAGACATAAATTGCCTACAAATTAGAAAAAGATTATAGCTAACGATGAAAATTATGTTCAATAAAAAAAATTACTTCCAAAATAAACGTGTTTTTTTTTCTTTCACACCAAAAACCATACACACTTAAACGCCTATAAGAAACATTAAAATAGAAATGACACAAAAAAAAAAAGGACTGTGTGTTGTAAAGAAACAAACAAAATATTAAAAATACAATATATACTGGAGGAAGGAAAATACGGTACACGTATATTCACAAAAAATACAAAAAAAAAATGATAAAAGAGATGACTGAAAATTATGTACACAAAACAATGTTAACAAACAATAAACAAGTTGAACAATTTTTACAAAGTTTATGTTGTAATATATACTTTGAGATTCATTCTGTGATTGAATTATATATAAATAACTTATCTTTTCCCTATATATACCATATTATTGTACATATAAATAATATAATATTTAGGAGTATAGCTACTTCAATTTTTGTTTGTATATACTTTACATTACTTATAAATATATTTGGTATGGTGTAATAAATCTTATGCAATATCATTTAAAATCCAATTTAGGTATCTGCTTTTATTTTCTATTTGATTTTACTTTTACTGAAACTTATACAACACTTTTCTAATCCACATAATATTGAATATTTAAAATCTAGTAGCCGAATTCTGAGAATCACAATGAATGTGAAAATGGATGTTTCGTGACAGAAATATTGTAATGTATTTTTTGATTCACGAAAGATTTATTATTCACAAAAAGTGTATTAATCTAGTAATTCTGTAGTGTACAGTGAAAAATATTACTATAGTTAATAAAGGGTCACTAATTAGAGCGAAACAACTAATTGTCTCTATATCAAAACAAATATACTTATTTTCATAATAATTGGTTGCTCTAAAAAAGTTTGAAATAGTCTGTAATACTTATATATAGAATACTACAACGAGAAAATAGTAGGAACAGTATTTAGCCTAAATGTCGACAATATATAAACTGTAGTTGAAAAATATAAAGAAAAAATCCTATTCTGTTTGATTTCCTTTAAGTAATAGCTATATACAATATTTAAAACAATTTCTATTCCTTATCGAAGACGTATTGTATAGAAACGATTGTTTATATAAATACCAGAGTAATTCACATGAAATTTTCAAGTGTGGGTGCATAATTTTAGTATCTTTAACACATATGGTTATGCATATATATGTGGTTATAAGCATATAGTTTAGATACATTCTGTGGTAATATTAATAATTTGTGAGTATATTATATTATATTTTCTAGTAAAATGTTATATATACTTTTATATGATATTTATATATATTTAGTACAGATAATTTCAAATAGAAAATTACAAAGATTGCATATTAGTTATATATTTGTTAAATACATATAAATATTGTAAGATCAATAATGCAATTGATACATTTATAATTGAAAATTACGCAATATATTTGAACCTATATATAAACACTTTGTATAGTTTAAAAGTTCAAGAAAATTGAATTTTCGCAGTTATTCAGCTTTATGTTAGAGGGGTAGTATATACTACATACATATATGAATTAAGGAATATTTCTGAAAATTCGTTGTCTATAGATATTGACTTGTGAGAACCACAATTTTGTGTGCAAATAAATTAACAGTTTGATTTGTGCCATAATCCATTCTATTGTATATATGTTAATTAGTATAGTAGTCTATTATCTATTAATCGCACAAAACTAAATAGATTTGTTTATAACAATTATATGATTTAAATAATATATGTGAACATTATTTATTACGCATTGCAATACGTAGCAAAAATATAAGTATATAGTGTAACTTTAAGAGACTGACATTTTTGGAGCTAGTTCACTTATTCAAAATAGTTTTAATAGAATAAAACGTCTGATTCGTATAACAATAAATACGAATTCAGTTGAACAAAATTCGATTATACCATCAACATAAATAAAAACCTATATTAATTTCATACCCTTTCTACATTTTTCCCTTCATATAAAAAATCCAATTCAATGGATTAATTTTTTATTTTTGATTCGTCAATTAACCATTGAATTTGAAAATCAGGAAATATCCAAGCCATTACACTTTACACAAATTTTCCATTGTTTTCATATGAACAATTGAATTGCCTTTAACATAAGGATGTTTTATTTTAACAGCAACTTCTTGTTCATTTTTAAAATAGCCATATGTACTTGGGCTAATGAAGTTGTAACTAATGGTTCTGGATCAAAATCATCGAATAACTCTTCAAGCTATAATAATATAAAATATATATAAAAATATAAATACTAAATTAAAAATATTCTTATATTTACATTTATTTTTCTAAATCCTTTTTATAATTTTATATGAATCTTCAACTGGATTCTTTGGTGCATTACTGTGAATTATTTTCATTGTTGCTACATATTCAGGTGGTAATAAATAATCTAGTGAACCAATATGTTATTCAACTGTAATATAAACTCCTTTATTTGTACATATTAATTGTAATAATTTATCAGCGCACCTATTTGATGTACTTTACTTTTTGAAGCCAATATTTTACACAAATATTCCATTGTATTCATTTCAACAATCGAATTGCCTTTAACATAAGGATGTTGTACTTTAACAGCATATTCTTGTTCATTTTTTAAAATAACCATATGCACTTGGGCTAATGAAGCTGTAACTAATGGTTCTGGATCAAAACCATCGAGTAACTCTGCATACTATAATAATTTAAAATTTCCAACTTTAATATAAACGCCTTTATTTGTACATATTAATTGAAATAATCTATCAGCGCAGCTATTTGATGTATTTTACTTTTTTCTATTTTATATTCCGGGCTTGATTTATCCCATTTTTGTGCTCTAATTTTTGATTATATATTTTACCAAAATCATAAACAGTTAATGCAGCTCGAGCTAAACGAACAATATCCATTGATTTTAAATCATTGTAATTTGATTCCAGTTAAAAAACCAATACTAGCCATTCCAGAATATTTTAGCATACGTCTTAATGACCAAGACATTTTTTTATTTATCATTAAATTGTTGTAAGCTGCAGTAAGCACTATTCTTCCATTATGTACTAAAAATAATATAAGTTATATATGTTAAAATTAAATTAATTAAAATTAATTAAAATTGGAATACATATATATATATATATGATATATGTAGGTAATGACTTTATGAGTTACTTGGGTAAATTTGTCATTAATAATTATAATATAAATACGCAATGATGAAGATATTGTAAATATCATAATTTACATATACATTTTAATATATATCATAACAATTTGATATACTCATATATTGTTCTCGACTCTATAACCACATCACCAACTCTATATGATATATGTATTAGATTTACATATTACATAAGATATAATCATAAGGTAATGTAAACATCACACAGTGTATGTGTAGCAAAAATTATACAGCATATACTATCCACATTTACATATACATAATGTTGACAAACATATATTATATCATGCATGGATAATATATTTATTACATATGACACATTACAACAGGTATAAGATACATCATCAAATTGTATATAATTCTAAATGATTGTAACAAAAATATTCTTTACTGCGTTCTATTAATCGGCATATACAGTATATATTGCACCAGGTTTCAGCATAGCTCATAGTATACAAAATACAGCACATTTTTCTGATCCAACCAAATATACAAATACAGAACTTTTGCACATCGTCGAAATCATTCTCTATGGTTATGTTGATTATAAGATAAAATATCTTCACCATACAAGTTTTTACTACTATAATTCCCATATATTGTAATTTCGAATGTTCGATTTAGGACACATTAAATTTATTTTTTATATGTCAATAAATGTGTTCAATAAAGTACTACATACATAAATAAACTTAAATAATGTCTTATTTAGCTTAACTAAAAAATAAATTTACAAAAGAAATTCATTAGATTTTCATTGGAAAATAAATGCTATTGAAAATTATATCGAATATATAAAAAAAAGCCCTAGTTTAAATGTATAGGATTTTAACTTATAATCATAATACACTCATTTTATATTTGTTTGTAAAACTAAATCTAAAGTATTCACAAATAAATACAAAACTCAACATTTAATTACTGTTTCATTTAGTATCTTTGATAGGTTAATTTGTTTGAAATTGATGTAATAGTCGACTATACTATTAATGCATCCTTATATACGTTTGCAACATATTGTATAATACAATGTAATAATATATAATTATATGCAATAAGGACTGAAGAAATGTATACATTTGCAATCATTATTACTAATCTAATCGTATTGTAATATACTAGGTGTCTATTTTTAATTTGAATTCATCTCTATATTATGTTGATAAAACTATATATCTGGCATTGGTGGTAATATGTAAATGTAATTATACACTTATATAGTGTATTTTTTCACCATTTATATTGGATACATATTGTAAATACATATATGCTGCAGTCTTATATATATGGCAGTTTTTATAGTATATACTCGTATGTCCTGAAATTATATAGATAAGTTAATTATTTGAATACATATACAGATAAATAAAGTAATTAATACAGCATCAACACAAATAACATATAGCAGGACCAAAACGTACGTAATGCCGAAGCATGGACGAATGATTCACAACTACACCCAACAAATAATAACGCTGATGTCAACACACTGTAGATACCTGCAGTTCATTTGATTCTCACCAAACACACGATCAGCCATAGAACATAAATGAGTCACACAAGATCTGGTGTATAATGGAATTCATATTGCAGATAATTAAAAATCCACCACAACGATTGATAATCCCATTGGAATGCAAATATATACATTCAATTATTAAACCAAATGGTAAAAAAATATGTTAAGTGTTTATATAAAAAATCAAAGTGTCATATATGATACGCATAGAGTACTGAGTACAAGAACACAGCATTATTTAATATTTGATTAATTTTTATATGAAGTTCATATATAGAAATTGATAGCGGCAACTTTCAATCATATATTCTATATAAACATGAACCATCAGCTCATCCAAACAGCTTCGATGCATCGTTGAACATCCGATTAGCTACATTTGCTATGTTTGTCCATGATTATAGTATTCTAATACTTTATATATGTTCAAATGTTTGCGATCCCAAGTTATAATCTGTTGCGTTCGTCAAGTGAAATTTCAGCTATGTGTTGAAGATGTATAATATAACCTGCAGTTCCGTTTGAGATGTTATTTTATAATATATAGTCTGCAATTTTTTTAAGATAAAACAACAAATAGGCTATTCTATACAGAAGTGTTTATATATTGCAATTCGCAATTTGAAGACATTGAAATATTATTCTACAACTACATCTACATTAATGTGGGTATTGTGTTTTTGTATTTTCAATATGTTTGTATTGAAAGGAGTAATATATGGAGAAATAATGTGAAATATTCTAGCAGTTTGTTGAAGAGGAGATTTCAATTGTTCCTTATATATACGATATACATGTACGCCGGTCATATGGGGTGACAAAGGAGAATTTGTAGCGTTTTTCAATAAAACAGTGTGAGTGTATCAATATTATAAACAGAGAGAAGGCACATTTATCCTTATATGAAGGAGAATAATTGTCTGCAAAATGTCGTATACATAAATTCTCACAACATTACTCCTTGATATTATATATAACCATATTATAAGAAGTATTATTATTATATAAATATCTACAATATATACTTTTGTATAGTATACATTTGTATTAGTGTAATAGAGAACATATAAAAGAAGTATATATAACTATTGTATTCTCAGCATATAACATATATACATGCTTATAGGAAATATCCTTGAATTATTTCTTTATGTGTATTTATTTCATATATAAAATAATGGAATAATGTTGTATATATGTTTATACTATACATAAGTGTATTAATTATATAAAGAAAATCGTAAAATATTAACCAATCTTTTATAGGCAAAAATTTAAATTAAATTCCGTTCAGAAGATCAATTTATATTTATTGTTTATAATTGATTTAATCTAACCCGTAAGCAAAGCCATGTGCAAGACATCCACAATCTTCCAACATAAAAACCCTTGGTGCTCAGGAAATTTGTGATAACCTTCTGAATATGGATGCATGCGTCTGCTCCTATTAAGAGTTGCACTTGGGTGTAGTATTTAATGGAAATCTAATTCATAATATATAAAATAATATAGATTTAGATTTTTAGATTTTTTTGATGAGTTTAGTTTACGTAAGATATAATTATTTATTAGTATATTTTACAGATTATTATATGTATAATATAATTTATATATCAAGAACTGAAAAGTATATGGATATAATATAATGTGCATAATAAGAAAAGAACACCGATATACTACTAATAACAAAAATTACTCGACTACCTCCATTTAAACTTACCACGTAGACCATATAAGCATGTGTATTTGACCGCACATGATATTCCCGTTTGATTGTAACGCATTGTCCCTGCCTCATACTATATTTTGTTGAGACCAACTTTTTGCATTATGTTGACCGGTATGTTGTATCAAATATTTTAAATTACATATACAAAAAATGATAGTACTACTGATGCAATAAAATAAAAACTATAATATAGAAGAAGAGTATTGTATTTATTCGTGAATTGAATATTGTCACAAGTGCATAGTGCATAAAATTGGGAATTACTTTAAAGGCGATAGCATTCCAATTGATAATTAAGATTAGCATATTGTAATTTTAGTTGAAATGCTAGGTGGGAGGGTATTTTTTGATAGCGGTTATATCTATTATATACAACTAGATATACATTATAAGTATAAGTAATAGTATATTTAATCAAGTTTATTTTCTTTGAAAAATTATATCTTGGTCGACTCATTAAAAATACATTAATTTTTTTTTTATATATAAAAATATTGCTATAATTGTTGTTGTTTTACACTTTTACGGTGAATCCTGGGAACATTATCTTGGTTTTTTTTTTCTTTTACAATATAATTATTGTATGTATAGAAAAATATTATAAGTATAAATATAAAAGATATGTTTGGTTTAAGCATATGTTTATGTGCAATGATGTGCTCGATGCATCCATGGTACACATATGTATATAAACATGTTTTTGAATGATATTCATTATTAATTATGTATGAAATGTATATAAGTAAAAATAAAACATCTGGGTTCAAGAAAATCACCATTGGGTATGACTTAAACACCGGTGTAATACAGCTATATAGGTAAAATTGTTAATTATACGGAACACGCTCCAGTTCGTTCTAAGACAACCTGTATATGTATATAGTATTATACAATATACACTTTCATATTCACTACACATATTTACTCATCTATATATATATATAGAGATGTTATGCTATGTATAAATTCTTCGTCAAAGAAAACATATCAAAATAATCCTCTTTAATTTACATCATGAAAATATTTTGTAAGTTTTTGGTTTTTAAGAGAGGTGGGAAAATTTTAAGTTTTTGTATGTATCTATTTTATTTATATATACAATTACATATAATTTATACATTGTATAAATAAAATATAAATATATATTAACATAACATATTATTACATTTATGTCAATATTGTCAATATAAATGTCAGGACTGGAATTCAATTAGTAATTTAGCTTCTTCAGACTGATAACTGTGTTGATTTTGGTATTAGAAATTTTGGAAATTTGTTTTATAAAGTTTAGAAATGTTAGTTTGATATTCTAAGAAACTAACTATCATCGATTAATTCGATAATCAATAATTATATTTTATTTATAGACACCATATTTTTTAATTGACGAATACTTATATAATAGTATATTAAATATTCTTGTACTAAATGACTACTAATATACACAGTATGCCTCTTAATTTTTAAGACTAGCGTCAGATATGAATTCACAGGATACTCACATGTGCGCGATATTTGTCCAAAATATCGGTAAGAAAACATATACAATAATGTATATATGTCACAACGATCACTTAATGTACGTAGATTTTTGAACATCTGTACGCTGAATCATCCAATTGATATTCGCATGATTTAGCAATTCTCTTTATTCCAAAAACTTAAAATGAAGTTAAAGTGTTGTTATTTTGATGATATTTCAACCATAAAACAAATCATTCATTTTCCCGATTCACAGTCTTAAATATTCTTTGACACACAGTGTATATTGTATATATCATTTATTTATACAATGTATAATATTGTATACAAATATATTATATAAATCAAAATCTATTATACAGGGTGTCCCAATTATCGACGGCAATACGAAAACACTAGATTCTCTGGGTTATTTTGCGTCGAAAATATCATATAACATTTTGGCCGATTCGACTTCGGTACCAAGTTACACGCAAATAACCAAATTTTCAATCAGACCATGTTTTGCACTCTACTGGGATCAATATATCAATAACTAATTAACCGATTTTAAATTTTTGATACACTATTAGCATTAGCATACCGAGATCTTTAATTTGACGTTAAGATAAGACAATTCGGACATGTGGTTATCGAGATACTTACAGGAATGTTGACAATTTGCTGAACGCCATTTTTCTTTTTGAAAGTTTGTTCAAGTATAAGTCGAAAAATCATGATGAAAAAAATTTTTCGGTATAAGTTTAAAAACTTGCCACATTCATAAGCTTTCGTTTAAGCTATAACATTACGATAGGTTTCAACTGGTTCCAAAGATATACACAAATAACTACAACGATGTAGGCATAAAATTGATTTTCGCTATGGAAAAATTGTATCTTTTTTTGTTTTTTCCAAAACCAACAATACGGACGTGACAGATAATTGATTCCATACACTCGTATGCATTCACACAAACCTTCTCACACACACAAACGAACTCACACACAAAGGCCCACACACATAAACCCACAAAAGCACACGCACGCATATCACCACAGTTTTAAACAAACAAAGCCTAAAGTAATTATTGAAAATGTGCTCCTTCAGCTCGAATACATAGACAACAATGCTTTTCAATAGACCGAATCAATCTAAGTGTTGGTTGTGACTTGTGGCGAAATTCTTGGATACAGTCTTCAGTACAATGAATCAACTCTTCAAGTGAATTAATCACAGTTGCATTGACTTTTTCTTCCAGGCAACCCCATAAATCGAAATCCAACGGGTTTAAGTCTGGAGAACGTGGCGACCAGCTTATGGGCCCACCTCTGACAATCCATCTTTGAACGAGTGTAGATGTGGTTTCAACATGATGGTGGGCCAGCGCACTATGGAGGGAATGTTAGATGCTGACTGGACGCAAACTTTTATCAAAGATGGATTGGCAGAGGTGGGCCCATGAGATGGTCGCCAAGTTCTCCAGACTTAAATCCATTGTATTTCTATTTATGGAGTTGCCTTAAAGAAAAAGTATATGCAACTGTGATTAATTCACTTGAAGAGTTAATTCAGCTTATTGAAAACTGTATTCAAGACCTTCGCCACAAGCAACAGCAAACACTTAGATTGATTCGGCCTATTGAAAAGTATTGTTGTCTATGTATTCGAGCTGAAGGAACACATTTTCAGCAATTACTTTAGGCTTTGTTTGTTTAAAACTGTGGTGATATGCGTGCGTGTGCTTTTGTGGGTTTATGTGTGTGGGCCTTTGTGTGTGAGTTCGTTTGTGTGTGTAGAGACGGTTTGTGTGAATGCATACGAGTGTATGGAATCAATTATCTGTCACGTCCGTATTGTTGGTTTTGGAAAAAACAAAAAAAGATACAATTTTTCCATAGCGAAAATCAATTTTATGCCTACATCGTTGTAGTTATTTGTGTATATCTTTGGAACCAGTTGAGACCTATCGTAATGTTATAGCTTAAACGAAAGCTTATGAATGTGGCAAGTTTTTAAACTTATACCGAAAAATTTTTTTCATCATGATTTTTCGACTTATACTTGAACAAACTTTCAAAAAGAAAAATGGCGTTCAGCAAATTGTCAACATTCCTGTAAGTATCTCGATAACCACATGTCAGAATTGTCTTATCTTAACGTCAAATTAAAGATCTCGGTATGCTAATGCTAATAGTGTATCAAAAATTTAAAATCGGTTAATTAGTTATTGAGATATTGATCCCAGTAGAGTGCAAAACATGGTCTGATTGAAAATTTGGTTATTTGCGTGTAACTTGGTACCGAAGTCGAATCGGCCAAAATGTTATATGATATTTTCGTCGCAAAATGACCCATAGAATCTAGTGTTTTCGTATTGCCGTCGATAATTGGGACACCCTGTATATATATATACGTAAAGATAAACGTGCATATATATATATTTGCACATAACCATTATAGAATATTTTGAGGTGCTCAGGTGTCCATATATCTATATATGGCATAATAATAAACATATACTCGTACGTAAACGACAACTTTTCCTCTTAGTTATTATTATTATTATTATTATAATTATTATTAAAACATACCAACAGTTTTGGACGAACACTATATACAAAATTTATCGTTTTAATTTCTTTTTACTATTCTCAATACCTCTATACTCTATAAATATACTATATCATAATACTTAACGTATATACTAACTAAGTGTATATGCCTTTGCAATTTCTATTCTATTTCAAATATAATTTACATATATATTATACATAACATTAATGCATTTATGTAATATATATATATATAGTCGTCGCCTACATATATACCATATCCTATCCATACGTATTGAAATTGGAAGAGTATATATATATACTAATATGTACAGTAAAATACAAAAGTTCATAAATTAAATAGTTAGTGTAAAACTAACGCTAACAAAAATGGTGGTGTATATCGACGGAAGAATAAGCTCGAATTTTTAGCTGTCACATTATTTAATATAGCGAAAATTTGTATTGAAATGAATTTCGATTTGCGAAACATTGATGAAAAGAAATCCATATGTAATCTCATTACGAACGATGTGCATATGGTAAATTACATACGACAATAATGTGTGAAATAGGTGATGGTCGAAATACTTGTTGAACGTCACAAAAAGATGGCACATCCTGGAATTGTGATGGTCTGGGTGTGTGTGTGTTGTGGGATTTCGTCGATCATAGTTTACAGTGTCGTTTTTTCGCCCTTTAAAAATCATTTCATTTATGTCCTCCCATTATTATATTATATATATCCTTAAATTAGTAAATTTGGAATATAATTGTGCATTTTTTAAATTTCATCTTGAACGATGCTGTGCGTACCATATGATAGTATATTTATACATATGTGTACAATTATATATAATTATATACAATATTAGGTAGCTTTATACATATATATAATATATAGGTATTGAATATAATACAATATATAGAAGTTTAAGAAATATATTATTATTCTACAAAACAAAATTTTGTTAGTATATTGTTAAAGGATAAGTTTGCCAAAGAATTTGGCACTTATTTGTTTCTTATAATATGTTATGGTATATACAATCTGTATGCATATACATAAAAATTTATAGTTATTTACCTTTATATATATAATTATAATATAGGTAAACATTTCTATAAACAATTTTATATAACATATTGGATGTAAATCTTGAAATCCCGTTTTTATTTTTGCATTAAACGCATTCATCGAACAAAAGAAGTTTGTATCATTTGAAGGGATTCAGTAGTCAAGCCATTTTTGTTATCGTCGTATGAAAAAGTTGGTCACAAACGGCTGATTGCATGGAACGAAACAAATTATAGTTTGATAGGGTTAACGTCTGGTGAATATAGTATACTTGTCAGGGTTTGCAACATGCTGTGTAGCTGCAGAATAATTTTGTCATGTCACTTAACAAAATCTGGGTATTTTTTCTTTAATGCTTACTTCAAATTAATTGTTTAATTGTTGCAGGTCCCATATGACGGCTACTTTGACAAATAATGATTTCAGTGATGCAATATAGAGGGAAAAAACACATGTGTCATAAAATTATTGAATATGTTGACAAATTACACAAACAATTATGTAGTCGTATAGTGTCTACAGATCAGTAATCTATTTCTCTAGACTAAACTTAGTACATGACAGTCTGCGTCATATGTCTCTCTCTTGTTATCGGAAACCAAGTAATAAATAAATGATTTATTCTTTCAATATATGATATGAATTAAATTCGTTGACTAACAATTAAAGGATATGAAGTAAATATTTTTATTAAAGTTAAATTGTTGTTTTAAATACTTTAGCTTTTATATGTTCTTTTATTATTCTTACATGAATAAATGATATAAGATCATTTTATGTGACATTTCTCCAACAATGACGTTACACAAATCATAATATATGATATGATACATATATTATATGTATATAGTACATACGTACGTGTATACCATATAACAATCACAACCTGGAATAAGATCACGACATATACATTGTGAGATTGTTATTATTGTTATAAACGGCTTGTCATACATATACCAAACCATATATGATATTACTCAGTCATACAGTTATTGTTATACTATTTTATCCAGCATATTACTTCTAATATATACATGTATTTCTTCTTATTATATATTGACAGAAATGTGAAGACGATTTAGGGAAATATATGTAATTTATGATTACATAGAGCTGTATAAAAAATACCTGTGCATATTAAATTGCAATTGATTTTGACTTAGAATATGGTGAATGTGTTTGAACATCTATATACAGCATAGTTTAACGTTAACAACGATTCCGATTAATTATGGTAAATGAATTTCATACTATCTATAATAAAGTTGAATAAAAAATATTATTAGTTAAACAATTATTCTTTATGAAAATTTATAAATTAAAATTATAGAAAATTTTACTTTCAATGTTCCATTCCACCAAAAATCATTTTGTTGATGACATATATCCGTATCCAGACCATGTATATACTGCCGGCGATCGATTATATACTCGTACGATAAATGATATTTTCCCTTTGCAAATTATCTACAATATAGTCGGATATTTTACTTTCAGCACTAAAATATAAATAAAATAAAATAATTAATTAATTGAATTTGCAATTTATTTATTAAAGAATGTATATATTATCTCTGCTGTTCAGCCTACTGCAATCTGGATATAAATTATATGCCAAATATTTTATCTATGGTATATGTTGTTGATATGCCATTGTATATTTGTATTATGTGGTGACGAACGAGTATAAAAATACATAAGGAAATATGCAATGATAAAATAATGACTTGAAACACGATGATGTCATATATTATAATGTATGTGTAAGTTTAATATTCAGAGATAATGAGGTGCTTTGGTGTATGGTGTGCGTATATAAATAACATAATATATTAATAATAATAATACAATTTACTTATTCCAACGATTTTCTATGACATTTGGATTTTCATGAATCCATCTCATCACGTTTAGAACTATAGAAAATGCAGCTGCTCAAATCTGTCGAATACAGTGGATGTGAGGAAACAACTTCCACCACAATTTATGTATGCGGTTCATCTCATAAATGGAACATAAGAATTATTGAAATACATATAAACAAACCAAGTATAATTACACACATTAACATTTAATATACATTTATCGAATGGATGTAAAACGAATTACGATGAATTAAAAAATTATTGAAATCTTATGTGAATTGAATGATAAAAAATATGGTAGCATAAAATATAGCATTTGTAAATTTTCTAAATTTATTTTTTTAATACTATATTTGTGTGAATAGCACATGCGACCAATTTTTTTTTTTTATGTTAGCCAAACCAATATACATTTCGATGTCATCATATTGTTTTATTATTAGAAAATCATGTATAATTTTAATGGATTCTTTGTATAATATAATTAATAAACATATATATTAATTGTTGTGCGATAATTTATAATAATATATAATATAAAATATACATACTCGATGAATACCACATATATAAAAATATTTATTATATAGAAATTCATATAGACGATAATTGATAAGTTTATTGTATGGTTTTTTGTTATTAATATATATATATATTTATATAATTAATTAATAATATTTGATACATTCTATATAGTCGTTTTTGTCACTCAATGTGTTTGGCTTAAATTGATTAATTGGCGTCAGTACAAAATTTAGCCATAGCCATAATATTGTGTTAACCGAGATGTCCCGGGTTTGCTAAAGACAACTATGTGTGCGAGTAATCAATTAATATAATCCGTATTCGGTACCAGCACAATAGATGTTTTAGGTCGCAGTACAAGCATAACCAATTTCGATTACGTTGATCCTTATAGTTATCCTATCTGTGTTGATTGTTGATTGACGTTGTAAATAAAACATGAATGTGTGTATATTCTAAATATATACCCAACACCACTATATATGTATGACTAATATACACATCTTCATAAATTTAATTAATTAATTATATTACAATTGTACAATTAATTTTACAAAATCTATATAAGAAAAACGAATGTATGTTATGTTTGTACGTAGCACGTAAACAAAGATGTTATATTTTGTAAATTTATAGTATATATTCAGAAGTCATTAAATAGTTTGCAATGTTAATTTTTTTCATCACAATTTCGTTATCTTTATTTTTTCATATTATTGAGAATATATAGATAGAATATATATATTCATAGTTACGCGGTAAATTAAAAATTATGGAATACAAACAGTACAACAACATAAAGATAATTGAATAGATTCATAGAATATGATATAAAACTTTCGTGAATATATGAAGTATATGACTGTTTGGCACATGGACACAGGGTGACGGAAAATGTATCCATACAAACGAACAATGCATATGATTATAGTATTGTCTGAAGTGTATACCAACAGCGATAAAATTTGCAAACAATCAAAATGATGTACCGAAACTCACACATGAATTAAAATACTACATGCAAAATTAGATTAAAATATGATATCAACGTGCCTGTAAATTAGCGAGGATAACTGATTTTTTAGCATATATTATTGAGAAATTTTCAAATTATTAAGTTTCGTGTATAGCCAATTAGGATAACTGGTCTGGTTATCGATTTCTGATAATTTACTTATAAAAACTGATCTATCATATAATATTCCCAATGTAAACCGACTTGAGTATAAATTTCTCAGAATTTTCATGTAAACGTACACTATATAAACCAACGGTCATATAATTTCATCATCGCGGCTAAGAAATGACCACATTGAACTGGTAAGTATAACTGACCTGAGTATATCGATATCATATAGAATTTTCTGATAATATACTTTTCTTATCTTATACCACCACAATAACAATATAACCCATGTAAAATTGTCATACAAAATCGATTGGGTAATGTTCTAAGATCATGTTGTCTGCAGATATTGATTTCCCAAAATTTTCTTATAAACTACTCATAAAATCCGTGCAGTCTTAATCAACACACAAAAAATTACTCCTATTCAACATAATCAACACATTCGTTCTATAGATTAATTTAAGCATTAATTTCAACACAAACCAGCGCACAATTATTCCAAAATATCACATTTATGTCTTTATAGGAAGAAAATTAAATTGTAAACATTTGCCACATTATGCTTATACGAAGCTCTGCGGTATTAAAATTGGTAATTATATAGGATCCCTATATATTTAAATACCGTCAATGACGATTTTGTTGTGTTAAGTTTGTAAGATGCCTATATATTTTCAATTTTTATATTGCATAATTGAGTGCATTAATTTGATAGTATATAAAAATACGAAATAATTAAACATTACATATATTTCAATGATTCAATATTTCCGTTTATGTAATATATATTGTAAAATATATAACAAATGATCAGATATACAATTAAACATATATATTACGCATAGAAAATATTTACAAAAATTTATATTACATATTAATTAATTAAATTACATGCATTTTATATTGCCTAACGTTTGTACAGGAAAGAAAAATGCTATACAAAAAATTAAGTGTTAAATGTACAATAATAATAATAACTATTATGTATAAAAATAAAAGAAAGAAGACGTTTCCGATTAATATCAAACATAATTTTTTTAATTAGTAAAACATTGATAAATATAAGATGATTAATGTTTTTTATATATATATATATTATTATTGTAATTGTTAATGGTCTATAACTCTATATTTAATATATATATGTTGTTCTATATTCATATACTCGTCGTTTATACGCCACACAAAAAAATATATATATTTATAAATGTCTGTAATTGCTTTTCTTTAAAATAACACATATTATATATTGAAAATATATATTTTTAAATAAAGATAAAATAATTTTATTTAATTGTTAAAAACATTAACAATAATTTTTTTAAACAGATTTTATGTGATATTATTATCAGAAAATATTTTGCGTTTATCAAATCAAAGTCAATAAATTTAGATAAAAAAAATAGTATATAAAGTTCAAGTTATTGAAAATTTCTGTTGGTTATTACTTTTTAAATTCGATTTGATTTAAAATAAAACAAATAGTGGTGTAACGAAAAAAATAAAAAAAAATTATTAAAATTATGAAAAGTTTTATTTTAATATTAATTGTGCTTTGTAGTGGTTATGTTAGAGGACAAGCACAAATAAGAGATTTAGAACTTGCCGAACATTGTGACGAAACCATTTGTAAACCACCAACATGTCGTTGTTCGTCAACCGAAATAGGTGGTGGTCTTGAGTCAAGTTCTATACCACAGGTTAAAAAATTTTATTTGTTAAATATTAATTAAAAATTAAGTTTAATTTTAAAATCCATCATATAATAAATTAATAATAAAAAAAAACCGTTTTGCAAAATTTCATATAGTTAGTAATGCTTACATTCGATGATGCTGTAACAGCATTAAATTATGAATATATGGAAGAAATATTTGGTGAATTAACAAATCCAGATGGATGTCCAGCCGCTGGTACATTCTTTGTATCACATGATTATACCGATTATTCAAAAGTACATGCATTATGGGCTGATGGTCATGAGATTGCATTACATTCAATAACTCATAATCATATGGTATCACATTGGCAAAAAATTTCCGTTGAAGAATTAGTAGATGAATTTTCTGGACAGCGACAAATGATGTCACATTTTGCACAAATCCCAACTGAAGATATTAAAGGAATGCGAATACCATTATTTGAATTATCCGGCAATAATACATATGAAGCATTAGTTCAATCCGGTTTAACATGGGACAGTTCATGGCCAACGCAACATTTTATATCACCCGGTTTATGGCCATATTCATTAGATTATCAATCGTCACAAGATTGTCCAATTGGTAATTGTCCAACGGCATCAATTCCCGGTGCATGGGTTATACCATTATTAAATTGGGTTGATGTTGAAGGTTTTAAATGTTCAATGGTTGATGCTTGTGGTTATTTGTAAGTTTATTATTAGTTTTTTTATGTTTTTTTTATATATTATGATAATTTACACCACGACAGGCTACACTTAATTTAAACAAAACAATTATTTTTCTGTTTTTTTTTTCTTTATTTTTTCGAAATAGACCGGATGAAAATGATGTTGAAGCTCTTCTAGAATGGATGATAAAAAATTTTGAACATAGTTATCTTGAAAATAAAGCACCATTTGGTATATATATTCATTCATCATGGTTTTTAAAAGGAGAACAATACTTTGAAGCATACAAACAGTAAATTTTATTATAAACAATAAATATTATTAAATACTAAATTTTCAATTTTCAATTATATACAGATTTTTAGCATATTTAAAAGGACTTCCAGATGTATATTTTGTAACTGGTTCACAAGTACTTGAATTTGCTCAAAAACCAAAAACAGGCAAACCATATGATAATTGTCCGGCACAAAAAGAAATTAACTGTCTAAAAAAGGTATGTCACTTAACTAAACAATCAACGAATGAAGAAAGATGGATGACAAGCTGTGCACCATGTCCATCTGTATATCCATGGTTACGAAATCCACTTGGTGAATACCAGGAACAAGTGAAACCTGAACTCGACAATGAATGAAAATTTGTTTATAGAAAAAAAAAAAAACAAAATATTACACTTTTGATTTCAATTTAAAAAAATTATCTAAATTTTTAACAAATTCATAGAATGGTTTATGTACAACACAGAAGTTAAAAAAAATATTAATTATAATAATAAAAATAATAAATATAATAACAAAATAAAAACAAATAAAATAATTGAAATATTGGTTTATGTTTTATTTCCGCATATATAAGTAAGCAGAGATTTATTATTATTATATATAACTTTAGATATCCCTATAACAAAAGAAGTCTGCCGATGCACAGTTAAATCCAGAAAACGTGGCGGCCAATCCAACATCAGCATTTGTTGAGATAATTTGTTGTATGGAAACAATATCTCAGTGTTTTCCATTGTAACATTGGTTTTATGTTTGTTGAACATTAATCGTAACGCCAAGTTGATTCTCAAAAAGTATGGGCCAATGATTTCTACATATCACATAGCTTACCATACTGTCACTTTTAAGGTGATGGACGAATAATTAAAGAATTTTCTGTTTGTTCAGAATCGATTATTTTGTTTATTGTCGTATCCATTTAAATGGAAATTTAATCTCATTTATTAGCATTGTATTGATAATGAGGACATAATATTCTTTAGGATTGGACGAATCACACGGTTCCTTTGGTGCACAATGTTATGGCGGATAACAAATAATTGTTAAGAACTGGAATAAATATCCGATATTGATTTGAAAAAATGTTGCGACATTTGTTGTACCAAATATATTATAATATATCGTGATTTCTTCATTTACACATTAATGAAAATTTGACGACAGCTTTGGAATATGATAATATTGATTATTATAACGGAAAATGTTGAAAACTACTATTTACAAATGAGAAACACAAATTTCTTATGTGGAATTATCTGAAGAGTTCCTACTGAATTTCTATGAAATTAATTCTCTGGACATTTGTATAGACCTGATTCTATAAATTGTGAAATTTGAACAATTCTTATCCAATAATTGCCATTGTAATTGCTTATTGTTTATAATGCCACACCTATTTTGAAAGTTTCCATTAATAAAAATAACGAAAATTATGAATCTATATTGATTTTAACATAATTTACTACTACATACATGTTAAAGCCTGCATTGCTTCAATTTTGTTTCCAGAAATTCCCATTATATAAATTATTTGAATAAAATAATTATTATAAAATAAATTAGAGGACTTAAGAATTGCTACAGACTTTATTTCATAATTCTGTATCATCTGGTTCGATAGATATTTAAAAAATATGTAATAAAAAAAGTGTGTTTAACATTTCCCTCGAATTAGTTGGCTTTGGTTTAGTTTGATACATATCTATCGCATAATTCAACGGATACCTGTATAAATATAATATTATCAAAAATTTGCTCAAAATACATATTGTATAGTAAAAATAATAAAATAAAAATAAAGTATTGATAAAAGAAATTCCTAATCAAAATTGATAAAATCATAAAGTAAAAGTGATAACACAATAAATTATAATAAAAATACTAAAAAATACAGTGTATATAGTAAGCGCAGTACAAATTTTATGTTTTAGTTAGATTATCGGCATACGAAGCGCGTTTATTGTACATACATAGATGATGTGTTTTTAATTAATAAATAAATTAAATTTATAAAATAAAATCAATAAAAACATTAATAAAATAGTAAAAATATTAATAAATATGTGAGTGAATATGATGAATAAAAATAATGAAATTAATTATGTGCGAAAACTTACACAACAATTTGAAAAACTTGCAACCAAACATAATTATTCAAAATTACAATTTTATAAACCAGAGAAAAATGTATGGTTTAAAAACCATACGCAACAATCAAAAGAATCTGAGGAAAATTTACCATATGATAATAATTCAAATGCTAACGAACCATCATTAGATTCATCGATTTATGCTAATATTATTGACAATAATGATAATAATAATAATAATAATAATATAAAAATAGTAAATAATAACATAATAAACGATACATTTGTTGTTAGTGATACAAATACTTATATTGTTGCTTTTGATGATATTAATAATTATGAACATCCAAATAAGCATCACAAACATAGTTATTTATATAAAGAAAACAAAAATAATTATATTGATGATTATATTAATAATGAATCACCAATATTTGATATTATTAATGATAATACAAGTATTGATAATAATAAAACTAAATTTTCATATATTAACAATAATAATAATAATAATAATAACAATATTGATATATCAGCAGCATATAGTGAAAAATTTGAATTTATTGATGATACTTCTGTAACTGAACATATTCACTTTTCTCAGAAATTTCATTCAAATGTAAAATTGCAAAACATTACTGATAACATTCATATCATAAATCATAAAATTGATGGATTTAGGTAATAAATTATGTAATATTATAATATAAATATTTTGCATAAATATATATTGGATATAGCCAAACAATTCATATAATTAAATATTTAAATATTATATAAAATATATATTGTATTAATAAGATAGGTAAGGAAATATATTATATATCAAATATTATGTAATATATATAATATAATATTATATTAAACAAACTTGCGATTGTTAAATTTGCATAACACTGAATGATAAATACATAGGGTGACTAATTGTAGAGGTACGTATACGGTCTTCGCTTTAGCAATAAAAGGGCAATAATACAATGCTTTTCATATGATATCTCGAAATGGAATAATTATTATATACGACTGGCTCTATTCTATTCGATACATATAAAAATATATATATTAAGTGAGACTATTAATACGGTCGACCGTATATATGCACTCAATTTCCGTTAATGCTATCCCGTATATGGTCCACTCTACAGATGGAAGGATCCATATAAGTGATCCGTATCTATGTATCACCCGAAAAGTAAAAACATCTTTATATCCATTTGAGATATTCACGTCGAAACAAATATTTATTGTAAGATAAGATAATGTACAAACCGCATAAATGTGCTTATTATTATATAAAACGACTGTATAATAATATGGATTATTTTGTGGCACACATCAGTGTATTCACTAGACTAGATAATTTCTACTGTTTATAGATTAATTCAAACAAATATACAATACCTAAGAAAACTCACACAGGAAAATGTTATTATGGACATGTATGATTAGGACGATTAAAAAAAATAAATAGAAATTACCTTTTTATACAGAAATCAATTTAATTTCGCAACATAATCTCCTGTTAGCTCTTAGATACACTTTTTACAATGATATATGAATCTTTTAATAACTTCGGTATAATATAGAATTTGTTGAAGTCTACAAAATATGCATTTAATTTATGTTGGGCGAATGATTTTGTATAATACAATTTTAAAAAATATTTTTAAATACATCTATCTTAAAATTATTTGCTCTTACATTTACAATATTTATACGTTGTTCTTTAACATAGTAATTTTAAAGATTTCACTGAAGTCGAAGGATTACAAAAATCAAATTTACTATCACCAAAACAAGTTGATAACCATGATGATAAACAAATTAGGTAATTATATATACATTCAGACTAAATTTAATTATAATATTAATATAAAAAATTATGTAAAAAGACTGTTTTTTTTATTTTTAAGAGTGATACAACTTTGTCGTTTGTAATGTTTTGGAAAATATTAATTGTTCATTAATTATGCAAATTATGTTGATCTGTAATGGCTCAATCTATGCTTTCCGGTAAAGCTAGGCCAATGATTTGATATATAGACCCAGAGGTAATCTAAATCTATACGGCTCATAATGAATCACAACACTTTAAATGTAAATTTCTCTTAAATATTTAATTCGTTAGATTTGCGGTTGATATTAAATCGATTGTTGCAGTTAATATAATATTCCATCGTCTTCTTAGTTTATTTTGAAAGAAATAGTTCCATAATGCAATACCTCGTATTTATATATTTAATGTAGTTCAAACTTATTTGGATGGTTTTAACTCCATTTACGCCCAAATTGTTGCGACCGACGTAGCTATTCAACCAGAAATGAGAATCGTAGGTGAAAACAATGAAACACCACCAATATAATTTTTAAAATAAAATTTTATAATTTGTATAAGCACGCACACATATTACCACATTTAAATTAATGTATCACTCGTTAAGAAAATAAAAATACCCTTTTTACATAGAAACACCTATTGAAATTATATTATTATTAATTTTTTAGTAAAATTTCCTATATAATTCGTGAACTCATTGAAACGGAAAAAACTTATATAGAATTATTAAATCGTGGTATTAATGATTATCTGAAAATGTTTGAAGAAAATCAATTAGGTAATTGGATATGTGGTGAAAAATATAGTATTTTCGGGAATATTGAAGAAATTAAAAAATTTCATGAAAATAAATTTTTACCCGATTTAATAAATTGTAATGAAGATGTATCAAGAATTAGTAATGTATTTTTACAAAATATACAAGTAAATATGCGTATTTGTAATAAAAATTATTATAAATTATATAATTTAATATTTCATTTGATTATTATTTATTCAAAAAAATAAACACACAAACAAATTAAATATAAATTAGAATGGAAATTTTTATTGTTATGTATTATATGCAATAAATCGAAATAAATCCGAATGGTTATGTCAAATAAATAGTGAATTTTTTAAGGTATAATTATAATTTAATTACATTTTTCATATATTTATAACGTACATGCTAAAATATATGTATAGAAACGACAAAATCAAGTCGCCGATAAATTGGGTGTAACAAGTTTTTTAGTTCAACCAATACAAAGATTACCAAAATTAAAATTATTTTTAGAAAATATTATCAATACTAGAAAATTGGTATGTATATAGAATTAAATTGATTCATTACATGTAATTGGTGTACAAATATGACTTACCGGTTCAACAATAAATTGTTTTCGTTGCACATTTAAATTAATAACATTATTATCTGACAAATATTTTATATAAAAGTCTTTTAAGTCGAATATGTTTGTCAACGCTTACGGTGAACAAGTGCCATACCAAAAGATCTTCAGAATTATGCATAGCAACTATTCACAATAGTATTGTTTGGGACATATCAGTATTTGGCTGAATTGTGTAAGATTTGTGTTTCCTATGTGCGTTTGTTTACGTAATCGTATATTCGATGTTTTAAGGTTTCAAGAAAATCTTTCAATTCGGTTGAATGTGTATTTTCTTCGGCGGGGAGGTTTTCTTTCGAAAAAAAAAAAACAAACAAACGAGTCATATTTCTACACTTTTCTATTTATAAAGTAGAGTATTTTTGAAAATTTATTTAATAAATATTTATTTTATTAATAATTTATAGGATTTAAATGGTTCGCAAAATAATATAGCTAATGCAGTAGTTAAAAATCAATTAGCATTATGTTGTAGAGCTGAAAAATCACTGGAACGACTGTTAAAAACTGTAAACGATGCATTTTGTATCAGTGATATGATAGAATATAATGATGTAAATATTATTTTTTTAAAACTTCATATCATATGATGATGATGATGAGAAAATTCAGAGAAAATTTAATTTCTTTAATTATTTTATATTATTTTAAATAGATTACAATATTACATCAAGGAAAATTTCAAAAAGTTAATGAATTTGAAATAAATGAATTAAATTTACGAAAAAAATATCGTGGAAAAGTGTTTCTATTTGATGAATTTATTTTATATACAGAAATTGATAAGAAAAAATTACATTTTCGTGGTTATTTTTGTCGTGATAGTGTGGGTATTGGAAAATGTGGACCAACTAAAATTAATTTATATTTTGAAAAAATGGGTAATAAAGAAGTTGAATTCAATGGTGATCCGCATACAGTACAAATATGGAAAAATTTACTAGATATTATGTTTATGAAAGTTGTTGAAAATGGTACATTATTAATATGTTATTATTATTATTAATTATTTATAAAATTTAAGTTACACATAAATTTATTTAAAAATTACAGAAAAGGAAAAAATTAATCGATTAAGAAAAGTATCGATGACAAGTTTAGAAAGTCAAATAAGTAATTGTAGTAGTAAGTTATTTTATTTATTTATTACATGCATTTATTATATAATAACTTTTAATAATTTTTCTTTCATAGTAAATGCTTTTCCTGATTCACATAAATGGTACGTAAAATATTTCTATAATATGTATTTTTATATAATATAATAATATTATCACAATATCATTATCACGCGACAAAGTCATTACTATGGGACTGTGGGAGCGTATAGCATAAATCTGTAAATGTATAGAAAATATCACCATTACCATGCTTCACTTTTGTTGATCTGTTTAATTTTGTGCAATGACTGCATTAAACCATAATATCCAGCCAAAAAGTCTAAAAGATCAAGGTACAATTACAAATAAAAGCTATAAGCCAAACAAGAATTTTGTATTTCTGTTCCAACCCCAAAAAACGGAAAAAGTATCATAAATTAGGAAAATATTAATAACCCTATTGCATTCTTTGAACAAAGTATAAATTATATTTTGTATATATATACAATACAAGATTTAATGACGTCACCATTGTCCACATATGCCATAATATATTTATATTTTTATATAAAATAATGAAAGTAATTTTATACGTTTTAATTATATAAGTTTCAATTTAATTATTTACAAATGTGGCGTAAATAGGGCATCAACATTATTACGTATTGAATGGGAATTTATCAATCAAATTGAGTATTATAATAAAAGATTTATTTACGATATGCCAAAAAATGTTGCTGATCAAATTGAAAAATATTTAGGTGCATTAAATCAAATACTACATCATCATAAACAAATTATTAATATTACATTAGAAAATTTAAGCCATGATATTATATCTATGTGTGATACATCTTTAAATCATTTAGCAACAAAATTATTTCGACCATACAGCTGTTGTTCAACATATGCAAAATATACGTATGGTGTGTTAAAAACTTATTTCACTAAAAATGTAAGTTTCATTTTTAATAATAATAATTAATTATATATTTCTAATAATACTTAAAGTATATAATATTTATAAAATTTCGAATTGATTAAGTTTTATATTATTTAAATAAAAGCATAGTTTGTTGCAAAAAATCCTATACCATTTATACAATCGAAGAAAATCGGAGAACCGCAAACCTCAAGTGCAACTTGTGATTTACTGGTATTTATATGCAATTCATCTCATACACACACAGAACTTTCATATTACATTTTGTATACATCAGTTCTGTGCCACCATCGGTTGTTGAAATGAAACACATGTTTAGTCGAAAACGCTTTCGAAGTAAACGAAAAATTCCTAGAATGAGGATTGTTAACCAGTTCGATTATCATATGCACATGCTGTTTGTTTAAATAACACATTATTTCTATGGCCGTAAACCGACCTGGCCTAGCTCTATTGTTATGTAGTTTGTTTGTTAATTATAACAAACTATACCATTATGTTGCTATGTATAAATCCGATTAATTATATTATATGTAGTTAGAGCATCAATTTTGTAATTACTTAGTAATTTTAAGATAAATATCCCATATCATTTGATGTATGTATATTATTAAATATTAAACTACTATAATTGTTTTATAAAGAATATATTAGTTTGTGATTCAAGAGAAATTAAAAAATTTATAAATTTACCATTGCAACACATTCAAAATTACTGCACATTTTTGGAAGCATTAAAAATGTACGATCATCAAAAATTATCAAATCGGATACAAAATTTATTAATAAAATTTAATAATTTATTACGTATACTTGAAGAAAATTATAAATTAAGTACAACCAAGGGTATAATGTCGGTAAGTAATATGTAATATTAAAATATTCAAAAGTTATTATTTTAAAATAAAAATATGAATAAAATCATTTATTATTTATTTTATATAATTTTTATGACGCAGCCATTTCGAGGGTACATCAATTATTCAGAAAAAATAATCATTTTATCAGAACAATATCGTTTATTAATATTAGATGAAGAAATTGTATGTATTCGAATAAAATGTGTTGAGGTACAGAAATACTAATCGTAATATTCAAACTTATTAGTTACACAATTATCGTTAACATTATTTTACTTCATTAATATAAAATAAAAATAATTATTTTTTTTTCTTTGCAGGGTGTTAATGAAAAATTTCTTGACTTTAATTTTTTCATTCATTTTAATTTTTTAATTATTGAAGATAATGCACGATCATCTACTAATTTTTCATTAAAACTAATTAATAATTTTCAGAAATCATTAAATTATACCGTACAATTTTCATCGTTAAGAAAAAAAGAAGTATTTATTGAGAATCTATATTTTTTTATGAAAAAATAAGTGATTTTCTTTTCTTTTTAATACTTTCCAAGTAAAATATTGTATTTATCTGTTTTAAAATTTATCAAAGTAAATTATTATATTGCATATCGATAGATAATGACTTGTAGTATCTAGTATAGTTAATATATAGTAATCAACTTAATGATGAATAAGTTTTGTTATTGAATACCTATAATTTAATTTTTTATATTTTTCTAATTACTACGTAGTTGTTTAGTTCATGTGTGCTTTCTCTTTTTTGTAATAGTAAATATTTAGTTATATATAAATGTACTTAAAAAATAAATAAATCATGAAATTACATACCGAAATCCGAATATTTTTGATATAGTATAAAGTATAATTCCTTTTTCTATGCAGTTATACATTTAAAATTCAGTTAGAGGAGACTCCATTGTTAAATTTTGTTCTCGTATTTAGTTGACGCCATTATTTTAAAAGTAGAACCGCTTTAAAAAAAATTGTTGAATCACATAAAATGTTGAGACTGGACTTGTACTTGATCAATTGTTAAAAAACAATGATTTTAAACAGCGGAAACAATGTTAGCAACTATTTAATTCAAAATAAATTGTAATTGTTTCATTTCTATATTTCTACGAATTTTATTAAAAAATTTAATTTATAAAATAAACTTATGAACGCAAATTTGAGAAGACAATAATGATATCCCCTGCAAGCAATAATTTACGCCGATGCCTAAACCCCAAACTGCAAAATATACGCGATCACCTTGCTCAGTATAAGGTTACATTTACATAAATTTGACATTTTCATTCAACTTTTAACCAAAAATAAGTTTGGGCGGTTTGGTTAACTCGCAAAATCAATATTGTACGAATATTATCAACACCGCTCCAAACAATAGATGTCGATAATTATTTATTTATTTAATTAATTTATTGTTTGGCAAGTATGAAAATACTTTTAATCGATATATGCTGATGTATTGACGTAGTTATTTAACATCAAATATACATTATAATTATTATTAATTTATTTATTTTGAGTCTTATGGGATTAGGTTTGGGTATAGTTACTGTATCGGTCCAGCCTCGCTTTGGTATAGTTTGGATAAGAGCCTTTAAAAAACTATTACTAAACCGCATGTTTGGCGCAACAATTTAATAATGATTTTTTATTTCATTTTTAGTAAAAAAAAATGGAAAAAATAGTTACATCATGCTATATATTCAAATAATAAAGGATAAAAAATTCTTGAATTCACATACTCAAACGAAACTGAGCCGATACAGTCACTATAGGTATTCGGTCCTTCCATTTACGCGCTACGTCAAATAAACACAACAGCATATTCAATAATAAAATTAATAAAAAACAAAAAGTAAAAGTAAACCGATTATTGTAGTAGAAAAGAAAGTAATGTAAAAGAAATTTTTTTTATTTTTTATTATGATTTATCATAAATAATTATAAAAATTATCATTTCAAATGATTATTATATATTACTTAATGATTTTGCGGTTTCCAACTGAAAAGGAATTATATTCATCTTAAGATTGTGTTTTTAAAAATGTCTCATGTAACATAACCTCTAAACAAAAGTAATATATAAAAACATTTTAAATTAATTAAAAATAAAATTGGATTTATAATTTAGTTAAATGATGGATTCATCTGCAGCCACTGGTTATTTTAGTAGTGGATTTGGTGTTCGAGGTAAAGAAAATCAAAAATAATATAATATAGTTAATATACCATATACAATAATAAAATACAAAAATTTCAAGATGCAGACGTAGACTTATTAGGTAGACAATTTATAGATATGTATCATAAAAAAAATTCTATATTGAAAGACTCCATTAATTTCAAAATTGTTGAAATGAACTCTACTCGTTTTGTCGTTTTGCGACATTTTCACTGGCTTTTTTTTTTATTAGTCTTTTATTGAATTAATTTTCCTTCATTTTGCTAATTTCTCTATGACTATTTAAAATTGACATTAAATAATAACGTATAAAACAAATTATATAAATTATAATTAAAATTAATTTTAAAAAACTTTTGCCGTAATAACTTTTTGGGTATTATGTTTAATTGAACTGCCATTTTGTTGAATTTGTGTACCGTCTATTTGGAATATTACATTCAATTAGATATTGTCTGACTTTTTTTTTTTGCTTTGTGAACATTCTTTATCTTTTTGCTTCTTTTGATTAAAGTCAGTTAACATATGAAAACACAAATGTTTATTGGCTCGAAATCCAATATTTTCAAATTTATATGATGCATTTTTACAGTTTTACAACAAATTGGTATATCAAATTGAAAAATGGGTTCAGAATCCTTTAATTTTAATTAAATAATATTAAATTTATCATTTTACTTACATTTCCTTTTTAACTAATATTTCGGCGTTTCTTTCTCTTTTAAACAGATTTAGAAAGACAAAATGTTTTGGTATCTGAGCACCAATTATTGAATTAACGTGTAAAATCAATGGCATATTATGAGGATTTAATGCATCGGATTATAGGTAATTTATTCTTTATAATAATATGTTGCTTATTAATTAATAATAATAATTTAATTTATAATATTATAGCTGAAGAATATATATGGTAATGCTAGTTCAAGCAGAGGTCATAGTTATTAACATAATCATGATATGGTTTACCAACCAATTGTGTCAATTAATGATCAGGTTAGTGTTGGAACATAAATTAAATTTACATCTATCCGTACCATATTAGAGAACAAAACAAATAAACTGCTTAGACATTTCGAAATATTCATTACGCATGTAATAGTATGTCAAAATATTTAGTTGCACAATAAATAAAGATGCGCTAGGTATTAATTTTAAAGAAAATTGTTAATAAATACCTGTATAATCCTATTTCATCGAAATTGGTCAAGAAATTATGCAGGTATTTCCTTATACAGAAATGCATAGCATTACGTATACATATATATCCATCCATATATTCAATACACACAACTACATAAAAAGGTCAAAAATTCGAAAAATAAAATATAGGATTTTTTCAGAATAGATATTAGGCAATCATAACCATAAGATAATGAAATTGTTTAATATTTGAAATCGTAATTAATCTACAATATCAACATTATACACAATGTCAATGTACGTTTTATTTATAATAACTATGTTTAATATTATAAAATAAATTCTACTTACAGTCAAATGCAGTTCAACAACCAAATCCCGTTTTAATTGTATGGTCTTTACACCTAATGCTGCCCTACCAATAATGGGTACACCTCCTTAACAAGAACTACCAACATAAGTCATTATCACAACAGCAACCAATTGTATTATGAAATCGTAATTAATCTACAATATCAACAATACACACAATGACAACAATTAAATCGACAGGAAAGACAACATAATCTGAATTTATCATATGCAATATAACAATAGAGTATTATCTCCACAATAACCAACTATTTATTATGATATTGATGACAGTTGAATATTAGTTCACCGGCTGTGGCACCAATAAAACGGTAGTTACATTTTTTCATTCAGTTTACAACCACTAAAATTGTAAGTTTTATTTAAAATAACTATATTTAATAATATAAAATAAATTCTATTTACAGTAAAATGCAGTTCAACAACCAGAATCAGTTTTAATTGTATTGTCTTTATACCTAATGTTACACTACCAATAATGAGTACATCTTCATAACAAGAACTACCAGCACTAGGCATTATCACTACACACAACCAATTGAATTGTGAAATTGTAATTTATCTATAATATCAACAATACACACAATGACAACAATTAAATCGACAGGAAAGACAACAAAATCAGAATTTATCATATGCAATATAACAATAGAGTATTATCTCCACAATAACCAACTATTTATTATGATATTGATGACAGTTGAATATTAGTTCACCGGCTGTGGCACCAATAAAACGGTAGTTACATTTTTTCATTCAGTTTACAACCACTAAAATTGTAAGTTTGATTTAAAATAACTATATTTAATAATATAAAATAAATTCTATTTACAGTGAAATGCAGTTCAACAACCAGATCCCGTTTTAATTGTGTTGTCTTTACACCTAATGATACACTACCAATAATGGGTACACCTCCATAACAAGAACTACCAGCACCAGTCATTCTCACAACACACTACCAATTGAATTGAGAAATTGTAATTAATCTACAATATCAACAATACACACAATGACAACAATTAAATCGACAGGAAAGACAACAAAATCAGAATTTATCATATGCAATATAACAATAGAGTATTATCTCCACAATAACCAACTATTTATTATGATATTGATGACAGTTGAATATTAGTTCACCGGCTGTGGCACCAATAAAACGGTAGTTACATTTTTTCATTCAGTTTACAACCACTAAAATTGTAAGTTTTATTTACAATAACTATATTTAATATTATAAAATAATTTCTATTTACAGACAAATGCAGTTCAACAACCAGATCCAGTTTTAATTGTATAGTCTTTACACCTAATGCTGCCCTACCAATAATTGGTACACCTCCATAACAAGAACTACCAGCACCAGTCATTATCACAACACACTACCAATTGAATTGAGAAATTGTAATTAATCTACAATATCAACAATACACACAATGACAACAATTAAATCGACAGGAAAGACAACAAAATCAGAATTTATCATATGCAATATAACAATAGAGTATTATCTCCACAATAACCAACTATTTATTATGATATTGATGACAATTGAATATTAGTTCACCGGCTGTGGCACCAATAAAACGGTAATTACATTTTTTCATTCAGTTTACAACCACTAAAATTGTAAGTTTGATTTAAAATAACTATATTTAATAATATAAAATAAATTCTATTTACAGTAAAATGCAGTTCAACAACCAGATCCAGTTTTAATTGTATTGTCTTTATACCTAATGATACACTACCAATAATGAGTACATCTTCATAACAAGAACTACCAGCACTAGGCATTATCACTACACACAACCAATTGAATTGTGAAATTGTAATTTATCTATAATATCAACAATACACACAATGACAACAATTAAATCGACAGGAAAGACAACAAAATCAGAATTTATCAAATGCAATATATATATAATATGCCGATGTATTGACGTAGTTATTTAACGTCATATATACATTATTATTATTATATATTATTAATTATATATATATATTATTATTATTATATATTATTAATTATATATATATATTATTATTATTATATATTATTAATTATATATATATATTATTATTAATTTATTTAATTTGAGTCTTATGGGATTAGGTTTGGGTATAGTTACTGTATCGGTCCAGCCTCGCTGGACTTACTAAACCGCATGTTTAGCGCAACAATTTAATAATGATTTTTTATTTCATTTTTGGTATACAAAAATAAAAGAAATTGTTACATCATGCTGTATATTTAAATAATAAAGGTTAAAAAGTTCTTGAATTCACATTCTCAAGCGAAGCCGAGCCGATACAGTCACTATAGGTATTCGGTCCTTCCATTTATGCGCCACGTCAAATAAACACAACAGACAATTCAATAATAAGATTAATAAAAAACAAAAAGTAAAAGTAAACCGATTTTTGTAGTAAAAAAGAAAGTAATGTAAAAGAAATTTTTTTAATTTTTTTTTTTTTATAATTTATCAAAAATAATTATAAAAATTATCATTTCAAATGATGATTATATATTACTTAATGATTTTGCGGTTTCCAACTGAAAAGGAATTATATTCATCTTAAGATTGTGTTTTTAAAGATGTCTCATGTAACATAACCTCTAAACAAAAGTAATATATAAAAACATTTTAAATTAATTATAAATAAAATTTAATTTATATTTTAGTTAAATGATGGATTCATCTGTAGCCACTGGTTATTTTAGTAGTGGATTTGGTGTTCGAGGTAAAGAAAATCAAAAATAATATAATATAGTTAATATACCATATCCGATTACTAAAATAATAAAATACAAAAATTCCAAGATGCAGACGTAGACTTATTAGGTAGACAATTTATAGATATGTATCATAAAAAAAATTCTATATTGAAACACTCCATTAATTTCAAAATTGTTGAAATGCTACCTTCTCGTTTTGTGGTTTTGCGACATTTTCACTGGCTTTTTTTTTTTATTTGTCTTATTGAATTAATTTTCCTTATGCTAATTTCCTCTATGAATATTTAAAATTGACATTAAATAATAACGTATAAAACAAATTATTTAAATAATAATTAAAATTAGAATTAATTTTAAAAAACTTTTGCCATAATAACTTTTTGGGTATTATGTTTAATTGAACTACCATTTTGTTGAATTTGTGTACCGTCTATTTGGAATATTACATTCAATTGCATATTGTCTGACTTTTTTTTTTTTTTGCTTTGTGAACATTCTTTATCTTTTTGCTTCTTTTGATTAAAGTCAGTTAACATATGAAAACACAAATGTTTATTGGCTCGAAATCCAATATTTTCAAATTTATATGATGCATTTTTACAGTTTTACAACAAATTGGTATATCAAATTGAAAAATATGTTCAGAATCCTTTAATTTTAATTAAATAATATTAAATTTATCATTTTACTTACATTTCCTTTTTAACTAATATTTCGGCGTTTCTTTCTCTTAAACAGATTTAGAAAGACGAAATGTTCTGTTATCTGAGCACCAATTATTGAATTAACGTGTAAAATCAATGGCATATTATGAGGATTTAATGCATCGGATTATAGGTAATTTATTCTTTATAATAATATGTTGCTTATTAATTAATAATAATAATTTAATTTATAATATTATAGCTGAAGAATATATATGGTAATGCTAGTTCAAGCAGAGGTCATAGTTATTAACATAATCATGATATGGTTTACCAACCAATTGTGTCAATTAATGATCAGGTTAGTTTTGGAACATAAATTAAATTTACATCTATCCGTAACATATTAGAAAACAAAACAAATAAACTGCTTAGACATTTCGAAATATTCATTACGCATGTAATAGTATGTCAAAATATTTAGTTGCACAATAAATAAAGATGCGCTAGGTATTAATTTTAAAGAAAATTGTTAATAAATACCTGTATAATCCTATTTCATCGAAATTGGTCAAGAAATTATGCAGGTATTTCCTTATACAGAAATGCATAGCATTACGTATACATATATATCCATCCATATATTCAATACACACAACTACATAAAAAGGTCAAAAATTCGAAAAATAAAATATAGGATTTTTTCAGAATAGATATTAGGCAATCATAACCATAAGATAATGAAATTGTTTAATATTTGAAATCGTAATTAATCTACAATATCAACATTATACACAATGTCAATGTACGTTTTATTTATAGTAACTATGTTTAATATTATAAAATAAATTCTACTTACAGTCAAATGCAGTTCAACAACCAAATCCCGTTTTAATTGTATGGTCTTTACACCTAATGCTGCCCTACCAATAATGGGTACACCTCCTTAACAAGAACTACCAACATAAGTCATTATCACAACTGCAACCAATTGTATTATGAAATCGTAATTAATCTACAATATCAACAATACACACAATGACAACAATTAAATCGACAGGAAAGACAACATAATCTGAATTTATCATATGTAATAAAACAATAGAGTATTATCTCCACAATAACCAACTATTTATTATGATATTGATGACAGTTGAATATTAGTTCACCGGCTGTTGCACCAATAAAACTGTAATTACAT
Source organism: Bibio marci (assembly GCA_910594885.2). NCBI lineage: Eukaryota > Metazoa > Arthropoda > Insecta > Diptera > Bibionidae > Bibio > Bibio marci. Next base: position 25,595,347 of record OU343118.1, on the reverse strand, counting down.
TTTTTCGTTCAGTTTACAACCACTAAAATTGTAAGTTTTATTTACAATAACTATATTTAATATTATAAAATAAATTCTATTTACTGTCAAATGCAGTTGAACAACCAGATCCCGTTTTAATTATATGGTCTTTACACCTAATGCTGCCCTACCAATAATGGGTACACCTCCTTAACAAGAACTACCTACATCAGTCATTATCACAACAGCACCAATTGTATTATAAAATCGTAACTAATCTACAATATCAACAATACACACAATGACAACAATTAAATCGACAGGAAAGACAAGAAAATCAGAATTTATCACATGCAATATAACAATAGAGTATTATCTCCACAATAACCAACTATTTATTATGATATTGATGACAGTTGAATATTAGTTCACCGGCTGTGGCACCAATAAAACGGTAATTACATTTTTTCATTCAGTTTACAACCACTAAAATTGTAAGTTTGATTTAAAATAACTATATTTAATAATATAAAATGAATTCTATTTACAGTAAAATGCAGTTCAACAACCAGATCCAGTTTTAATTGTATTGTCTTTATACCTAATGATACACTACCAATAATGGGTACACCTCCTTAACAAGAACTCTCAACATAAGTCATTATCACAACAGCAACCAATTGTATTATGAAATCGTAATTAATCTACAATATCAACATTATACACAATGACAACAATTAAATCGACAGGAAAGACAACATAATCAGAATTTATCATATGCAATATAACAATAGAGTATTATCTCCACAATAACCAACTATTTATTATGATATTGATGACAGTTGAATATTAGTTCACCGGCTGTGGCACCAATAAAACGGTAGTTACATTTTTTCATTCAGTTTACAACCACTAAAATTGTAAGTTTTATTTACAATAACTATATTTATTATTATAAAATAAATTCTATTTACAGACAAATGCAGTTCAACAACCAGATCCAGTTTTAATTGTATAGTCTTTACACCTAATGCTGCCCTACCAATAATTGGTACACCTCCATAACAAGAACTACCAGCACCAGTCATTATCACAACACACTACCAATTGAATTGAGAAATTGTAATTAATCTACAATATCAACAATACACACAATGACAACAATTAAATCGACAGGAAAGACAACAAAATCAGAATTTATCATATGCAATATAACAATAGAGTATTATCTCCACAATAACCAACTATTTATTATGATATTGATGACAATTGAATATTAGTTCACCGGCTGTGTCACCAATAAAACGGTAATTACATTTTTTCATTCAGTTTACAACCACTAAAATTGTAAGTTTGATTTAAAATAACTATATTTAATAATATAAAATGAATTCTATTTACAGTAAAATGCAGTTCAACAACCAGATCCAGTTTTAATTGTATTGTCTTTATACCTAATGATACACTACCAATAATGGGTACACCTCCTTAACAAGAACTACCAACATCAGTCATTATCACAACATCAACCAATTGTATTATGAAATCGTAATTAATCTACAATATCAACATTATATACAATGACAACAATTAAATCAACATTAAAGACAACAAAATCAGAATTTAACATATGCAATATAACAATAGAGTATTATCACTACAATAACCAACTATTTATACAGTTTACAACCACTAAAATTGTAAGTTTGATTTAAAATAACTATATTTAATAATATAAAATAAATTCTATTTACAGTAAAATGCAGTTCAACAACCAGATCCAGTTTTAATTGTGTTGTCTTTACACCTAATGATACACTACCAATAATGGGTACACCTCCATAACAAGAACTACCAGCACCAGTCATTATCACAACACACTACCAATTGAATTGAGAAATCGTAATTAATCTACAATATCAACAATACACACAATGACAATATTTAAATCGACAGGAAAGACAACAAAATCAGAATTTATCATATGCAATATAACAATAGAGTATTATCACCACAATAACCAACTATTTATTATGATATTGATGACAGTTGAATATTAGTTCACCGGCTGTGGCACCAATAAAACGGTAATTTCATTTTTTCATCCAGTTTACAATCACTAAAATTGTAAGTTTTATTTACAATTACTATATTTAATATTATAAAATAAATTCTATTTACTGTCAAATGCAGTTGAACAACCAGATTCCATTTTAATTGTATGGTCTTTACACCTAATGCTGCCCTACCAATAATGGGTACACCTCCATAACAAGAACTACCAACATCAGTCATTATCACAACAGCAACCAATTGTATTATGAAATCGTAATTAATCTACAATATCAACATTATACACAATGACAACAATTAAATCGGCAGGAAAGACAACAAAATCAAAATTTATCATATGCAATATAACAATAGAGTATTATCACCACAATAACCAACTATTTATTATGATATTGATGACAGTTGAATATTAGTTCACCGGCTGTTGCACCAATAAAACTGTAATTACATTTTTTCATTCAGTTTACAACCACTAAAATTGTAAGTTTGATTTAAAATAACTATATTTAATAATATAAAATAAATTCTATTTACAGTAAAATGCAGTTCAACAACCAGATCCAGTTTTAATTGTATTGTCTTTATACCTAATGATACACTACCAATAATGAGTACATCTTCATAACAAGAACTACCAGCACTAGGCATTATCACTACACACAACCAATTGAATTGTGAAATTGTAATTTATCTATAATATCAACAATACACACAATGACAACAATTAAATCGACAGGAAAGACAAAATCAGAATTTATCAAATGCAATATATATATAATATGCCGATGTATTGACGTAGTTATTTAACGTCATATATACATTATTATTATTATATATTATTAATTATATATATATATTATTAATTTATTTAATTTGAGTCTTATGGGATTAGGTTTGGGTATAGTTACTGTATCGGTCCAGCCTCGCTGGACTTACTAAACCGCATGTTTAGCGCAACAATTTAATAATGATTTTTTATTTCATTTTTGGTATACAAAAATAAAAGAAATTGTTACATCATGCTGTATATTTAAATAATAAAGGTTAAAAAGTTCTTGAATTCACATACTCAAGCGAAGCCGAGCCGATACAGTCACTATAGGTATTCGGTCCTTCCATTTGTGCGCCACGTCAAATAAACACAACAGACAATTCAATAATAAGATTAATAAAAAACAAAAAGTAAAAGTAAACCGATTTTTGTAGTAAAAAAGAAAGTAATGTAAAAGAAATTTTTTTAATTTTTTTTTTTTATAATTTATCAAAAATAATTATAAAAATTATCATTTCAAATGATGATTATATATTACTTAATGATTTTGCGGTTTCCAACTGAAAAGGAATTATATTCATCTTAAGATTGTGTTTTTAAAGATGTCTCATGTAACATAACCTCTAAACAAAAGTAATATATAAAAACATTTTAAATTAATTATAAATAAAATTTAATTTATATTTTAGTTAAATGATGGATTCATCTGTAGCCACTGGTTATTTTAGTAGTGGATTTGGTGTTTGAGGTAAAGAAAATCAAAAATAATATAATATAGTTAATATACCATATCCGATTACTAAAATAATAAAATACAAAAATTCCAAGATGCAGACGTAGACTTATTAGGTAGACAATTTATAGATATGTATCATAAAAAAAATTCTATATTGAAACACTCCATTAATTTCAAAATTGTTGAAATGCTACCTTCTCGTTTTGTGGTTTTGCGACATTTTCACTGGCTTTTTTTTTTTATTTGTCTTATTGAATTAATTTTCCTTATGCTAATTTCCTCTATGAATATTTAAAATTGACATTAAATAATAACGTATAAAACAAATTATTTAAATAATAATTAAAATTAGAATTAATTTTAAAAAACTTTTGCCATAATAACTTTTTGGGTATTATGTTTAATTGAACTACCATTTTGTTGAATTTGTGTACCGTCTATTTGGAATATTACATTCAATTGCATATTGTCTGACTTTTTTTTTTTTTTGCTTTGTGAACATTCTTTATCTTTTTGCTTCTTTTGATTAAAGTCAGTTAACATATGAAAACACAAATGTTTATTGGCTCGAAATCCAATATTTTCAAATTTATATGATGCATTTTTACAGTTTTACAACAAATTGGTATATCAAATTGAAAAATATGTTCAGAATCCTTTAATTTTAATTAAATAATATTAAATTTATCATTTTACTTACATTTCCTTTTTAACTAATATTTCGGCGTTTCTTTCTCTTAAACAGATTTAGAAAGACGAAATGTTCTGTTATCTGAGCACCAATTATTGAATTAACGTGTAAAATCAATGGCATATTATGAGGATTTAATGCATCGGATTATAGGTAATTTATTCTTTATAATAATATGTTGCTTATTAATTAATAATAATAATTTAATTTATAATATTATAGCTGAAGAATATATATGGTAATGCTAGTTCAAGCAGAGGTCATAGTTATTAACATAATCATGATATGGTTTACCAACCAATTGTGTCAATTAATGATCAGGTTAGTTTTGGAACATAAATTAAATTTACATCTATCCGTAACATATTAGAAAACAAAACAAATAAACTGCTTAGACATTTCGAAATATTCATTACGCATGTAATAGTATGTCAAAATATTTAGTTGCACAATAAATAAAGATGCGCTAGGTATTAATTTTAAAGAAAATTGTTAATAAATACCTGTATAATCCTATTTCATCGAAATTGGTCAAGAAATTATGCAGGTATTTCCTTATACAGAAATGCATAGCATTACGTATACATATATATCCATCCATATATTCAATACACACAACTACATAAAAAGGTCAAAAATTCGAAAAATAAAATATAGGATTTTTTCAGAATAGATATTAGGCAATCATAACCATAAGACAATGAAATTGTTTAATATTTGAAATCGTAATTAATCTACAATATCAACATTATACACAATGTCAATGTACGTTTTATTTATAGTAACTATGTTTAATATTATAAAATAAATTCTACTTACAGTCAAATGCAGTTCAACAACCAAATCCCGTTTTAATTGTATGGTCTTTACACCTAATGCTGCCCTACCAATAATGGGTACACCTCCTTAACAAGAACTACCAACATAAGTCATTATCACAACTGCAACCAATTGTATTATGAAATCGTAATTAATCTACAATATCAACAATACACACAATGACAACAATTAAATCGACAGGAAAGACAACATAATCTGAATTTATCATATGTAATAAAACAATAGAGTATTATCTCCACAATAACCAACTATTTATTATGATATTGATGACAGTTGAATATTAGTTCACCGGCTGTTGCACCAATAAAACTGTAATTACATTTTTTCGTTCAGTTTACAACCACTAAAATTGTAAGTTTTATTTACAATAACTATATTTAATATTATAAAATAAATTCTATTTACTGTCAAATGCAGTTGAACAACCAGATCCCGTTTTAATTATATGGTCTTTACACCTAATGCTGCCCTACCAATAATGGGTACACCTCCTTAACAAGAACTACCAACATCAGTCATTATCACAACATCAACCAATTGTATTATGAAATCGTAATTAATCTACAATATCAACATTATATACAATGACAACAATTAAATCAACATTAAAGACAACAAAATCAGAATTTAACATATGCAATATAACAATAGAGTATTATCACTACAATAACCAACTATTTATACAGTTTACAACCACTAAAATTGTAAGTTTGATTTAAAATAACTATATTTAATAATATAAAATAAATTCTATTTACAGTAAAATGCAGTTCAACAACCAGATCCAGTTTTAATTGTATTGTCTTTATACCTAATGATACACTACCAATAATGAGTACATCTTCATAACAAGAACTACCAGCACTAGGCATTATCACTACACACAACCAATTGAATTGTGAAATTGTAATTTATCTATAATATCAACAATACACACAATGACAACAATTAAATCGACAGGAAAGACAAAATCAGAATTTATCAAATGCAATATATATATAATATGCCGATGTATTGACGTAGTTATTTAACGTCATATATACATTATTATTATTATATATTATTAATTATATATATATATTATTAATTTATTTAATTTGAGTCTTATGGGATTAGGTTTGGGTATAGTTACTGTATCGGTCCAGCCTCGCTGGACTTACTAAACCGCATGTTTAGCGCAACAATTTAATAATGATTTTTTATTTCATTTTTGGTATACAAAAATAAAAGAAATTGTTACATCATGCTGTATATTTAAATAATAAAGGTTAAAAAGTTCTTGAATTCACATACTCAAGCGAAGCCGAGCCGATACAGTCACTATAGGTATTCGGTCCTTCCATTTGTGCGCCACGTCAAATAAACACAACAGACAATTCAATAATAAGATTAATAAAAAACAAAAAGTAAAAGTAAACCGATTTTTGTAGTAAAAAAGAAAGTAATGTAAAAGAAATTTTTTTAATTTTTTTTTTTTATAATTTATCAAAAATAATTATAAAAATTATCATTTCAAATGATGATTATATATTACTTAATGATTTTGCGGTTTCCAACTGAAAAGGAATTATATTCATCTTAAGATTGTGTTTTTAAAGATGTCTCATGTAACATAACCTCTAAACAAAAGTAATATATAAAAACATTTTAAATTAATTATAAATAAAATTTAATTTATATTTTAGTTAAATGATGGATTCATCTGTAGCCACTGGTTATTTTAGTAGTGGATTTGGTGTTTGAGGTAAAGAAAATCAAAAATAATATAATATAGTTAATATACCATATCCGATTACTAAAATAATAAAATACAAAAATTCCAAGATGCAGACGTAGACTTATTAGGTAGACAATTTATAGATATGTATCATAAAAAAAATTCTATATTGAAACACTCCATTAATTTCAAAATTGTTGAAATGCTACCTTCTCGTTTTGTGGTTTTGCGACATTTTCACTGGCTTTTTTTTTTTATTTGTCTTATTGAATTAATTTTCCTTATGCTAATTTCCTCTATGAATATTTAAAATTGACATTAAATAATAACGTATAAAACAAATTATTTAAATAATAATTAAAATTAGAATTAATTTTAAAAAACTTTTGCCATAATAACTTTTTGGGTATTATGTTTAATTGAACTACCATTTTGTTGAATTTGTGTACCGTCTATTTGGAATATTACATTCAATTGCATATTGTCTGACTTTTTTTTTTTTTTGCTTTGTGAACATTCTTTATCTTTTTGCTTCTTTTGATTAAAGTCAGTTAACATATGAAAACACAAATGTTTATTGGCTCGAAATCCAATATTTTCAAATTTATATGATGCATTTTTACAGTTTTACAACAAATTGGTATATCAAATTGAAAAATATGTTCAGAATCCTTTAATTTTAATTAAATAATATTAAATTTATCATTTTACTTACATTTCCTTTTTAACTAATATTTCGGCGTTTCTTTCTCTTAAACAGATTTAGAAAGACGAAATGTTCTGTTATCTGAGCACCAATTATTGAATTAACGTGTAAAATCAATGGCATATTATGAGGATTTAATGCATCGGATTATAGGTAATTTATTCTTTATAATAATATGTTGCTTATTAATTAATAATAATAATTTAATTTATAATATTATAGCTGAAGAATATATATGGTAATGCTAGTTCAAGCAGAGGTCATAGTTATTAACATAATCATGATATGGTTTACCAACCAATTGTGTCAATTAATGATCAGGTTAGTTTTGGAACATAAATTAAATTTACATCTATCCGTAACATATTAGAAAACAAAACAAATAAACTGCTTAGACATTTCGAAATATTCATTACGCATGTAATAGTATGTCAAAATATTTAGTTGCACAATAAATAAAGATGCGCTAGGTATTAATTTTAACGAAAATTGTTAATAAATACCTGTATAATCCTATTTCATCGAAATTGGTCAAGAAATTATGCAGATATTTCCTTAAACAGAAATGCATAGCATAACGTATAAATATATATCCACCCATACATTCAATACACACAACTACATAAAAAGGTCAAAAATTCGAAAAATAAAATATAGGATTTTTTCAGAAAAGATATTAGGCATTCATAACCATATGATAGTGAAAATATTGTTTAATTTTTGAAATCGTAATTAATCTACAATATCAACATTACACACAATGTCAATGTACGTTTTATTTATAATAACTATATTTAATATTAAAAAATAAATTCTATTTACAGTCAAATGCAGTTCAACAACCAGATCCCTTTTAACTGTATGGTCTATACACCTAATGCTACGCTACCAATAATCGGTATACCTCCATAACAAGAAATACCAGCACCAGTCATTATCACAACACACAACAAATTGAATTATGAAATTGTAATTTATCTACAATATCAACATTACACACAATGACAAAAATTAATTCGGCAGGAAAGACAACTAAATCAGAATTTATCATATGCAATATAACAATAGAGTATTATCACCACAATAACCAACTATTTATTATGATATTGATGACAGTTGAATATTAGTTCACCGGCTGTGGCAAAAAAAACGGTAATTACATTTTTTCATTCAGTTTACAACCACTAAAATTGTAAGTTTTATTTATAATAACTATGTTTAATATTATAAAATAAATTCTATTTACTGTCAAATGCAGTTCAACAACCAGATCCCGTTTTAATTGTATGGTCTTTACACCTAATGCTGCCCTACCAATAATGGGTACACCTCCTTAACAAGAACTACCAACATCAGTCATCATCACAACAGCAACCAATTGTATTATGAAATCGTAATTAATTTACAATATCAACATTATACACAATGACAACAATTAAATTGACATTAAAGACAACAAAATCAGAATTTATCATATGCAATATAACAATAGAGTATTATCTCCACAATAACCAACTATTTATTATGATATTGATGACAGTTGAATATTAGTTCACCGGCTGTGGCACCAATAAAACGGTAATTACATTTTTTCATTCAGTTTACAACCACTATAATTGTAAGTTTGATTTAAAATAACTATATTTAATAATATAAAATGAATTCTATTTACAGTAAAATGCAGTTGAACAACCAGATCCAGTTTTAATTGTATTGTCTTTATACCTAATGATACACTACCAATAATGGGTACACCTCCTTAACAAGAACTATCAACATAAGTCATTATCACAACAGCAACCAATTGTATTATGAAATCGTAATTAATCTACAATATCAACATTATACACAATGACAACAATTAAATCGACAGGAAAGACAACATAATCAGAATTTATCATATGCAATATAACAATAGAGTATTATCTCCACAATAACCAACTATTTATTATGATATTGATGACAGTTGAATATTAGTTCACCGGCTGTAGCACCAATAAAACGGTAGTTACATTTTTTCATTCAGTTTACAACCACTAAAATTGTAAGTTTTATTTACAATAACTATATTTAATATTATAAAATAAATTCTATTTACAGACAAATGCAGTTCAACAACCAGATCCAGTTTTAATTGTATAGTCTTTACACCTAATGCTGCCCTACCAATAATGGGTACACCTCCATAACAAGAACTACCAGCACCAGTCATTATCACAACACACTACCAATTGAATTGAGAAATTGTAATTAATCTACAATATCAACAATACACACAATGACAACAATTAAATCGACAGGAAAGACAACAAAATCAGAATTTATCAAATGCAATATAACAATAGAGTATTATCTCCACAATAACCAACTATTTATTATGATATTGATGACAGTTGAATATTAGTTCACCGGCTGTTGCACCAATAAAACTGTAATTACATTTTTTCGTTCAGTTTACAACCACTAAAATTGTAAGTTTTATTTAAAATAACTATATTTAATATTATAAAATAAATTCTACTTAAAGTCAAATGCAGTTCAACAACCAGATCCCATTTTAATTGTATGGTCTTTACACCTAATGCTGCACTACCAATAATGGGTACACCTCCTTAACAAGAACTACCAGCACCAGTCATTATCACAACACACTACCAATTGAATTGAGAAATCGTAATTAATCTACAATATCAAGATTACACACAATGACAACAATTAAATCGACAGGAAAGACAACAAAATCAGAATTTATCAAATGCAATATAACAATAGAGTATTAGCTCCACAATAACCAACTATTTATTATGATATTAATTACAGTTGCATATTAGTTTACCGGCTGTTGCACCAATAAAACTGTAATTACATTTTTTCATTCAGTTTACAACCACTAAAATTGTAAGTTTGATTTAAAATAACTATATTTAATAATATAAAATAAATTCTATTTACAGTAAAATGCAGTTCAACAACCAGATCCAGTTTTAATTGTATTGTCTTTATACCTAATGATACACTACCAATAATGAGTACATCTTCATAACAAGAACTACCAGCACTAGGCATTATCACTACACACAACCAATTGAATTGTGAAATTGTAATTTATCTATAATATCAACAATACACACAATGACAACAATTAAATCGACAGGAAAGACAACAAAATCAGAATTTATCAAATGCAATATATATATAATATGCCGATGTATTGACGTAGTTATTTAACGTCATATATACATTATTATTATTATATTAATTATATATATATATTATTATTAATTTATTTAATTTGAGTCTTATGGGATTAGGTTTGGGTATAGTTACTGTATCGGTCCAGCCTCGCTGGACTTACTAAACCGCATGTTTAGCGCAACAATTTAATAATGATTTTTTATTTCATTTTTGGTATACAAAAATAGAAGAAATTGTTACATCATGCTGTATATTTAAATAATAAAGGTTAAAAAGTTCTTGAATTCACATACTCAAGCGAAGCCGAGCCGATACAGTCACTATAGGTATTCGGTCCTTCCATTTATGCGCCACGTCAAATAAACACAACAGACAATTCAATAATAAGATTAATAAAAAACAAAAAGTAAAAGTAAACCGATTTTTGTAGTAAAAAAGAAAGTAATGTAAAAGAAATTTTTTTAATTTTTTTTTTTATAATTTATCAAAAATAATTATAAAAATTATCATTTCAAATGATGATTATATATTACTTAATGATTTTGCGGTTTCCAACTGAAAAGGAATTATATTCATCTTAAGATTGTGTTTTTAAAGATGTCTCATGTAACATAACCTCTAAACAAAAGTAATATATAAAAACATTTTAAATTAATTATAAATAAATTTTAATTTATATTTTAGTTAAATGATGGATTCATCTGTAGCCACTGGTTATTTTAGTAGTGGATTTGGTGTTCGAGGTAAAGAAAATCAAAAATAATATAATATAGTTAATATACCATATCCGATTACTAAAATAATAAAATACAAAAATTCCAAGATGCAGACGTAGACTTATTAGGTAGACAATTTATAGATATGTATCATAAAAAAAATTCTATATTGAAACACTCTATTAATTTCAAAATTGTTGAAATGCTACCTTCTCGTTTTGTGGTTTTGCGACATTTTCACTGGCTTTTTTTTTTTATTTGTCTTATTGAATTAATTTTCCTTATGCTAATTTCCTCTATGAATATTTAAAATTGACATTAAATAATAACGTATAAAACAAATTATATAAATTATAATTAAAATTAGAATTAATTTTAAAAAACTTTTGCCATAATAACTTTTTGGGTATTATGTTTAATTGAACTACCATTTTGTTGAATTTGTGTACCGTCTATTTGGAATATTACATTCAATTGCATATTGTCTGACTTTTTTTTTTTTTGCTTTGTGAACATTCTTTATCTTTTTGCTTCTTTTGATTAAAGTCAGTTAACATATGAAAACACAAATGTTTATTGGCTCGAAATCCAATATTTTCAAATTTATATGATGCATTTTTACAGTTTTACAACAAATTGGTATATCAAATTGAAAAATATGTTCAGAATCCTTTAATTTTAATTAAATAATATTAAATTTATCATTTTACTTACATTTCCTTTTTAACTAATATTTCGGCGTTTCTTTCTCTTAAACAGATTTAGAAAGACGAAATGTTCTGTTATCTGAGCACCAATTATTGAATTAACGTGTAAAATCAATGGCATATTATGAGGATTTAATGCATCGGATTATAGGTAATTTATTCTTTATAATAATATGTTGCTTATTAATTAATAATAATAATTTAATTTATAATATTATAGCTGAAGAATATATATGGTAATGCTAGTTCAAGCAGAGGTCATAGTTATTAACATAATCATGATATGGTTTACCAACCAATTGTGTCAATTAATGATCAGGTTAGTTTTGGAACATAAATTAAATTTACATCTATCCGTAACATATTAGAAAACAAAACAAATAAACTGCTTAGACATTTCGAAATATTCATTACGCATGTAATAGTATGTCAAAATATTTAGTTGCACAATAAATAAAGATGCGCTAGGTATTAATTTTAAAGAAAATTGTTAATAAATACCTGTATAATCCTATTTCATCGAAATTGGTCAAGAAATTATGCAGGTATTTCCTTATACAGAAATGCATAGCATTACGTATACATATATATCCATCCATATATTCAATACACACAACTACATAAAAAGGTCAAAAATTCGAAAAATAAAATATAGGATTTTTTCAGAATAGATATTAGGCAATCATAACCATAAGATAATGAAATTGTTTAATATTTGAAATCGTAATTAATCTACAATATCAACATTATACACAATGTCAATGTACGTTTTATTTATAGTAACTATGTTTAATATTATAAAATAAATTCTACTTACAGTCAAATGCAGTTCAACAACCAAATCCCGTTTTAATTGTATGGTCTTTACACCTAATGCTGCCCTACCAATAATGGGTACACCTCCTTAACAAGAACTACCAACATAAGTCATTATCACAACTGCAACCAATTGTATTATGAAATCGTAATTAATCTACAATATCAACAATACACACAATGACAACAATTAAATCGACAGGAAAGACAACATAATCTGAATTTATCATATGTAATAAAACAATAGAGTATTATCTCCACAATAACCAACTATTTATTATGATATTGATGACAGTTGAATATTAGTTCACCGGCTGTTGCACCAATAAAACTGTAATTACATTTTTTCGTTCAGTTTACAACCACTAAAATTGTAAGTTTTATTTACAATAACTATATTTAATATTATAAAATAAATTCTATTTACTGTCAAATGCAGTTGAACAACCAGATCCCGTTTTAATTATATGGTCTTTACACCTAATGCTGCCCTACCAATAATGGGTACACCTCCTTAACAAGAACTACCTACATCAGTCATTATCACAACAGCACCAATTGTATTATAAAATCGTAACTAATCTACAATATCAACAATACACACAATGACAACAATTAAATCGACAGGAAAGACAAGAAAATCAGAATTTATCACATGCAATATAACAATAGAGTATTATCTCCACAATAACCAACTATTTATTATGATATTGATGACAGTTGAATATTAGTTCACCGGCTGTGGCACCAATAAAACGGTAATTACATTTTTTCATTCAGTTTACAACCACTAAAATTGTAAGTTTGATTTAAAATAACTATATTTAATAATATAAAATGAATTCTATTTACAGTAAAATGCAGTTCAACAACCAGATCCAGTTTTAATTGTATTGTCTTTATACCTAATGATACACTACCAATAATGGGTACACCTCCTTAACAAGAACTCTCAACATAAGTCATTATCACAACAGCAACCAATTGTATTATGAAATCGTAATTAATCTACAATATCAACATTATACACAATGACAACAATTAAATCGACAGGAAAGACAACATAATCAGAATTTATCATATGCAATATAACAATAGAGTATTATCTCCACAATAACCAACTATTTATTATGATATTGATGACAGTTGAATATTAGTTCACCGGCTGTGGCACCAATAAAACGGTAGTTACATTTTTTCATTCAGTTTACAACCACTAAAATTGTAAGTTTTATTTACAATAACTATATTTATTATTATAAAATAAATTCTATTTACAGTCAAATGCAGTTCAACAACCAAATCCCGTTTTAATTGTATGGTCTTTACACCTAATGCTGCCCTACCAATAATGGGTACACCTCCTTAACAAGAACTACCAACATAAGTCATTATCACAACTGCAACCAATTGTATTATGAAATCGTAATTAATCTACAATATCAACAATACACACAATGACAACAATTAAATCGACAGGAAAGACAACATAATCTGAATTTATCATATGTAATAAAACAATAGAGTATTATCTCCACAATAACCAACTATTTATTATGATATTGATGACAGTTGAATATTAGTTCACCGGCTGTTGCACCAATAAAACTGTAATTACATTTTTTCGTTCAGTTTACAACCACTAAAATTGTAAGTTTTATTTAAAATAACTATATTTAATATTATAAAATAAATTCTATTTACTGTCAAATGCAGTTCAACAACCAGATCCCGTTTTAATTGTATGGTCTTTACACCTAATGCTGCCCTACCAATAATGGGTACACCTCCATAACAAGAAATACCAGCACCAGTCATTATCACAACACACAACAAATTGAATTATGAAATTGTAATTTATCTACAATATCAACATTACACACAATGACAACAATTAAATCGACAGGAAAGACAACAAAATCAGAATTTATCAAATGCAATATAACAATAGAGTATTATCTCCACAATAACCAACTATTTATTATGATATTGATGACAGTTGAATATTAGTTCACCGGCTGTTGCACCAATAAAACTGTAATTACATTTTTTCGTTCAGTTTACAACCACTAAAATTGTAAGTTTTATTTAAAATAACTATATTTAATATTATAAAATAAATTCTACTTAAAGTCAAATGCAGTTCAACAACCAGATCCCATTTTAATTGTATGGTCTTTACACCTAATGCTACGCTACCAATAATCGGTATACCTCCATAACAAGAAATACCAGCACCAGTCATTATCACAACACACAACAAATTGAATTATGAAATTGTAATTTATCTACAATATCAACATTACACACAATGACAAAAATTAATTCGGCAGGAAAGACAACTAAATCAGAATTTATCATATGCAATATAACAATAGAGTATTATCACCACAATAACCAACTATTTATTATGATATTGATGACAGTTGAATATTAGTTCACCGGCTGTGGCAAAAAAAACGGTAATTACATTTTTTCATTCAGTTTACAACCACTAAAATTGTAAGTTTTATTTATAATAACTATATTTAATATTAAAAAATAAATTCTATTTACAGTCAAATGCAGTTCAACAACCAGATCCCTTTTAACTGTATGGTCTATACACCTAATGCTACGCTACCAATAATCGGTATACCTCCATAACAAGAAATACCAGCACCAGTCATTATCACAACACACAACAAATTGAATTATGAAATTGTAATTTATCTACAATATCAACATTACACACAATGACAAAAATTAATTCGGCAGGAAAGACAACTAAATCAGAATTTATCATATGCAATATAACAATAGAGTATTATCACCACAATAACCAACTATTTATTATGATATTGATGACAGTTGAATATTAGTTCACCGGCTGTGGCAAAAAAAACGGTAATTACATTTTTTCATTCAGTTTACAACCACTAAAATTGTAAGTTTTATTTATAATAACTATGTTTAATATTATAAAATAAATTCTATTTACTGTCAAATGCAGTTCAACAACCAGATCCCGTTTTAATTGTATGGTCTTTACACCTAATGCTGCCCTACCAATAATGGGTACACCTCCTTAACAAGAACTACCAACATCAGTCATCATCACAACAGCAACCAATTGTATTATGAAATCGTAATTAATTTACAATATCAACATTATACACAATGACAACAATTAAATTGACATTAAAGACAACAAAATCAGAATTTATCATATGCAATATAACAATAGAGTATTATCTCCACAATAACCAACTATTTATTATGATATTGATGACAGTTGAATATTAGTTCACCGGCTGTGGCACCAATAAAACGGTAATTACATTTTTTCATTCAGTTTACAACCACTATAATTGTAAGTTTGATTTAAAATAACTATATTTAATAATATAAAATGAATTCTATTTACAGTAAAATGCAGTTGAACAACCAGATCCAGTTTTAATTGTATTGTCTTTATACCTAATGATACACTACCAATAATGGGTACACCTCCTTAACAAGAACTATCAACATAAGTCATTATCACAACAGCAACCAATTGTATTATGAAATCGTAATTAATCTACAATATCAACATTATACACAATGACAACAATTAAATCGACAGGAAAGACAACATAATCAGAATTTATCATATGCAATATAACAATAGAGTATTATCTCCACAATAACCAACTATTTATTATGATATTGATGACAGTTGAATATTAGTTCACCGGCTGTAGCACCAATAAAACGGTAGTTACATTTTTTCATTCAGTTTACAACCACTAAAATTGTAAGTTTTATTTACAATAACTATATTTAATATTATAAAATAAATTCTATTTACAGACAAATGCAGTTCAACAACCAGATCCAGTTTTAATTGTATAGTCTTTACACCTAATGCTGCCCTACCAATAATGGGTACACCTCCATAACAAGAACTACCAGCACCAGTCATTATCACAACACACTACCAATTGAATTGAGAAATTGTAATTAATCTACAATATCAACAATACACACAATGACAACAATTAAATCGACAGGAAAGACAACAAAATCAGAATTTATCAAATGCAATATAACAATAGAGTATTATCTCCACAATAACCAACTATTTATTATGATATTGATGACAGTTGAATATTAGTTCACCGGCTGTTGCACCAATAAAACTGTAATTACATTTTTTCGTTCAGTTTACAACCACTAAAATTGTAAGTTTTATTTAAAATAACTATATTTAATATTATAAAATAAATTCTACTTAAAGTCAAATGCAGTTCAACAACCAGATCCCATTTTAATTGTATGGTCTTTACACCTAATGCTGCACTACCAATAATGGGTACACCTCCTTAACAAGAACTACCAGCACCAGTCATTATCACAACACACTACCAATTGAATTGAGAAATCGTAATTAATCTACAATATCAAGATTACACACAATGACAACAATTAAATCGACAGGAAAGACAACAAAATCAGAATTTATCAAATGCAATATAACAATAGAGTATTAGCTCCACAATAACCAACTATTTATTATGATATTAATTACAGTTGCATATTAGTTTACCGGCTGTTGCACCAATAAAACTGTAATTACATTTTTTCATTCAGTTTACAACCACTAAAATTGTAAGTTTGATTTAAAATAACTATATTTAATAATATAAAATAAATTCTATTTACAGTAAAATGCAGTTCAACAACCAGATCCAGTTTTAATTGTATTGTCTTTATACCTAATGATACACTACCAATAATGAGTACATCTTCATAACAAGAACTACCAGCACTAGGCATTATCACTACACACAACCAATTGAATTGTGAAATTGTAATTTATCTATAATATCAACAATACACACAATGACAACAATTAAATCGACAGGAAAGACAACAAAATCAGAATTTATCAAATGCAATATAACAATAGAGTATTATCTCCACAATAACCAACTATTTATTATGATATTGATGACAGTTGAATATTAGTTCACCGGCTGTTGCACCAATAAAACTGTAATTACATTTTTTCGTTCAGTTTACAACCACTAAAATTGTAAGTTTTATTTAAAATAACTATATTTAATATTATAAAATAAATTCTACTTAAAGTCAAATGCAGTTCAACAACCAGATCCCATTTTAATTGTATGGTCTTTACACCTAATGCTGCACTACCAATAATGGGTACACCTCCTTAACAAGAACTACCAGCACCAGTCATTATCACAACACACTACCAATTGAATTGAGAAATCGTAATTAATCTACAATATCAAGATTACACACAATGACAACAATTAAATCGACAGGAAAGACAACAAAATCAGAATTTATCAAATGCAATATAACAATAGAGTATTAGCTCCACAATAACCAACTATTTATTATGATATTAATTACAGTTGAATATTAGTTCACCGGCTGTTGCACCAATAAAACTGTAATTACATTTTTTCGTTCAGTTTACAACCACTAAAATTGTAAGTTTTATTTAAAATAACTATATTTAATATTATAAAATAAATTCTATTTACTGTCAAATGCAGTTCAACAACCAGATCCCGTTTTAATTGTATGGTCTTTACACCTAATGCTGCCCTACCAATAATGGGTACACCTCCATAACAAGAAATACCAGCACCAGTCATTATCACAACACACAACAAATTGAATTATGAAATTGTAATTTATCTACAATATCAACATTACACACAATGACAACAATTAAATCGACAGGAAAGACAACAAAATCAGAATTTATCAAATGCAATATAACAATAGAGTATTATCTCCACAATAACCAACTATTTATTATGATATTGATGACAGTTGAATATTAGTTCACCGGCTGTTGCACCAATAAAACTGTAATTACATTTTTTCGTTCAGTTTACAACCACTAAAATTGTAAGTTTTATTTAAAATAACTATATTTAATATTATAAAATAAATTCTACTTAAAGTCAAATGCAGTTCAACAACCAGATCCCATTTTAATTGTATGGTCTTTACACCTAATGCTACGCTACCAATAATCGGTATACCTCCATAACAAGAAATACCAGCACCAGTCATTATCACAACACACAACAAATTGAATTATGAAATTGTAATTTATCTACAATATCAACATTACACACAATGACAAAAATTAATTCGGCAGGAAAGACAACTAAATCAGAATTTATCATATGCAATATAACAATAGAGTATTATCACCACAATAACCAACTATTTATTATGATATTGATGACAGTTGAATATTAGTTCACCGGCTGTGGCAAAAAAAACGGTAATTACATTTTTTCATTCAGTTTACAACCACTAAAATTGTAAGTTTTATTTATAATAACTATATTTAATATTAAAAAATAAATTCTATTTACAGTCAAATGCAGTTCAACAACCAGATCCCTTTTAACTGTATGGTCTATACACCTAATGCTACGCTACCAATAATCGGTATACCTCCATAACAAGAAATACCAGCACCAGTCATTATCACAACACACAACAAATTGAATTATGAAATTGTAATTTATCTACAATATCAACATTACACACAATGACAAAAATTAATTCGGCAGGAAAGACAACTAAATCAGAATTTATCATATGCAATATAACAATAGAGTATTATCACCACAATAACCAACTATTTATTATGATATTGATGACAGTTGAATATTAGTTCACCGGCTGTGGCAAAAAAAACGGTAATTACATTTTTTCATTCAGTTTACAACCACTAAAATTGTAAGTTTTATTTATAATAACTATGTTTAATATTATAAAATAAATTCTATTTACTGTCAAATGCAGTTCAACAACCAGATCCCGTTTTAATTGTATGGTCTTTACACCTAATGCTGCCCTACCAATAATGGGTACACCTCCTTAACAAGAACTACCAACATCAGTCATCATCACAACAGCAACCAATTGTATTATGAAATCGTAATTAATTTACAATATCAACATTATACACAATGACAACAATTAAATTGACATTAAAGACAACAAAATCAGAATTTATCATATGCAATATAACAATAGAGTATTATCTCCACAATAACCAACTATTTATTATGATATTGATGACAGTTGAATATTAGTTCACCGGCTGTGGCACCAATAAAACGGTAATTACATTTTTTCATTCAGTTTACAACCACTATAATTGTAAGTTTGATTTAAAATAACTATATTTAATAATATAAAATGAATTCTATTTACAGTAAAATGCAGTTGAACAACCAGATCCAGTTTTAATTGTATTGTCTTTATACCTAATGATACACTACCAATAATGGGTACACCTCCTTAACAAGAACTATCAACATAAGTCATTATCACAACAGCAACCAATTGTATTATGAAATCGTAATTAATCTACAATATCAACATTATACACAATGACAACAATTAAATCGACAGGAAAGACAACATAATCAGAATTTATCATATGCAATATAACAATAGAGTATTATCTCCACAATAACCAACTATTTATTATGATATTGATGACAGTTGAATATTAGTTCACCGGCTGTAGCACCAATAAAACGGTAGTTACATTTTTTCATTCAGTTTACAACCACTAAAATTGTAAGTTTTATTTACAATAACTATATTTAATATTATAAAATAAATTCTATTTACAGACAAATGCAGTTCAACAACCAGATCCAGTTTTAATTGTATAGTCTTTACACCTAATGCTGCCCTACCAATAATGGGTACACCTCCATAACAAGAACTACCAGCACCAGTCATTATCACAACACACTACCAATTGAATTGAGAAATTGTAATTAATCTACAATATCAACAATACACACAATGACAACAATTAAATCGACAGGAAAGACAACAAAATCAGAATTTATCAAATGCAATATAACAATAGAGTATTATCTCCACAATAACCAACTATTTATTATGATATTGATGACAGTTGAATATTAGTTCACCGGCTGTTGCACCAATAAAACTGTAATTACATTTTTTCGTTCAGTTTACAACCACTAAAATTGTAAGTTTTATTTAAAATAACTATATTTAATATTATAAAATAAATTCTACTTAAAGTCAAATGCAGTTCAACAACCAGATCCCATTTTAATTGTATGGTCTTTACACCTAATGCTGCACTACCAATAATGGGTACACCTCCTTAACAAGAACTACCAGCACCAGTCATTATCACAACACACTACCAATTGAATTGAGAAATCGTAATTAATCTACAATATCAAGATTACACACAATGACAACAATTAAATCGACAGGAAAGACAACAAAATCAGAATTTATCAAATGCAATATAACAATAGAGTATTAGCTCCACAATAACCAACTATTTATTATGATATTAATTACAGTTGCATATTAGTTTACCGGCTGTTGCACCAATAAAACTGTAATTACATTTTTTCATTCAGTTTACAACCACTAAAATTGTAAGTTTGATTTAAAATAACTATATTTAATAATATAAAATAAATTCTATTTACAGTAAAATGCAGTTCAACAACCAGATCCAGTTTTAATTGTATTGTCTTTATACCTAATGATACACTACCAATAATGAGTACATCTTCATAACAAGAACTACCAGCACTAGGCATTATCACTACACACAACCAATTGAATTGTGAAATTGTAATTTATCTATAATATCAACAATACACACAATGACAACAATTAAATCGACAGGAAAGACAACAAAATCAGAATTTATCAAATGCAATATATATATAATATGCCGATGTATTGACGTAGTTATTTAACGTCATATATACATTATTATTATTATATTAATTATATATATATATTATTATTAATTTATTTAATTTGAGTCTTATGGGATTAGGTTTGGGTATAGTTACTGTATCGGTCCAGCCTCGCTGGACTTACTAAACCGCATGTTTAGCGCAACAATTTAATAATGATTTTTTATTTCATTTTTGGTATACAAAAATAGAAGAAATTGTTACATCATGCTGTATATTTAAATAATAAAGGTTAAAAAGTTCTTGAATTCACATACTCAAGCGAAGCCGAGCCGATACAGTCACTATAGGTATTCGGTCCTTCCATTTATGCGCCACGTCAAATAAACACAACAGACAATTCAATAATAAGATTAATAAAAAACAAAAAGTAAAAGTAAACCGATTTTTGTAGTAAAAAAGAAAGTAATGTAAAAGAAATTTTTTTAATTTTTTTTTTTATAATTTATCAAAAATAATTATAAAAATTATCATTTCAAATGATGATTATATATTACTTAATGATTTTGCGGTTTCCAACTGAAAAGGAATTATATTCATCTTAAGATTGTGTTTTTAAAGATGTCTCATGTAACATAACCTCTAAACAAAAGTAATATATAAAAACATTTTAAATTAATTATAAATAAATTTTAATTTATATTTTAGTTAAATGATGGATTCATCTGTAGCCACTGGTTATTTTAGTAGTGGATTTGGTGTTCGAGGTAAAGAAAATCAAAAATAATATAATATAGTTAATATACCATATCCGATTACTAAAATAATAAAATACAAAAATTCCAAGATGCAGACGTAGACTTATTAGGTAGACAATTTATAGATATGTATCATAAAAAAAATTCTATATTGAAACACTCTATTAATTTCAAAATTGTTGAAATGCTACCTTCTCGTTTTGTGGTTTTGCGACATTTTCACTGGCTTTTTTTTTTTATTTGTCTTATTGAATTAATTTTCCTTATGCTAATTTCCTCTATGAATATTTAAAATTGACATTAAATAATAACGTATAAAACAAATTATATAAATTATAATTAAAATTAGAATTAATTTTAAAAAACTTTTGCCATAATAACTTTTTGGGTATTATGTTTAATTGAACTACCATTTTGTTGAATTTGTGTACCGTCTATTTGGAATATTACATTCAATTGCATATTGTCTGACTTTTTTTTTTTTTGCTTTGTGAACATTCTTTATCTTTTTGCTTCTTTTGATTAAAGTCAGTTAACATATGAAAACACAAATGTTTATTGGCTCGAAATCCAATATTTTCAAATTTATATGATGCATTTTTACAGTTTTACAACAAATTGGTATATCAAATTGAAAAATATGTTCAGAATCCTTTAATTTTAATTAAATAATATTAAATTTATCATTTTACTTACATTTCCTTTTTAACTAATATTTCGGCGTTTCTTTCTCTTAAACAGATTTAGAAAGACGAAATGTTCTGTTATCTGAGCACCAATTATTGAATTAACGTGTAAAATCAATGGCATATTATGAGGATTTAATGCATCGGATTATAGGTAATTTATTCTTTATAATAATATGTTGCTTATTAATTAATAATAATAATTTAATTTATAATATTATAGCTGAAGAATATATATGGTAATGCTAGTTCAAGCAGAGGTCATAGTTATTAACATAATCATGATATGGTTTACCAACCAATTGTGTCAATTAATGATCAGGTTAGTTTTGGAACATAAATTAAATTTACATCTATCCGTAACATATTAGAAAACAAAACAAATAAACTGCTTAGACATTTCGAAATATTCATTACGCATGTAATAGTATGTCAAAATATTTAGTTGCACAATAAATAAAGATGCGCTAGGTATTAATTTTAAAGAAAATTGTTAATAAATACCTGTATAATCCTATTTCATCGAAATTGGTCAAGAAATTATGCAGGTATTTCCTTATACAGAAATGCATAGCATTACGTATACATATATATCCATCCATATATTCAATACACACAACTACATAAAAAGGTCAAAAATTCGAAAAATAAAATATAGGATTTTTTCAGAATAGATATTAGGCAATCATAACCATAAGATAATGAAATTGTTTAATATTTGAAATCGTAATTAATCTACAATATCAACATTATACACAATGTCAATGTACGTTTTATTTATAGTAACTATGTTTAATATTATAAAATAAATTCTACTTACAGTCAAATGCAGTTCAACAACCAAATCCCGTTTTAATTGTATGGTCTTTACACCTAATGCTGCCCTACCAATAATGGGTACACCTCCTTAACAAGAACTACCAACATAAGTCATTATCACAACTGCAACCAATTGTATTATGAAATCGTAATTAATCTACAATATCAACAATACACACAATGACAACAATTAAATCGACAGGAAAGACAACATAATCTGAATTTATCATATGTAATAAAACAATAGAGTATTATCTCCACAATAACCAACTATTTATTATGATATTGATGACAGTTGAATATTAGTTCACCGGCTGTTGCACCAATAAAACTGTAATTACATTTTTTCGTTCAGTTTACAACCACTAAAATTGTAAGTTTTATTTACAATAACTATATTTAATATTATAAAATAAATTCTATTTACTGTCAAATGCAGTTGAACAACCAGATCCCGTTTTAATTATATGGTCTTTACACCTAATGCTGCCCTACCAATAATGGGTACACCTCCTTAACAAGAACTACCTACATCAGTCATTATCACAACAGCACCAATTGTATTATAAAATCGTAACTAATCTACAATATCAACAATACACACAATGACAACAATTAAATCGACAGGAAAGACAAGAAAATCAGAATTTATCACATGCAATATAACAATAGAGTATTATCTCCACAATAACCAACTATTTATTATGATATTGATGACAGTTGAATATTAGTTCACCGGCTGTGGCACCAATAAAACGGTAATTACATTTTTTCATTCAGTTTACAACCACTAAAATTGTAAGTTTGATTTAAAATAACTATATTTAATAATATAAAATGAATTCTATTTACAGTAAAATGCAGTTCAACAACCAGATCCAGTTTTAATTGTATTGTCTTTATACCTAATGATACACTACCAATAATGGGTACACCTCCTTAACAAGAACTCTCAACATAAGTCATTATCACAACAGCAACCAATTGTATTATGAAATCGTAATTAATCTACAATATCAACATTATACACAATGACAACAATTAAATCGACAGGAAAGACAACATAATCAGAATTTATCATATGCAATATAACAATAGAGTATTATCTCCACAATAACCAACTATTTATTATGATATTGATGACAGTTGAATATTAGTTCACCGGCTGTGGCACCAATAAAACGGTAGTTACATTTTTTCATTCAGTTTACAACCACTAAAATTGTAAGTTTTATTTACAATAACTATATTTATTATTATAAAATAAATTCTATTTACAGACAAATGCAGTTCAACAACCAGATCCAGTTTTAATTGTATAGTCTTTACACCTAATGCTGCCCTACCAATAATTGGTACACCTCCATAACAAGAACTACCAGCACCAGTCATTATCACAACACACTACCAATTGAATTGAGAAATTGTAATTAATCTACAATATCAACAATACACACAATGACAACAATTAAATCGACAGGAAAGACAACAAAATCAGAATTTATCATATGCAATATAACAATAGAGTATTATCTCCACAATAACCAACTATTTATTATGATATTGATGACAATTGAATATTAGTTCACCGGCTGTGTCACCAATAAAACGGTAATTACATTTTTTCATTCAGTTTACAACCACTAAAATTGTAAGTTTGATTTAAAATAACTATATTTAATAATATAAAATGAATTCTATTTACAGTAAAATGCAGTTCAACAACCAGATCCAGTTTTAATTGTATTGTCTTTATACCTAATGATACACTACCAATAATGGGTACACCTCCTTAACAAGAACTACCAACATCAGTCATTATCACAACATCAACCAATTGTATTATGAAATCGTAATTAATCTACAATATCAACATTATATACAATGACAACAATTAAATCAACATTAAAGACAACAAAATCAGAATTTAACATATGCAATATAACAATAGAGTATTATCACTACAATAACCAACTATTTATACAGTTTACAACCACTAAAATTGTAAGTTTGATTTAAAATAACTATATTTAATAATATAAAATAAATTCTATTTACAGTAAAATGCAGTTCAACAACCAGATCCAGTTTTAATTGTGTTGTCTTTACACCTAATGATACACTACCAATAATGGGTACACCTCCATAACAAGAACTACCAGCACCAGTCATTATCACAACACACTACCAATTGAATTGAGAAATCGTAATTAATCTACAATATCAACAATACACACAATGACAATATTTAAATCGACAGGAAAGACAACAAAATCAGAATTTATCATATGCAATATAACAATAGAGTATTATCACCACAATAACCAACTATTTATTATGATATTGATGACAGTTGAATATTAGTTCACCGGCTGTGGCACCAATAAAACGGTAATTTCATTTTTTCATCCAGTTTACAATCACTAAAATTGTAAGTTTTATTTACAATTACTATATTTAATATTATAAAATAAATTCTATTTACTGTCAAATGCAGTTGAACAACCAGATTCCATTTTAATTGTATGGTCTTTACACCTAATGCTGCCCTACCAATAATGGGTACACCTCCATAACAAGAACTACCAACATCAGTCATTATCACAACAGCAACCAATTGTATTATGAAATCGTAATTAATCTACAATATCAACATTATACACAATGACAACAATTAAATCGGCAGGAAAGACAACAAAATCAAAATTTATCATATGCAATATAACAATAGAGTATTATCACCACAATAACCAACTATTTATTATGATATTGATGACAGTTGAATATTAGTTCACCGGCTGTTGCACCAATAAAACTGTAATTACATTTTTTCATTCAGTTTACAACCACTAAAATTGTAAGTTTGATTTAAAATAACTATATTTAATAATATAAAATAAATTCTATTTACAGTAAAATGCAGTTCAACAACCAGATCCAGTTTTAATTGTATTGTCTTTATACCTAATGATACACTACCAATAATGAGTACATCTTCATAACAAGAACTACCAGCACTAGGCATTATCACTACACACAACCAATTGAATTGTGAAATTGTAATTTATCTATAATATCAACAATACACACAATGACAACAATTAAATCGACAGGAAAGACAAAATCAGAATTTATCAAATGCAATATATATATAATATGCCGATGTATTGACGTAGTTATTTAACGTCATATATACATTATTATTATTATATATTATTAATTATATATATATATTATTAATTTATTTAATTTGAGTCTTATGGGATTAGGTTTGGGTATAGTTACTGTATCGGTCCAGCCTCGCTGGACTTACTAAACCGCATGTTTAGCGCAACAATTTAATAATGATTTTTTATTTCATTTTTGGTATACAAAAATAAAAGAAATTGTTACATCATGCTGTATATTTAAATAATAAAGGTTAAAAAGTTCTTGAATTCACATACTCAAGCGAAGCCGAGCCGATACAGTCACTATAGGTATTCGGTCCTTCCATTTGTGCGCCACGTCAAATAAACACAACAGACAATTCAATAATAAGATTAATAAAAAACAAAAAGTAAAAGTAAACCGATTTTTGTAGTAAAAAAGAAAGTAATGTAAAAGAAATTTTTTTAATTTTTTTTTTTTATAATTTATCAAAAATAATTATAAAAATTATCATTTCAAATGATGATTATATATTACTTAATGATTTTGCGGTTTCCAACTGAAAAGGAATTATATTCATCTTAAGATTGTGTTTTTAAAGATGTCTCATGTAACATAACCTCTAAACAAAAGTAATATATAAAAACATTTTAAATTAATTATAAATAAAATTTAATTTATATTTTAGTTAAATGATGGATTCATCTGTAGCCACTGGTTATTTTAGTAGTGGATTTGGTGTTTGAGGTAAAGAAAATCAAAAATAATATAATATAGTTAATATACCATATCCGATTACTAAAATAATAAAATACAAAAATTCCAAGATGCAGACGTAGACTTATTAGGTAGACAATTTATAGATATGTATCATAAAAAAAATTCTATATTGAAACACTCCATTAATTTCAAAATTGTTGAAATGCTACCTTCTCGTTTTGTGGTTTTGCGACATTTTCACTGGCTTTTTTTTTTTATTTGTCTTATTGAATTAATTTTCCTTATGCTAATTTCCTCTATGAATATTTAAAATTGACATTAAATAATAACGTATAAAACAAATTATTTAAATAATAATTAAAATTAGAATTAATTTTAAAAAACTTTTGCCATAATAACTTTTTGGGTATTATGTTTAATTGAACTACCATTTTGTTGAATTTGTGTACCGTCTATTTGGAATATTACATTCAATTGCATATTGTCTGACTTTTTTTTTTTTTTGCTTTGTGAACATTCTTTATCTTTTTGCTTCTTTTGATTAAAGTCAGTTAACATATGAAAACACAAATGTTTATTGGCTCGAAATCCAATATTTTCAAATTTATATGATGCATTTTTACAGTTTTACAACAAATTGGTATATCAAATTGAAAAATATGTTCAGAATCCTTTAATTTTAATTAAATAATATTAAATTTATCATTTTACTTACATTTCCTTTTTAACTAATATTTCGGCGTTTCTTTCTCTTAAACAGATTTAGAAAGACGAAATGTTCTGTTATCTGAGCACCAATTATTGAATTAACGTGTAAAATCAATGGCATATTATGAGGATTTAATGCATCGGATTATAGGTAATTTATTCTTTATAATAATATGTTGCTTATTAATTAATAATAATAATTTAATTTATAATATTATAGCTGAAGAATATATATGGTAATGCTAGTTCAAGCAGAGGTCATAGTTATTAACATAATCATGATATGGTTTACCAACCAATTGTGTCAATTAATGATCAGGTTAGTTTTGGAACATAAATTAAATTTACATCTATCCGTAACATATTAGAAAACAAAACAAATAAACTGCTTAGACATTTCGAAATATTCATTACGCATGTAATAGTATGTCAAAATATTTAGTTGCACAATAAATAAAGATGCGCTAGGTATTAATTTTAAAGAAAATTGTTAATAAATACCTGTATAATCCTATTTCATCGAAATTGGTCAAGAAATTATGCAGGTATTTCCTTATACAGAAATGCATAGCATTACGTATACATATATATCCATCCATATATTCAATACACACAACTACATAAAAAGGTCAAAAATTCGAAAAATAAAATATAGGATTTTTTCAGAATAGATATTAGGCAATCATAACCATAAGATAATGAAATTGTTTAATATTTGAAATCGTAATTAATCTACAATATCAACATTATACACAATGTCAATGTACGTTTTATTTATAGTAACTATGTTTAATATTATAAAATAAATTCTACTTACAGTCAAATGCAGTTCAACAACCAAATCCCGTTTTAATTGTATGGTCTTTACACCTAATGCTGCCCTACCAATAATGGGTACACCTCCATAACAAGAAATACCAACATAAGTCATTATCACAACTGCAACCAATTGTATTATGAAATCGTAATTAATCTACAATATCAACAATACACACAATGACAACAATTAAATCGACAGGAAAGACAACATAATCTGAATTTATCATATGTAATAAAACAATAGAGTATTATCTCCACAATAACCAACTATTTATTATGATATTGATGACAGTTGAATATTAGTTCACCGGCTGTTGCACCAATAAAACTGTAATTACATTTTTTCGTTCAGTTTACAACCACTAAAATTGTAAGTTTTATTTAAAATAACTATATTTAATATTATAAAATAAATTCTATTTACTGTCAAATGCAGTTCAACAACCAGATCCCGTTTTAATTGTATGGTCTTTACACCTAATGCTGCCCTACCAATAATGGGTACACCTCCATAACAAGAAATACCAGCACCAGTCATTATCACAACACACAACAAATTGAATTATGAAATTGTAATTTATCTACAATATCAACATTACACACAATGACAACAATTAAATCGACAGGAAAGACAACAAAATCAGAATTTATCAAATGCAATATAACAATAGAGTATTATCTCCACAATAACCAACTATTTATTATGATATTGATGACAGTTGAATATTAGTTCACCGGCTGTTGCACCAATAAAACTGTAATTACATTTTTTCGTTCAGTTTACAACCACTAAAATTGTAAGTTTTATTTAAAATAACTATATTTAATATTATAAAATAAATTCTACTTAAAGTCAAATGCAGTTCAACAACCAGATCCCATTTTAATTGTATGGTCTTTACACCTAATGCTACGCTACCAATAATCGGTATACCTCCATAACAAGAAATACCAGCACCAGTCATTATCACAACACACAACAAATTGAATTATGAAATTGTAATTTATCTACAATATCAACATTACACACAATGACAAAAATTAATTCGGCAGGAAAGACAACTAAATCAGAATTTATCATATGCAATATAACAATAGAGTATTATCACCACAATAACCAACTATTTATTATGATATTGATGACAGTTGAATATTAGTTCACCGGCTGTGGCAAAAAAAACGGTAATTACATTTTTTCATTCAGTTTACAACCACTAAAATTGTAAGTTTTATTTATAATAACTATATTTAATATTAAAAAATAAATTCTATTTACAGTCAAATGCAGTTCAACAACCAGATCCCTTTTAACTGTATGGTCTATACACCTAATGCTACGCTACCAATAATCGGTATACCTCCATAACAAGAAATACCAGCACCAGTCATTATCACAACACACAACAAATTGAATTATGAAATTGTAATTTATCTACAATATCAACATTACACACAATGACAAAAATTAATTCGGCAGGAAAGACAACTAAATCAGAATTTATCATATGCAATATAACAATAGAGTATTATCACCACAATAACCAACTATTTATTATGATATTGATGACAGTTGAATATTAGTTCACCGGCTGTGGCAAAAAAAACGGTAATTACATTTTTTCATTCAGTTTACAACCACTAAAATTGTAAGTTTTATTTACAATAACTATATTTAATATTATAAAATAAATTCTATTTACAGACAAATGCAGTTCAACAACCAGATCCAGTTTTAATTGTATAGTCTTTACACCTAATGCTGCCCTACCAATAATGGGTACACCTCCATAACAAGAACTACCAGCACCAGTCATTATCACAACACACTACCAATTGAATTGAGAAATTGTAATTAATCTACAATATCAACAATACACACAATGACAACAATTAAATCGACAGGAAAGACAACAAAATCAGAATTTATCAAATGCAATATAACAATAGAGTATTATCTCCACAATAACCAACTATTTATTATGATATTGATGACAGTTGAATATTAGTTCACCGGCTGTTGCACCAATAAAACTGTAATTACATTTTTTCGTTCAGTTTACAACCACTAAAATTGTAAGTTTTATTTAAAATAACTATATTTAATATTATAAAATAAATTCTACTTAAAGTCAAATGCAGTTCAACAACCAGATCCCATTTTAATTGTATGGTCTTTACACCTAATGCTGCACTACCAATAATGGGTACACCTCCTTAACAAGAACTACCAGCACCAGTCATTATCACAACACACTACCAATTGAATTGAGAAATCGTAATTAATCTACAATATCAAGATTACACACAATGACAACAATTAAATCGACAGGAAAGACAACAAAATCAGAATTTATCAAATGCAATATAACAATAGAGTATTAGCTCCACAATAACCAACTATTTATTATGATATTAATTACAGTTGCATATTAGTTTACCGGCTGTTGCACCAATAAAACTGTAATTACATTTTTTCATTCAGTTTACAACCACTAAAATTGTAAGTTTGATTTAAAATAACTATATTTAATAATATAAAATAAATTCTATTTACAGTAAAATGCAGTTCAACAACCAGATCCAGTTTTAATTGTATTGTCTTTATACCTAATGATACACTACCAATAATGAGTACATCTTCATAACAAGAACTACCAGCACTAGGCATTATCACTACACACAACCAATTGAATTGTGAAATTGTAATTTATCTATAATATCAACAATACACACAATGACAACAATTAAATCGACAGGAAAGACAACAAAATCAGAATTTATCAAATGCAATATATATATAATATGCCGATGTATTGACGTAGTTATTTAACGTCATATATACATTATTATTATTATATTAATTATATATATATATTATTATTAATTTATTTAATTTGAGTCTTATGGGATTAGGTTTGGGTATAGTTACTGTATCGGTCCAGCCTCGCTGGACTTACTAAACCGCATGTTTAGCGCAACAATTTAATAATGATTTTTTATTTCATTTTTGGTATACAAAAATAGAAGAAATTGTTACATCATGCTGTATATTTAAATAATAAAGGTTAAAAAGTTCTTGAATTCACATACTCAAGCGAAGCCGAGCCGATACAGTCACTATAGGTATTCGGTCCTTCCATTTATGCGCCACGTCAAATAAACACAACAGACAATTCAATAATAAGATTAATAAAAAACAAAAAGTAAAAGTAAACCGATTTTTGTAGTAAAAAAGAAAGTAATGTAAAAGAAATTTTTTTAATTTTTTTTTTTATAATTTATCAAAAATAATTATAAAAATTATCATTTCAAATGATGATTATATATTACTTAATGATTTTGCGGTTTCCAACTGAAAAGGAATTATATTCATCTTAAGATTGTGTTTTTAAAGATGTCTCATGTAACATAACCTCTAAACAAAAGTAATATATAAAAACATTTTAAATTAATTATAAATAAATTTTAATTTATATTTTAGTTAAATGATGGATTCATCTGTAGCCACTGGTTATTTTAGTAGTGGATTTGGTGTTCGAGGTAAAGAAAATCAAAAATAATATAATATAGTTAATATACCATATCCGATTACTAAAATAATAAAATACAAAAATTCCAAGATGCAGACGTAGACTTATTAGGTAGACAATTTATAGATATGTATCATAAAAAAAATTCTATATTGAAACACTCTATTAATTTCAAAATTGTTGAAATGCTACCTTCTCGTTTTGTGGTTTTGCGACATTTTCACTGGCTTTTTTTTTTTATTTGTCTTATTGAATTAATTTTCCTTATGCTAATTTCCTCTATGAATATTTAAAATTGACATTAAATAATAACGTATAAAACAAATTATATAAATTATAATTAAAATTAGAATTAATTTTAAAAAACTTTTGCCATAATAACTTTTTGGGTATTATGTTTAATTGAACTACCATTTTGTTGAATTTGTGTACCGTCTATTTGGAATATTACATTCAATTGCATATTGTCTGACTTTTTTTTTTTTTGCTTTGTGAACATTCTTTATCTTTTTGCTTCTTTTGATTAAAGTCAGTTAACATATGAAAACACAAATGTTTATTGGCTCGAAATCCAATATTTTCAAATTTATATGATGCATTTTTACAGTTTTACAACAAATTGGTATATCAAATTGAAAAATATGTTCAGAATCCTTTAATTTTAATTAAATAATATTAAATTTATCATTTTACTTACATTTCCTTTTTAACTAATATTTCGGCGTTTCTTTCTCTTAAACAGATTTAGAAAGACGAAATGTTCTGTTATCTGAGCACCAATTATTGAATTAACGTGTAAAATCAATGGCATATTATGAGGATTTAATGCATCGGATTATAGGTAATTTATTCTTTATAATAATATGTTGCTTATTAATTAATAATAATAATTTAATTTATAATATTATAGCTGAAGAATATATATGGTAATGCTAGTTCAAGCAGAGGTCATAGTTATTAACATAATCATGATATGGTTTACCAACCAATTGTGTCAATTAATGATCAGGTTAGTTTTGGAACATAAATTAAATTTACATCTATCCGTAACATATTAGAAAACAAAACAAATAAACTGCTTAGACATTTCGAAATATTCATTACGCATGTAATAGTATGTCAAAATATTTAGTTGCACAATAAATAAAGATGCGCTAGGTATTAATTTTAACGAAAATTGTTAATAAATACCTGTATAATCCTATTTCATCGAAATTGGTCAAGAAATTATGCAGATATTTCCTTAAACAGAAATGCATAGCATAACGTATACATATATATCCACCCATACATTCAATACACACAACTACATAAAAAGGTCAAAAATTCGAAAAATAAAATATAGGATTTTTTCAGAAAAGATATTAGGCATTCATAACCATATGATAGTGAAAATATTGTTTAATTTTTGAAATCGTAATTAATCTACAATATCAACATTACACACAATGTCAATGTACGTTTTATTTATAATAACTATATTTAATATTAAAAAATAAATTCTATTTACAGTCAAATGCAGTTCAACAACCAGATCCCTTTTAACTGTATGGTCTATACACCTAATGCTACGCTACCAATAATCGGTATACCTCCATAACAAGAAATACCAGCACCAGTCATTATCACAACACACAACCAATTGAATTATGAAATTGTAATTTATCTACAATATCAACATTACACACAATGACAAAAATTAATTCGGCAGGAAAGACAACTAAATCAGAATTTATCATATGCAATATAACAATAGAGTATTATCACCACAATAACCAACTATTTATTATGATATTGATGACAGTTGAATATTAGTTCACCGGCTGTGGCAAAAAAAACGGTAATTACATTTTTTCATTCAGTTTACAACCACTAAAATTGTAAGTTTTATTTATAATAACTATGTTTAATATTATAAAATAAATTCTATTTACTGTCAAATGCAGTTCAACAACCAGATCCCGTTTTAATTGTGTTGTCTTTACACCTAATGATACACTACCAATAATTGGTACACCTCCATAACAAGAACTACCAGCACCAGTCATTATCACAACACACTACCAATTGAATTGAGAAATTGTAATTAATCTACAATATCAACAATACACACAATGACAACAATTAAATCGACAGGAAAGACAACAAAATCAGAAAATTATCAAATGCAATATAACAATAGAGTATTAGCTCCACAATAACCAACTATTTATTATGATATTGATTACAGTTGAATATTAGTTCACCGGCTGTAGCACCTATAAAACGGTAGTTACATTTTTTCATTCAGTTTACAACCACTAAAATTGTAAGTTTTATTTACAATAACTATATTTAATATTATAAAATAAATTCTATTTACAGACAAATGCAGTTCAACAACCAGATCCAGTTTTAATTGTATAGTCTTTACACCTAATGCTGCCCTACCAATAATTGGTATACCTCCATAACAAGAACTACCAGCACCAGTCATTATCACAACACACTACCAATTGAATTGAGAAATTGTAATTAATCTACAATATCAACAATACACACAATGACAACAATTAAATCGACAGGAAAGACAACAAAATCAGAATTTATCATATGCACTATAACAATAGAGTATTAGCTCCACAATAACCAACTATTTATTATGATATTGATTACAGTTGAATATTAGTTCACCGGCTGTTGCACCAATAAAACTGTAATTACATTTTTTCATTCAGTTTACAACCACTAAAATTGTAAGTTTGATTTAAAATAACTATATTTAATAATATAAAATAAATTCTATTTACAGTAAAATGCAGTTCAACAACCAGATCCAGTTTTAATTGTATTGTCTTTATACCTAATGATACACTACCAATAATGAGTACATCTTCATAACAAGAACTACCAGCACTAGGCATTATCACTACACACAACCAATTGAATTGTGAAATTGTAATTTATCTATAATATCAACAATACACACAATGACAACAATTAAATCGACAGGAAAGACAACATAATCAGAATTTATCATATGCAATATAACAATAGAGTATTATCTCCACAATAACCAACTATTTATTATGATATTGATGACAGTTGAATATTAGTTCACCGGCTGTGTCACCAATAAAACGGTAATTACATTTTTTCATTCAGTTTACAACCACTAAAATTGTAAGTTTGATTTAAAATAACTATATTTAATAATATAAAATAAATTCTATTTACAGTAAAATGCAGTTCAACAACCAGATCCAGTTTTAATTGTGTTGTCTTTACACCTAATGATACACTACCAATAATGGGTACACCTCCATAACAAGAACTACCAGCACCAGTCATTATCACAACACACTACCAATTGAATTGAGAAATTGTAATTAATCTACAATATCAAGATTACACACAATGACAACAATTAAATCGACAGGAAAGACAACAAAATCAGAATTTATCAAATGCAATATAACAATAGAGTATTAGCTCCACAATAACCAACTATTTATTATGATATTGATGACAGTTGAATATTAGTTCACCGGCTGTGGCACCAATAAAACGGTAATTACATTTTTTCATTCAGTTTACAACCACTAAAATTGTAAGTTTTATTTATAATAACTATATTTAATATTAAAAAATAAATTCTATTTACAGTCAAATGCAGTTCAACAACCAGATCCCTTTTAACTGTATGGTCTATACACCTAATGCTACGCTACCAATAATGGGTACACCTCCTTAACAAGAACTACCAACATCAGTCATCATCACAACAGCAACCAATTGTATTATGAAATCGTAATTAATCTACAATATCAACATTACACACAATGACAATATTTAAATCGACAGGAAGGAAAACATAATCAGAATGTTTCATATGCAATATAACAATAGAGTATTATCACCACAATAACCAACTATTTATTATGATATTGATGACAGTTGATTATTAGTTCACCGGCTGTGGCGCCATTAAACTAATAATTTTTTTAATGATTTTACACAACCACAATCAATTGAATAATTTAAATATTATTTAATTACAAACACAATCATTATTGTATTGTAATTACAATAAATTGGAAATGTTTATATAATTTCATCAAGAACAATTCAAACACGTAAACGTCAACAAATGTACCATTATAAATATAGCGCAGAATAATGTTGCAATATTTGTTCAACCACAAAATCAACGATGTAATTATAATAGCAGACACGTATTTTGAAGAATCCACTAAATGTATATTTTATAACTAATACATATTGTGGACAAATCTAACAAGAGGTAAAATCCATGTTTTTGTTTAATCCGCAGTCTATATATTTAATATTAAATTAAGTATTCTTATTTCTATTTCAGTTTACATAGCTCGTATCAATTATTATTATATAAAACCATTTGACAAATAAGAAAAATTGGATTACATCACCAAATGGAGCACAAGTGACGGCATCCATGCCATAATGCATTACAGTCAATTCACTTCTCTGGATTCTTATGAATAACCAACATAATATTTTTATACATGGATTGATGAAGAAAATGATATACACCTCAGAAATGATAAACGAATGAAATTATATAAATAATAATAAATATAAAATAGTATAAACAAATATATGCTAATATCAGTAATTATTTATTTTAATGTAAAAATATAATATTATAAGTTACTAAAATCATTATTATATAATGAATTTAATTTAAAAGAAAAAAAAAATTGTCTAATTATTTTATTAAGTTCATCAATAGTTCCCCAACCTTTAACTACCGTCCGTTGAAATCTGAAAAGAGAAAAAAAAAAAAAATTAACTTATAATAAAATATCATTGTCTTGATTATGTCTCCGCCTGAGAAAACCAAAACATCAACAAAAAAAAGATAACAAAAAAAAAAAAAAATGGTAAGTACAAAATAAAAATATAAATAATATTTCATATACGAAATTCCATACCATCATAACAATAACAAAAAAAAAAAAAAAAAAAAAATCTCTTACAGACACTCTGAAAAAAAAAAAAAAAAAAGAAAAAAGTGTCTCATATTTCATGTGGTACCCTGTCCAAATAAATAAATTCAAAATTTTTGTACCTTATATATCGCAACCGACATATAAACATTAATAAGCTTGGTGGTGTATGAGGTAGAGGTGTAGCGAATATTCATATGGGATATGAATACCGCGGGTTCGAAATGCGATGGTGGTCGCTTGAAAAAAAAAGAAAATTTCACATAGGTGGCTCCGGCCGCCTTGTGAATTTACAATTTTAAAAAAATCCGAAAAAAAAATATGAAAAAAAATAAATAGAAAAAAAGGTAAACAAGAAAAAGAAAAAAAAAAAAAAGGGAAATTTCTTTTTTGCATTTTTTGCAGTCTTGAAAAAGAGTGATGGTTAAATGCCATTCCGAGCGACCTCATCGCTCCGATCCAATTTCTTTTTTCACAAAACGTAGAGCACGTCGATGCGAAGTTTATAGGCTAGCTCCGGACCCAGGAGCCCTCCGGGAGCGGAGCTATGGCCATTCTACGGTACCGATTTTCCCACTTTTGGGACCCCCTAACTCCGGGAATACTCAATGGTTCCTAGTAAGACTAATACCAGTTGGAGTCCTCACCTGGGCCTACAATTTATGGAGGAACATTTTTTCCTAACTATAACCATTTCCCGGCCATGGCTGCCCAAAGAGTGGAAATCCAAATGTAGACCTTTCTTCCGATGGATGGAACTCTAGGAAAAACTCATATATCCGAAAATCTAATGATGCAGAAAGGTAAAGGAAGGTTTAATCTTTACGATAAAATTTATTTTGGAATTTTCCGATGAGAAATGGGGATTTTCCTAGAACAACGAAAAACATCGATTTTCGCATGTTTTCCGATGGGATTTTTCCAGGTTTCCCAACGGAATTTTCCAAAATCCTAATTATCCCATATAGTAGACTATATGACCTGTAGTTTAAGCTATAACACAAGTCTCTAAATATTATGATGTTCCCACAATAATTGCTCAAAGTAAGGCTTACCAAAAAAAACCCAAATTTCACCCCTTAATAACTCCGCCATTTTGGATTTCCCAGAAGTGGTCCCAGGGGAAAAAGGTGGCCCTTGTCCTCCTCTATAACATAGCCAAAGGAAAAAGCGCTAGCTCTAAAACTCACGAAATCCGGTTTTTTCATATTTTGAGTCCATTCCGTACATCCCCACAAAAGTTATGAGACGATTTTTCCACATTGTGTTTGAAATTCATTGAAATGTTCCAAAACTTATGTAAAAAGTGTTTATTTTAACGTTTTGGACATTTAAATGTCCCATAATGTGGTCAAATTCGGACATAACTTTTGCGGTGCCTTTTTTTTTAAATCGAATTAATGGTCCGATTTGCCTGAAAATTTGCAATTATCTTAATTAAAATATTGGGAACATATTTTACCACTAGTGAACATCGAGATTTTCACGGGTTTTCCCAGAATTTTCATTTAAAGTTTTTCATAAATTATGTTTTTATATGAAATTTCATGGGAAAAAATTGCACGTCGAAGGAAAAACAATTAAAAAAATATTTGTGTATGTGTGTGTGTAGTTTATTTGTAAAAAAAAACAAATTTTTTTAATTAAATTTACATACGAAAAACAACAAATACAAATAATTTCTTTTTCATTCGAGCTAATATAAACAATATACAACAACAACATTGCAGAATGCAATGGAAGAATGCTCGTCGAAGGAAAAACAATTACAACAATATTTGCGTGTGTTTATTTGTAATAGAAAACTTTTAATCTAATAAAATAAGATTAAAATTTAATGATATTTTTTTTATAGGAAATTCTTTGAAAATTAACACCGCAATTTCTATTTTTTTATCAAGTTTTCCTAGAATAGAAACTTTCCATATGTATGAAGAAAATTAATATTTTTATATAGAATATCAATGGAAGATTTTCCGGACGAGAAAAAAAAAACCATATAGATTTGAATTCTAATTACTTCGACAAGTATTTCATGCAGAAAATGTTTGAGATTTCATATAATATTATCAACGAAATAATCAAGTCGGGACCACTCAGAAAAAAAAAAGAAATAGAAAACAACAAATACAAATAAAAATAAATAAATAAATAAATAAATATAATATATATAAAAAAAAAAAAAAAAAACAATTCCAAGCACTGCCGAATAATTGAACCACCAAAAAATATACACAAATCCATAATACAAAAATAAAGTAAATAGAAAAGTAAAAAGTAAATAATAAAAATTTGCTTGACGAAATTATTCTTTTCTTTACTTTGAAAAAAAAACAAAAACAAAAAAAGAGAACAAAAATGGAAGACGAAAAATAAAAACAACTTAAAAATTGATAAACTAATAATTAACCAATGTCTACGCAAAATAAACTTTAAAATTAAATATAATCGGGGGCGTGGTGGCTATGACACTTGGTCGATGTAAAAATATTCAGTGTTCGTTTCTTCGTTTGTCATGTTTTTCTGATTTTTTTTCAATTTTTTCTTATTTTTAATAATATTCCTTACCTAAAATTCACTTATTTTCGATATTCTCATTTAAAAGTAAAATAAACAAAATTAAAACTAATAATAAATACCTTTTTTAATATGTCGAATTTTGTAACACACGTTCATAATGTAAAGGGTTGATTTGAATATGGCATCTACCAACCAACCCTTATATTATATTGAAATTAAATGGTGATAACAAAATTTGATTCATGTGGAAGGCACCAAAAGCTGAATATAAAAGTGTTTATAGGTTAAGATTAGGTGATGACACAATAAGGTAGTTTTCGTTTTGTTTTTGGTAAATTTATTAATTTTATACTTACAATTTTATACATCAACAAAATCTTCAAATGGAATGGTATCGCTTGTAATTATATGCGTTTAAGTCATTTGTGGTTACATTTTTGTAAATTTAATTCCAACCATTATTGTTATATGCAGTCGATTACCTGCCAGGCTGTCTATTATCTACAGTACTTGTTGTGGTTAAACGTATATATTGCATTGCATCCAATCTAAAATTAGTAATTGGTATTAATCACACATTTTTTTATTAACGACTTTTCATATAATATTAATATTTTTTATTTAATTACATTAATTTTTATTAGCACAACCAAAATAAAAACAAAGTTCCAAATCCATAACAAAAATAATTAATAAATAAAAAGTTATGTCAAACGTGAAACTTAGCAAGCAACCATTTTGAATTTTATTTCTAATTTGACATGCATCACCTGACCAAATTGTTATGGATACACTTTTTTAGCAATATAGCATTGTGCAGCATTTCCCCTCTTCCCAGATATTATTATGGTAGAATATGATCAAGAAACCATATGAATGTTTTTAATCAATAATAATTTTAGTTCCTACAAAAACCTATTAATTTTAGTAGGGCATACTTTTTGGTCATGTTAATTCCAATGGAAATTATAATGTATCCATCTAACATTCATTACAATTAAGTTGGTAAAATACTCCTCATGGGAGTATATAGTAATTTTGATCAAAAGATAGTTGCTTTCTTAATTCAAATCCAATTATTTTTTTATGAATGATTGGCTAATATAAAAGAATAATAATAATAAGATAGGTATAATAGCCTACAATGCATTTTCAAATAATGATACTTGTAAATATAATTGTACATTTCATGAGTTTGTGTAATTACGTTATTGGCATATCCATTATATTTCAATTTATTAATGATTAAAAACATTCATATGATTTTTCATTGAAAATATACAAATATTTTCTAGGTAATAATTAATTTGTATTGAAACACAAAAGGCAGCTGTAAAATAATAACATCGCCCTAATTATTTAAATTCTACGTATAATAACTATTTCATATCGCACCAATATTTCTTATTTTAATAATTTAATATTTAGTTATTATATGTGTGTGCGAACGTGTACGTATATTTTTCATATTGTTTAGTTGTTACTGTTAGCTTAGTTTAGATTTTCGCATCCAATAAATACAAAGAGTAATCGCTTAGTAGAAAGTAACATTTAAGCGGTATATAACCGCGACGATCAAACTTTATAGCTCGTGTGGAATATTTTAATTGTTCTATGCCAGATGATGTTATAAAATTGTTAATTTGTGTCATACTTTGTTTAGAAATACGTTCGTCAATAAACCACGGTCCAATACTATCAGCATAATTTTTCTTTTTACCTTTAAATAAAATTTCTGCCAATACTTTTAATTCAAATTGAAGCCACATTTTCGATAAGCGTATGAACCATAAACGTTTTATATGTGCTATAAATGAGTCACTATAACCATTCGGTTTATTATTACGTGTTATAAAACCTTTAATAAAAGCACGTATTCGATGGCAACATCACGAAATTATTCCGCTTTGTTTTATCGCAAAATAACGTCGTATATATTTTTTTGCAAATATTGCAGGCAGCACTACGCATTTGCAAATAGATTCTACGTTGTTTACCACCTTTCCATGCGGCTTGAATTTTCGATGTTAAATAATGTTTTTTCATTTGAAATGCATCTTCGGTTACAATGTTTTTTGGTAAACGTGTAAATATTTTTGTTTTACCCATACGATACTCATCTTTACCATAATTTAATTCGTTCGCTAAAACTTGTACAACATCACGAGCTGAACCATTTTTATAATGTGGCCACGTTTCTTTACTTAAACATTTATAACGTTGTAAAAACATTTCATATGTACGACGATATGCAAAACCAGCACGTCGTACACGTAAATTTTCCATTAAAACTGAATA
Source organism: Bibio marci (assembly GCA_910594885.2). Taxonomy (NCBI): domain Eukaryota; kingdom Metazoa; phylum Arthropoda; class Insecta; order Diptera; family Bibionidae; genus Bibio; species Bibio marci. Next base: position 25,552,701 of record OU343118.1, on the reverse strand, counting down.
TTTAACTTGATGCAATATTAATTTATCATCACATGTGTCCCCTGTTTGTACATCATTTGGTTTTATACAACGTATATACGATGGTTCATTACACATTAATATATCCATTAAATTATTTAATGAATTTTTAAATTGTGTAGTAGCACTGTGTGGACGTTTTTATCTAATTATTCTTTTTCTCGAAAACATTTACGTACTATAATATTTACTGTATTTGACATAGCGTCTTTAACATCTCTAAATAGTAAATCATTCTGTAAATAAATATCTATTATGTCTTTATGATGTTTCGCAACAGCTTCTTGAGCTTTACTTAAATTTGTCGTTTTTTTTGTGTGTTTTGTTCTGCACGTGCTCGCATTTCTTCTTTCATAGTTTTATTTACATTTTTTTATACAATTTGTTTTAACTTTTGTTGTACAAGAAATTTACTTTTTTTGTTTGTTGCACCTACTTTAATATAATTAAAGAAAAAATGTTAAAATATTTATAGAATTAACTTTAAAGAATACCAGTCAAGTCAGTAAAGAAATGTAGATCTAGCATCACACACAAGAGTACAAAAATTTACTTAATTGAACGACGTGTAAGTGTAAGTTTCCCTTTTGATTTATTTATATTTTTTATATTATCTGGCACTTTAATTTTAATTCTCCTTGTGGCATTTTCGTTTTAGATAATTAACAAATAATTGAATAATAATTATACGTAAAACACAAACAAAAAAAAATTTAAATAACTAAATAAAAAAACCGAACCAAAACTGTGTTCTGTGTGGTTATATGAAGTACGAAGAAATGAAGGCACTGGCACTGTACAAGCGACCACTAGGTGTCGTATCACGATGTATTGTTACTGTATCGGCCCAGATTTGGTATAGTTTTGTAATTGTTGCGTTCAAATTATAATGTATCACAATCTGAGGATTTTTTCCCCAAATGCCCACAGTTTGACATTTGTCAATATGATTTTTTGTTATGAATGAAAAAAAATGACAGTGACATTTTTGAAAACAAAAATTTTTCTTAATTTGTAGTAGAAAAGTCTAAAAAATTAATTCTTATAATAATAATTATATATTTTAATCTGTAAAAAATTTACAATTACTTGTTTATAGTAAAAGAAATTATATAAAAAGAACTACATTAATAAATATTAATTCAATTTTATAATAGTAAATAAAATTATATCAACAAAAATAATAATGGCTAATGAAAATGATAATGATACAACCAACAACAATAATATTTTCTATAATGATATTATTAATGATGAAAGTGATTTAAATTTACCTTCTTCTTTCATTCCTGTTCCAGATAACAATGAAAATCTACCAGAAGATCACCCAGAAACAATTGACAACGATATATGTGAAATAAATAAATATGTTAACAGTTCAACAATTGTCAATGAATTAAAATCAAACAATAACGAAGGTATAATATTAGTTAATAATTTATCGAATAATCTTTCTTAAACTCTATAAAGTTTATATATTATTTCTTTAAATTTTGTATAAATGTAAACGAATCAAATAAATAATATGATACACAATTTCAGACATCAATAATACTCCTTTAAAATAGGTTTAATTATTATGTTGATCCGCATCCATATAATTCAAGTACAATATTATTTTTTAAATAATTTACTTATATTCGACAATATCTAAAATAATTTTAATGTTACATGTAAATTATATAATTCCGTAACACCTCTATAAAATCAATAATATGATTTTGATATAATTTTATTATAGGCACATCTGTTGAGCATGTAAAACGAGAAGAAAACCCATTTTCATTTAAACATTTTTTAAAACGGGATACAAGTATTGGTAGTGCTAGTATTTGCAACTCCAGTAACGCCAATAAAAAAATATATAGTTTAAAAATGAATAGCCCTAATAATAATGAACAACTCTCTTCAACGAAAACATCCAGTCAAAATATAACAGGAGCAAGACCAAAAGTACCACAACAAAATCAACAACAAAATACAAATTCAATGGATCAATCAACAAAAATGAAACGTTCACCGAAATTCTCTTCATTTGATTCACAAGCCAGTTTAGCTGAATTTGCAGCAGCTACAGAAAATTCTGTTAACAAAACAAGTGATAGCCTATCAATGACAAACTTATTTCATAATAATAGTAATGATTTATCAATAAAAAAATTAATGATTTTTAATATCTCTAATAATCAAATTTATAATATAATCTAGGGCCATCATCATCATTCACATCAACGACATCGTCTTCTTTATCGGCAAACACTTCAGGTTTATGTACAAATTTATCATTGTCAACAAATAAACCAAGATCAGTTAGTTTATTAAATTGTAATTCAATTAGTCAACAACATATTTACAATAATAATAATATTAATAAAAACAATAATGATAATAATAGTAATGATAATAATAATAATAATAGTAATAATAATAATAATAATAATAGTGTTATTAATGGTAGAAATACATCAGAATTTTCAGCAGCTTTACCAGATTTTGTACAAGATCATATTGTTATGGAACAATGGTATGGTGGAAATTCAAATAATTCACCATTATCTATAGAATTAGATCAATTACCTGATTTTACAACTAGTGACAATGAATTCTTGTTGAGGTATATATACTTTTAATCATTTTTAAATTGCATATAATAAAATTAAACTAAATAAAATGTTTTTCATAATAATGATAAGATCACAAGAGACGCAGCAAAATACACAAAATAATAATATACCATTTGATTTAATGTATAATCATGAAATGATAAGACATCGACGTAATTCATCGTCATCGTCAGCATTGCCATTTGATTTACCATCAAATATTGCTAATATTCCATTAGATCTACCTGATCGCATACATTCATCGTCACATTATCATAGTTCTAATGAACCAATAGTAACGTCAACAATTACAACATCAAATAATACTACATCATCAGCAGCATCACATAATAATAATAATGATGATAATAATAATAATAATAATAATAATAATAATAATAATAGTATTAATAATAATAATATTAATAACAATAACAATTCTAATAATAATAATAATGGGCATCATCGTACTCTAAATGATTTGCCGTTAGATTTAACAGCTAGAAATGTTAATTTCGGTAATATTACAAATGGTATGAAATAAGGCGTTTCCATAATTTCACATTTTTATTGCTTTTTTATTAATTTTAAATATTTAGACCATGATAATCAACCGTCTGTTATCGATCAAGTTCAAACGTTACCGGATTTTTTATCAGATGGCCCTATACATTCATCAAGCCGTTTAGCTGATGTTACATTAGATTTACCAATATTGGAACCATTAAATGATTATTCAAATAATGCATCCAGAAATAATAGGAGAGACACGGAAATTGATAGATTACAAATGGAGTTATTTTATAGTAGACAACAAGTTTCTGAACAATCTAAACGAATTCAAGTGTTAGAACAAGTAGTAGAAGATACCAGACAATCTGAAAGTTTATATAATGCTAATTTAGCATCAAGTATGGAAAAGGTTGAAGAAAACCTGGATAAAAGTAATGTATGAATTCGTACCCAATTTTATAATGAAATTTATACAATGGATTTATTATTATTAAATTTGATATGTACTATATTATTATGTTTTAGAAAAAAGCCGAAGCAGCACAAAAACTTGTTATAAAATTAAAACAACAAGTTAAAGAATTAACAGTATGTAGATTTTAAATTTAATATAAATATTATAAATTAATTGTTTTTTGTATTTACTCGTTTTGTCAGATACAAGTTGAAAAATTGGAACAAGAAAATGAATATTTAAAAGAGGAAGGCGCAGTTGGTGGTACGGACACAATTGGACCATCAAATTCACGATCGTCATATAATCATCATCATATGCATAATCGTCATCATCATCATCACCATCATCATAATCATCATCAATCGTCAAATAATTTGCAACAAGAACATCTTAGAATAACTCAAAATCAACAGATGTCACGTGATTTATTAACAGCTGCATCGAATGCAGAAAATAATTTGCGACAACTATTGGTTGGTGTTGAGAATTTACGTTTAATGGCACGTACTATAGATAACAATGAAAATATAACGCATACAACAGCGGCAACAACTCAACCATCACCATTTGATAGACAATATCATTCTGATTGTGATGATGAAGATTTCAGTGGTCCGGCTTTATAATTTTTCTTGTTTTAAATTTCAATATATAGTTTTTATAAATTATAAATTGTATAAATATTTTATATTCACGCATACCGTTTTAATTTGTTTAAATACACAACAGAAACATAGCTCACACCGCATTAACTGTAAAGATTGTTACTAAATTGTTAGCAAAATAATTGAAACAACTAAGTGTTTGGAGAAAGGGGTATATATATAAATTTTATGTAAAGAAGAAAACCAACAATGTATGTTTTGTTTTGCTTTGTGTTTTTTTTTTTTTTTTTGTAATATTTATTTAAATTTAACTTATATTAACAAAAAATAAATAAAGAAGAAATAGATTTTCTCACATAAAATAATTTTTGAGACAAAAGCAATAATATTGTATTGAAAATAAGTCGGTGATGAGGAGACACACATTTTTTATTATTATATATTAAGTTTTCGATTTGAATCGATAAAATAACAGATACATTGTTGAGAGTGTTGAAGCGTTAGTAAAATGCAGATAAATTCATAAATTAAATAATTTAAATAAAATTACGTAGAATACATAATCATTAAGAATAATAATAGTCTAAAGTTGATAGAAAAAAAGTGAAATATGCACAATGTCAATTTAAAAGATATACAAAATATTGTTTATATATATTTTAGCACGCGCCACAACATTTCTAATCTATGTTTCAATATATGTGCTTCAAATTTACAGTTACGTAAGAGATTGAGCCTTCACATTTAAAACTAATTTAAACGCCTTCATTAACATTTTTGGTTATTTTTATAATTATTATATCAATATTTTGTGATAATCTTTAACATTTTATAAAAAGCATATATATACTACTATAGCTCAAAATATTTCGTCTATACTATACTTAGAATCAATGAGAATATATATAACCACAAACTAAGATGGAATGAACGAAGCTATGAAACAATTATCCTGGCATAAAACGATCCAAAGAACTTTTGGCAGCTTCAATCCGAAAAGATCAAAAATTTAACTAATAAATTTACAGAAATGACTAATATGGAAACATCTAAAAAAAAAAAAACAATCGGTCTAATTGTAAATGTAAATTTTGCAAAAAAACCCTCAAGAATCTTTACTCAAAAAAATTGTGGAGCATTTATCTGCAAATGAACAGTCAACCTAAGATCGTTTTGCTTTATGGTTAACGCAAATGGTGAAAACCATTAAACCATCAATAAAGAAACATGAAACATGACTGTAGTAGTCTCACGTTTCAAACAAAATGTCTTTTATTTACTCAAATAAGGACGGAATCATAGGTAAAAATCCGCAATAATAATACAGATCGAATTATATTTATGTAAAGCGTTCTTTCTAAAACCATATAACCTATATTACCTATTATAAATTGTAATTGAAACAATTTACAATGAATTTATCAAGTATAAAAATTAAATAGAATGAAAAACATTTATAAATTAATTTATAAAAGTATTAGTTATTCCATATGTTTATTGTTTATTATTTATATTTTCAATTCAACAGCTGTGAAATAAAACGCATTGTTGCGATGGATACACGGGTGGCTCTCTTATTCAACATAATAATATATTTATACAATATATATTCGTAGTATGTATATTATATATTAATGGTTATACCATTATTTTATAAATATATGTAGTTATTTCATTATTATATTGTATTTATTTATGTCGCCCTCTGCTCTGCATTGCATATTTTTTCGGTAGGCTTTGTAGAAGCAAAAAAAAAAAAAAAAAAAATAACCAGAATATAGTCTCACACAATTTATATATTTTTATTTTATACCTATATTATTTTGTAATTTGTAACGATATTAAGAAGAGATTTTATTCCATAAAAATTGAATTTTTAAAATTAATACACATTAATTTATAAAGACACATATATACCATATTCATTCATTCATGCCCCATTGAATAAAATGTTCGTATAGTAGTAGTATGATATCAATATATTTTGGCTTCCGGTATTATTAGTGTATAAAATTATATATTGTAAATATTATAAAAATTTATTTTAAGACAAAAATGAAAATATTTTTGATATTGATAACAAATATAATATTATAAACGCGTTTCGTATATCAATTAATGTAATGATAAGAAATGTACTAATATCAATATTCCATTTAAATAATATTATTTAGTATATAATTATACAAAAATGTGCGTCGCCGTTGATTGTATTAAAATTTTAAAATAAATCAAATACAATAAAAAAAATGAGAAAAAAAAATTATACACAATATCCTTGAACTTATGATGTTGAATATAGCATATAATAAATTATAAAAACTCTTAATTATAATCAATTTAATGTTATATTTTATATTCGTAAACACCCTATTTAAAATTTAAAAAATTTTATATAGCAAGAAATAGATGAAATTGATAATAAAAAAGTATACAATCGTCAAAGAATTTTTTTTTTTTTTAAATGTAAATATGTAGTTATTTGAAAAATATATTATATAAACGTGAGTAGTGCGTCTATCATATGTATAAATAAAATAAATATTCAAAATTTGAGAATCGGGTTGAGAACATATAAATATGTATATAAAAAAAAATTACAAATATATGTATTTGTTTGTATTATATACACACTGTGGTCGAAAAATAATTGTCATAACATTGCCTATATGCAGTGGAAGACAAAATACAATAGACATTAAGTAACAGTAGGGTGTTTTTGGTTTGGATGTCGGTCAATGAGTATATATGTATAACAAAGAACAAAGCATCTATATAAAGTATTTTGTTTTAAAAATATGGAAAAATGTCATAGAAACATTTGAAATGTTTAAAATCGCTAATGGTGTTAATTGTTTATGCAAAACACAAGGATTTTAGTGGCATCGTCATTTCAAAGACGGCACTAATTACATGATGATATGAATAATGATGATGAACGTCCGTCCAGGCCAACCAAAAACAATATGCAAATTTTTTTTTACGTTTTCATAATTTGTTCCGAGTGCGGTTACACAAACGGTTAATGCTTTTTATTACCTTGGCGTATTGAAGTATATAATGCTAAATGGTATTTATGGTGCCGGTCTGCAGAATGTCGAGAAACACATACAGTTGACGATTATTAAACGTCGTACAACAATTATCACTCTGAACTGTTATTATTAACTATTATATGCTGTAACATTCTTCGCCTTGTTCCGTCGATTTAGTACCATCTGACTATTTTCCTATTTTCTTCATTTAGCGATCAAAGACGCTAACGGTTTGAATCTCAACTACTCAACAACATTGCAATTATAGTACCATAAAAATAGCATTTAATGCATTTGTTAAACGACGTGCTGTCGTGATGTATGTATTCAGTTGATGGATACTATCATGTTTCTTAATCCATTTCAATTAATTGTCGGACACCGGGTATATGTATATAAGCTTAAATGTATATATCGTTATTTCGATTCGTAAAAACAATAAAAGGAGGAAAGAATCTCGTATAAAATTATATAATAACAATAATAATAACAATATTTTTTTAAATTAATTCATAATACACTTAACAAGAGTCAGAAATGGTTCGTTTCAATTTTGATCAATGTTCATTCATCGCAGTGAGAGTATAACCTTGCAATAGTAAAGTTGATTTGTTTATTACAAAAAATTAAGTGTAGTTTTTTGTTTCTTATTTAATTTTTTGTCAAGTTCTTATTATTATTGTTTGTTTTTGTTTTTTTTTTTTTTTTTTGTGAATCAAAAGTGTTACAGAGTGAGATTATTAATAATAAATATAAAAAAATAGTTAGTTAAAAAAATGGTTATTAAAAAAATTGCCGGTACAGGTTTTGTTTTTTTTTTTTTCATAAATATATTAAACTAAATTAATTCTTAGTATTTTTTTTTTAAATAAATTAAGTAATTTTTATTGTCTGTCGTTCTGTGTCTGTATGTTTGTGTGTGTGTGTGTGTGTGTGTGCCTCTGTGTCTTAACATAATAAATTTGTTATAAGAAAATATAAAAATAATTTCATTGAATTTGAATAGAAATAATAATTAGTACATAAATTATAAAATGTTTATAATCTTTTTCTATTGTATATATTTTAAATCAACTACTATTTTATTGTAATTATAATTTAAATTATTTATCAAAAAAATATATATTTATGTGTGTGTGTGTGCTTATTTATAATTACATAAATTACAACTACATTATATATTATTTTTAAAATTTAAATAATTATTAAGAATTCATCGCGTACAGAACATACCTATAAATTTAATGTATTTATAAATATATTTTACTATTTTGTTTTAAAAATCATATATCAATATCACGACGTTTAACTTAAATATTATAATAATAATAATAAATACATATGATTATATAGTCATCAGTCTTAATTATACTTCAGTCTCACACGCATATGGTGGTGGTGGTGCGGTCTGATTTTAAAATATTTATATTTAAATAATAGAATAAATTCAACAGTTTGTTAACAAATATATGCAAAAATTCAATGGATTTGTTCTAAATTCTATATTTTAATAATTTATTATAAAAAGTGTGTGTGAATTTTGTGGTGGTAAAAATGGTAAATTATTTTTGATTTGCTTCTGTTAGATTTTATTTAGTATTAGTATAATATAATAACTACTCTACATACACACCACCCCATTACCAATATAATTAGTTTAAGCTTTTGTCATCCAACCGTATATCCATAATAGTAATATTCGTGCGATATATTCCTATATGATATATTCGCATATTTGTATTATATCAACCATAGATACCCCATCAGACATACATTTTATAGGTACATATATAGATTGGGTTTGTGTACTGGGGATAACCGCGGTATTACCACTAGAAGGCCTGTTTCGCACATTTTGATTGCTTAATAATCGTTGCTGATTGCCAGGGCATACGCAATGCCATCGCTCAATCCAAATATTATATTACGATTTATTCTATATATATATAAAAAATATTGCAGTTCAATTGATATAAATTTACTCCGTATTTGAAATTCATCACAAGTGAGATCTGCAATTATATTTTGATATAGATATTTTCATTAATTCAATTATTTAATAAAATGAATTTAAATGGAATTAAAGATAGTAATAGAGTGATTCTTATATATATATAGATAAAGGATATCTTCTTAAACTCTAATTATATTCCCGAGGTCAAGTGATTTACCCGTTCATGTCACATATATCTAACCGCATGCATATGACCAATTGTAGGAATTGGTGCACAATATATTTAACAAATTGATTAAACAGATAATAAACTACGTGAAAAATACGTAAAATTAGAAGATGTGACATCGAATGTTCAATAATATAATGTTATGTGTGAGATATCAGATAGACGCATCGCCTGAAAATCACCAAAAGTTATATCCCCCAAATATGCCAAAAATTATGTATATAAGACGTGAAGAAAGGCTAACTTATAATGACACCACATAGATATCTGTGGGATGGAGGAGTATATAAGCGACTTCACTTGTATATCGAACTGATATAACATATCCTGTATAGCATTTGCTCTTATCACGATATCACGAACAAATCATTCTTATATACAAGTCTTAATAATATATGTTGTATCTTATTTGACGCTATAACTTAGTTAATATTAAATTTATTGTGAATTAATGACACCGCAGATATTGTATTAATATCAACATTAATATGATAAAAATAATAAATATATTGCACTATTTCAAAAAATTTATATATTTTTCTATATAATTAAATGAAAACCACGCAAATACGCAAATGTTTTATGTAAAACATTACTTAAATACACACACACACACACACAAATATATATTATGTTTCAATTGTATATGCAATTAATTAATAAAAATATAATAATTTTATGAAGATCACCATATTAAATTCTTTTTATAGCGCGACTTTATCTTTTTTTTATTGAAGGCAATGCGACAAGAGAGGTCATCAATATTGGCAGTATGATACACGTATCTTATTTCCTTGTATATTAAATACATTTATTATATACTAAATTAACTATATATACCCGGCGATCGAGTGTATAGTATATAAAATCATATTTTACTAAATTATATTAATTTAACGTGATCAATAATATTTTATAAATCAATTTAAATTAATGCGACACTTATATATTTAAAAATAATTAAAAAAAAATAAAATTCTCGTACATAATTTAAGCAATATGAAAACGAAAAAAAATGAAGAAATGAAAAATATATATCTTTTCCAATAATAAAAATATGATATTTTTTTCAATTTCAAATTGTGTGTTTATATAATTACGAATAGATTATAGAGAGGTTTTCAAATGCTTATATTATTTTATTATATATACTCGTAGTCGTATGCAGATGTTGACTTTATATATTCGCTTATATATAAGATAAAAAAATAAATAATATTTCGCTGCGGTTTTCTTAACATTATAAAAATATTTTTAGTGATAGCAACGTGATAGTGACTACTATATAATACAGATAGTCCGGAAGACAGTGGAAGACCGTCGTCTATCATTAATCTATAAATTTATATATACGAAGTGTGGCTATAAAATAACTGCAAGACTAATGATGTAATGTGCTGGTCTTCTCCTCCGATCTGGATGAAATCAACGGAAATATTTTACCGTCATACTCTGGCAGAGCATTGTACGCTACTTTGATGCCACAGTTAATACTGTACGTTTTCATTCTTCATTATTCTTGACCACTCTTTTGTATGGTGATCCCTTGCACATTTCACACATCTCATCGGATGTTTTTGCCCATATATTGCCTTTAACATGTGGTAAACTATGGACTTTCTCTCTCTGTCTCAAATTTTATTTACGAGTTTTTGCCATTCGGATAGTTGAATTAACATCTGTATTATTTGATTCAATCAAATATAGTACCTATATTCTTCTTATATCTATTTACATGTGTGAATCATATGAAACGCATTTTTATTGATTTACATTAAATTAATTACTATATAAAAAATATGTTTGGCTTCATCTTCATCTCGTTCTACGTTATTGAATTATTTATAGAAATACAAATATAAAAAAAAAAGATGTTATAATATATTTTATTTATAACACACAGATCATCTCTGGCGATAACTTGGTATCATAAATATATGTACGACTATATCAATCAATAGTATTACCTAAACTGCGTCGGACCACCCTGCCAATATGAAATCAACATTATTAAATTAAATTAACTTTTCAATATAATATAATACAGTAACCACTAGTATAAATATAATAATTATATTCTTATCATATAATTAACATACTATTTATTTTCCAACTTATTAATTTTATTGATAAAAAGACGTGGCTCAAAATAGAAAAAAAAAAATTAATTAAATGAAAAAAATGGTTCTTTTTACGTGATACGCATTTTGTTATTATTTTTTGTCGATACATTTTTGTAAATAATAATAAAATAAAATAAAATTTTTATCTGTGTCTGCGTGTATGCAGATTATTTTAATTACACGTATATATACGCAGGTATCTACAATAATACATCATAATAAAATTGATCTTATATTTATACATGCTCTGCTCGGCTATAAATATTACAACTTCTATTTATGATCTCATATCACATCAAAAATAAATTATTAAATTTTATTATTTTTAGGAAATTCAAAATATGTACTAAAATACGGTCGATGTTATTCCAATAAAGCGGCAACAAGTAGTGCTGCTCAACAATCATTACGTGATTATAAAATACCCGAATATAAGGTCATACAGAAATTATATATATAAAACTATCAGTATAAATTTTATGAAATTAAAATTAATTAATTAATATATAAATATACTGAAATATAGGGACCAAACTATGATAAAATTAAAGAAATTCGTAAAATTAATTTACCACCAAATGTTAAATCATATTATAGAACACCATTATTAATACATAGTGGACAAGGTCAATGGTTATTTGATCATAATGGTAAAAAATATTTAGATATGTTTGGTGGAATTGTAACCGTTTCAGTAGGACATTGTCATCCGTAAGTGCGAATGTTATGCCTATAAATATTTATAACATAATATATAATAAACTATATGTTGTACACAATAGTTCTGTGAATGCTGCACTAATTGATCAAATAAATACATTATGGCATACTACAAATATTTATATGCATCCAAAAATTCATGAATATGCTGAACAATTGACGGCAAAAATGCCCGGTGATTTAAAGGTAACACGATTTATATTCATCACATTCTTTTGTAATTTCATTTGTCGCACATCCAAATGCGATATTATTATGTTTTAGACTGTATATTTTGTAAATTCTGGTTCAGAAGCAAATGATTTGGCAATGTTAATGGCACGTCTGCATACAAATAATCATGAAATAATATCATTACGTAATGCATATCATGGTATGTCACCGTATACAATGGGTTTAACAGCACATGCAACATGGCGTTTTCCATTGTCTGGTATTAATAATGGTGTGCAGCACGTAAGTAAAAAAAAAATAGCGATTTATATATTAATAATATACTCGTACACACATGACTTTTTGATGTGTGTGTGCGTTAAAATTAATTAAAAAAAAAAAAAATAAAAGGTAATGAATCCGGATCCATATTCTGGTATATGGGGTGGAAAATATTGTCGTGATTCTCCATCACAAACCCATAGACTTTGTGAATGTAAGGCAAATGAAAATTGTGTAGCCGGTTTAAAATATTACAATGAATTAGAACAAGTATTTAAATATTCAATGCCATTAGGAAAATGTGCTGGTATGTTTGCCGAATCGATACAAGGTGTTGGTGGTGCTGTACAATTTCCAAAAAATTATATTAAAAAAGCAGCCGGATTAATACGTGCCAATGGTGGTCTTTTTATTGCGGATGAAGTACAATCAGGATTTGGTCGTACTGGTGATCATTATTGGGGTTTTGAAAGTCACGGTATTATACCGGACATTGTGACCATGGCAAAAGGTATTGGTAATGGTTTTCCATTAGCTGCTGTCGTCACAACACCTGCAATAGCCAAATGTTTAGATATGGCATTACATTTTAATACATTTGGCGGTAATCCATTAGCGTGCGCAGTTGGATTGGCTGTGCTTAAAGTAATATATAATATTTATATTGCATATATATATATAGATTGTATCGTATGGTGTCCCCAGAATGTGATCCATAAAAAAACTGTTCCAAGCACTAAATTTAAAATTGTTATTTGCTTTTTCTGAATTATTATAGAATTAGGAAGTACGTACCACCTTAATTTATCCACGATTTTTCACTGGGACACCATGCGTACTTTATCCAATTTAAGCATAACCAAATATATAGATAGTATATATATTTTTTAGGTTATCGATGAAGAAGAACTTCAAAAGAATTCATTAAATGTTGGCACATATTTGATAAACGGTTTAAAGGATTTGCAAAAACGTTTTCCAGTCATTGGAGATGTTAGAGGAAAAGTAAGTCTGGAATAATAAAAATTGAAATTAAAATTAAAATCATATGTGTAATAATAAATAATTTATACAGGGTTTAATGATTGGCATTGAACTTGTTTCCGATCCAGAAACTAGACAACCATTAAGTACACCACATTTTATGGAAATTTGGGAACAATCAAAGGATATGGGTGTATTATTTGGTAGAGGTGGAATTAATGGAAATGTAAGCAATATGTTTTTTTTTCTTTTTTTTTTTATTTATCATATGATATTGCTGTTATCTCCTCTCTTTCCATAACCCTGTCTATCTATCTATTAGAGATATATATTTACATATAGTTTAGTAATAATACTTATATTATTTATAATTTTTCTAACAATTGTTAATAATTGTAAATTCTTTAAAAATATTTTTCCAATCAAAAGGTATTCAGAGTAGCACCGCCAATGTGCATTACTAAAACTGATGCTGATATTACATTAGATGTTTTGGATAAATCTTTAAAAAATATTAGAATCTGATTATAATATTACAAAATTTTTTGTATATTATAATTCAAATATCATATTTCTTTTAATAAAAGTAAATGTATAATTATTAATAAAAAAATGGCTGGATTTAAATATAAAAAAAAATGTGGGAATGGAATTTATTCTTTTAATTTTTCTTAAAATCTGTGCCAACATTTTTATTTACGAATGAAAACAAATCCGCAATACTTTACGTTTCGATGGAATAGTATATTGTAAAATAACGTTTGATACTTATATGGCTATTATATCCACGAAATATAATATCGTTTAAATGTTTTTAACGACTAGGTTTTGCATCGCGATACGCGTGAGTAGTAATTTTTTAATTTTTACTTTTTCACAAGCACTATAGCGTGTTATTATCCATATTAAATTCAGTGTGTGGAGCAGTTAACTAAAGTTACCATTTCTACAAAAATATTTCACTTTGTTCTGAATAAATTGATTAATTCACAAGTGCTGTGTGCATCTATTTCACGTCATATACAATCATTTTGTTTTTATAGTGCAAATTGATGTTATATCTCTATAAGTCCATATAGCTTATTCAGTAACAAAAGTGATATGTGTTCAATGTATGTATGTACACTTTATGGTTTGTCTGTTATATATTGTTTAAAATCATTAAAAAATTTAGAATTCGTATTTTTCTGGAAAAAAAACGGTTCAATACATGATTATACATTTGCCAAACATTTGCAACTAACTATAAACAAATCCGAAAATATAATTTAAATTATTATATGTGTATAGTGGTAAAATATGGATCAAACATGTGTGCTACTGATTTTTTCGTATATATTTGATTTGATGTTCATGCGGCTAGATATGTTCATATGACAATCAGCTAATATATATGTATAGTAAAGAAATGTACATTTACTAATAATGACTGACCACTATAAACATTGTGAACAAATTGAAATAGTCTATATAAATATATAAAAATAAAATGTCTGCAGTTACATTGCCAATATTTGAAAAGAAATGGTGTGTGTTGGTGTGCTGTGGCGATGATGATGTTCACATAAAATCTTCATAATAAATTTGTTATAACAATTTACAACATTTGAAGATATACCACATTTGTCATTGATGAGAAAAATTATTCCAAATTTGCGAACAATAAAATCTATCTAAATATATACGAAAAAATCAACAGTAACAATAAATAAAAATTAATATTATGTGTATGCTGAAGTAATACAAAAAGCAATAGTGTAATTCAAAACTAAAACTACTATACATATATGCAATCACACCCAATCGCACATCTTTTGTCATCATCAAAACTATTGTAAACTTATATTATATTAGAAATCAATAAAGTATGTATTATTATAATTATTAATTTTAACATTTCTTATTAAACATCATATAATAATTATATACTATATATTAAAAATGTTATTCATTTAATATACAATTTATATCATATGATCATATATAAGCATTAATTTCATTAATTATTGGAATAGTTAAACATTTTATCATTTCATTGTATGTATCATAATTCAAAAAACAACAACATATAAATAAAGGATAATTTTCATTAGGTTAAAATTTTGTTGAATTGCGAAATGTATATATGGCCGTGTATTATAGCTTTAAAAATTTCAATGAGCTTCTTCTATATAATCATTATATTTAATTTTATAATATTTTTAAAAATATATGCATAAATAATTAGTAAATAATTTGCTACAACAAGTATTAATACATTAATTTAATTTCACATACAGGTTATACGAATAAAACCACCAATGTGTATAGGTAAAATCGATGGTGATATTGCATTAGATGTATTAGAAACAATATTAAAAAATTATTCCTTAAAAAAAACACGTCGAAAGAATTTATAAGAACAGGGTAATACATATTAATTATGTATGTAATATATATAAAAATGGAAAAAGAACCACAAATTAAATATTAATTTAATTTATTTATATATTAATATTATTATTATTAATATTATTATTATTATTATTATTATTATTATTATTATTATTATTATTATTATTATTATTATTTGTAATTATCTATTATCTATATATTAAAATATATATTATTTTTGTAAATTATTTTTAAATATATAATAAATATTTGTTTGTAATAAAATATATATAATTTTCGCATTTAATTAACCGATTTAATAAAATTAACAATAATATAATATGAAAAAAAAATATAAATTAAAGAAATAATAAATTAAATTAACATGTGTATAGAGTGCGCGCCCGATATAAAACTTTAAAATTAATTAATTTAATAAATATATAATATTTTTATTTACATTTATAATTTATAATAATAATACAGAATTTTAATTCATTTTATTTAATATTACTATTAATATATATGTTAAGGTTTCTTTTTATTTTTAAATATCACACATTAACAATTAAAATATAAAAAATATTAATTCCTTTATTTTTTTTTTTAATTAATTATTAAATTTTGATATATTAACAATTAATATAAGAAAAAAATAAAAAAGAAGAAAATGTAATGTTAATTTGCCACTATTTATAATTCACAGATATTTTATTATATTTTTAAAATGGAATTTATCATTTGCTACTACACGACTATAACTATGTTTAGTTAGTTCTCCTTTCTGTTACGATAATTATATAATTATAAAAACTATAGAAAAAGATCATGTTTTTAAACAATATATTTTTGGCAATTTAATTTCTATAAATGCAATTTATTGCGTTGACCATTAATTTTTTATTTGATGCAAGCCATTGTGCAAATATTTTTGTGGTATTATTATAGGATCATTATGGTTGTTAAAAAGAGCCATCGAATCGGTTATATACTCGATTTATTATATAGTAGTATTACAGTTTGTAGTATATCCCGGTATGTATACAGCAGCGTTCAGAATATCCTATTAATCCAAAATACGCCACGAAAAGCATCCTCATATTTTGATATTTCTATTTACCATTACGGTATGTTAAATTAATTTTTATGGTCACTTACAATGAGAAGATTCTTGGTTTAGGAAACGACAAACAAAAGGTTTACCATACCATCAACCAAATTAACCAAGATATTAATACGTCATTACTTTAATTACAAATATATTTCAATAAACAGTAAAATACTGTAAAGATATTGAATCCCTACTCTGAAACTAATTTAAATTACGTGAAACTACACTCCAGTAAAAATCAAACCACAATACTAAACGTATTGTATGATGAATGTTACTACTGCAGCACACTGCCGCTAAATGTGAACCGATAGTATAATGGAAATTGCAACATACTACAATACATACTACTGTCTCTAATTTTACATTAAGTATTATTATTTTGTTATAGTGATTATTATGAATTGCAGTTATGAACAAGGATTAATGAAACATTTTTAGAGCTGACATTAATTAATTTCTAATTATTTGTTGATATAATATATTATTACCACACACACACACACACTAATATGGTGTCCATTTAAATGAAATTAATCTACTATAGAAGTATAAAGTACGAAAATATATTAATTATTTAATTAAAGACAAAAGGGTAAACGCGTAATTTTATAATAAATAAAGTAGTTATAGTTCATTGTATTACAGAATTACAGAATATGTAAATATATATAGTGAATAGTGTATTACAAAAGTGGAAATATTACATTACTATTTCATTCAATCCATATCCAATATATCGTATAATATTGTTATTTATCAAAAATAGATAGTATATATTATTGTTATTATTGTTAATACTATATTAATTATAATATAAGAAAAAATAAATTATATGATATCAATATTTTCATTAAATGGTTATGACATGACATGTTATTTTTATTTTTTTTAATAAAACCGTATGATAACTCTCGCAAATTAATTAATTAACTATGAATGAAAATTTTAAGTTTAATGAGATTCAAAAGAAATGAAATAAATGTACAATTAACAATATAACAATGACAGAGTTTTAAAGAAATGTAATATTTCAAAATAATATGTACTCCTGCATATTTAGTTATCAATATGTTATTGTGCATCTATGTGATGCCTGATGTGAATGTATTATATAAATAAATAAATAAATAAAGAAATAATAAAATTTCTATTTCTATTAATACTTATAATTTAATATCATTCACTTTTGTGTAAATTTATTGCAAAGTTTTTGACATGTTTTGTTAAATTTCTTTTTTCTGTTTTTCATATTGGGTCTATGTCTAGCTAGAGTATGTGTGAAATAAAATGCAGATCACATTAACTAAAATTGCGACGTATATAGACAACATTAAATGCAAATTCATATATTAACATAAAAATGCTTTCTCAAATGATTGATGACAAAAAATCTTACCTTTTATGTATGATATTTTTGAACAATTTATATTATTTTAAAATTATAGAACTGATCTAATTGACGATACGTATATTATTTAAAATATATTTTGAGTGTTTTTTTTTTTTTTTTTTAAATAAGATTTTTGGTTTTTCGAATGACTTCATTTTGTACTAATAGTTATTTATAGTTTCTTTAAAGATGTTATATCTTAGAATTTTTATATTAAATTATGTGTCAATATCTATAATATGATTGCCATTAAATTCGGATAATAGTGCTTCAGATAATTCACCACGAGCTTTATGTACAACATAAATCATTAAAAGTACACCAATGATTACCTAAAAATTTAGAAGAGGATTTAATCATTTGTATAAGACAATAATAAGACTGGCAAAAAAACAAAAAAAATGATGAAATTTTGGTGATCAATTAACATGTGGTTTCGTCGACTAATGTGGTCAACGATTTGAAAAAAAAAAATACTAATCAATAATATTCTTATTGTAAACGTAAAGTAAACGCATGTATATATAGTTTTTTTGAAAATAATCTTTGAAATAATTATAATTAATAAATTACCTGAATAGAAAAAATAATATAACTTGCTATGGCTGTATTATGTTCATTCAGAACATCATGCATTGATCGTAATGTTGAACCAATATATACATTAATTATTTGAGCTGGTAATAATCCTAGAAGTGTTGCTGTATGATAATTTCTAGAATTTACATTACTCACCTATTTAAATTTAATGAATTACTTATTTACTTTGGATTTCAATTGATAAAAATTTAAAATTGAATAATGAAATAAATATGATTACCCCAAAAATCGTATTTTGTAAACCAAATGGAATTGGTGTCAATCTAGCTAATAAAACAACTTTAAATGCCCTTGGTCCACTAATAACTCTTAATATAGCACGTCCAGTTTCATTTTTTATTAATCTATAAAATCATTTGATCAAATTTATTAATTAATTTACTAATATAAATGTGAATGATTTTAATTTGAATAATAAATATAGATCATAGATTTTGAATTACCGTTGTAATGGTAATTTATTTTGCAATTTTTTAATTGTATAATGTGCTACAGCAACACCAATATTAGCACCTAATATCACTGTTAATAATCCTTTTATTATACCAAATAAATATCCACTTGTTATTATCAATACTAAGTAACCAATGGTTATTGGAAAACTAACAATTGTAAATAAACATAAATATATGATGAATATTAACCAAATATTTTGCTGTTCTATCCAATATAATATTGATTTGGCATAGTCTTTGCTCAAATAAAATACGATTATGATTAAAATTACGATTAAAAATGGAAGAAGATAATTTAATAAAAAACTATGAAATACGAAACGATGTAAACGGAAGCAAATATTTTGTTTTGATTGTACATGATTTGTTTGTGTTCCTTTTCCTTCTTCCAAATTACAAATATTCATTATTTAAAAATGTATTTTTTGTTTTTTTGTTTTTTTTTTTGGTTAATTTGAAATTTTTTATCTGTAAAACATAAAATTAAATATTAGTTCTATATTTAAAAATAATTTAATTATTTGTACTTTGTGTGTGTGTCAATTATAAATATATACAATAACTTCTTTCAGTCATTTAATTATATGTTTCTTTTATCGTTGAATAGTTTGATGATGGCTGATTAGAATATGATTTTAATTGAATAAAAATATATATAAATCATTATTTTAATTATTATTATTTGTAAATCTATAAACTACTACTTTAATTAAACCAAATTTCTCTTTTATTTAATGCATATTGCATTAATTTGATTAAATATAATTTAATTACATTTATTTTATATTTTACACTTGAACGTTGCACATCACAATTAACAATATTTTGTTTTGTATGACATACATCTGCGCAGTGCGCATCTCAAATAAAAATATCAAATAAATCAAAAACATCGATCAAAAACTACATAGTCACAATCCGTCACAATCAGACTGACAGCCGAAAATTTAGCCAAGTCCGCAAGCAAACAGCAATGCCATTTCCTAATTTTCATGTAAAATTGTCATCAAAATCTGCTTGATTCAGACGTATGTTTACCTTTCTGCATTGTAATCAGCCTCTTAGGTGTTCGTAGGTCGTGACCCTTGGGGCGGGTGTACAGTTCAAGTATACTGCATGGGAATTTGTTGAATCGTTCGCTTGTAGAATATTGAATTAATTTTTTTCCTTTGTTTTTTTATTTAAGAAACTTCTAATTATTTAGTGAAAATATATATTTAACTTAAATTAAAATTTACTGAATTATGCAAAATAAAATGTGTTGCAAATGCAAATTAGCGCTACATGAAAACCAAGACACGTTAGCTGCTTTCATATATATAAAATTGGCAAAACCTGTTTTTATTTGGAATTGGATTATTTGTGCCTATCACTTTCCGGGTAAGTTTTAGCACGTTTAAATAAGATGATACCTCTATTCAATATCAAATTGTTTAATTAAACACTAAATAAATTTTGATTCTTCACAATTTCTAGCTTTGCATTCTGATTCTGTCAGGAAGTTGAAGTCAAACGATTTATTAAAAACAATTGGATATGTGCTATTGCGGTAAATACAGTAAACACGTAATTTTATGTAATTTATTTGTTTTATATTTGCAAAATTCATCTATTAATTTGAATCTTTCGTACTGTACAGCCTTTGGAATTTGTTAAATTATATTAGAAATTTAGTTTCTGAAAGCTAGGATAACTTAATTTGTTATATAGACTTAGAGACGAAGACAAATATGAAATTATTATATAGCTAACAATTTGAATAATTGTCCCCTCTAACTAGAGTTCCGACAGAAATACGAAAATTTAAACAATGGGATTTGTTTTAACAAAATCACTCGTATACGTTTATATGAATAAAAACCCGTTCGCAAAATTCACAAATTAGTAATTGCAATTGAAAAATGTATATATGGCGTACTAATTTTATATACAATCTCGGCAAATACGTTGGAAATACACAATTATTTTAAAATTTGAAATAAAAAAATATTTAATTAATATTTTATATCGTCTCCATTATAACTACATAGCTTTTATAAAGTTAAATAGCATATACTTTAACATAATCAATTTTCATTACAGCTTGGTCTGCTGTCCATGTATTATACCAACTATCAGTATCTCTCCAAAAACTAATTAACATTCTTGGATCCCTATTCTGCCACGGTTTATTTTTAGGTCTATTAGGAGGACCTGTTTTACATGTATCAGGAAAGTCAGATACACCACCAACTCCAACACCCAATGTTATAAAATACTAAAAATGAATGAATTTATATGTTTGTATATAAGCATTAAAATTTGTGCTGGTGTATATACCTCTTTCATAAATGGAGTTACCGATCCGCCATTAGCCCAAATTTTTCTAAATGCATGATTTTGTGCATATTTAATATAATCGTTATCCCAATCTCCATATATCGTTCCATCTACTTTCAATGTAATTTTATTATCTGACCATATCAAAGTATAGACATGGAAATCTTTACCAAAATGTTCTTGTCCATCAAATTTCTACACAAAAATGAATTATGTAGAGATCATAATAATAAATTATTAAAAAATCGAAGAAATTTATAACAAATACAAAGAAAATTTCTTTTTTTTTTGTGATCTCAGTATTTTGGTGTTTACAAAATTTTTCTAATAAGTAAATTTTTCGTTTCACAATTTGAAACAATTCTGATCATTGTTATAAAAAACGAAATTGATATTTGTATATCAAATCAATATACAATAGTATCATTTTTATTTTCACTGACAGACAATTGAAAAACTGTCTCTATTATCCGAAAATCAAATCAAGTAAATATATGACAATTTCAAAAACACAACAAAATTCGATATACATACCGAATAGAGATCTTTACGGTATTGTTCTCCTTGTGCAAGTACAGCACCACCATATAAACGGCGACCCGAAATATCAACGGTATTGTTCATTAAATATTCATTGGAATGTATAAAACCAACTCTAAGTTGTCCATTTGAATAGCCATATCCAAGAATTGGATCATTATCCAAAAATAATTCTGAAATTGATTATTATTATTTTATAAATATACTATAACTATTCTTAAATGGAATATCCTAACATACGTGGAAACATCCAATCACCAATTGGGAATTTTGCACGTATTTCAATTTGTCCATATTTAAAAGAAAATTTTTCTTTTGTTCTTATTTTGCAAGATACTACCGTTGGTAAAATTTCCCTTCCTGCTTGCCTGTAACATTCACGATCAGGATTGATTATAGCTGTACAATTACTAAAATACAATATACAAAATATATTATAGCAACATTTATATTGTAAATGCTATATATTTTTCAAAATAATCATATCAAACCTCCTAAAATCTAATTTTTCACTTTGTATTGAATCTTCATTAAAACCAGGTAATGTAGCCAAAAGTTTTGGAGTAATAACAAAGTGCCCATCTTTCACTCCACATACCTCCGGTAGATTTTGATAAGAAACAAATTCATTATCCTGCATAAAAAAAAAAAAAATGTTAAGTTACATTGCATTACTGTGTGTGTGTGTGTTAGTGTTAGTGGTCATAACGCATACATCTTCTGTCCGAAATAATAACCGGAATGGATTAAGTAAAAAGCTAACAATTTATTTATATTTATAATAAAAGAATGGATTAAGAATAAAATATTCCAGTTATTTTTCGGTCACAAATAATAAAAATACTACGATAAATAAAATTAAAAAATATACTTCTTCATCGGATGGAAATTCAATAGCATGTTCCCATTTCAATGGATTCCAATTATTAAAATCTTCATTAAATATTAAGGCACCTTTACATTGTCGATTGCCATCAACAATTGTAATAGATGGATCACATTCTCCACTTGGTGGTTTAATTAATGGAGGTTTTATTGGTCTTACCGGTGGTGATCCATTTACTATATGTATATAAATAAAAATGAAAGTATTGTACATCATATTTTAATATAATAAATAGGAAATTATATTGAATTTATAATACCTAAAATTTCATATTTTTGTTCATCTAAACGATATCCTAAATTTTCATGCTGTACATATATCCAATAATATAATACATCACCATTTTGAAATGTAGCTTTATTATTTTCATATATCCATTGATTACTTTGAGCTGCAGTTGCTTCACCTGCAAATTCACCGGCTTCATTTCCTACAAATGCTTTATTGATGCGACCATGAAATGCAAATAATGCTATACCGGGTGTATCTGTAAATATAATAGGTTTTAGTTAGAGAAATTCATATATGCGTATACGAGAATAAAGGTTGGTTAAAAATTTAGTAATTTAATGTTTCTTTATTTATATTTTTACAGACACTTCCGCATCAATAGCGGTGACCGATTGTATGTCACGAAATCAATAATTTTAGATGTCCTTCTTAATGAAATTGGTCTCGCGCTATATGCTTATCGCAAAAATATTTGTGGCACTGGAAAACACGGCGTATCGTTAATTTTACTTGAGTTTATATATATATGAACATATGTGATATCTATCGAAAGTTTTGTATATATAAATAAATATTGGTCTGATGATTTTACCGGTCATATTTTACATTTTTATTTTATTCCTTATCGAACACCAACACCAACCCCACATTTTACTGCGAATACATATAATATTAATATATATATATATACATTTAAGACAAAAGTGTATAATACATATAACTTCTTCTTAATTATGATATATTTCCGGTTTTTCTTCAATTTTGTTGTTATTTTGAATTCATAAAAATAAATAAGTGAAAAATGTTAAATGACGATGTAGTATTATATATATACCATAATATAGTAGTTAAATTATTGACGTGTCGCGCGTTTGACCCTGCGTCGATGATGCAAACAAGAAAAGAAAAAATTATTTTGCTTCAAATATTTAAAATTAATTTTTAATCGATGAGAAATATGTTATAAGTAAATTATATACATAATTTCAAAATTAATTCGAAAGACCAAGGTCAAGGCTGTTTTCTTTTTTTTTGCATACGCATCAGTTTATATTTAGTGACCCAGACAATAACGTTTTAGACAAAAATAATTAAATCTTTACCTGGAATAGAGGCTCTAAATCCTTTATTTTCTAATATTTCAATAGTTGGTTCAGGTACAATATATTCACAATTTATAATAATAAATTGTAAATTTATTATTGTATATAAACTTATAAGTAAATGTTGAAACATTATGTAAATTTCTATATCTATACACAAAGTTATATAGTAGGTAATAGCAACCAAACCAATATCTGTGTTTATTAGAATATATTTACTTAAGAACACTTCATTTGCATGATATCACAACAAATTTAATTTAATAACTGACTTAAAGACAAAAAACATGTTATCATTTATTAATAAAAATTATAAAAAGAAATAAAAAAAAATTAAAGACGCTACACACAATCGTATAAGAAATAATTCACACAAAAAATAATCGGTCACCTCAGTCTTTCTTAACATTTATATTCAGATTATTTTATTTATTCATATATATGAATGTGTATATAACTTGTCTTATATGTCTTCTTACATTTTCACATAATATATTCTCTCCAATACATCAATATATATATATATAATATATAAAATAAATATATAATTAATTATTTTATTTTTATAAAATAATATTTAACTTCTACTATATTACTCATACTCATATGCATACACAATCTGTCTGAAAAATGACCGAAATGACTTTCTAATATACATACCTATACGGATCTGGTAACAACGTGCATTGTAAAACAAAATGAGTTGAAATTTTGCTTTCCACATCAATTACTGACTGCGATGACCAAAAATTGTACCGAATTAATTATTCCAAAGACATCATTAAAAACGCTGGTCAATATATATACTTGTTATATGCTGGGCCACGGCATATGTGTCGTGTTCATACTAAATATTGAGAGCCAGTCAGTTTGCTGATTTTTGATGCTCTTGTTGAACGTGCAAATTGAATTAATCGTTATTTAACTTTTTCATCATCCATTCCGGTTATTTTTCGAACACAGGATGTGTTAAAAACAAATAAAAAGTTTTATTGAGAAGATTCTCCTTCATATTATAATATATTATATATTATTAAAAGTTTTAGCAATATTTTAACGATGATTATAATTTTATAATAGTATGCACTAAGAATAAATAAAAAAATATATCCATCGTATTTTAAATATCTTTATAATAATTGTTAATGTATTATATTTTTCTATAGCCATAGACAAAGTATAAAAATACTCGTTGTACTATGCTTATTATTATTGTCTTTCGTTTAATTACTAAACGTGAATGCCTATAGAGATAACAAAAATATTGATTGTATTTTTAATGATTAATAATAATAAATTTCTGCACGGACAGAAAATCTATTTGTTTACATTGTGTATCGTCGTCGTCGTCATATATGAAATTATTTTTTTTGCTTGTAAAAAATTAATTTTATTAAATTTTTAAAATCTGAATCGAACACGAAACAAAAAATCGTTTCGGTTCTCTTAATCCGAACCATATTGTTGAAAATATATATACCTCAAAGGCGCATTGCCGATGAAAAACTCTCAAATTATGAAATTTATTGCGATGTCATTTGCGTCTGGTAAATCTTTTTGTTCATTATGTATCATTTTTCACGAATTTCTTTGTACAATACATGGATTCCGCAGCATTTAGTTTATCAAAAAATGTATATCCTTTATATTATCGAACGCTCATCAGATACCTTGTAATTTGACCAATTTTTTGTTATCATATTTATTTTATTTATATTTTCAGGCTTTTGCCGCACTCATCTGCGCTGTATGTATATAGCGTTTATGCTAATCAATCCAGGTTCAATTTACAGAATCATAGGTATATAATATACACAATATTATTATATGAACCATAGATGAATGTAATTTCTTTTATATATAATTATTTTATTGGATAAACTATAGAATATATACTTAATTTTTAATTTAATATTTAACACAGAACAAAGACAACAATAGAAGGCTGGTGCTATCATCTTTTTTTTTTTTGTGTCCAATGTTAGTTGGAGTGAAGCTATAA
This sequence comes from Bibio marci, assembly GCA_910594885.2. Classification (NCBI taxonomy): domain Eukaryota; kingdom Metazoa; phylum Arthropoda; class Insecta; order Diptera; family Bibionidae; genus Bibio; species Bibio marci. The sequence goes on along the minus strand of OU343118.1, from coordinate 25,526,012 downwards.
AAATATGCGAAAAAAATTGCAGCTTAAAATCGTGTCTAAAGACTGAACAACCAAGTCTAAAATCATATAATTTATTAATATTTAATATGAATTCATTAATAATTATAAGTGTGCTTCTTAAAATTCTGGATTGGAAGATGTCACCTGTGGAAAGATTGGTTAGAAGCGTGTTGGAGAAGACTGAAACTATATAGGCTATAGCCACACAATAAGTTTAGTAATTAATAGTAATTAATTCATTATTTCATGTGTTATTTTTTTCTATTTTTAGCATTCACTGTCCTTGATTTCATTGAATTTGTTATACTAATAGTTTGTCAAGCGATTGTATAAATGTTAATTTTTTTTTGTTCAATTATAAACATGCTCAACCGGAGCTATCGTATTTTCGTGTCCACACGTAACCGCTGCTTTACAATTATAATTAGTGCGAACAATATATTACATTTCTTCGATTGTATTCTTTATTCTGTGATATTTAACTATATAATTTAAAAAAAATTAATTATTACAATAATTATTGCTATTACTGTATCACATAATACTTTTAATACTACAAACTCTCAATAGAAATTTTTTTGTGCACCTTATTATAAATTGACACACACCACGTAGTCATCGGTATGCCCATTTTAAGTTTACAGACACTTAAAAAATTTTACATTTAAGCTAATCTGTATTATTTTTCTTCTATATTAAGTAATATATGTATGTGATACTAATACGCAATATATTATATTTATAATTATTTTAATATTACTTTTAATTAATTAAATGGCCCACACCTTTACATAATCAATTTCTAATTGAGCATTTGCTGGTGACCATGTGTCATACCAATTGTTACGTTCCAGCCAAAATTTTATTACATTTCGTGGATCTCGATTGCTCCATGGTTTTGAAATACCTTTATTGCCTGTATAACAATTATCTGGGAAATCTGAAATGCCACCGACACCAATACCTAATGCAATAAAAAACTAAGCACAATAAAATTGAAAATATTCAACATATTAAAAACGATTCCAATTTTGATATATAGATGTATATTATAATATTATATATATGTATATACTTCACGATTGAATGGTGTCACACTATTCTCATTTGACCATGTAGTATGTATATTGTATTTTCGTACATATTGTATAAATCTATTTTCAATAATGCCATAATCTTCTCCATCAACTTTTAATGTAATTAAATCTTTTGTCCATATTAATGTATAATTATGATAATCATTACCGAAATGTTCTGGATCGTATATAGACTTGTTGTACGAAATGGTTAAAATGAAAGAAAAATAACGTAAATAATAAATTGGTAAATTAAATGTTTTAATTATGTTCAGGGTAAAATGCCTCAATGCCGACCGGGTTAAATTACTGTTCGACGACATTGTGGAATTTTACCCTATATATATTTTGATATTATTTTACTTTATAAAAATCTTCACGATGTAATTCGCCCGGTGTTAATACTATGCCGCCATATAAACGTTTACCGGAAATATTTGTATTATTAGTTGTAAGTAATACTTCATTTGCACGTATAAAACCAATTCTCATTTGACCATAAGGATATCCATTCTCACTGAAATTTTCATAATTCGGTTCCAAATACAATTCTACAAAATGCACATATAATTTAATTTATTTATACACCGTACCGTGTCCAATATATTCTCATACACTATAGTTTTACATCATGCTGTATATATTTTTGTTGCGACAAGTTGTATCGCATTTTTGACCATTAGAAGGTATAGCGCTTATAAATGATCTTTATGGATCCGACGATCTGTAATTCTAAGGGATCAATGTAAAATAAAACGTAACCGCGACCGAACCATATCTGCTTGCTTGGCATACGCTGGTGATGAATTTATCTTCTTCAATGAAAAATATATATATATATTGCCGCGAATTTGGGCAGAAAACTATTTTTAAAGATAGTGTTAAAGGTGGAATTATTCCAAATCATGTGTATGAGATTATATTGTACACGGTGTATATAGTGTGTGTGTGTGTGTGTGTGTGTGTAAGTACACTTTATTTCGGCTACTTTGTGTATAATTATTCTATGCACAAAATATAAATGTATTTCTAATATACGATTTTGTATCAGAAAGCGTATCGTAATTAAATGGTGAATTTATTTCTTTAATTCATACCTGGAAACATCCAATCACCTTTTGGAAATTTTGCACGTATTTCAATTTTACCATATTTAAAATTAAATTTATGTTTTGTACGTATTTTGCATGAAACCACAGGAGGTAAAATTCTTGTTGATGCTTTTCTTCTCACACAACGTTCTTCAGTATTTCCTGTACAACTATATACATTTTTATTTTATATGTAAAGAAAAATTATAATTTATTAATTAAATTAATGTGTTTTATTATTAACTATATTTTTAACTTACCTTGGTAATTTTAATTCATTAAACTCTACAGTTTCAATATTATTACCTGGAAAAGTACTTAATAATTTTGGTGCTATAATAAATATACCATCCGATAATATACATGTCTCCGGACGATTTTGATATGATACAAATTCATTATCCTGTAAATATACAAATATATATATGTAAAGGGTGTCCACGAGTACAGTGCGATAATTCAAGGGGTTTAATGCGAAGATATTATTCTAAGGCTTTGTTTTCGAGATACAGCCCGTTGAATTTTGCACTGCACTTTCGTGGACATTCTTTGTATAGTAATACAATATTTTAAATCTAATTTTCAACCCTATGTGAGGCGTATACTTATAATTAATACTCGTCAACATAATCATAAAAACATTTACATCTATATATAAATTAATTAATAATTTAATAATAATGTTTAATTTATATTATTTTTAGGAATCATTGTATCAAGTCAGCAATATTTACATAAATACAATTTATAGATAGTATAAATGGTATACTAATCAATCACAAACACACACACACCAAGGCTATATTATACGGAAATGGATGATTGTAAGAATAAATTGCATACGCATGGAAATCCTGTATATTACAGATAATTAATGATAAATATATGTGCACCCATGGACCGATTTAATACATATACTAAAAACATTTGGTATTATAAAATTATAAATAAAACGTTGCATCTAAACATACTTCTTTATCGGTTGGAATTTCAACAACATTTTGCCACTGCGTTAAATCATTATTAAAATCTTCATTAAATATTTGATATCCTTTACATGTAGGTTTACCATTCATCGTTGTAATTGATGGTTCACAACCACTACCAACACTCGGTGAAACAATTGTTGATGTACTTTGTTGTTGATTATCATTTGTACCTATATACAAATAAAATATAATATACAATCAAAATACATTAGTATCGTTAATTTTACTTGAGTTTATATGAACATATGTGATATCTATCGAAAGTTTTGTATATATAAATAAATATTGGTCTGATGATTTTACCGGTCATATTTTACATTTTTATTTTATTCCTTATCGAACACCAACACCAACCCCACATTTTACTGCGAATACATATAATATTAATATATATATATATACATTTAAGACAAAAGTGTATAATACATATAACTTCTTCTTAATTATGATATATTTCCGGTTTTTCTTCAATTTTGTTGTTATTTTGAATTCATAAAAATAAATAAGTGAAAAATGTTAAATGACGATGTAGTATTATATATATACCATAATATAGTAGTTAAATTATTGACGTGTCGCGCGTTTGAACCTGCGTCGATGTGCAAACAAGAAAAGAAAAAATTATTTTGCTTCAATTATTTAAAATTAATTTATAATCGATGAGAAATATGTTATAAGTAAATTATATACATAATTTCAAAATTAATTCGAAAGACCAAGGTCAAGGCTGTTTTTTTTTCTTTTGCATACGCATCAGTTTATATTTAGTGACCCAGACAATAACGTTTTAGACAAAAATAATTAAATCTTTACCTGGCATAGAGGCTCTAAATCCTTTATTTTCTAATATTTCAATAGTTGGTTCAGGTACAATATATTCACAATTTATAATAATAAATTGTAAATTTATTATTGTATATAAACTTATAAGTAAATGTTGAAACATTATGTAAATTTCTATATCTATACACAAAGTTATATAGTAGGTAATAGCAACCAAACCAATATCTATGTTTATTAGAATATATTTACTTAAGAACACTTCTTTTGCATGATATCACAACAAATTTAATTTAATAACTGACTTAAAGACAAAAAACATGTTATCATTTATTAATAAAAATTATAAAAAGAAATAAAAAAAAATTAAAGACGCTACACACAATCGTATAAGAAAAAATTCACACAAAAAATAATCGGTCACTTTAGTCTTTCTTAACATTTATATTCAGATTATTTTATTTATTCATATATATGAATGTGTATATAACTTGTCTTATATGTCTTCTTACATTTTCACATAATATATTCTCTCCAATACATCAATATATATATATATAATATATAAAATAAATATATAATTAATTATTTTATTTTTATAAAATAATATTTAACTTCTACTATATTACTCATACTCATATGCATACACAATCTGTCTGAAAAATGACCGAAATGACTTTCTAATATACATACCTATACGGATCTGGTAACAACGTGCATTGTAAAACAAAATGAGTTGAAATTTTGCTTTCCACATCAATTACTGACTGCGATGACCAAAAATTGTACCGAATTAATTATTCCAAAGACATCATTAAAAACGCTGGTCAATATATATACTTGTTATATGCTGGGCCACGGCATATGTGTCGTGTTCATACTAAATATTGAGAGCCAGTCAGTTTGCTGATTTTTGATGCTCTTGTTGAACGTGCAAATTGAATTAATCGTTATTTAACTTTTTCATCATCCATTCCGGTTATTTTTCGAACACAGGATGTGTTAAAAACAAATAAAAAGTTTTATTGAGAAGATTCTCCTTCATATTATAATATATTATATATTATTAAAAGTTTTAGCAATATTTTAACGATGATTATAATTTTATAATAGTATGCACTAAGAATAAATAAAAAAATATATCCATCGTATTTTAAATATCTTTATAATAATTGTTAATGTATTATATTTTTCTATAGCCATAGACAAAGTATAAAAATACTCGTTGTACTATGCTTATTATTATTGTCTTTCGTTTAATTACTAAACGTGAATGCCTATAGAGATAACAAAAATATTGATTGTATTTTTAATGATTAATAATAATAAATTTCTGCACGGACAGAAAATCTATTTGTTTATATTGTGTATCGTCGTCGTCATATATGAAATTATTTTTTTTGCTTGTAAAAAATTAATTTTATTAAATTTTTAAAATCTGAATCGAACACGAAACAAAAAATCGTTTCGGTTCTCTTAATCCGAACCATATTGTTGAAAATATATATACCTCAAAGGCGCATTGCCGATGAAAAACTCTCAAATTATGAAATTTATTGCGATGTCATTTGCGTCTGGTAAATCTTTTTGTTCATTATGTATCATTTTTCACGAATTTCTTTGTACAATACATGGATTCCGCAGCATTTAGTTTATCAAAAAATGTATATCCTTTATATTATCGAACGCTCATCAGATACCTTGTAATTTGACCAATTCTTTGTTATCATATTTATTTTATTTATATTTTCAGGCTTTTGCCGCACTCATCTGCGCTGTATGTATATAGCGTTTATGCTAATCAATCCAGGTTCAATTTACAGAATCATAGGTATATAATATACACAATATTATTATATGAACCATAGATGAATGTAATTTCTTTTATATATACTTATTTTATTGGATAAACTATAGAATATATACTTAATTTTTAATTTAATATTTAACACAGAACAAAGACGACAATAGAAGGCTGGTGCTATCATCTTTTTTTTTTTTGTGTCCAATGTTAGTTGGAGTGAAGCTATAAAAATATGCGAAAAAAATTGCAGCTTAAAATCGTGTCTAAAGACTGAACAACCAAGTCTAAAATCATATAATTTATTAATATTTAATATGAATTCATTAATAATTATAAGTGTGCTTCTTAAAATTCTGGATTGGAAGATGTCACCTGTGGAAAGATTGGTTAGAAGCGTGTTGGAGAAGACTGAAACTATATAGGCTATAGCCACACAATAAGTTTAGTAAGTAATAGTAATTAATTCATTATTTCATGTGTTATTTTTTTTCTATTTTTAGCATTCACTGTCCTTGATTTCATTGAATTTGTTATACTAATAGTTTGTCAAGCGATTGTATAAATGTTAATTTTTTTTGTTCAATTATAAACATGCTCAACCGGAGCTATCGTATTTTCGTGTCCACACGTAACCGCTGCTTTACAATTATAATTAGTGCGAACAATATATTACATTTCTTCGATTGTATTCTTTATTCTGTGATATTTAACTATATTATTTAAAAAAATTTAATTATTACAATAATTATTGCTATTACTGTATCACATAATACTTTTAATACTACAAACTCTCAATAGAAATTTTTTTGTGCACCTTATTATAAATTGACACACACCACGTAGTCATCGGTATGCCCATTTTAAGTTTACAGACACTTAAAAAAATTTACATTTAAGCTAATCTGTATTATTTTTCTTCTATATTAACTAATTTATGTATGTGATACTAATACGCAATATATTTATAATTATTTTAATATTACTTTTAATTAATTAAATGGCCCACACCTTTACATAATCAATTTCTAATTGAGCATTTGCTGGTGACCATGTGTCATACCAATTGTTACGTTCCAGCCAAAATCTTATTTCATTTCGTGGATCTCGATTGCTCCATGGTTTTGAAATACCTTTATTGCCTGTATTACAATTATCTGGAAAATCTGAAATGCCACCGACACCAATACCTAATGCAATAAAAAACTAAGCACAATAAAATTGAAAATATTCAACATATTAAAAACGATTCCAATTTTGATATATAGATGTATATTATAATATTATATATATGTATATACTTCACGATTGAATGGTGTCACACTATTCTCATTTGACCATGTAGTATGTATATTGTATTTTCGTACATATTGTATAAATCTATTTTCAATAATTCCATAATCTTCTCCATCAACTTTTAATGTAATTAAATCTTTTGTCCATATTAATGTATAATTATGATAATCATTACCGAAATGTTCTGGATCGTATATAGACTTGTTGTACGAAATGGTTAAAATGAAAGAAAAATAACGTAAATAATAAATTGGTAAATTAAATGTTTTAATTATGTTTAGGGTAAAATGGCTCAATGTCGCCCGGGTTAAATTAGTGTTAGTGACGACATTGTGGAATTTTACCCTATATATATTTTGATATTATTTTACTTTATAAAAATCTTCACGATGTAATTCGCCAGGTGTTAATACTATGCCGCCATATAAACGTTTACCGGAAATATTTGTATTATTAGTTGTAAGTAATACTTCATTTGCACGTATAAAACCAATTCTCATTTGACCATAAGGATATCCATTTTCATTGAAATTTTCATGATTCGGTTCCAAATACAATTCTACAAAATGCACATATAATTTAATTTATTTATACACCGTACCGTGTCCAATATATTCTCATACACTATAGTTTTACATCATGCAGTATATATTTTTGTTGCGACAAGTTGTATCGCATTTTTGGCCATTAGAAGGTATAGCGCTTATAAATGATCGTTATGGATCCGACGATCTGTAATTCTATGGGATCAATGCAAAATAAAACGTAACCACGACCGAATCATATCTGCTTGCTTGGCATACGCTGGTGATGAATTTATCTTCTTCGATGAAAAATATATATATATTGCTGCGAATTTGGGCAGAAAACTATTTTTAAAGATAGTGTTAAAAGTGGAATTATTCCAAATCATGTGTATGAGATTATATTGTACACGGTGTGTACATATAGTGTGTGTGTGTGTGTGTGTGTAAGTACACTTTATTTCGGCTACTTTATGTATAATTATTCTATGCACAACATATAAATGTATTTCTAATATACGATTTTTTATCATAAAGCGTATCTCAATCAAATGGTGAATTTATTTCTTTAATTCATACCTGGAAACATCCAATCGCCTTTCGGAAATTTTGCACGTATTTCAATTTTACCATATTTAAAATTAAATTTATGTTTTGTACGTATTTTGCATGAAACAACAGGAGGTAAAATTCTTGTTGATGCTGTTCTTCTCACACAACGTTCTTCAGTATTTCCTGTACAACTATATACATTTTTATTTTATATGTAAAGAAAAATTATAATTTATTAATTAAATTAATGTGTTTTATTATTAACTGTATTTTTAACTTACCTTGGTAATTTTAATTCATTAAACTCTACAGTTTCAATATTATTACCTGGAAAAGTACTTAATAATTTTGGTGCTATAATAAATATACCATCCGATAATATACATGTTTCCGGACGATTTTGATATGATACAAATTCATTATCCTGTAAATATACAAATATATATATGTAAAGGGTGTCCACGAGTGCAGTGCGATAATTCAAGGGGTTTAATGCGAAGATATTATTCTAAGGCTTTGTTTTCGAGATACAGCCCGTTGAATTTTGCACTGCACTTTCGTGGCCATTCTTTGTATAGTAATACAATATTTTAAATCTAATTTTCAACCCTATGTGAGGCGTATACTTATAATTAATACTTGTCAACATAATCATAAAATCATTTACATCTATATATAAATTAATTAATAATTTAATAATAATGTTTAATTTATATTATTTTTAGGAATCATTGTATCAAGTCAGCAATATTTACATAAATACAATTTATGGATAGTATAAATGGTATACTAATCAATCACACACACACACCAAGGCTATATTATACGGAAATGGATGATTGTACATATAAATTGCATACGCATGGAAATCCTGTATCTTACAGATAATTAATGATAAATATATGTACACCCGTGGACCGATTTAATACATATACTAAAAATATTTGGTATTATAAAATTATAAATAAAACGTTGCATCTAAACATACTTCTTTATCGGTTGGTATTTCAACAACATTTTGCCACTGCGTTAAATCATTATTAAAATCTTCATTAAATATTTGATATCCTTTACATGTAGGTTTACCATTCATGGTTGTAATAGATGGTTCACAACCACTACCAACACTCGGTGAAACAATTGTTGATGTAGATTGTTGTTGATTATCATTTGTACCTATATACAAATAAAATATACAATCAAAATACATTAGATATATAATGAGACAGACATCATTCGAAATTTACCTGTAAATTGATACGTTTGATCATCTATACGATAACCAAAGTCGTCCTGTTCCACATAAAGCCAATAATGTAATGTTGCATTAATTTTAAATTTAACATTCATATTTTCATATATCCATTGATTATTTTGTTTTGTTGTTATTTTTTCAAAAAAATCACCTGGTTCATTCCCATCAAATTCATTATTAAATTGTCCGTGAAATGTAAATGATGTTATACCCGGTTCATCTAATACAATAAAAATATAATTAGATAATTGAAATTAAAAAAATTGATTATTTATAATAATTGTTGATAATTAAAATAATTTAATCATATAATTATTTGTTTGCTCACTAACTTGCAGTTAGTATAGAAAGAATATATATATATATAAAGATAAAAAAAAAATAGGAAGAAATTCGGAAAACGCCTAACTCTATATAGATAGCAGTGATATATATAAAGGAAAATTTTAACATGAATCATGGCATGATCTAATAAGACCCTTCACACCGCCATAGGGTGTTTGTTATTTTGGTTATATATATATATTGTATATTACTCTACTACAATCGGGCAAAGTCTCAACAATATTGCATTGTCATGTTGCAATGATATTCTTGCACTTGTATGCATTGGTATCGATGATAGTGTAGTCTTGTAGTGTAATCGCAAAGTTCTCTCGCGCTCTGAAATATCATAATACTAAAATATATACGCACGAGGACCGGTTTTTATTTATTTCTATAAAATATATATTTAAATAATGTGCGTATGTTATATTTTTATATATTATTAACTATATACACTGAAAAAATATGGTTAACATCATCCTTGAAACTATATTAATCATATATAGTTTTATAATTAATATACGATGCAATTTAATAAATTGTGGTATGTAAAAATTAAAGAAAGAAACAAAATGGTTATTAAATTGTAATAAAAATATCAAAAATTATATATGTAATTTAATAAGAAATAAAAATTAATTTTTATAGAGATTAAATAAAAATTGTATTGAAAATAAGTCGCCCATATAATAAATTATGTTTTTTTATTAGCTAATATTTTTTATATAATTAATAACAATAGAAAATATGCAATCATTATAGTTTACCTGGTATCGAAACGCGAAAACCTTGATTTGGATATACAAAAATATTTGGTCTAGGTATTTCATAGGCACATAATATTATTATAAAATAACAAAAAATAATTAATATTTTATCTAACATTATATTGCACAACACACTCTAATTTAGTTTTTAGATTTAATTAATAAAATAATGTTATTTAAATTTATATATTTTATTAAATTAATATTTATTCATTATTATAATGTAATATTTTTAAAGATACACGCGATACAAAAAACTTGTTGGTAAAACTGAAAACTTTATATAAAATAAATTACATTACTTTGTTTTGACTTTTGTAGATCTTTCTCTATACAAATAAATAAATAAATAAATATGTGTATTATAAACAAAAACAAAATTAATATACCTGTATTAAATAGTTGAGTTGTTGGGTTTTTCCATTTATCTTTCATTAGCTAGTAGTATAAAATATACTTACTCACAATAAATACATCACAAATCCGTTCACAAATAATATTGTGTTTCATATAATTATGTTACAAGGTGTAAATTTTATTTAAATTCTATCTTATTTTTCGTTTTTCCTTTTTTATTTTTTTTGAAGCAATCCCCAATCAAAGTTACGAGTAATTCTTTGTTTTCTTCGATGCATCCATTGAAATAATCAAAAGGTAGTATATGATACATAACCTTGACCGAAACATATCGATTCAAATTGGAAATGTGAGACATCTTTAGACTCTTATACAATAGACCGAAATAATACAGAATAATTTATTGCATATAATAAATTTATTCCTTTTTGGCACACTTTGACCACATCATATAATGGAACGCTTGACATCGTTCAACAAAGCTTATAAATTGTAGAATTTTATTTTAAAAATCAGTGATTTTTTTTTTGTCTATGCCGCTTAAGCAATAACGCTTGTTACAATGGCAGCGCATCATAAAGCGTGTAATCAATGAAATAGCGTCCGAATAGTTGCAAAAAGTGGCGAATAACTTTTCGAAAGCACTGGATAATGGTTTTCATCAACTTCCTCTATTCACACATCACATCCAATATTTAATTTGTATAACCTGGAGACGGCTGTGGTGATGTATGTGTACTGTGTATATGCTATCAACCATTGGCACATTCGCTGTAACTGCATAATTGTATTATAGATGAATATTTTTTCATAGTATACATTCTTCTAACTGTATATTTTTCCATACGCTAGCAGCAAATTTTTACGGGTGACTAAAAATAAAACAATATTATTACGAAAAGTAATTTTATTTTTAAAATATATAATTCAGCAAAATTACAAATTAATTCTTATGTTTTTTTTTTTTTTTTTTTTGATTTACTTAAATGTTTTAATATTTTAAGTTTTATTTACTTTTTTTTTTTAATTTTTTTTTTGTTTTTTTTATAATTTATTTATTAAACACAACTCTCTTTTTTTTTCTTTAATTTTCTTATAAACAACAAAATGAGTTTTTCATTTAATATTTTTTGTTTAGATGAAAATGATAAAATAATACATACAAACAAAAAAAAAAAATTATAATTAATTAACTTGTGCCTTTTTTTATTTGCTCACCATCGTTGATTCGAACAATTTTCTTAATTTTTTTCTATTTATTTAATTCGTAGACTTTTCTTTTTATTTATTAATTAAAATTTGAGTAAATTGAAAATAAGAATGTTTGTTTTTTTTTATTTTAAAAAGAAAAAGCGCAAAAAGGAATGTTTAACCGGATTATTATGTTATTAAAAATGAATAAAAATAATAATAAAAGTATAATAAATTAAATGCATAGCAACAAGAAATATTTTAATTCAAGTTTCAAAAGTATAGGGTGGCAATTTTAATAAAAGAGAAAAAAAAAACAATGTTAATGTAACATCAATAAATAATAATTAATAATAATAGTAATATTAATAATGATAATCCTAATCATCATTATCATCATCATCATCATCATTATCATCAAAATCATTTTAAATAACATTTTAATTATAAAAATTTAAATTAATGTTTAAATTATTAGTAATTTTGTTCTTTTTTCTTTTAGTATTATTTATTTTTATTATTATTATTATTATTTTTTTTTTTTCTTCTTAAGTAATTTACAATTCATCTTTTTTCGGTGCATCTGCTGTACCTTCTTCTCCCTGTAAAAAATAAAAAAAAAAAAACAAATACAAAATAAATAAAATATTTTTCAATTATCGCATTATTTATTTATTTCAGACAAGAAAAAAAATGTGTAAATGTGTGATTAGATGTTTTTAAATTATGTACATTCTATAGATTATTTTGCCATTAGGATAAATTTACAGGAAACAGAAACTAGAGACAAAACCACAGTCGGTATAGCTAATAACATATGAACACATGTGGTCTGATATATTAAAATAATCATTCAGGATACTACTGGGTGTATTTATAACATTACTAATACACAGAGTACCAAGTCTGACAATACAAAAAATATTGTACTCATTGTTTTACATTGCTGTACAATATGTGTGCGTCCTGGAATAGGTATACTCAATGTGCACTATTGCTTTGAATTTGCCATTTAAAATAGAAAACACAATATGGGGGTATTTGTGTCTTGAATGTGTCTTCCAAAACAGCGGACTCAACAAGCACATCTAGTTTAATACGACCGGGACCATATCACAATCCAAATATTATAATCATCAATAAAACATTACCTCTTCTGGTACAGGCTCGTCTAATTGACCACCACTTTCCAAAAATTTACTAAATCCATCCAGTGTACGTTCACCGGTAAAATCAATAACACTATTATCGCCTTTTTTAAATAATTTAATAGTTGGGAAAGATGTAATTTTTGTATGTTCTAATTCATTTGCTGTTGAATCAATTTTTGCAATAACTATACTGTCAGAATCTTTGAATTTTTCACCTAATTGATCATAAATTGGTGCTAATTGTTTACAATGTCCACACCTATTATAACAAAGAAAAAAAAATTAAATATATTTATTGTATTATCAAAACATCACATAAAATTTTAACATTTCACTAACCATGGTGCATAAAATTCAACAAGTACATCTTTATCCTTATTGAATGCAATTTCATCGAAATTTGTTGCAACTAATGTTTTAACTGGTGTTTTATCCCAATCTTCGGGTGCCTCTTGACTCAATAAATGTTGTTTCAATTTACCATCTAAAAAGCTTTGTACAAAATCTTTAATTGCCGCCGGTGATAAATCGCTTGATGGTGGTTTATATTTTGCCATATCTTCTTCTAATTTTATTAAACGCATTGATGGCACTTCTTCTTTTTTCATGCCGAAAAATTCTAAAATTCGTTGATGATCTTCTTCATCGGAATTTATATTAACAAATAATACTCTATCACGGAATTCTTTTGCCATGTCCTTAATTGGTACAGCATATTTTTCAGTATGGCCAGCTTCTTTTGATAAAAATAATAATAAATGACTTTTAATATCACCGCCAAATATACGTTGTGCTGAATCATGATTAAAATCAACAATTATTGGCATCGATTCAGTCATAACAAATTGTTTAATTTTTTCGGCTGTTGCTTCACCATCATATACCGTTACACCATCATCAAATTGTTTAAATAATATAATTGCACCACATTTGGCATCATATTTTTTATAAACATCTTCATTACTGGTTATACCAAATGGATATTCATCGACACCATTTGCAACATTCAAAAATACCTTAGCCTCAGCCGACTCTTGGTCTTTGAAGAAACCAATTACAACCACTTGATTATCTTTTATCAATTGTTCAGCATCTTCAACATTTTCCAAATTTTTAGCTGCTGGACCAGTTTTTTTAACTAACCAATTTACAATGTCATCAGCTTGACGACCACCATTATATTCAATTGGTGCACCATTACGATAGAATTTCAATGTTGGATAACCTCGTACATTAAATTGTTCTGCTAATGCTGTTTCTTCGGTTGCATCAACTTTACCTAATTTTATGCCTGTACCGATTTCATCCAATTTTTTAGCAGCTTTTGCAAATTCTGGTGCTAATGCCTTACAATGGCCACACCATGGTGCATCTATACATATTGTTGTTAAGTGAAAAATAATGATTAAATTAATTATAATTAAAATTAAATATTTTATTTATTATTAATTCTATATATATTAAACTATCTATTATCGTGTAACATATATTTTTCTTACATTTTAGTGTATTCTATTATATTTATTGTTACAAATGGTATAGATGAATTAATATAAGTATAATCTTTTTAATAATTAATTATTGTACGATAATATATTGAACATAGATCAAGGTTTTTTTTTTAATTTATTAATCCAATTAAAATATTGAAATAATAATAATTTTTCAATTGATAATATATAGTAATTATTTTTTTGTTTAATATTTAACTATCAATTTTTAAAATAATAAAACTCTTATTTTAAAACTTATCATCATTTTAACTACAGTGTATTGAATAAATAAATATTAAAATATTCATTTTTAAATTTCTACATTTTATATAGTTAAATAAAAAAATAAAAATAAAGTTCTTATCAAATTTCTTTAGGTTAAACAGCTACAATTTATAAAGATAATAAACGTAAGCAAACGCATACATCTACAGGAAATAATGTGTGTCGACGTCGATCGTATTACATATCATTATTTTTAATTATATTATTTTCATTTTGTCGTTTTTATCGTATTATATACAATGTTATTTTCTTTAATTACTAAAAGAATGTATAATATACGGAGACGGGGTGTCCACGAGTACAGATGTTTACAAAATAAGTATCTTATCTTTCACCTAAATAACATCGAAACAATGGTATAATGGCACATAGACATTTTATGTTACACAGGTTTTATAGAGAAAACCTGGACAGTTACATAACTTGTTTCAACATTTCGAGTTGATTTAATATATCGTGTTTACCTTAGTTTTAAAGTTATAGGTACTTCAAAGATAAGTCTATCGGAAAAAAAAACTTTAGGATGGGTATTTCGAAAACAAACAGAACCCTAAATGAAAAAGTTTCAATTAGTATTTTGGAAATGAGAATTATGTCAACCATAATTCCTGTTTGATGGCATCGCACTTCATTTGTGGATGACACCCTGTTATACATTAATTATAGACGGAAAATATATATCACAATAATAATATATTTTTTTAATTTAAATTTATGTGTTATCAATTAATATATTATTTGAAATGTTTTACATTTATGAGGAATTGGTGATTTTAAAAAATGATACACTCATATGTTATTTGTGTTACTTGGTTACTGTATATACTAACATAATTTTTATTCATTAAAATTTGGTAAAATTGAGACACCAAATAAAAAAAAAATATATCAATATCAGTGAACACAATTTTTAACATTGAAATTACTATAGATTAATTAATAAATATAAAACAATAATTAATTGATATTATCTTCTGTTATGTTATTATTTTATTTGCCTTTTACTATGCACACATTGTTTCAATATAAAATGGATATTATTGATATTATATACCAGGCGGAATATTGTCTTTGGTTTTATATGTTATTAATATGGAATTATTTTGTGTATAAGTATAGTATGTATTTATATTAATATTGGTCAGTGGCCACTTCGCCAATATTAAAGAGACGATACTTGGCACGTATACAAATATTATTTGGGAATGCACAAACTACTCTGACCATTCCTTCCTTATCAGGATCTTGAATTTTGACCGTTAACCTAAAAATTTGGAAGCTTATTTAATTAACATATATTTAACCGCAAGTCAAATGGAAAGGACAATATTCGTTCTCCCAAAACTTCCCTATATGTCAAATACAATAAAAGGAACACAATAATGTAGAATTGCTGTCAGGACCAAGCGATGGATTTGAAAATGCATGCGTTGTTCGGAGAAAATAACTCTTTTGTGCGTCGTAAAACGAAATCAAAATAAGTGTTAACAATAATTTTTATATTTAGTGATAATTTATTATAAGTCATTAATCACCATTGATTAATCTTTATAAAACAGAAACAAAATAATACGATATAAAAGAAAATCAATTCTTCGTTTTCACAATCTTTCCATAAAAAAATAATTAAATTGTTATCGAAATTTTACGTGTACATATTTTGTTTTTTTTTTTTTTTTGCATATGTATTTATAATGAATTGCCAAATTTAAGTTGATTTTTTATACCTATATAAATGTTGTGTACATATAAATAAATAATATATAGAATAAGAATGGAATAATAAAAGTATGTACACGTCGTCTGGATTTTTAATAATATATTCCATATATTTGTTTATCAAATTATAAAACAGGTATTAAAACTTGTTAATAAATCACACCAGAATTAAGTTATTTAAATTATAAACATTTGTATTCTTTTCTTCACCAAATTAATATATATATACATAAACCGTTTGAAGTGACGTGTTAATAAACTTGGAAATATATATAAAAAAAAAAAAAAACACACACATGCTATTTAATATTATTCGCAATTGTTTTGTATAATAGTTTAACAAAATATCATTATTTATTGCATCATAATATTGCAAATAAATTAAGGGTGACGTGTAAAAAAAATATTTTATGTATTTCATATACTAGCCGGTCACGGGATCGAAATGCCGGTTATTAATTTTATTTCATTGAACTGCACTAACTATAAATAACATACACTTGCTATTACTTTGTAATTGTGTATAATGTTATATAGTGGTAGTAGCATTAGCATATCAAGTGTTTTGTAGAATATTATATTGTAATATTCTGTTCTGTTTTATGTCGTACATCGTTTATATGATATATGTATATAAATTAAGCTATTAAAACTACGATTCGTGCGATCGTGATCGTGACTATATAAAAAACATATACTAGGTCAATATACCCACGTTGCATATTTTCAGTTTGTCGTATTTTAATCGTCTCGATTATAAATTTGCAATTATATAGATGATATCATGATGTCACAGTTTCACAAATAGTAAATTGTTAAATTGAAAATAATAAAATGAATGAAATTAGACTATGTGTAAAGTCTAAAGTCTAAAATTTCTAATAACTTCAAATCACATTTTTTTTTTAACATACAATATGGTGTTTGTCTGAAGTTATTAAAAAATAAAAAGGTCGGAAACCATCGTAAGATAAGTACAGAAATTTGTTTGGAAGAGAAAACCATGAAAATATTAAATAGTAAAAAAAAAACACCATTTCAATGGAAAAATTAAAATATAAACAATCAATTTTATATAAAATATTACTTACAAAATTCTACTAATATATATGCATTATCTGTTGTTGCTGCATCAAAATTATCTTTAGTTAAAACTAATACACCATCTTCAGTCTTAATGTCAGCATCACAATTTATTAAAGATGTTGTCGTCAGCACCAAAAAACTAATTATTAAAAGATTTAACATATTTTTTCTTATTTGTATTTTACTATATTTTATTTATGATGAAATGTAATTTTATTAGAACGCCGGTGTGCACAACTTTATCAATACTATAGATATAAATATTTAATGAATTTATTACAATTTAATTAAAATATATATTTAATTAAATAATAAAAAAAAAAAAAAAAGTCGGACGCACACTCAACGACGGCAAGCAATGAAAAACAAAAGAATTAAATAAGAAAAGAGTAAACTTGTCCAGCCAGTCGGTTCACTGTTTGATTGTGGAAAAAAACGTAACGTGGCAAGACAGCAGCAGAAGTACCGTGGGTAGCGTTGATTGGCTGACTGACCTGAAAATTGTTGTAATTTAAAATTTTTTTTTGGTTGGTACAAAGAAAAAAATTTATTTGAATGAATTTTCGCCCAGATGGAGCTAGATTATATTTTCGTTATGCGATAAAGCTTGTGTATTTTTTGTGGAATCTGTGGAATTGCATGGATCGCATGAAATCCGAAATGACAACCGACTTGACACTTCTCATGCTCATAACAACCTCATAACATATGTTTTTTTTGTCGGTATCTTTTTTTTATGTTGTTTTATGTTTTAAATTTTTAAGGTATCTGGTATATTTTTTAAAAGCGGATTATTAATTATTTAATTAAAATTAGAACTTTTAGAACTACATATAAAAATAAAACTCAAAATATGGAAATTGAGGAAAATGACATAAAGAATGAAGAAGTTCAACCGGCTGGTCTAAGAACTGATTTTTCTTCTGAAAATTTTAAAATTGAAGTACGTGGTTTTGGAAGATATGGTTACGGGGTGAGTGAAAAAAAAGACCTTCTGGCTCAGGCCAGAAGATGTATATTTCTAATAATTAGATTATTTAATTTTTAACCAGTGTAAAATTATATATTTTTCAAATGTAGGAATTAAGAAAATTGTTAAAAATCAAATTAAAATTAGAACCATCGAAAATTAAAGCATTCGGTAGCAATAAAATTGTATATATTTGTTTTCGTAGCGAAGAAGATCGATTAAATGGAATATCTAAGTTAAATGGCTATTTATGGAAAGGCAAACCATTAACTGCACGTGTGAGTATATTCTCCATTAATTTCTGTTTACACATTTTCATTATATCCTGTTCTTTGGAGAAATATAATTATTAGTACAGAACTCAATGTCCTCATCATGCCATCATTTGACTTTTACATAATTTGTTTTTGTCCTCATTTTGTGAGGTTACGTTCCAATTTCAATCTTTCATAAGCCGGGACATCCGGTTATTTTTATTTACTTTTGGTTAAATGTTATACGATCCACAAATCAAATTATGTATAGATCTTCCTGCATATTATTATTTATTTTTAGTTATTTCTCAAAATATGTTTTTACTATGTAAATGCTCTTGTAAGCGTACCATTATACAAATCAATTCTATAATGAATAGCTAATAACCCAATGGAAACATATGGACACTGTACTATTAATTGTATTATCTATGTCTAATTATATATAAATTTCGAATTTAAATATGTATATGATTTTCATTTTAGAATTCTAATCCGGTAATTGATCCTATGTTAAAAAAACGTTTGGAAAAAAATGATGCAGAGGAAAATTCGACACCTACAAAGCGTTCTGACAAAAAATCCGCATTGCAAGCAACTGCACCATTGGCTAACATTGATTATGATGAACAAATCAAACAAAAAGAATTGAATGCCATACATTTATTAAAACAATTTGGTAATCAATTAATATCGATAAATCGAGATTTACAAAAATTAGTAAATGATAATCAAAAAAAGTTTAACAATTTACCATGTTTATGGAAAGGATTTAAAAAATCCCCATCACTTTATGGTTATCGTAATAAAAATGAATTTTCTGTTGGAAAAAATAATTTAGGTGAAAAATTAGTTGGTTTTAGATTAGGTAGTTATGCAGATGGTTCTGTTGAAATTGATGGTGTCACAGAATTACCACATATTCCTGAAAAAGTAAAACATGCAGCAAAGGTACACAGTTTGATTTTATTTTATAGAAAATTCATAGAAATAACTATAATGATTAATTTTTTTATTTATCTTTTATATATAGATTTTTGAAAATTATGTTCGAAATTCAGAATTTGATGTATTTAATACAGAATTATATACAGGACAATTTCGACAATTTTCTGTACGTCACTCATTATTCTATGATGAAATAATGTTAATTATTGGTTTACATACAAGTGTAAGAATTTAAAATAATATGAAATAGATGTGTTAGGTTTACTATATAAATAATAATATTTAATTTAAAAACTATTTCATTTCTAGGAAATAGAGGATAAACTAGATAATTTAAAATCAGATATAGTTAATTATTTTACAGAAAGAGATGGTAAAGATATAAATGTTACATCATTATATATTGAATATATGAATAAAAGGTAAATGTAAATAATTTTAAAAATTTTAATTTATAACAAGACAATATTCTTTTATACATAAATATCACTGTACTCAAAGTCATCGCGGTTTCTACTATATGATTATTGTTAATGTGTATTTGTTAAACTATATTACGCTAAAAGATTTTTATTATACTAATAAATTTAATATAAGTATAAATATTACAGAGATATTGGACAAACGATTTATAAAACTGAACATTTATATGGATCAGAACATATAAATGACAATATAAATGGATTAAAATTCCGTATATCTCCTGTATCATTTTTTCAGGTATATTTTTGTTACATAATTTATTACTTGCTTCTAAATTAATTAATTTTTATTTTATATTAGACAAATACAGCGGCAGCTGAAACATTATATAATTCAATAATAGAATTAGGTGCACCTGATAAGGATACAGCTATTTTAGATATATGTTGTGGTACTGGTACAATTGGAATTTGTTTTTCAAAAGTGAATTATATAAAATAATTTTATATATTTATGAAATTCATACATTTTATAATTAATTACTAACTTATATGTCATTTTGCCAAACAAAATAGCATTGCAAACAAGTATTTGGAGTTGATATTGTTGCCGATGCAATTAAAGATGCCGAATATAATTGTAAAGAAAATAATATAACAAATTGTGAATTTTCAACGGGAAATTGTACAGATTTTATACAATCTTTAGTGTATAAAGCTAGTAATAAAAATTTATTAGCCATATTTGATCCACCAAGAGCTGGCTTACGTTAGTATAATATTTTCAAATACAACTTTTTCTTGTGCATGTGTAAAGTCATAATTTTGTCTATATTATCTATTAACCACCACTTAGATCATCAATCGACTACAGCCATACGTAATGCAAAAGATTTAAATCGTCTTATTTATATAGCTTGTTCACCGAAAGCAGCGAAAAAAAATTGGCTAGATTTAGCAAAACGATGTTCAAAAACGTTAAAAGGTAATTATTTTTTACTTAACAACATTTTTCGGAAATATTGTTTTAAATTAGTTATTAATAAATTTAATGTTAAACATTTTTAATTGTACAGGTAATCCATTTGTGCCAATTAGTGCTGTTGCTGTTGATATGTTTCCACATACACATCATTATGAATTGGCAATATTATTTGAAAGAATTGAACCACAAACAAATTAAAATTATATATATTTCAATGTTATTAAATTATTATATATAATATTATAATTAAATAAAAAGTAACATGAAGAAGCAAAATTATAATAAATCGTATAGTTCTATAAAAAAAACTTTAAATATCACACTTTCAAGATTGGTAAATTACTGAAGAAGTACACAAATTGAACAAAGTGTTTGTAAATAAGGAATATAGAGTGAAAATTTGATCTTTTATAATTAGTCGAGAGCTCGTTTTATTTAATATTTTATAAAACAAACATTTATATATCATAAAAAAATGTACATAATTTTTATATATTTTATGACACATACTTAATTACTTAATTAAAAAAAAAAGCAAATTAAATTTAAATACTTAATTATAATAATAAAATTATATACTTATGGGTGGGTTCTAAAATTCATTTTAATATATGGCAAGCGATAGGTATATTTAAGTTAGGAAATTTTTCTATTTTAAAAACAATTCTTGGCAGTTTTTAGCATTTTATATAATTTTTTCTCTTATTTTTGGTACGATTAGTTTTCGATTTTGGCAACCATATTGACTAGATGCATTTTATTTTATTCAACTTTGGCCATTAAAATGTTATTATAAATAAATTATCCCAATACCAGTAAAAATAATTATAATAGTAAATTATAATTAAAATAATAATAATAATAATGAATGATGCTACAGAAAATTTAATTATTAAAAGTTAATAAAAAAATTTGAGTCGATAATTTCGGTTCAAACTTATACCCTCGTTAAAATGATTCATGATCTTTTTTTTAATGTTATGTGTAACATTGTGACATATCTTTAACATTTTAACACAAAAATATTCATTATATATGATACAATAACAATCATAAAATTTGAGGCGGCACTTAGTATTCATAATATATAAATAAAAGAAGTAACCGATCGGCATCATTCAATATAATTCAGAGTTATACGTTAACAATAAAATTATAATAATATATTAATAACAAAAAAAAAAGGATTTAAATATTCTATTTATACTATACAAAGTCTAGTATTGTGCCAATACTATTTGTGTGAGATAAATTAATATATAATAAGTTATTGTTAGACAAATGTTATTAGTTTTGCATTTAAAATATTATAGAGTCCACAAAATTTAAAGCAAGTTAGTTTTTAGCGCAGTAATAACAGTGAAAATATCACTACGACATTTATGTAAAATTGGATGGGATTTTTCTATGTATTTTACTGTGTGTAATTAATTAAATAATTACAACCATAATTAAAATCGTACAACATACTTAAAATTACAAAATAAAATCTTGTTTTCGATTAGAATTTCGTTTAATTTTTGGTTTTTCCAATAGAAAATATTGATTTGCACCGCCGCGTGCGCGCCCGTAACCTTCTATATATTTGGTGTCGATATAGTTTTATCAAAAAGTGATATACAAATTCTTATGCTAATGTATATTTTAAATTAATCTATTTTATGTTTCTGAGAGAAACACTTCTATCGTATTGCAAAACTTATGCAAAAAAAAAAAAAGTGTATACATCTAAGAAATAATAAGCACTTAATTAATAAATAAAAAAAAAATCATAAAAGGTATAAGAAAAAGTATTAATATTAAAATATAAATGTAAAATAATTACGTAAGTAAATGCAAAATTTGTGTACCATTTAATCCATCTTCTTTTCATATACGCTGGGCAACAATCACGTCACAGAGTTCTTAAATGTAGTACTCTTTTCATTTGCATTTTGTATAGCCCAAAAATAAATACAATTGCTAAATGATTATTGGTCTTTCGCCATCCATACATGTTTTTCTTTTCTATCAATGCCTAACATTCTTTTTACTGTGCTGAATGTTGCATAGAACGCATATAAAATGAAGACGGCATTAGTTTTTCACTTAATAGGAAAATTAAAGAAATAATAATAATAATAATAATAATAAATAAAGAAATGCCCAGCACTGCGTCTTTATTTATATTAGAATAATAACCATTCGTTTTTAATCTGTTTCAATTTTAATACTCGTTAATTCTTCTAATAATTCTTCGATATCACGTGATTCATTTTTATATTTATCCATATGTTCGGCCGGTACAGCGAATTCTAAAAATAAATTAACATTTTGTTTTAACCGCTCAAATTCACTTAAATGATTATCGTCACAATATGATTGACCAGACATTATTAATGCACTAATTAACACATTATCAATTAAACGTTTTTCATATCCCAATTTTTGTAAACGTTCTTCTGTTAAAATTTTTTTCAATAAAATAGCTACCAATAAACGTATTTTTGTTAATGACATAGTTTTAAAATTTGTTGTTTGACTATTTAATAAATTTGTTGTATGTATGGTCGTTGGTGAGGTGATAGTCGCTACCTCTTCTCCTTCTATTGCATCAACACCATAGCTAATTTCATTTATACGACCATTAATTGTTTTGCACGATATTTTTTCATCACTTGAATTTAAATTTGTACTACACATTAAATTATGTTGTAATAACTCATTTTTTGATTTAAAAAGTTCTTTACATATGTCACACATATAAGATTTATCCGTTTTATGAATGGCACGCATATGAGTTTTTAAATGTGATAATTGAGCAAATGCAATGCCTGATATAATACATAACGGACATTTAAATGGTTTTTCCCCAGTATGTTTACGTATATGTAATTTTAATACATATGAATATGCAAATGCTTTCCAGCAAACCTGACAACGATACGGTCGTTCACCAGTATGTACTCTTTGATGTACAATTAATTGACATCTTTGACTAAATGTTGCACCACAAGCAGCACAACCAAGTGGTTTATGTTTTTCATGCGTTAACATATGTTGTAATAGATGTCCTTTTAGTAGTTTTTTACATATTTTGCAACGAAATACCTTATTTCCGCTACTATGAAATGTTGTTATATGTTTTTTTAATGCTTCCGATCGATAAAAATTCTAAAAATGAAAAAAAAGACAAATAAAATAATGGTACATACATAAAAATGATTTATTTACTTGTCCACAAACATCACAAATAAAATTTCCTTCACCATTAGTTCGTTTTCCATTATATTTCATATATTCATTATTTTGATTACGTGTATATTTTACAATTTTAATATTTTTTAAATGATAATGTGTTATTATATGTTGCTTAAGCTAAATGATAATTAAATAAATCAAAATATTAATATACTTTATTGAAAAACCTTGTTAAATCGATATACATCTCCTTTCAGCAAGCAACTCTATATGAACGGTCTATGTAATTTTTCAAAAGTATCAAAAAAAAAAGGTTTTATAGTGACGCGAAGCATATGACAAATATCGGAGCCGATTTTCCAGTGGAAATTCAAGGAAATTGGTGATAATATATAAAGTTAACATCATCCAAATGATACAAATGGTACCATTAAATTTTGATTGGAAGTACTTTGAATTAAAATGCAATAATATCCATATAATATAGACATAAACAAAGATTATTATTAGAGAAAGGTTAGGAAATATATCCATTAAATGGAATTTCACTTATATAGAAAAAAGTCTGACAACTTAGAATTTAGTATTTGAATAAAGTATAGACTATAAACATATAATTAATTAATCCGAGATGGTTTATAGTGTAATAAATCTCGTAAGAAACGGTATTGTATTAACGATACTAGTTCCAAATTGGAATTCCAATAAAAATATATAAATAAAATTGAGAATCTCCACATTTGTGGTCAAAAGACTATCCCCCTATAGATAGACTATAGAAGTTTATTTTCCGGGAAATTTAGTAGGTGAACACCAAATTTCTTTTTCCATAATGTTATCGACTTTTAACCCGGTCAAACTTTTAATCACTGACAATTTATATACATATTATATACGTGTATGAATTAAATGTACTTACTTGACCACCTCTTGCAAAACTTTTCGCACAATACTGGCATTTATATGGTTTTTCACCAGAATGTATACGCATGTGTAAACGTAAACGTTCCTTTATCGGAAATGATTTATTGCAATAGCTACAAATAAATATTGTATCGGTTCCATGCTGTGATGCTATATGATTTTTAAGGCTTCCAGCCTGTCGAAAACAGCGTCCACAATGTGTGCATGGAAATGGTTTTTCACCCGTATGTATTCGTAAATGTTTACGTAAATCATTTGGACCTGTAAAATCTTTTTGACAAATATGACAAAAATAATTATTTGATTTTTGTTTTCGTAATTTTAATTTTGCATTATTATTTAATTGAATCAGCTCCATATTTTATGAAAATAAAAATGATTCTTTTTTTTTTTTGTTCTTAATGCGATGATATATAAATTATATTTTATGCAGCTATTATTTTGATAGACCACAGCGCACTACTTTTATTTTATATTTGTATATTTTTATTACTTATATAATAACACTATTAATTTGTAAATATTTTAGTTAGAACTTAGAATAGCACGTCGTCGTCGTCGTCGTCGTCGTCAACACCACCACCACCACCACCACCAAATTACAAATTTATTTATTATTTATATTATAAACTGATTTTTAAAATCTTTTGTGTTAGTACATACTTTAAATAATTCATTTATTAAATTTTGTATAATGAAGAAAAAAAAATAAATAAATAAATAAAATTTAAATAAGAACAAAAAAATTAAACTACTCAGCAAATTAAAATATTTTATACCGAAACAAAATAACAAAAGTTTTTTATATTGTTATTATACATGCACATAATAATACACTTCTTGAATAAGATTATCATTTATATTATCATAGGTCACGTTAACCAGTCCCTTATCTTTTATATGCTGTAAACAGAAAATTAGTTATTATTTATATACCAAATAGAAAATTTATTTATTTGTATGTTTTATAAAATAATAAAAAAAAAATAGTTGTAAATGTAAATAAATGAAAAAAAAAATAAACGTAGATATTATGTTTGTACGTTGTTACCTGGAATAAATCATAAATAAATATCATAAGAAGGGTATTCACATAACACACAAAAAAATGTATAGTAAAATAATTTGTTGTATTTTAGGAAAAGATAAAAATTCGGTTTTGTAATATTATACGTAAAGAAAATTTAAAACATATATACATATTATTATTTTGATTACGAAATAAATTCTAAAAAAAAAAAGTAAATGATAACAATAATGTGAAGCACCTACAAAAATAAATTTATTCGGAAGAAATTCGATAGTTTTATTTGTCTTTTACATAAAAACGAATATGTAATAGTTCTCAATATTTTGTGATATGATATTGAAATGTTTAAAATAAAATTTATTCGATGAATATATTTATTTCAACTGTATCGATCGTGGCCCACATATTTAATATATAAATATTTCATTCTTCTTCTTTGTTTCGTTTCCATATTGCTAAATTTACAAGCAATAAAAATGTTAGCGACAGAAAAATCTATATGTATATTTAAATTATAACAACATATGTTAAGATAAAATAATAAATAAACAAAAGATTTTATTGCCAAATTTGGGTTCGTCGTCTACTTCTTCTAATCATACAGCTTTTTTTTTTTTTAATGAAAACCTGCAAAGTTATATTATTTCAAATTTTTATTTATGTTGAATAATTTAAATTCTAATTATTCTCTCATTACTATAAAAACCGATACACCACCAAATTGTTTTAGTTTAAAGTAAATTATAGAATACAATTTTCCATATTGAATATAATTAGAAAAATGAAACCAAAAACCAAAATCGTATTTATTAAAGGCTATAGCAATATAGAAGATAATTATAAGTACATAATAATTCTATTTATATTATACTTCGTAGCAATATTTATTGTTAGAAGGCGTAAATACAGTAATAATTAAAAAGTTAAGGAAGTTTTTATAGAAATAGAGTTGTATACTTAATACTGAATTATTCAAACATATGCTAAGTATATAATTTATATATGATTATGCTTATACATATCGATATATATAATCTTCTACCAAATTAAGAATAAAATAAAAAAAAAATTATACCTTTTTTTGATTGAAAGTAAAATCAAGACGTTGTAATAAATTGAGTACAAATAGTTTTATCATCTTAAAACATATTCCAATTTCAAAGTCTAAAAATAGGATAAATTAATACTGTAAATTTAAGAAAACAAATAATTAAATTATGAATATATTGAACAAACATAACTTTGTATTAAATAAAGAATTATTAAATTACAATTTAATGTGTTATAATTTTTATTTTATTACTTATTGAATTTATATTATTTAATTAAATACTTAAGAGAAAATATAAATTATAAAATTAAATTAATGGAAAATAAATCATTTTTATAACAAATTTGACATTTAAGCCTACACAACACAATAATTCACAACAGACTGTAGGTGTGTAGACAACTGACAGTAAATCAATACAAAAATACGGATTTGCTCAGATTTTTGAAATTTCTCATACAAAAATATTATTTTTAAAATAAAAATCTCCAAAAGAGTACATAAATTTTGACAATCCAATAAAAAAACCTATTCATATTCATGGATTCATTTTTTTATAGACTTTTGAAGTTAAATGAACATATATTCATTTTAATTTGACATTTTACAGCAGCCGTGGACGCCGTTTTGTATAAAATAAAATATGAGAAAAAAAATCTATTCATATATAATATTATCAATAGAGTTTTGAAGTTAAATGAGAATAAACACAATTTAATTTGACATTTGACAGCACGCCGTTTTGTATAAAATAAATAAATATATATAATATGTGTTTTTGGTTGGATTTAGTCAGTTTAAATTAATATCGCTTCGTTTTGGTATGATATATAAAATAAATAATAATTACAAATTAATAATTTATTAAATTTTATATTTATAATTCTAATTCGTTTATAGTTCCACATTCAACAATTAAATTAAGATAAAGAACTAACAACCAAATAAACACAACACAACGAAACGGAATACAGTAAATCCAGAAGAAAAACGTCATAGTCGTACGGATACAATCATTCGGATAACAGGTATACTGGGAATACCCTGCCTACACCAAACATTTAATTTATTATAAATAAAAATACATATATTAAACCGTGTCTTGTAATAATTTTTGTAGTGTAATACATACTTAAGAAGTTATCAACCAATCAACCTTATAAGATGGCCGGCGTTTTATTTGAGGATATTTTTAATGTTAAAGATATGGATCCCGAAGGTAAAAAATTCGATCGTGTTAGCCGTTTACATTGTGAATCTGAATCATTTAAAATGGATCTAATATTGGATATAAATTCATGGTTATATCCAATGGATTTAGGTGATAAATTTCGTTTAGTATTAGCAACAACATTGCGAGAAGATGGTTATGCAGGTAAATGTTTGCAAGCAAATATAATATTACGTACACTTGCATATATTTGTTATAATTATTAATTTTTGTTTAACTTTCACATAGACGGTGGAGAATATAATCCATTAGAAACTGAAGGTACGAGAGCTGACAGTTTTGAATATGTTATGTTTGGAAAAATTTATCGAATTGAAGGTGATGAGGCTCATAATGAAGCATCAAGCCGTTTATCGGCGTATGTATCATATGGTGGTCTATTAATGCGGTTACAAGGTGATGCTAACAATTTACATGGTTTTGAAGTTGATCAAAATTTATATTTACTAATGAAAAAATTAGCATTTTAATATGTTTCATTATATCTACTTTTTTACCGCTGTGATAATTAAATTTATAAATAACCTCAAAATATTGCAAACAATAAACTGGTGTTTGTTTCGTAAATTTTCAACTGTTTTTTAATATAAATTTGTTATTCAACAGGAAAATGTCTGTCGATAAAGTGAAATTTACGTTAAAATATTTTATATGTTCATTTTTCGTGGAGACGAAAAATTTAATTAATAAAATGTTAACTAAATGTTTAAACTTCTGCGGAATGTGAGTTGTAGGATATCAATTTTTTTTAATTGTTTATTAAATATATAAAATAACTATTGCTAGTTCATATTACTTGTGATTGTATTCTTCGATATATTCTACGGTTTATATATAAATAATATATATTATATAAAATTTCAACAAGTAGATGTAACAATCAAATCAAAATAACACATACCATAAATCACGATATTAGCAATTTTAACTATAAAATTTGCACTGCAAAAATTCAACGCGTTGGATTCGTTAGTTGCACGAGTTGCACTGAGTTGCCCCATTGTACGCATGAAATAATGTCAATTCGTCAATTCCGTCAATTCATTCATTTTGTGTGGTGTATTGGTGTATGTGAAACTGAAATAAACAACTTACAATTTATTAATACTATTTATTCTATTAAAAGAAACAACTGTTTCTATTAATTTAGTTAATACAATATTTATATTTAGTTTTAATTTCAATAAAATATATTATAAAATATTTTGTTTTAAATAAATTACCTATTGAATTAGCAATATATTTTGTATTTTATTAAATAATTATATTGGAAATAGAAAAAATATGGGCGGATTAAGTATTTCTACAAATTTACAAATTAATTCACGTATTAGAGTTGGTAATGAACTAGCAACAATTAAATATATTGGAGAAGTATGTGAAAGATACCAACAAATTATATATAAAATATTAAATAATTATTAAAGAGATTTACATATTCTACTTTAGGTTAAAGATTATCAAGGTTTATGGATTGGTGTTGAATGGGATAATGAAGAACGTGGTAAACATAATGGAACCATTAATGGAGTTAAATATTTTGATACTAGGTTAATAAACTATATTGTGATATGCATTTATAGTTAAATTAAACATATATATGATATAATTTTAGTAATCCACGATCTGGATCAATGATAAGACAAACAAAATTAGCCCCATTTGAAAGTGTTCGGCAAGCCATTGAAACTCGTTATATATTTAGTCCTGAACAACCCATTGATGATGATTTAATGAAAGAAGCGCAACGTACTATGCGTGCAACAAAATTAGAAATTGTTGGAGTTGAAAAAATACGTAATAAGCAAAGTCGTTGGGAAGATTTATATGACATATCGCTTGCTCAATCAAATGTATCATTTGCTGATGATTTATCGTTATTAGATAATTTAAATGTATTAGATTTAACGGCAACCTTAATATGGAATTGGAAAATTGTAGCATCCATTGTTGTACAATTACATAATTTAAAATATTTAAATTTATCGTAAGTATATGTTGAATTTTTAATCAATCCATTAATAAAACTTTGAACTTTGTTCCCATTTCCAAAATAAATGTTATTTATTTTAATGTTTCAGTGAAAATAGATTACAATTACCAAATGAAGACGATATTTTAGAGTGTGAATCTCGTTTTAAACATCTACAAAATATAAATTTAAGGAATTGTTGTCTAGATAACTGGCAACATGTTCAACAAATAGCAAAATTATTTCCAAATATTGAATCGATTTCTTTACAAGATAATAAAATAACAAAAATTTTCCAATCGAATTGTAATGAAATATTTACAAATCTTAAGTAATTTAATAATTCACTTTGGTTAAATATTGAATTTTTGTAATTTATACACCTTCGTTTTTTCAGATGTTTAGATCTTCAACGTAATAATTTATCAAATTTTGATGAAATTATAAAATTGGGTAATATAAAAACATTAGAAAGGTTAATTATAATCGAAAATAACATTGAACAAATTGAATTTCCAAGTGAATATGAAGATTCAAATGGGAAATTAACAATATTTCAAAATTTAATGGATTTACATATACGTGATAATAAAATAATTGATGAAGAGTTTGTATTTAATGAATTAGATAAATTACCAGCATTAGCATCATTATCTTATAATAGATATTGTTTGGATGCTAAACTATCATCCAAACAAAATATTACAAATAATTTTGAAGAAATGTTTTCCAATGCTGTTGCAATAATATTGCAATTACAAATGATAAACCGTGTACCAATAACAAATGAACAACGTCGTGGCGCTGAATATGATTTATGGAAAAAATATGGTTTAGAATGGATAAATACAAATGATGATTTAGAAAAACGAAATTTATTTCTTAAAAAGCATCGATCATATCAACGTTTAATTGATAGTAAGTTATATATACATATATTTGAACATTAGATAAGAGTATATGCTCAAGTTTATTTAATTATTTTCATGTATTTATTAGAATATGGCTCACCAGCAGATTTAGTACAAGTAGCTAAACCAAAATCAAATATAATAAAATGTAAAATTATATATACAAAAACCAACGAAATTATCGAAAAAAGAATACCATATAAAATTTCAGTACAAACATTGCATGGATTAGTGCTAAAATTATTTCGTCATTCAATTGATTTGAATAATACTAGTGATAATTTGACGGAATTAAAATTAAGTTATGTTGATTCTAAACGCAATGACATAAAAGTAACAATGGATAATTTATCGAAAAGTTTAGATTTTTATTCAATACAAGATGGTGATTGTATTTTAGTTGAATGGAATTCATGCTGATATTACAGAACGAATAGATCGTACTAGAATTATTCAATATAATTTATATGATTAATATGTCGAGATTATAATTAAATATAAATTGTAACTAAATTATTAATAGATAATATGTTTAAAATAAAATATTAATAAATTAATTCCATTCCTAATTGCTATAGTTTCTGTTTAATATTTAGTCGAAAAAGAAGAAGCTTGTGTTTAACATATCAATCAATTTTGAACAACAATACCAATTTTATGTGTGCAGGATATTTTTTGGAAAAGAAATTTTTAATTTTAATAATTAATATTTATTCTTTAACTTTCTTTTTATTACGATTTCTATTTTTAACATTTGCTGTTTCGTAAAAGTTGGTACCAATTTTTTTCCGTTTTAAACTACGCTCCATGGCTCGTCTTTCTTTTGACGTTAGACTTTTTCTTATATTTGTCGTATTTTTTGTTTCAACATCACTGTTATTATCTTCAATTTGAAATAAACCACTTCCAGATTTTTCATTTTTCAATTTTATTTTTTCCAATTCTAAATTACGTTGGTCTCTAGATTTTTTATGTACAACTTTATTTAATTTTGGATCGTATTCATCTTCTGAATAA
Organism: Bibio marci; assembly: GCA_910594885.2. NCBI lineage: Eukaryota > Metazoa > Arthropoda > Insecta > Diptera > Bibionidae > Bibio > Bibio marci. The sequence goes on along the minus strand of OU343118.1, from coordinate 25,493,377 downwards.
AAATCACTAATACCACTTGATGATTCATCGCCGGCTAGTTCTTTTAATTTGCGTTTACGCTGCGTTTCTTTACGTTCTTCCTTTTGTTTTTCTAATAATTCTACATTAATTTTATCTAATTCACGTATATCATCATCCATGAATTCTAAACCAACGCGAATTTTACGAAAATCTTGAATTTGTTGTAAATCTTTAACACTTTTAATTTTATCTGTTGCAGATGAAGATGATTTTGTTGTTTCCGCCTCGATAGCGTCATTAGTTTTTATTAATGCCTCCGCTACTGCATTTAATTTTGATTTTGGTATTTCAAATTCTGCTGGTGGTACATAAAATGGTAATTTACCACGTTGCCAATCATTTAACACCATTTTGGCAACAGATTGTATATCAGAATCACCACCTTTTAATAATTTTCCACTTTTTTGTGCCATTTGTTCAAGAAAATGAGTATGATCTGTCCAATTATCAATTTTATAAGTTTTTGCAATATATTCTGGACGAACACGTTTTAAAACTGCTTCTATATAATCCTCTGGACATGTGACTAATTCGACGCGTACAACACCCTTTAACACTTTATCGGTATCATTTTCGTCAGCCGTTGGATATACAACACCAGGACAATCAATTAAAAATATACGTTTCATAAGTGTTATATATTGCCAAACCTTAGTCTCTCCTGCTATTGGTGCAACATTACATACTTTTTTACTACGTAATGCATTTATTACTGAAGATTTCCCAACATTTGGATAACCGATAAAACCAACACTTATTTGTTTTTTATCCATATGTAATTTTCCAATTTGTCGTAGTAAATTGATTAATGCACCTTTACCAAATGGATGTGTTAATGATGCATGAAATGCAATTGTTGGATATGATGCACTTAATATAGCAACCCAACGTTGTGTTACCCAATTTGGTACTAAATCTACCTTATTCAATATAAAAAATAAATGTTTATGAGGTTTTTCTTTACGCAAAAATTCTTCAATATATTTGGAGCGAGTTCCTAATGGATCACGTGCGTCTAATACTTGTAATAACACATCAGATGAATCCACAACTTTATGTAATTCATTCCAAATACGTTTACTTTGACCCGCACCAAAAACCCAATCACGTACAATATTACGTACACCAGTGTCTTCACGCACCAAATCATAATCTTTATCTTTATCATAATTTTCATGAATTTTATCAATATTATTGGTCATATCTGTTAGGTCACGAACCATCAAATTCGGACGTTTACGTTGTTTTTTTGGTCCAAATACTTTATCATAATTTTCAGTATCTAAAAGATGCACACGTTGATATTTAGCAGTTTCATTTAATAATGTTATGGGCAATTGTGATGGTTTCATAATTACTTGATATGGATCTTTAAGGGCTTTTCCAATTTCATTTTGAAATTTTTGCAATGCATTTTGTGATATAACACGGGAATTACTAAACCATTTTGGTGTCGGTTCTACTCGTGCCATTGTACCAGGGGCTAAACGACCTTGAAACGGTGCTGGAATTATAATTTTACCAGTACTATCACGTTTGGCTTTAAAATTACGATACATTTGTAGACGTTTAATTGTGCTTTTTGTGCGGGGCTTCGCCACTCCTTTTAATCCTTCTAATGGTCGTTCCGGATTCATTGAATGATTTGATGGATTAAAACCCTGTTTGCGGGGTGCACCCTTTGTTGAACGTACTTTAGGCATTTTAATTTTTTTAAATATGTTACCAAGCGAACAATATAAATATTTATATAATTAAATTGAATTCAATGAAAAAACACTACACATACCGTACCACGTTTTGGTTTTTATCCGAATATAATATATATTTTCTTTCACGTTATTTTGATATGTGCTACTAAAAAAAAAAACATTGACAATGACATATAAGAATTTTTTAAAACGGCTACACTGGCTACACAAAAACAAAAACTATTGGTGGTGCCAACGATTTTCGGTGTTGGTAACGCAGAAATTGTCAAATACACTAGAAGAGAATAGGAAGATCAGGAGATCAGTCAAACGTACAAAAATAAAAACAAGTGTTTTCATAATGTTTTCTTTCATTGTAAATCAAAATCTTTTCTTTAGAAAAAATTGAGAACAGAGGTTACGTTAAAAAAAGCTAGTAAATTTTAACTAATAAGTTCATTTTTCCATAAATAAAGTTTATTTTAGTTAGATATTCATTTAATTTAAATAATTAAATCTATTAATAATGAATGAATTTGATGCCAAATATAATATTGTTAATGAAATTACACCATTTAACAAACCATTAACAGCACATTATAAAAGGTAATATTAATGTATAATGAATCTTTAATAATTAATAATTTTACGTTTATTGCAGGAGTTTTGCACATTATACAATAAAAGATAGGCTTCCAATAATATTAACAAAAGTAATTGATCAATTATCACAAGATAAAGACATCATAGCTGAAGAATACGGCGGAGAGGTACGGTTAAAATTATACTGTTCTGTTATCTAAAACAAATTTATTGGCAAAATATTTAAAACTTAACATTGAACGACTATAGAATATCCTTTTTCCTTTAAATTGCATTTGGATTATTCCCTGGCCAAATAGTTCAGAACAATATATATATATCGATAAATTTGTATAATATCGTAGTTATTTTAATTTTTATTGATTTTAGATTATTAAAGATGAAATTAAGGATATTGTTGGAAATATATCTAAGTTAAAATATGAATTACAAACAGATAAGCAATTTCAAACATTTCAAGGAAATGGTAAATTTTAAAAACACATTAAATGTATAATAAAATAATTATTATTATTATTTATTTACAGAACCTGATAAAAATGAATGGAATGAATTTTTAAAAACACTTACTGAAGAAAATAATTCGTATTTTACGACAACATGGTTATATTCGGAATGCTATATGTATAGGCGTTTGAAATCATTTTTTGAAAATTCGTAAGTTTTATAAAAAGTACAAAAATACTATGTGACAAAAGAGCTTGTACTAGAGCATCCAGTAGTTATTAGTTCATTTTAAAATGCATATGGACAAACATTTCATAATATTTGAATATCCTTGCTTTCCGTTTTGCATAACAATCATTTTTGAAAACAATGGTGTAGCCTTAAAATAACAAAGAGAAATTTATCCCTTACAATTTATTATCCCTTTAAAATAAATCTTACTACACCTCTAATATTCTGTCATTATTAACCAAATATATTACATATAGTTTAAAAGTTTATTTTACAATGTTAATTTATAGGCAATATCTTCAATCATTTGATTATTTTCGTAAACAAAAAGAAAATGCATTAATTACATCTAAAGAATCAATGACAACCGTTTTACAGCACATCAATAAAATGTATAAAGATAATGAAACGAAATCAAAATCTGAACTATGTGAATACTTTATAAAAATAATAAAATTAAATTTATGGGGTAATCGTGCTGATTTATCAATATCAGCTGGAACTGAAATTAAACATATTAAAGATCCATTTTTAGCTATCGAATCATATGATACATGTATTTTAGTTAATAAATCAATGGATATATGGAATTGTATATTATCAGCTGCATCATCATCGGAAAATATTATTATTGATATTATACAAGATAATTCTGGCTATGAATTATTTACAGATTTTATATTAGCCGATTTTCTATTAGAAAATAAATTGGCTACAAAAATTCGTTTTCATGTTAAAGCAATACCATGGTTTGTGTCGGATGTCACAAATCATGATTTTCATTGGACATTGGAAACATTACGTACTTGTACGGATAATGAAATATTATCAAATTTTGGTATAAAATTATTAAATTATTTAAAACTAAAACAATTTGAATTATGTGAAATTGATTATTTTTGGACGGGACCGTATGCATTCGATCGTATGGCCGATGTACAACCAAAACTTTATGATCAATTATCGATCGCACACCTTCTAATATTTAAAGGTGATTTAAATTATAGAAAATTATTAGGTGATTATAATTGGCCATATGATACGGATTTTAATACAACATTACGTAAATTTCATCCAACAAATTTATGTACATTGCGTACGATAAAAGCGGATTTGATATGTGGATTGGAAAATGGTGTGGCAGAAAAATTAAATGAATCGGAACCAATGTGGATGGAAACGGGAAAATATGGTGTTATACAATTTTCCAACAAAATATAATATGTTTATATTGTTGCATGGATTGTTTTTATATGCTGCCCCATCATCACAATCTTTATAATTTATTTATTTGGAAATAATATAAATTTTTCTATTATTGTTAAACTAAAAATTTCTTATTACTTCCATATTCAATTGATTGTTCTGTTATTCTAATTCTAATTTTAATAATTAATTGTCTAAAATTGCAAATCAAACATCATGGAATGAATTTTGTGATAGTTTTATGTTAATTTTTAATAATCATTTAATTTTTTTTTTTTTTTATCGGCATATATATTTATATCAAAACTTTGATTTCATTTAGTACATTTGTATTTATGTAATTGATAGATGGTTTTGTCATTAAAAGACACAATCTATTTATAAATTGTGGTATTTTTGATTATATAGAAAAAATCCTATAAATATATTATATATAAAAAATTAAAAAATATGAATGGACAACCATTCAATTTCTGAAAATAGCACATACTTATTTGTAATAAATATCAATCCAATAATAATTATATTATATTTATTTTTTGTATTTTAATTGTTTTATTTATTTTATTTTAAATAATAATAATAGCAATAATAGCAATAATAATAATAATCATAATAATAATAATAAAAAATATGATTTAATATATAATATAAAAAAAAAAAATAATAATAATAATGGATTGTGCTTATTTTGAAATAATAATTAAAACCAAATGAAAAATAATGTAATGTAATTTGTTTTGTATAATTGAAAATTAATTTTAAAAATTATATTATTATAAACAATTTATTATATGAATTTATATATTTATTACTGTTCTAATAATTCTTTACTATATAATTATTTTCACCTATATTATTTATTTAAATTTTGAATTATAATCTAATAATATCAGTTTTATTAATTATTATAAATGTTAAATTGTTTCTTTATCTTCTGTCCAATGTATAACACTTCAATTTTACTAACTATACAAAATATACATACGTATGTATTTTTAGTAATGCCATCAGCACACCGCCGCCAAGACTAAGATATTGGTTTTTTTTTTAAATTGTTGATTAATTAAAAATTGGAAAAGTAGTATCCATTACTACTTTATATAATTTAAAAAATAAAATATAAAAAAATGTAATCATCATTAAATCAAGTTATGTTACTCAAATTGCCATGTGACAAACATTCATTGCCAGTCTTTGTAATCGTACATGTTTTTAATATTATACGTTCTTTTTTACAGATAAATTAAAATGCATTAGATTTAATGGTATGACACAATAATATGTTTTTAATTTTTATTAATTATATGTTTAATATATTTTCAATTAAAAAAAAAAAAATGAACTTTCAATTTTCCGTATGTGTGTGTGTGTGTGTGTGTGGTTATCGAATGTAGAAACTATGATAATGTAGTATTATTGATCAAAATAATTTCCCATCAATTAAAAATACGGAAGTGTAGGTACCGGGTGGGATGGTAGTCTGACCCGCCCTACTGTAAAAATTAAATATATACATGATGATCCGGTCGTTTGGGATGTTGATCCATTATATTGCAATGATTCACTACGACGTACTCAAATTTGAGTAAAAAATTGTATGACAACAAAAGGCAGAGGGTCTACCTTTAACACACATTCAGCTACAGAGTGGCATTTATTAAACCATATCTTTTAAAGTATTCTAACTAGAGCAAAAAAAAAAATAAAATACGAATGCGGCTTTTTTTTTTTAAAAAATTAATTGATTATTAAGTTAATATGATAATATCAATCCGATTTCTCTCACAAAACTTCATCGCGCCGGTTGGTGTGCGAAACTATTTTATTAACAAATGATAAAGAATATATATATTTTCCAATAATTGTGTAACATATATTGTTTATAAATTACATTATGCCGGTCATAATAATCACAATTAATCATCACATTTTTATTGCAAATCGATTTATATGTTGTGTTGTGTGTGTGTGTGTGAGTGTGTGTGTGTAGTGCATGCATGTGAAGATGGATATAATTTTAAAAGTAATTTTAATTATTTATTATGACCACCGAATTATTTTTATATTTCTAAATTAATTTCACATTTTATTATCGTAGTCCATTATTAAAAAAAAAAAAATAATAAATGGTAACTAACTATTTTTTGATTTTATTTAATTAATTTGTTTCCTATTTTTTTTTTTAATTATTATGTGTGTGAATATATTAAATAAAAAAAAAAAATAAAAAATAAAACCTAGTTTATTTATAAATATTTCTAATTTTTACAATTTATATAATATTTTCAGTATATAACCGCCGATAAATGAGCAAAAATTATGAACCGGTGAACAAAAATTATAAAAAAAAAAATAAAAAATAAATAAATAAATAAAAAACCAAAATGATTTTATAAGAAAAAATAAAAACAATTTCCATAAATATCTATATTTTAGTTATTAATTACATAATATTTAGCAGTCAATTTTTCACTTTTTCCCTTTTTTTTTTTTTTCCCATTGACACACACAACAATTTTTAAAATAAAAAATATTTTAATAGCATTTTTTATTATAAATTCTCATCACTTTATTTTATTTATTTATTTATATTTATAATATTTTCTTCTAAATTTCATATTACTATTAATTTAATTAATAATAATAATAATAATAATATATATTCTTTTTATTGTTTAAAAAATTTATAATTTGTATATAAAAAAATAATTTTTTAAATGGCCTATTTTTAATTTTAATTTTATTTGTTTTTTTTTTATTTATTTATTGTTTAATTTATTTTTTCATTTATTTTCAATTTTTATAATCAATTTATATTGATTTAATGAATAAAAAAATTATCATACATACAAATTTATTGTATATTTAATTAATTAATTACCTAATCATTTTTATATAATTATTAATATATTTATTTAAATTTTAATGCTTCTTCAATCATCAATCGCGTACAATAAGATATGAAATTAGAATAAAGAAATAAAAAATAAATAAATTTTGAAAATGTACAATAAAAAAAAAGGGAAATAAAATCTCAACATTTTTAATTTTAAAAAAAGAAATAAACAAATATTTTTTTCTAAAATAAAAACTCTGGGGAATAAAATTTGAATAATATTTTTAATTTATTATTATAATGTTCTATTTTACCACTCTCGTGCACGGATTTGTATCACACGTGACACGTGATCATAATTATGTGAAACATTAACAAATCTATAGAAAAAATGTTGATTTGATTTTAAAATTATTAATTTTTTTTCGAAAAATTTTTTAAATATATAAAAGAGTTAAACCGAATACAGACTTATAATATATACAATCTAATTTGCAGCATCGGGAATGCAATTAATAAACATAGAATTTATTACCACAATAATTGAATATTAATTATGATGTGGTTGCGTGCTTCGTATTAAATATATTAAAAAATTTAATAACAAAAACATATTGACTGTTGACACATATGTTTTTGTGGAGTATTTAAGTTTTTCATATAAATTAGTTAATAAATGAATAAAATACAAAATATTATTAACATTATTATATTTCACAAAATGATTATTTTATCGTGTCTATATAAAAATTATAATCAAATTGTGAGTAATCAATCGATCGATATGCAGATCCACATATGTGTATCCACAAAAAAAAACCGTTTACAATTAATTTTTTGTGATAACTTTAATTTTTGTATATTTTTAAAACGGGGAAGAGTATATAAACAATATTTTTTTTGAAATGTTTATACAGAATGAAAATCATACCAACGACATATACACACACAAGTGATTAATGATTAATCCTAATTATTGAATAATTAATGTTTCATATATATAAAAATTGATACATTTTTATGTGTTTTATAGTGTTTTCTATGAGTATAGCATTTTATTTTTATAATTTATACTTTATTTTGTATATTGCCAATATATTTTTAATTTTGTAGCTTTTGTAATAATATATTTTTAAATACATACATATTTTTAAAGCGAAAACGTTTTTTTTAATGTATAGTAATTAAATAATTTATAAATTTAATCGAATAATTATTATAATTTTATGTTTGTGTATAAAATATTTGTTGATGATATGTTAATAATAATTAAATTTTAAAAATTATTTTGATATTATATTTATTATTTATTTGATATTTGTCCATAGGCATAGAATGATGATGACTGTAAAATAATTTTTAGTCGTTTTCGTTTTATTTTTGAATTGTGTTTTACTTTAAATTTAAATTAATTTTCTAGGAAAATATTTTATTATATTATTTTTAATATTTCAATTTTTTTTTTGGCTTTGACTTTTTCTGTTATATTTAATTTTACAATTATTTCCATATAAATAACATTTCGTTTAGTTTTTTTTTAGTTAGTTAGTCTTTATATATTTCAATTCATTTTATTATATTATTCATGATATGCGTAATTTTTTCAATTACATTGTGTTCAAAGATGATTGAAATTTAAATTTTAAGTATTTTAAAACACCACTGCATCAGTGGTGGAATTCAACCGGTTCGATAGAACCGTTTCGTAAAATATAATACAGAATTTAAAGAAAAGGTTAATCCGAATTGTGACCATTTAAAATCAAATTGTGCCCACGACACCAGTAAATTAGAATTTATAAATATATATATTAGAACCATTTAGATAGAATATTGAAGAAATAATTGTTCTGTCGAAGGTGGCTGAAAAACAATTAAACACTTTTAACTACTTTTTTTAAATATCAAATTAATGCAAATGACTATAGAGATTTTGTAGCAAAATGTCTTAAAAGATACGCAGAATTATATGACCGCGGAAAGTGTTAGAAAAGCAAAAAATTCTATAAGAACCATTGCTGTAAGTTCCGCGGAAACAGAAAGAGGATTCTCTAAAATGAACCCTAATATGTTCAGATAATCGGTACCGTTTAACTGTACAAAATATTTCTAACATAATGACTATTAATTTAATCGGCCTATACACCCCACTTAGCGGGATTCCGTACCCTTTGTAAATAAGTGGTTGAGAATTAATCATTCAAAAAAAAGCAAATGAAAATCAAATGGAAATATATGGAAATATTTAAAATAATAAGTTTATCGTTTTATAAAATGTCTTAACAGAATACGAAATGTAAATAGAAATTCTTTTCTGTACAATAAAATGAATTCCTTTTTAATTTAAAAAGCTATACAATTTTTTTTAATAACATATAGTCTCTCAACCACATTTTTTTTTTTTGGTAGCGAACCGGTTGTAAAACTATTAGAATCCCACCACTGAATGCACTGGATATTCATAAACCACCCCACATTATGTCTTGGTCATATGGAAATAATTTTTATAACATAAAATTTTTAAATAATACAAATAATTTAAATAGTAATAATTATGAAAACGACTAAGAATATATATATATATATTATAAATGTTTGTGTATAAATGTATAGTGTTTGTGTGTTTGTGTGTGTGTGTGTGGTAACAATAAATGTATATAAAATAATTTAATTAGTTAATATAATTAATAATAAATACATAAATTCAATGCCAAAAATATGTGTGTGTTGTGTGTAATTGTTTGGAGAAATGTTATATTTTTAAATGTTTATTATTTTTATAATATTATTAATAATTGTATTTGTTTTACGCTTTGCTAAAAAATAATATTGATATGTATTTATAAATGTACTAATTACCCCTATATAAATCTAACCTATTTATTTTTTTATTTGTATTTATAAACAATTCTGAAATATTCTCTATTCAAAATTTATAATTTTTAATTATTCATAAATATAGTAAAAAAAAAAAAAAAAAAAAATGTATATGTTTTTACAATTTCTTTACACACCTATGACAGAGAAATGTTATTATTATACATTTTTTTTGTATTCCATTTAAATATTTGTTTCTCAATCAATGAAAATATGTATAAATAAATAAAATTTTTTACGATGATTTTTACATAAAAATTAAAACGATAATAATTTGTATAATTTTTAACACAACATTTTTTTTTGTTTTCTTTGTAATTTTTATTATCTACCTAATTTAATAAATTAATAGATTGTTTTTTCATTGTTTTTGTCTCTTTATATATTCTTTTATATATATTCTTTTCCTCATTATCTAATATATCTATATACAGCAACAAAAAAGGAATAAAAAAAAAAAAAAAAAAAAAACAGACACATTTCTTTCATTAAAATTATCATAAAATGTTTTTTGTTTCTTTTTCATATAATGAAGATTTTAAAATTAAATAGAAAGTGCTAAATTTTTAATTGTACATATTTTTCTTTTGTTTTTTTTTTGTTTTTCTATTTTTTATTTTTTATTTATTTTTATAATTCATTTAAAAACAAAAAAAAAAAAAAAATCTAATCATTACACGTCGTCAACGTCGTACCAAGTAACGTTAACGACCCAAAAAAAAAAAAAAATATATGTATATAAATGTTAAAAACAAATATTGTATTAATATTCATTTAAAAAAAAAAAAAAAAAAAAACAACAACAAATTAATTTGAATATAATTTTATCTAATATCACTTTAGAAAAATCAAAAAAATAATTAAATAATTAAATAATTAAATAATTAATTTTAGCACTTTCTTAAAACAAAACTCTCTTCTACTATTCGATTTGTCTTGCTGTTCGCATTATTATTATTATCATTTATTATTATCATCGTGTGGGTTGCACAAGTAATAGAGAGAGAGAGAGACAACATAAATTATTTAATTAATTATTTATATATTTGTCATACATTTAAAATAAAATAAAAATAAAAAAAAAAAAAAAAAAAACCGGAACAACTAAATAATATTAATTTGTAGCATAATTTATATAAAATACAGTAAATATTGTATGCTGAACCGAAGCGATACACGATATTATTAGTGAATATTATATTCAATCCAATATAAAAACCAACGGTCACAATTTAAAATTAATCCCATCTATAATTTATAGGGCAATCTTAATTTGACCATAATTTTCATATTAAAAATTAAATTACTGGAAATATTGTATTGAAGTGACCACCGACGAACGCAAATCCTTTAGGCGATATTGTTATTTGGAATGGGCAGCATATTTTTTTTTTTGTTTTATCACTTGTCAATTTTGCACAATAAATACACAATATTCACTGTATTAATTAATCGCAAAAAAATATTCTATTCTACTGCAAAACCACATGTTTCTTCAACGGCCTGGGTTAATTTATCATATAATAATTGATAATTTTCATACGGTGGCAGATCAATGCGATTGAAACATGTATGAGCTTTTGGTAAATTTTGTGTTGGTAAATCAGCTGTTAAATGTATTGTAAATAAACGTGGACCAACGGCACCGGTTGAACCTTGTAGTGCACGGAAACCCTGTAATGGTACACGTGATGAACCTGTAACAAATTGTAATAGTCTGGCACGCATTTCAGAAGTATAGGATTCGACAATCTGTAAATAAAAAAAATAAATAAATAAATAAATAAATATAATAAACTTTATTTCATTTTTATAGTTAGATATGTAATATAAACAATTAAATTTGTATTCACGTAATACATTCTGATTACTTTTACTAAAACACCAACAATTTTTCATATAAAATAATATTAAGTATTAAACAAAAATTGTGATAATTAATTGTAAAATTGTAATTTTATTTAAATTTTCAATTATTCTAATTAAAATCAAAAGTTTTCGCTTTCAGTCAAATTTTACGCTGGCCTACATCGGTCTCAATAATTATAGTTGCGGACCACTTGGTCGACCAACCTTACTTCTGTCCTGCGGATTCCACTCCAAACATTATCTTGTTATGAATACACACAAAGTGTGTACGATTCATTACCATTTTTGAGCGTATAATATTTATTTATTATTTACGTTCTGTTATTATTCGAATCATTAAGTCATATTTTCAACTGAATTATTTGCCCAATAATGGATAGCCAAATTAAATCAACTGGAAATTGAAAACCATTTATACAATTTAATAGTTCATGGGATTTAAAAGCATCAACATCTTTGGCAATATGGTGTTGGGCGCGATATACAGAGATTAACATTAGCTCCGCATACAAAAAAATATATGGACACTAAGAATAATTGAATTAATAAATATCATCTAATGACCAATTCGGATATTTTGTTACAAATGGAACAATTTACCAGCACAACTGTAGAATATAATAAGTCTGTTTTCATATCACCCGAAATATTTATAAATATTTATCATAGTAATATAATGTTATGAAAAATTTGTATCACTTACTTGCCAAAACCACATTACTTGTGGTGTATCCAATGTACAATGTTTAAGTCTTGTATTTGTTTTCCAATCGTTAACATCAATACTACTAATACCACCAATAACTAATTCTAATTCTCGTTCGTCAAATGGTCGTAATAAGTGATTTGGAATTAATTCACAGAATCCTAAAATAAATGATGAAACACAACATTTGTTATCATAATAGAGTTATCAATCAATCAATATTAATCCATTTATACCTTTTTGTAATGCTAAAAATTGTTGTTCTATGCCACGCATAAAACGATAATTAACATATAATTTAACATATTCACGTTTATTTTCTTCAGTTACCATAACACTAGCACCACCCGGTTTTAATTCATGTACCTTAAGTGCACCAAAACTATTATTTTCTACACTAAATGATGATTCAATAATACCGCTAATATTATTTTCCCTATTCAAAAGATAACCAATTATTATTTGTTATACAGTTAGTTTTTGTTTTTGCTATATAATATAATTTAATAAATAATTAAATCAATAATAACGTACAGCATCCAGGTAAGACTTCTATGTAATTCAGGATCGACACCTTCGATGTCACTTAAAGTTATTGGTTTATTTAATAATTGTTTATAAAATGGTGTTGTAAAACCACCATCTAAACAATGTCCATGAAATACGGCTATACCTAAAATTCTTCCGACAAAATGGAAATATGATAAATGATCAGGATTTACTCCTAAAAATGTTTTAAAATAAAGCTATCATTATTATTTTATATAAAATATTTATCTATTTCTACACGAATTCAAATCGAACCAAAAACAAAATATACCTGAATCTGGATTAATTTGTAATGTGTAATGATCGTCACGGCTATATTGAAATAATCCATATTGTGGATTTAGCATTTCTCTCGATAACAAATGTAACCATTCACGTGCCACACCACCATAGTCTAAGCCTTCCTCACCACGAAATTTTACCATTAAACGTTTACGCATTTCTTTTGGCCGCATTTTCATAATTAAACGATAGCTTTCTTCAAAAATTTCGGCACGTGACACTTCTAAACGACAATGGCCTGATTGAGGTTGTAATGCTTGTAATTCAACACGCAATGCTTTCATTTTACCCACTAAATCTCTACGATATTTTGGTAATAAATCAGCACCATCAAGTAAACCTTGTGGTAAATCATTTATTGTATGGGGATGATGATGTAGTTGTTGTTGAGGCGATGAATGTGACGGTGTAGCGGGTGAAACTAATGATGTTGTAACTATAGATGTTGTTGATGGAGTTGACGGTGTTGTTGTACTCGATGTTGAGCGTCCTTCAGGATTTGTTCTATTACCATTTACTACTTGATGTTGTTGCTGTTGTAGTTGTTGTTGTTGCTGCTGGTGTTGTTGTGTGTATGATGATGGTGTTGCCGGTGCTGATTGTTGCTGCTGTTGCGGTGATTGTGATTTTTGTAAATGATGCTGTCGTCGTAATTCATTTATAATTTGTCCATTTAATCGTGGATCAGTAAATTGTGTTGTACGATTGTTATGATCAACATAATAAATTCGACCTGTTACTGTTCGTCGTTGTTCCCAACCAGTTGGTAGCGCTCCAAGTGTTTCAAATGCAACATTTAATGATTCAATATCACGTGGTATTCTGGGGTCATGCCAAGTTGAAACACCCGACGGTATATGATAAAAATATACTTGTCCTTGTTGTGTTGTGCGCATTTCTACAAAAATAAATACAAATACAAATGAATTAAAGAGAATCGATTCAGAAATACCGCTGATTCAATTCTCATTATAATACTAATTTATCAAATTTTCTTCAATCATTTAAGTTAATCATATAATAATAAGTTTTAATAATAAATAATTATCAACAAGAAGTGTTGAGTATACACCTACTTTAATTATGTAGCGCGTGGTTTAATTATTAGTATTACTTTTATTAGTGTTTTTTATTTACAAAAATTAGAGCTGAAATTAGTTTTACTTACCATAACCTGCTGGTAAATCTAATGCAGGGCGTACATTATATGATTTTTGATTATTATTACTGTTATTATTATGTTGTGATTGTGGTGTTCCACTTTGCTTCGCATTACGAGTGGGACGTCGCCGAGTCGGATCTTCTAAACTTCTTATGCGTCTCGGTCTTTGTGATGACGGTGCACCCACTGCTGGTGATTGAGATTCTGATTGCAATAAAGTATTAGCAACCATATCTCTAATTACTTCAACCACATTTGGTTCAATATTATTATTACTTGTTGATGATGGTGTTGTGGATGTGCTGGTTGTTGTTGTGGTTATCGTCGATGAAGTGAAACTACATGTATTAATTGGTAATGATGATTCTCTTACATGATGATTACTATTACTATGTAAGTTGCCATTTGAAATATTATTGGATGTTATTGTTGGTGTCGCAATCGTTGTTGTCGATGTTGTTAATGTTGTTAGCGCTTGCGTAGACGGCGAATCTGTTGTATTAATTGATGAAGATTTTGAATTGTTTAAACAATTAGAATATGTTGAAGATATTGTTAATTGTTGCGGCGATGACATTATACTATTTAAATTACTATTAGTATTCATTTTTTGAGGCGAATCAAGACCGCCTGGATTATTCGCTAATACACGTAATGATAATTCACCTATTGATATTGGTGTGACAGGACTTGATATACCACTACCACTTCCGCTTGTATTTACACCACTACTAACCGACGATGATAAATCACCTGGGTTTATAGAATCATTTGAAATTTGACGAATATATCTTGGATTTCTAAAAAAAAAAAAAAAACAAAAGTTAATTACAAAATACTAACGAATAATAAATTATGATCATCAACAAAATATAATTACAATTGTATAAAATCATCTTTCACTCGCGTAAAACCGAAATTATTATTATCGTTGTTATTGTTGTTATTTAAATTTAATAAAATTTCGGAAGAATGTCGTCTTGATGAATTTGAATTTGGTGTCGATGTAATTGATTTTGTTAATGGAGTAGCAGCTGCAATATTATTGTTATTATTGTTATTACTTGTCGATGCCGTTGTTATTGCTGTTGCAGTTTGTGTTGTGGCACCATTTTGTACTATATTTGTAGATGGAACTGATCTTGAAGGTCCAGGTGCTCCTGCTGATGTCGTTGTTGTTGTTGTTGATACTGTTGTAGTAGCTGATAATGTTGTAGTGGCGGTTGATTGTTGATGTTGATTTGCGTTATTTGCATTATTCATATTTTTTGGTGATTTTATTGCCGGTTGCGTTGGCCAATCCCATTGTGTTGATTTTGTATAATGGTTAACAAAATAATGTCGCCCACTGGCTGTTATGCGTTTTTCCCAACCATCTGGTAATTTTGATTGTAGTTGTTTTTGTTGTTGCTGTTGCTGTGGCTGTTGATAATTATTATCACAATCAGGGTCTGGTGGATACCGTATATCACCACCCGGACCGACAACTGCTAAGGGATTTCCATTTGAAGGTCCATCACGAGACATTAATGATATTATTATTTGTCCTTTTATTGGATCTGTATCATCCGGTGATGATTTACATAAATCTAAACGTTGATCTGTTAGCAGTGATAAATTTTATAATATTTAGAAAATATAATACAATATAAGAAGACAATTTTCAAGCCAGGTAAAATATATATACTATCTTTCAAAAATTCAATTACAAGTAAAGAGTTGTTACCACACTCGGTAGTTTGTCTTATAAATTACGTATAATTAATTTATAATTGAATTTATGTATAAATATGGTAACAAATAATCTGAGCCTTGAATTCTTATTGATTTACAGTTAGTATACCTACTTGATTATACAATATGGTGTTGAAAATAAAATTAAATATTATAATTTTATAGCAAATAAATTAATATCGATACAACATTCCCTTTAGCTATAATCGATAATATTATTTTATCACAGGTCTTGACTCTACAAAGTAAATAAGCAGTTACAGTGATGTAAATAAAAACGAAATTATATCTAAAAGAAAACAACCCAAAAACAATGCTTACACTCCTATAATTCTACTACAATAATATATAAAATTAATTATTTAAGTAGGCTATAATGTTCCAAAAGTTCTAATGTACTAAAGAATTAGAAATTCATCAATTTAAATTAAATAAAGCAACAGAATAATACAATATTATTATAGAATTAGTTATTAGTATTTTATGCTGGATAAACCTATAATTTATTTTTGTTGCAACGATAAATTACAGCAATTTCATTACAATAAGTATGAGTAAATTAAAAGTTAGGCGTGTTTTTTATCGACAGAATACTTTTACACATAAAACAAACATTTTTGGATTTGTATATTCAGCAAAATCATAATTTGATATTCATAAATTTATTCTTTCGACTATAAAAAAAAAACAAAAAACTTATAATAAATCGCTATTTAAAAAATGTAACTTACATCCAGTATCTTTCAAACGTTGTATTGTAACAGCCATTATTCGTACTAGACCAAGGAATCCACTACCATGTTTTTTATGAATTTTTCTATTGTTCCATACTGATATTGTTATACTTTCGCTACGTCTAAGGTATAAATCATAATGCGTATTCCATTTTGGATCTAATGATGCTTTACATGGATCCGTTGTGAAAACTTGACCGGTACCATCAACACAAATCTTAACAAATGGATCTGGTAAACCTTTATATATGCAAATATAATATATAGTTATTTATATTGTATATGTTTTAATAAAACCATAGATAAAACATTTAATTCGATATAATTAAATGTTAATTAATTTAATTTGTTATATATTATAATGGTACTTTAAACAATATTTGCGATAGTAAGGTATAAAAAAAACCCCATACCAAAAATTATATCGTTATTTATAATGTCATCGTATTTTTACGGTAATGCTACATGTTATAAATGTATAGAAAAAGAAAAAAATTCAAAGATAAAATAAAAATTAAATACATTATTTTATATCTAAATCCCAAATTTGTGTTTGTCTTTTTGTTTTCAGTACAAATGTTAGTGAAATGAATTTGATAATTATAATCCATATACATAAAATGTTATGTATTATTAAATAATTAAAATTTTTCTTTTACGAACAATACTTGTGTATCAATATTTCCTGTTTATTATATGCAAATGAAATTTAGATAAAACATAACGTATTAATACTTACGAAATAATTCTTTCCGTATAAGATTTCTAGCACACAAAACTGAAAATAACAAAATAAAATATATTTTTATTAATTTGAATATTCTTATTCTATTATTATTATAAATGAATATCAACTACATATAATTTAACAAGATAATATATTCAAACTAATTATTACCGGCCAAAAAAAAACTCTTAATTATATTATTTTATTTAGAACTTACTTGTTATTCGAATTTTTTGTGCTGTTGCTCGACGATTATGTTCCATAATTTTTACAGGTTGACGGAATAATAATAAAAATTACAAAATTAAATAATGTCTTATCTGTTTTAGAAAATGCATTTGATTAATATTTATATTTATTATTTTTTGAGTGTTGACTGACTGCGACTAGTGTTTGTTTATGCGGTTGAGTTGAGCTTAAGTGAGTAACATTCTTGATGGGTTTTACTGCATACTTATGTTATTATTTTTTTTATTTTTTATATAATAGTAGATATAAATATTGGCATCCGTTTAAATAATTTAGTATGGATATATTTGTCTACAATTTATGTTTTATTATTAATTATTTAAAGATGAACAATTTATAAATTTTTTAGAAACTTTTCTCACAATCTTTTTGTTTCCACAATACACTAGCAGTTAGCACTACAGCTGCCATACAACACAAAACAATTATAAATTTTTGTTGTAATAACCAAAAACACCACAAACCATTCATCACATTTTTTTTTCTTTTTTTATTTATTCTTTTTTCCGGATTGTTTTTTTTTTAAATATTTACTTTTGATATATATGCAAATTTTTTTTAAAAAATTATTGAAATTTAATTGAACAAACAAACAAAAAAAAAAAAAGCTAAATAAAAATGAAAACCTTTTACAAAAAAAAAATCTCGCTAAAACTAATCAAAAATAGACGATCACAATTTATTTATCGGTGGCCATATTGGATTTGAAATAAAAATAAAAAAAAATATACTCACACATGTGAAAATGAATGTACGTCGATCGGTGATTTGAAATTTTGAAAAAGCGAAAAAGGATATTTTTGACAATCTAATTTTTTGTTTGTATATCAAATTCACTGTAAAACTGTAATTCATTTTATTATCTTGTTCACGATGTGTACCAATTTTTTTTTACCGCTATTCACACACATGTTATGTTATTTTAATCTTAATATCTTGATGCATATCAACTGCTGCAGATAACCATTAAATTTATTATGATATTATGATATTGATATTTAAACTATTGCTTTATTTAAAAATATTAGGTATATGATATATGATTATGTGTTTATAATAATGTCTCTATTATTCGCCATAGTAGTTTGACAGTGCCAAACCATTTTCCCTCGTTTCCAGTCTTTTTGGCAAACATGAATTCTTATCGATTTATAAAAAAAAAAACAATTTTTTTACAATTTCTGCTAATTTTAATGAGTCTGAATTGACCACATTCGCGATATCAATATTGATAGATTGATCGTACTATATATAAATTGAAATTGTCTCGAATTTCCCAACCAAAATAGTATATTGGCAAGATTGAAGTAGCATAAATAGACATTCTGAAAACTTTTACCGTGTTCCATCTGCTTCAATTTCAAATTTGTTTTACGGAACTCAGCTTAAATAATTTGTTTTAATTTAAACCGATAGTTTTTTATTTTTTCATTTAATTTTTTCTCTTAGTTTTTTATTTTTTCTATTTCCAAATTTGTGTTATTTTATTTTTGTAATAACAATTAAAAAATGAGTGTAAATTTGCAAATAAAAGATGTCAACTTTATGGTTTCGGATGAAGAACAAGTAAAATTACATTTTATACCTGCAAAAACCGATGTCAATAGTGATGCTAAAGTTACGGAATATTTTGATAAATATACTGACGATCAAGGAGACAATGGTATTTATTATTAAATACATAAATGAAAACCAATATGTAACTGCTGCTCGTGTAAAAAAAAAAAAAGAAGGAAGGAATTAAATTAAAAATGGGTGGTGCAACAGCACAGGGAGATTGTGCGAAAATTTTTCATTTATAATTATAATTATCTTTCAAATCATCTCAAAATGTGTTACATCTTTTTTTTCAATTTCTGCAGTTAGGACTTGTTTTTGCGACAGAAAAATATCACCTTCTGATGAGTAAATCTTGATTTTAGTAGCTGATAGTCGTACTCCAATAAATACAATAAATATTGTAATATCACGAATTGTGTTATTTGCTCATTGCAGTATGTTTGTCTTATGTTTGATCACAAAACGATGAATTCATTTTATCTAATAAACTAACATTTTTAAACGATAATCATTTTAATCCTTATTGATAATTTTCAGACATTCTGATTCGATATGCAAAAAAATAATTTGCTATTTTTATTATTTACAAAAGTATTTCTACCGAAACATTGATTAATTAGTTTTATGCTGGTATTACTGTTTCATCTGAGTGACGACCTAAATATCAATAATAACATCCTTGTACCACAATTTCCATGTTTACTGGTGAATGTATTGGTAATGGACGCCACCATAAAGTTATAACCTCTTTGCTTGCCAAAAATACTTTGACGTATTTTTGATAGGGACCGATTTCCACTATTTTGTGCCTTAACTCTAACTCACTTTTAAAAACTGTTTGAAATAACTTTTATCTTTACTCACACGTCTACTATTACCTATAAAACACCCTCCTGCTAAACAGTCGAGAAAAAAGTGCAGGTTTGTGACGGAGACTCTTACATCAAGTGAAGTTTTGTCTTAATTACATATTTATATAATAAATAATAATTCTTTTCTTTTTCTCTATTTTTATAGTTATGATAAATGCAATCCGTGGATATCCATTAAAGGGTTGTACATTTAAAGTATTCAACAATTTTACCGGCGTTATTTTTCAAGAAACACAACGTCCACTCTCTGATGATATAAACCGCATATTTAAAGTATCAAATGTATTTAATAAGTTTACATATTGGAATTATGATAAGAATCCATCTAAAAACGATGGTTTACAAAAAGCATTTGATTGGATCGATATTTCAAATGCGGTATATACAATATGGAATTAATTAATGTTTAAATTTTTTACATAAATATTTGTTTCGATTTTACAGATGCATACACCAATTTCACCAGATGATTTAGAAACTGAAGTAAATAAACTTAAATCATAATTATAATTTAAATATACGCTTATTCACTTAAATTAATGATTTTATATAGTGTTAAGAAACTAAAGTACATTTATTAAAAATTATATTTTTATAAAAAAAATTTTTTACTAACGTACACTTATTTACATAACTTAAATTTAAGCTTAATCTACTGCTTTTGTGCTAGTACTGGTCTATATATTCCAACAACAACGGCATGATCTCGTTCATATGGTTCAAGTGTAATTTGTTCTTGTGGTTTTAATTTTTCTTCCTGTAATTTTTTTATTTCGGCTGCAAATACAGCTTCAGGTGTAGCAGTAGAGTCAATACATGATGCCTTTATTGATATTACAAAATGACCACCATTTTTGAGGAAAAGATGAGAGTTCAATGCAATTATACGTGCTTGATCGGGTTGTGCTACATCAGCAAATACAGTATCAACCGTATTAATCAACATACGATATTTATGTGGATGACGTGCATCTTCAACTATGGGAATTATATTAGTTCGTTTTTTTGCCACATTTATTAAATCACGACCGGATCGATGAGAAAATTCTACAGCATAAACAACACCTTCAGGTCCAACAATGTCTGATACATGTGATACTGTTGTACCAGATGCTGCACCAATATATAGGACTTTAGATCCAGGAAGTATATGTATAGCGTCAATACCTCCTAGTACGGCTGCCGCCAATTTCGAACGAAATGGATTCCATATTCTGTATTCAACTTTCTCACCATTTGCCTTTAAAAAAGAATATATTGTGTTACTATAAAGATATATTTATTATATTCGCATTAAATTATAGATATAGTTTCAGATATTGCGTATTTAAAGTTCTAAACGATCATTAAACATGCATTATACACCTCGAGCGTACCACAGTTTAAAAATAGAAAGAACTTGCGGCCACATTTTACCGCTTTAGTACCCCTGCGAATTTCATCATTTTTAATCTTACATAACATTTATTTCTTAAAATCAAATCTAAACACTTACTTCGGCTGAGACACGTTTTTCTCCATACACTTCGGAACCAGGAACTAAATTTCTAGTAACTAAAGCATCTTCTTTGCCACGCGCAATAAATATACCTTCATGACGATGTGGTTCAACAATAAGTGTTTTTCCTCCTCTCATACCTCCAGCACCACCACCTGCAATATATTAAAGTTATATCATAAAAATAGATATATATTGTTCAATTAATGTATAGGATAAATTATTAAAATAAAAAAATAATTAATTTACCCCTTCCTCCACCACCCCGACCACGACCTCCACTTCCACCGCGTCCTCTACCGCCACCACGACCAAACCCACCTCGACCACCGCCTGAATTTCGATCACCAAATCCACCTCGACCACCACCTGAATTGCGATCACCAAATCCTCTGCCGCCACGTCCACCGCCTCCACGACCGCCACCACCACCTCTAGTAAATCCTGTGAAGTTAAATTTAAAATATTCAAAAATATAAAACGAAATAAACAAATCAAAAGATTGCAAATAACACAAAGAACATCGATATTTTTAATTATACATATATGTAAAGAAAAATATAGGGAAGAAAATAAGTAACAATGCCGTATATCGAAAATTAAACAAATTAAAGATTCAATTTACAATACATGTTTTTATTATAATAATAATAACAAATGTTAAATGTGAAATAAGAAATTGAAGTCATAAATATATAGCTCTACTTTTTTCATTTAATGCTAGTTTTAGGTTATAATATCCTGTGCCGTATTATACTTGCATCAACAACAAAACAACATCACAAAGAATAAAAATATCATAATTAAATTGTGTTTACGAAGAATATAATTGTGTTGTATAGCGTAAAAAAATTTTGAAATATTAATACAAATTCGATTTTTACCTGAAATATGCTACTTACAGAAATTAAGACATAATAGCTTTAAATTTATTTCAACTCAATCCTTATTATAGAAAAAATTTTACTATATTGGTATTGTATTTAATATATTGGTATTATAAGTGAGTCGATAACTTTGAACTTTGAAGACCAAATTTGTTTTGAAAAAAATCATTTCGTAAAACCATAATAAATTTAGTTCACGCTTTCGGTATTGGCGTGGCGTCTATCGGTATAGACATGGAATTGTACCTCCTCAGTGGAAACATTTTACTATAATTTTTGTTGAATCGATGCAATCCAATCACATTCAAATGAAGAAATTTGTATAATTTCAATAGATTTAAGTGGATTGAAGACCGAAAGGAATAAAATATTTAATATTGGAATTGATCATTTACCTGGACGCCCCATGCTAATTTTTTATATTATATATATTTTTAGTTCGTGTTCAACATACACAAAATACGCCTGCAATATTATTAATTTAATAATATAAATTGTCAATTATTAAATTTTTATGTGGAATGAAATTTTAATTTTTATCACACGTGCAACTATTTTATTTAACCAAAATTCGAATAACTCAAGCAAACCGGTACATGAGAAATAAAATAAAAGAACTGAACGAATGCTGGTGTACTGCTTGCCTTGGTGCTGAAAATATTGGGAATAGTGTTGCATTGGTATCAATGGCAAAAACAAATTTAAATTTATATTGATGTTTGACATTTGATCGTGTCTTTTCGATTTACAGAAACCCGATTTTATAGGAAATGGGAGAAAAGTGCAGACGAACGAATCCTTACCCTCTAAACAAAATTTAGATCATTCCAAAAAAATAAAAAAGTTACAAATTATGAAAACATTAAATCTTTGTTATAAATTAAATAATTGGACTAAATGTAGTTTATCGTCACATCAATAAATAAATGATTTTAGTGCTAAATATTAAAATATAAAAATGACTTCAATTTTAGCTGTCTTGAAAGTGGAGCCTGCTATTTTTTTGAAAAGAATCAATTCTTTGACCTATTAACACCTAGAGAATTTGTAGTACACGCTAAAATTCTTATTTTGCTTCATATTTTATGAAAAGTTATATAAAATTTAGCGTAATACAATTATTCTGTATCTATCAAATAAATTAAACGCTTTATTCCAATGCAAAATTTTGTTTGAAAACTGTTGGAATGTCATTACTGCTATATTATTTTTTTGTCAATTTAAGTGGTTTATTATTTTACAAGTCTTTATATTTAGCAATAAGTATGTTTTCCAACGAATTTTTGAAACGGAATTCATTTTCATATTTCAATATAAAAATCACATATTTATGTTTGGTGCGAACATACTCACAGAACTTGTGCTGAAAGAGAAGCTTTGACTACCAGACATCTATATCAAGACAAATCAGTCAAAGTGTCAGTCAAGTCTATAAGTTCCAGAATAGGGCAAGCAAAGCTGCAAAACAAATAATCAAAACTATTATTCACTAGCAACAATAACAAAGGTCTTTCATCAATCCTTAAATAAAAATAAATTAAAATTTTTAAATAAATATGATAACCATTGGTCCTTTATTAATACCCGAAGAAAATAAGTTATTACAAATACAAAATGTTAAAATGAAAATAAACCAAAAATACTTAAATTCAGGTGTATTAATTATAACAGAGAGGTACATATGCAAACAATAAATATTAAAAAATGTTTTTTTACTTAATATTAATTTTTAATTTTTTAGTGCTCTCTGTTGGAAGCAAAATGATCGTGAAGATTCAGTGTCTATACCATGGAGTGATATGACAGTTCATGCAGTATCAAATTTACCATCAAAATCCATTTATATTATGATGGACTTAAATTTGGAATGGCCAGGCGTTTATGAACGTGGAGTGGATCATGCAAATTTTGATCACATGGATGTAACGAATGGACATTCTGATAATGATGATAGTGATAATGATGATAATGAAGATGATGATATTGATGAAGGACATTTTGAAGGTATATATTTTAGTTATGAAAAAATCAATAAAAGATAAAACCTTTCTAAATATTGTAATGATGTAATGCGAAGTTAACTATATAATCATATAGGTATTATAATTTAGTTCATTTTAAGCACAAGAATTTTGCCTTAGTTGCAAAGTTTGAACATTACGCGCGTAAAAGAATATTAATATATAGTATAGTTTTTAATTTAAAATAGCCATTACGTTATTTTTAGTTTGGATAATGTTAAAATATAAAATAAAATGATATATTAACTTTAACGCGTAATTCATGTTTACAGATGATGCACAATCAGATTTAACAGAAATCTGGCTTATGCCAGAAGATGAGGCAGCAGTCGATGTAATATTTGCAAAAATGAAAGATTGTCAAAATGCAAATCAAAATGAATATTATTCAGACATTGATGAAGGTAACTAATTAAGTAAAAAATGTATGCTTCAAACCAAACATTTATTACAGTTAAATTATAATTTAATTATATTTTATATAACTTACTAGCTCATAATGGTATGTAGAGACATTGTTAATCTGTGTAGTATCGAATATTATATTTTTATAGTTATTCGGTTTTTGATTCCATAAAGGAACAAATGGTAATTCAGGTGAAACATTGCATTATTAAAATAAATATTGTCAAATTTTTCATGTACATTTCAGAAGTTGAACTCCATAATTCATAATCGATATAAAAAAATCTTAGCAATACCCGCCCCACTTGGTGTTGTAACAAATATAATATATATTTCAAATTAATATTTAATTTTTCATTTTCAGACGATATTTTAATTGAACATGAAATTGGAATGATGAATGCGGTCGAAAATGGGCGAGGTGAAATGGAAAATCTAAATTTAAATGGTTTGTCATTTTATATAAATGTTGTTTATGGACAATAGATATTTTAATGTACTGATACCATATTAAAATATTTTAACTCTTAATCATAGATGACCGATTTGCAGATGCAGAAGAATACGTTAATAATAATAATAATAATAATAATAATAATAATAATAATTCTTAAATTTATTATATCATAAAATTTATAACTTGTATTCACCTTTTTTATTTTTTTAAATAAATTTAATAAATTAATGGAATTAACAATATTGTATGAAATAGTAAATGTGAATGAAGCAATTGTGATGTTTTTCGGTTGTATTTTCATACTGATGGGTTTATAAATTTTCCTTTTCTAAATCAGCATAAGCTTTCTTTAATATTCGCGTTTTCCAAATTTCATAATCTTCAATTTCAGATACATTTTTAATCAATCTATTTTCAGTATCTTTATTAGCTAGTTAATCGGACAAATAAAAAATATATATGTTCATATAATAAATTAATTACTTTTATAAATAGTTTACCTGTCATAGATGTTGAATTATTATCATTTCTGTTGTCAGTATTATTATTCACATTAACTTTCGGCAGCAATTTATGCCATATTTCTTCTAATTGAATCCATTGTGATTGTGTTAGCTCACAAAAAGTTAATAATTTCGATTTAATTTTTTTAATATTTTTATCGTTACCAATTTGTTGATAAATAGCCATGGCAGCATATTGTGGATGTGTTAAATCATAATTTAAATTTCTATTTCGTACTATTTCCGAAAATTGATCTAATATATCAATTGCTATTTTTTCAATATTTTTTAAATTTAATTTTATACACATTTCAGTAATTGATAATTTATGAGTATTTATGTTTAAAAATTGTTCAAATGTTCGTTTTAATAAAGTATAACGCAATTTTTTTAAACCACACAATTTTAAAGCTGTATCTAAATCAAAATTTAATCCATAATAAATTGTTGCTAAGTGTATGCAAATAATATTGCGACAATTAGTATCAATTGAAATCGATTGTAATTTTATTTCTGATAATCGTAAATATTCTGAAGATTTTCTAATAAATAAGAGAAATATAGTTTTCTTATTTAGTATTTTATTAACTATATTACGTTTATGAATAATTCAGATCAGATCGATGTACTTTGTGTCACACAACGGAATCAAGATAATTGGCCAAATAATATGATTCTGATGCATCTGGATGTGACCTGACAGACAATATCAACCTGAGAAAAACAACCAATGCCACCAAGTTTTATAATAAGATTATTATACTTACTTCAAGACATCCTTTTCTCTAATAATATGAAATTTCCTTATTAGTGTTTTAAGTAATGTTTCTGTGGGGTCTTCCATGATTTATGTATTTTTCGTTTATTTGTGAACTAATTCTGATTATTTAGAAATAATAAATTATAATATGTAATATAATTATTTAAGAGAAGAAAAAAAATTTACAGAAAATAATATAAAAAAAATCAAAACAAACCAAAAAAAAAAAGCAACAAAGTTAAACTATACTCATAACCTCAACCTCAACTAAATACACAATATAAATACTTACCGGCAGAGTATACGAACGTATTAGATCATTATATACTCATTAAACCATCTCTAAACTATTCCACACATAAGTCATTATTCATTAAAATTATTCGCAAGCGCCATCTATAAGTATTCACTAAATAAAAATGATTTTTAAATGAAAATAATACAATTAACATTAAATAATCATTTTGTTTATCGTTCCTCACCATACCTATGTACAAAAAAAAATTACAATTGTTCAACTGCTAAAACCTATACATAATAGAAGTATAATAAACACAAGAAAAAGTCTTTTTTTTATAAAAATTAATATTATTTTTAAATTAAGAATTTCAAAATTGTTCAGAATAATTACATACATTTTATTTATATTTTGTTCATATTTATATTATTTCATTCAGATCAGATCTTAATTCAAAAGCTAAAATACATAGACTTTTTATTTGAGTGATATGGACAACATATTATTAAACAAATTAGTAACGTCGTAAACCTCCACCACCTCCTCGATTATAATTTGATCGCCCTCTTCCACTCTGATATCCTTGTTGTTGCTGTTGAAAACCGCCACTAGCATTTCCACCTTAATAAAATAACAACAATAAAAATAAACATAATTTCGAATGTAATAATTAAAAATAAACATAAATTACTTTGTTGTGACCAACTGCCCTGAACACGACTGCCACCTCCACGATTATTATAGGTTTGTCCTGATTGTTGATATCCACCACCACCACCGCTATATTGTTGTTGTTGCTGAAAGCCATCGCTACTACTTTGCTGTTGATAACCACTACCAGAAAAATTACTATATTGTTGATATCCATCACTGTTTTGTTGATGTTGGTAGCCAGTACCACTTCCACTACTAAATTGTCTCTGATATCCTCCAGATTGTGATGAATAACCTTGTTGTTGTTGATATCCACCTCTATTATTTTGTTGTCCAAAATCGCTACCACCACGTCCAGTGCCCTATAAATTAAGCATTAATCATACAATTTAATATTGACACAATTTATTTATTTAAAACCATTTTATTGAATTATTATTCTTTTAAAAAACATGCAAATAATATATTGGTTAAATATCTAAATTAGAAGTTATGAGCATGCATTAATTGTTTTTATCTATGTATACTTCCTACTTACACGACCACCTCCACCACCGCCGCCACCTCCACGCCCACCACTATGACCACGACCGCCACCACGATGACTGCCACCACCACCACGATTGCCACCACTCATATCACCACGTCCACTACCGCCATGTCCAGCTCCGCCACCAGTATTTCGATTTTGTTGCCACGATGGCATTTCTGGTGGTGGTGGAGCATGTTCAAAAGCTCTGCCTCCGCGATCAGGAACCTAATTAAACATAAATTATAAATTATTGTAATAAAGAACACTTAGTAGCGCAGCGGTATAGAGCTGATATTTATTAATCATGCAATTTTCGGATTCCATTCCCGCTATTTTCATAGGAAATTTCTCGGTATTTATTTTAACACTGAAATTTTTCTGCTGGGTGACCATTTGTTCGATTATGGAATAAAAAGAAAAACGGATATCTTTGAAAATATGGTTTTGGACACTATTCAAAGATTAACAATGTCTGCACACATCACTATGGGCTAATCATACGTATAAAAATAATAGTATTATGAAAACATCTAAATTGTTATACACAACTTGGCTGTAAAGAATGTTTATTATGACATTCTTCCATAAAAACTTACGAAAAATTTAATCATACATGGTCACAATAAATTTACCAAAATAATCAATATTGAGGAAATAATAATAATAATTTACCTGTCCAATGACATGCTTTTGTATTTTAGCATTTGTATTTTTACGAACATTTACACCACTTGTTTTCTCAATTATTGCTAAATCATCTCTAGCTGCTAATAGTGCCGGTATATCGGTTGCTTTATCATCCGTTAACAAAGTATCTAAAATTTGTCGTTTTGTTGTGTATGTAGCACTGATCATATCTTTTTTTCCCTTTAATTTATCCGACCACTAAACATTAACAATTCATCAAAAAGATAAGTACAAAATTTTTCAAAAATATTTTATTTTTTTTTGCATAAATACTTGAAATGATTGAATCGTAACATCAAGTCGAGTTAACAGCATTTTTCGTCTCATATTATATTCGAAATCTAAGTCCTGTTGATGTTTTTTTAACACAGACCATTGTTCAACAGTTAATTTTTTTTTCGGTGCAAAAAGTGGAATTCTTAAATTATGACTTCCTGATTTTTGTATTACCTCTGTTAATCTTGAATTCATTTTATCAAATAGAGCTTTTGTTGATATATTATCAGGTGGTTTACCCATATTTAAAATTGTTGTAATATCTTTAATGGCTGCAGCTGTTGGACTTTCTTTCTAATAAAAAAAAAAAAAAAATAATAACAATAAACACATAATTTTAGTATTCTAAATAGAATACTGATTTATAATAATTTTACAATTTTAATGATAACTTCTTCCACGGGTTTAATTTTATGATACATTTGTAAGGCCATCAACTCAGTTATTAAATAAAATATTAAAGTAAAACGTGATTCACGTGTTTGATAACGATCCGATATTGGACCACTTACAAATGATTGCCAAGGACATATCATTTCTTTTAAAAATGCTGATAATTCTAATACGAATTCATTCAGTTCATCACTTTTATGTACCTTTAATAATTAATGCAAAATTATATAAAATAAATGAATATAAAAACTATATAACATTGACTATATTATTTCATTTATTTTAATATACTCAGACTCACTCGTTCTTCCAGATTTGCCAGCACTCGAATTTCTTCAGTTATCCAAATTATAAAATTTCTAAAATTTTCATTTTTAAACCCATCATTAATTGATTCATTTAATACATTTTCATTGATCATAATTTGGTCGTAACTAAAAATAATATAAAAAAATAGTATACTTGTGGTTAAAGAAAAAAAAAACAATAAATTAATGTGAAGAAAAACGAGCAACACCTACCCAATTCCTTGAAGCATTTCGATTACATCTTTTTCGTTATCCATCGTATTGAATAGTATTGATTTAGTGAAAGTTCTACTATAACTTTTTAAATTTAATAATTAATATTTAAATTATTTATTAAAAGTTTAATAATATTTATTATGTACTTTTATATAAAAATGTTTAAGAAAAAAATAACAGATATTGAGGAACATAAGCAAAAAAAAAAATATGCTATGAACAAAACAACATTCGAACTAGACAAGTATAAGAAATGAGGAAAATATATTAATGAACCGCTGTACTGACAACTTTGAACAAAAACATATGTAAGAGAGGAGGACGAGATTCACAGCATTTTGACATTTGAACGATTGGCATTAGAATGGTATTTTTTTATGAATGGAAGTAGATTTTATATAATAATTTGAATTATACCATTCTATCCATTCAAATGTCAAAATGCTATCATATAGTATTATTTTATGTCTGCAGAAAGTTGAAAAAAAAGGAGCTTCAAAGATTGCTTCACATATAGATGTAAGAATATTAATATTCAAATGCATTTGCAAATTAACATTTCGAAATACAAATTTGATATTTTCTTTAAAAAATGTTAAAATGGGAAAAATACACTAAACCGTATCGTGTAGGGAAAATTTTCCAATGAAAATAGTTTTTCAAAAATGGCAATTCTTTAAAAAATTGGAAAAAAAATTTTATTCAATTAATTATACAATTCAACTTCATTCATTAATTAATTTAATCAACGCCCAGCCCGATTATGGCAAAACTTTGTCGCATTTAATAATTATTTGTTAAATTTTAACACAATTTTATATTGCTTATCTTAAAAAAAAACAGATTCAATGAACGTGACCATGGTCGTTTTTGTAAATTTGCATCTGGCTAACCTTTATAAAATCTCTCATTCCAGATTCCAGTTCCAGTCTATGTGAACATAATCATCAGTCATCGCCATCGCTATTTTGTTCAATATTGTTCCAATTTTCAATCCAACAGTTCATCCATCATCATTCTTCCATCACCATCATTTTTTTTAGTTGTGTTCGTGTGTTCGTGTTTTATTATATATAAATGGTTATTAGAGATATCCTATACTACATTGCCTTACTGAATTAATTAAAATTGTTTTACTTAATTATTTATTTACCTTTGTGTTTCATCTATCCTAAAAAACGATAATAGATTTATAATTGCAATTCTATTAGTATTTAGTGTAAGAAATTTCAATTGCAATATTAATCAGGTAAAAAATGCTATTAAAATATTTTTAATAAATTTATTTTTCGTATGCGTGTGTGTGCGGTTTTTGATTTTATTTTACACAATTCCACACAATTCACATTTTCACAACAACAGATTTTGACAGTTTCTTCATTCCGTCTATCCAACTATCAAAAATCTAAACCAAACACCAAACTTTGAAAACATTCTGCATTTTTATTTTTTTTTAATGGAAAACTTTAATTTATTAATATTAAAATTAAATTAAAAATAATAATGGAATACACAATTTTTATAGAATTGTATTTATAATATTACTACATCTTATAAAAATAAAATTGTAAATACATTTGAGGAATGCAAGAAAAAAAAAAAAAAAAAAAGGAAAACCATACTTAAATTTAAACTTGAAATCATAATAAAAATTTTAAATATTACATTATATTTTAATAATAATGTATTGATATTTTGTTTATATAATATATTTTATTATTTAAATTTAATAAATTTATGTGTGATCATCGTTAAAATAACAAATAATTTAAATTTTTTATATTCTAAAGAAATTCTAATAACCTTATATTCCGCGTATCAAACATACCAAATTTAAATTTAATTATGTATTTTCTAGAATGTAAACTTAACTAAATCTTTTAAATTTTATTTGGTTTACCATTTTAGATTTATTATAATCAAAAATCTAACGCCATGGCCGATCAACAATTCTTTCTAAAATGGAACGATTTTCAATCAAATATGGTTACATCATTTAGACATTTAAGAGATGAAAAAAGTTTCACAGATGTAAGATTGTTGTATATTTTATATTTACGAGATAGTTATTTATTGTTTTATTTCTACAGGTAACATTGGCTTGTGAAGGACAAACATGTAAAGCTCATAAAATGGTATTATCAGCATGCAGTCCATATTTTAAATCACTTTTAGAGGTATATTTATTAAATATTTTATGTGTAATCAAAACGTTTTCATCAATTTCCGTAATATTTTATAAATTATGATTGTTTATTTTTTTTATGTTGAGATGTTTACAAGCCATTTTTTTTCTTTGATATAATATTTGTTTTTGTATCGATAAATAGGAAAATCCATCAAAACATCCAATAATAATATTGAAAGATGTATCATATGGTCATTTACAAGCAATTTTAGAATTTATGTATGCTGGTGAGGTGAATGTATCGCAAGAACAATTACCGGCATTTTTAAAAACAGCCGATCGATTAAAAGTAAAAGGTTTAGCTGAAACACCGGCACCAATAAAACGAGAAGGTTGATGCAGTTAATAGTTTATTAATTATATTAATAATAATAATAAGAATGATAATGATAATGATAATGATAATAATAATAATATTAATAATAATAATAATAATAATAATAATAATAATAATAGTGTTTATATGTTATAAAAAACAATAAGCAACACTTATAATTTGCAAATTTTGTTATCTTTAAAAATTCATATTTTTACATTATTATTATTATTTTTTTTTTTTTATGAATTCTATTTTCTTTTTTTTTTATTTTATTTTAAATCTTGCAATGATTTTTATTTTATTATTTTTACTTTATTATGGCGCGAATTGATTTAAATAAAAGAATATATTATAAATTATAATAATAGTTTATAAAATAAAAAAAAGATTTTCGCAAAATCACAAAAACAAAAAACATGTTTTTCAATATTATAAAATGGTAAATAAAAAAAAACAAAAAATAAAAGAATAATAATAAAAATAATACAATTGTATATTTTAGATTTATAATAAAATCACATAATATAGAAAACATTTATAATAATATTCAATATAAGTATATTTTTTAATGTTACCACAATATTACACAAATGAAAAAAAAAAACACAAAATAAATACAAAAAAATATGTATTTAAAATTAAAAAAAAAAAAAAAAAAACCAAATAGAATTATTTGCGAGAAAAATGTGTTAAGATTTACTTTCGAATACAATATAAATTATGTTTGTTGTTTTATATATACATATATTACCAAAGTTAATGGCGCCGACGCACCACTGCATTACTATTAACATTTTCATTTCCACAAAGTTTTCACTCACTTTTTGGAAGTAGTTCGGATGAGTTTTGTGGCGTTCCTCGATATATATATATATATATCAATATAAGTAAAATGTCGTTAAAAACAAAATGTGTGTGTTCAATCGATAAATTAAACAAAAATTCATATTTTTATTGAAAAAATAATACCTTTATTTTTGTTTTTTGTTTTTATTTTCATTATTTTTTGTGACTCATTAATAAAAGATTCGGTAAATGGAAAGATTAAAAATGTTAACTACCTACCTACTAATTAATTAATTAATTAATTATTTATATATAAATAAATATACAGTTTTTTTTTTTAAATTTATATTTTGGGCAATTTGTAGTTAATAATAATAATCTATAATAATTATATGTATATTTTTCATAACACTATTTTTGTTACGTTTTATTTTTATTTTTTTTTTTTTTTAATTATTATTTTCAGTTTTAGTTTAAAGTTTTTGTTTTATTTTCATATGTTTTGATTAAGTTTTAATTATAAAAATAGGGTGTACAAAAAAATACATCAATATCAGAGTGTAAATTTCATTGGTTTTAAATAATGCGATATTTTATTTGTGAATGTAAGTTTTTTGAAAATATAAAGTTTTTTTTTTTTTTACTGCTGTTCTATATGATCTCCGCCCGTAAAAATGTATTATGATTATTAATTTTTATCGCAAATATAATATATGAATTTTACTACACGAATTATTATTAATTTTTTGATTTTCAAAATATTAATTATAAACTTTATATATACTGTTTTTACGGTATATTAACATTTAACAATAAACAATTTATGGCATGGAGCAACAAACAAAATATAAATTAATAGAACATAGAAAGAAATATGAGAAATATAAAATTAATAAAATGTCTAAATAAAATTATTTGAATTTCAATTTATCGGAACACACAGTAATACAATTATAATTATATAATATAAATTTAAAAAATATATATATTATAATGCATAGAATAAGACCATTTAAAATATCCATCCTCCGCCAAACTGGACATATGTCGTCGCACACAATCTCTTCTTCAGTTTTATATATTAATTTATTCGCGTAAAGTAAAAAATAATGTACTTTCATTAAATTTATTATCTGATTTAAAATAAAATTTATCACTTAATCTTAATAATAATTATATGTTCACCTAAATATATCTTTCCACATACTGTAGTCCACTTACACAAACACACACACACTATACACACTCGCCTCTTCAAAATTGTTGTAATATAAGATTTATATAAAAAAAAAAAACAAAAATTAAAAATTAATTTTTAAATATAGTGCAAATTATAAAAAAAAAAAAAAAAAATAAAAAAAAAAAAGGAAATTTAAATTGAATTGTGAAATGAGGAATGAATTTAAAAAAAAAAAAAACAATTTATATATGAAATTAATATTAAAAAAAGAAAAATATTGAGAAAGGACTTTTTTTTTTTTTTTTCTATGTTTTAGGCCATAAATAATTTTGTAGATAAGTTAAAAAACAGAAAAAAACAAAAATAGAAAATTATGATTTAAAATTAATTGTTTAATTAAAATTTTGGAATTCGTGAGCTTATCTCTCTCGTTTGATTTTCTTTTATTTTTAATTTAAGTTTTGGCATCGACCAATCTTAAATCTTTATAAAACAGGATATGTTATCAAATAGCTGTGTGATAAAACTTTCGCATGACAAATAATGATAAATGATGTTATCCGATTTTGAATAGAAATTGAGATTATATAAGGATTTTTATACAGACAATTTTTTCCACACTTGATAAATTTCATTCACTTGACGTTCCATTTCACAGGTATTACTACATTTTTCATAAAAATATAATCCATCAATTAATGTCATCTAATTAACTTTCAAATGATAAAACAA
The DNA here is from genome assembly GCA_910594885.2 of Bibio marci. Lineage (NCBI taxonomy): Eukaryota > Metazoa > Arthropoda > Insecta > Diptera > Bibionidae > Bibio > Bibio marci. Next base: position 25,457,978 of record OU343118.1, on the reverse strand, counting down.
ATTTACATTGACTTCATAAATACACTTTCGTTTTTATCACGTATATTGAATGGATGACCCTTTATATAACGTACATTGTACATTTGTTTGAGTTTTGATTAATAATAATAATATTTAATTATTTAATTATTTTATATGCATATAAAAATTAATTTATTTAATTTAAAACTTAATTTTTTGATTAGTTTTTTTTTTCTTATATTAAAATTTAATTTTTTTCTATTTTTCTTCGCATTGTAATTTTAACTTTTACATATCTTCTGTACTATAACGATAAGCTTCCTCTTCCGTAGCTTTCTTTTTACTTTGTACATCAAACCATTTTGTTTCATAACCATTTGAGCGATCAACACCATCCCATCGATAACCAGGTCGAATGCCAAAACGATTTTCTGGATAAGTTCCTTGATAAACAGGTTTTGCTATAATAAATTTAAAACCAATGTTAGTTAAATCTATCTACAGTTTAAGGAAAAAAAAAAAACAATTTAAATGTTCTTGTTAACTTACATGGCCTTTTACTATTATTATCTTTTTCTTTTCTTCGTAAATATTCTAACATCGGATCACCATCACGTTCTTGTGCTTTCAACATTTCATCTAAATCTTTATCATTTGAATATCTTGCAAGTGGTTTATTCATTTCATGTATTTCATCTTGTTTACGATTTTGATAGTCTTCAACTTGTTTTAAACCGGCACCCCAACGATCGTATATTGCTTTCTTTGCCTGTTCTTTTTCTAATTTTTGACGCTCACGTTCGGCTTCTTTCGCAAAATCTTTAATTTTACCTGTGCTACGATCTCTTACAATTACATCAGCATTTCGACCAGATGTTTCGTCGGACATACGTTGAAAGGCTTCGTTTTCACGTTTACGAAATTCCGTATTCTCAATGTGTAATGATTTTGCATTTTGTAATCCCGCCATTTTACCATCTAAAGTTTTTAGCATTTTATTATTTAAGGTTGGTGTAGGTGAGTTATTTGAATTTTTATGATTTAATGATTGATTCTTTAAATTCCATTTTGAATGTGATGGAGGCGGACTGGATGGCTCTTTTTGTTGGAAACGTTTTGTCGAATTATCGGAATTTCTATTACCACGATAAGGTGCTGGTGAATTATCTGAATCTCTTCTTGATCGACGTGGCGGTGATTTGTCTGAATCTTTTCTTGGTCGACGACGAACCGGTGAACTGTCTGAATCTTTTCTTGATCGACGTGGCGGTGAATTGTCTGAATATTTTCTTGGTCGACGATGAACCGGTGAACTGTCTGAATCTCTTCTTGATCGACGTGGCAATGAATTGTCTGTATCGTTTCTTGGTCGACGACGCGCCGGTGAACTGTCTGAATCTCTTATTGATCGTCGTGGTGGTGAATTGTCTGCATCTCTCTTTGATCGACGTGGCGGTGAATTATCGGAATCTCTTCTTGATCGACGCGGCGGCGAATTATTCGAATTTTGTTTTGAACGATAACGTGATGGAGAATTAATTGAAGCATGGTGTATGCGAGGTGATGAAGAATTTTCTAATTTAATATATGTGGTTTTACGTGGTGGTGACATATCCGGTGTGATAGGTTCTCGTTTTAATTTTATGTGTTCGTAAACATCTGATTTTGTTTTTTGTCTGTTTGAATTTGATCTTTCTGGGCTTAAATCATCATCTTTTGGTTTTAGTGGTTTTCTTTTTATTGAAATACTATTTTGTTTACTATTTTTACGTTGTAATTCTGTAGTATTTTGTAAATTATTTAACATCCTATCGGTATCATTCTCACTATTACCTATGGCTTTCCATTTCTCATTGTTTTTTAAATCATTAGCAATTAATTGGGGTGGACGGTCATCAATTACACCCACAATTTGTGGTGCATCTTCATTTGTGTCAAATAATGCTAATACATTATCATCATCTTGATCCAATTTTGATAAATTAAAATCATCATCAATGATTTTTATACTAAAAAATAGAATAAAGATAGCGATATAGAAAATAAATTTAGACGAATGTATTTAAAATATGTAACTATTGAATCAAGTAAAAGATATTAAGAAAATACAATATTTCTTGTTCCATTCCAATTACAAATAAAATAATAAATTGTTTACCTATGTTTTTTTTTTTTTTTCTTTTTCTTATCCTTACCATCAGCATTAGATGATAAATATTTTTTTAAATATTCCTTTTGATTTATTTTTGCGGTCATAATTTCAATAGATATTTTATTGAATAAAATCGTTTGTATAATCGTACGCCTTCAATTTTGATTTTATTATAGCTGGAGCAGTTGGATTGTTGGATTGAATTGGATCAGATCAGCAAAACACAACACACAGAATTTGTATTTTTGTTTTCGGTAACATTGTAATTTTTTGGTTAGTTTATTTTGGAAAAATGAAAAAGAAATATGAAAGCGTATAATGACAGATTATGCCTGTCAGTTGCATGATTGTCAAAATCCTTTTAATTTTTTCACAGTTGGTTACTATACTTTGGATGTATTTGTTGGAAACTGGAAATATTTGGATTTTATTTTAATTTTACGACTTTCTTTGCCATCTAGTATTTAGTATAAAATTTTATTTAGAAATTTCGTCATTGTGTATTTTTAAATTTGAAATTTTCCATTGAAATTAATATATTTATTTATATTACATATTATTTCTTTCTATTTACTTACCTTTATCTATATATATAAATACTTAATGTTATTACATAATCACAGACGAGATTTTTCCATACCTGATGAGTAACAGATACATCAATATTCAGTGCGTAGGTATAATCAATAATATAATCCAAATATAAGGAAGAACGACACGGAACAAAATATGTGTACAGGAAATAGAACAATAAAACCACTTATCAATTAATTGTGTTTTCTCATATTTTATTTTATCATATACCTATATATTTATTATCATCAATATTCTGAATTCTAAATGAAATAAAATTTATAATTAAAAATAAAAAAGAAAAGAAATGAAATAAAAATACAAAACCTCTTGAATGAATAATTTTTTTTTCTTTTTAATTTGAATTGAATTTAGACAAAAGCAATTGTTTTATACTAAATATATATTATAACATAAACTCTTATAGAATATATATGCTGAATACGAGGCGCTCTATAAATAAATAAACACATACAATATACTAATAATAATACATATGCTATTATATATATTCAAGAGGTTTTTCTTATTTTTCCATTATTATTATTATTATTGTTATATTATTCTTTTCTATTCACTTACTTTCATTTTCAATAAACATAATCAGAATAATATGAAAGATAAATTGAATTTTTTGTTTAATTTGGAATTTTCACATTGATTTTATTTTTAAATAAAAGATTATATGTTAATTGAAATAGGCGAGCTTTTTCATTTAATAATTTGTTTAATATATAATAAAAATTCGTATGCTTTTATTGTAGAATATATTTTTAATGTTATAAATGTAAGACACTAATTTTTCCATGCCTTTGAATATTTTCCATAAAGTGTAAAGGTGCATTAATTGGCGGGGGAGTAACATCTAATATACTTCTATATGCTAATCATAAATGTGCGTGTATTTGCATACCCATTTACACACCCAATAATGCTCTTCAATATACTATTCATCAATAACATACTTTTTTGATCGGCTCAAAGAGACTCCCAATTCATTATAATGTTAGATATATATTATTTAATTAGCTTATTCGTGAAATCATATCTATAGCCGTACAATTGTATATATGTCCAAGCATTGTACAACATAATTATATTAATTTAAAAATATAGTATAGTTCGTGGCTGCACACAAAGTTTGTAATTGAACATCTGATCTTTGTGGTATCATTTTGAGTGTATTATTGAATTGGTAGATAGGTTTTTACTATGTTACCTTCCTCTGCCTACACACATATACATATATAATTAACATATAATTAATCACTATTCCTAATTTATATTAATCTTATAACAATAATAAAAATAATAATAATAATGATAATAAATAAAAATAATTATTTTTTAATTTCTAAATGTATACAATAAAGCCATAGAAATTTATCCCAAAAATGAATTTTTTTTATTTAAATTATAACATAATAATTACTACAATTTTACTATTTATTACTATTTATTATTATTTATTTATTTTAATATTAATTTCAATTTTGTTGTAAGCTTTTTTTGCGGAAGAAACCCGCATATATAGAGTTTTATCTTACTCGCATTTTAATTTAATTCTAAAAATTGTCTTTAGTTTATTGTAAATTATTATTTATATTAAATTTTAAAATTCGGTTACTATAATGTGGGATGTTAAAGTGTGATTATTACGTTTATTTAAATAAACTCAATAATTTACATATTTTAATTTATATTGCAGCTATTTATTTATTTAATTTTATTACGAACTTAATACGAATTAATGAAACAAAAAACGTGAACAATTAGCGAAATAATAAAATAAAAAATCCTTCAGTACAATCAAAAAAAAAGAAAAGGGATTTTATAAAATAGAAAGATTATTCGTACAAGCATTAAAATAATTAATCTATTACCATCGCATTTTCTAATTTTCATAACACCATAATTATGCATATTTTATTTTCATTTCATTAAATTTTTGCTTATTATAACTGCATCCAATTAATTTATATTATTTTTTTTATAATAAATTGATTTTTATATAACAAAATAATACATAATAAATTTATATAAATTTTATTAATATTCATATCAAATCAATATTTATAGATTATATTTTATATAGAGGATAGAAAGAATTTAAAAAAAATTTGAAATTAATATTATTTATAAAAGGTTTTATAATAATAATAATAATAATAATGTATACGTTTAAAAATATAACATATAATATGTGTAAAATAATAGTATAATATTATATTATTAAAAGAATTTTTTAATTTTAATTGAATGTTTTATAATTCATACATATTATAATAATAAATATGTGAAATTAATTGGCCGGTTCATTATCAGTTTCACGACGTGCTTTATGACCACGGAATGAAGCCTGAATTCTTGTTGCAGCTTTATTTAATTCCGGATCCGTTAAATCAATATCTAATTCTTCGGCAACTTTTTTCGTTATTTCTTGTAAATCTTTATCATCATTGACCGTATTACCATCGGTAGCCAATTTTCTTGCTAAATGTCCACGAAACGTTGCTTGTATACGTGTTGCAGCATCACATAATTCTATATAAATAAATAAATAAAAAAAATATTATTAATTAATTGTACAATATTATAATGTTATTAAAATAATTATATATTTCAGTAATTTTGTATATAGAGCGAGGAGATTGACTGGCGACCACGACAAAATTATAATCAAAATAGAATATGATTTTCATTTTAATTTTATCACATTATAAAAAAATGTATACACACTTTTTTTTATATATTATTATAAATAAAATAAAATAATTAAAATTGGAAATTCATTAAATTACAATTAACATACCGTATCAATAATTTAATAAATAATAATAATTATAATACTAATAATAATAATAATAATATTAATAATAATAATAATAATAATAATAATAATAATAATAATAATATTCAATTTAAATTTAAAAAAAAAACAATTGAATTTGAATTGGATTGGAATAAATTCATTATTTTTTATTTTATTATCATCATCATCAAATTACTGACACATTTTTCATTTCTATTTTTTGTTTTATTCATTTCATTATAATTTTTGTTTTTTTTTGTGTAAAGTCGCGTCGCAGTAGATGAAAGGAAGAAAAAAAAAAAAATTGAACATTAATAAATTAATTTTTATATTTAATAATTAGTAAAAAAGTACATAAATTCTTTATTTTAATATATTCTTATCAATTTTATTATTTCCTATATTTTATTATTAAATGTATTTAGTTAAATTGTGCGTAAAATAACTTTCCTTGAAGAAAATGCAACAATAAAATTTTACCTTTTTTGTTCGCACGTGTGTTAAGAAATGTTAATTTGTAAGTACTTTTTTTTTTACATAAAAACTATTAAAATATTATAATTATTTTAATTATTTTTATTATATTTGTTAAACGATAATCATATATTCACTAAATAATTAATTTTATTGAAAAAGATTGTATAGATTATTAGTTTTTTAATAATATAAATTTTGACTTTTTTCATTATAAAAAAAAAAAATTTACCATGGCTGGTTTGTGACGTCACGATAAAAGAATTTTTTTTTTTACAGAGCATTTATTTAGTTAAAAATTCTTCATTTTTTAATAGTTATTCATATGCATTAAAATTTATTTAATATTTTTTGGTTTTTTTTAACTACAGCATATTTGTGAAATGAAGATTTTTGATAACATATAAAGTTTTATTCTTTTCATTATAAAAAAAAAAAAAAAAGGTCTGCGACTGACTTGTGACGTAACGATAAAAGAAATTTTTATACACCGCAATTATTTAATAAAGAATAATTTTCCAATTTTTTTTTAAATAGCTATTAATATGCATAAGAATTAATTTAATTCTTTTTTTTTTTTTTGTTTTTTAACTTTAGAATATTTGTATAATGAGGTTTTTTAATGTTATATAAATTTTGACTTTTTTCTTTTTATTATAAAAAAAAAATAAAAAATATAATTGTTGTTGCGTAGTGACGTAACTATAAGAAAATTTTTTTTTTACACCGTATTTATTTAATTAAATCATTTTCCAATTTTCTTAATAGTTATTAATATTAAAATTAATTTATTATTTTTTCTTTTAATTACAGAATTTAGTGAATTTGTATATAAATATATGTAAAGTGGACCTGGACTAGATGAGCAAAATATTACCGGTTATCATCTACTGCTGCTTGTATGGGAAAAGGTGAATTTGTGACTGTGATGTGAGTAAACTTTTTTTTAATTATATTTTAATTGTTGTTTATATTGTTTTATTCTATTATTATATACCTTTGTGCGATTATAATTGTTTATGGAAAGATATTGATTTTAAACAAAACTGTAACCGTTGCACAATGAATTTTAAGAGCAAAACAGAATTCAAATTGTTACTACATTACATATTTTTCCACAAAAAAAAATTGCTATCGCTCTTTCACACATTTATAAAATATTTTCGTTTACACATGCACTTACTCTTTTGGTGGTATTTTCGTCGTATGGTGAGAAAGAGAGATAGCATTTTCTGTGGAAAAATATGAAATGTACTGACATTGGTTTGTAATTTTGTATACTATTACCATGTTTCGTTCCATTTTTCATTTCATTATAAATTCAGCAAATAAAACATATTCAGCAATTATTCAACCTATATTTTATTTCGTATTGAATGGAAATTCTTGTAATTATAATTAAAATAATATATCGTTAATTATATCATTTTTCATTTCCATTTTTTTTTTTTAATCATTTAATGGCAAGTTTTTGTTTTTTTGGGTACAGTCGCGTCGCAGTAGATAAAACAAAGAAAAAAAAATTGAATATTAATAAAATATTTTTTATATTTAATAATTAGTAAAAAATATAAATTCTTTATTTTAATATATTATTATCCGAATTTTTTATTTTCTATATTTTATTATTAAATTTATATTTAATGTGTTTGGTTGAAGTGTGTGTAAAATGTTCTTCCTTCCTTTGAATTTACTACAATAAAATTTTAACTTTTTTTTTCACTTGTTAATTTGTAAGTACTTTAATAATATTAAACTATAGTAATTGTTTTAATTATTTTTATTAAATTTGTTAAACGACAATCATGTATTCACTAAACAATTCATTTTATTGGAAAAGATATATTTAATAATATAAATTTTAATTTTTTTCTTTTTTGCCATAAAAAAAAAAAAGAAATGTCTGTGACAGACTGTGCCATAACGATATAAGAAAGAAATTTTTCATTTTCATTTTTCAGTGCATTTATTTATTAAAAAAATCTTCATTTTCCAATTTTCTTAATAGTTATTAATAATATTAAAATTAATTTATATGTTTTTTTTTTCTTTTTAACTATAGAATATTTGTGAAATGATATTTTGCATATAATTATATGTAAAAGTAAAGTGAACTAGATACGCAAAATGTTACCGGATATCTTCTATTGCGGCTTGACTGGATAAAGATGAATTAGTGGGTATGTGAGTACGCTTTCTTTGTATTATATTGTTGTTTATATTGTATTATTCTATTATATATATTTTTATATGATTATAATTGTTTATGGAAAGATGTTAATTCTTTATTTAAAATCGTAAACGTAATACTATATTATTGTATTGTGCATATGTTGATAATGCTGATTTATGGCAACAATCCCTCTAAATAGAAAATTAAATTATTGCTTATTTGCTTTATAAAGCTAAAGTCACATTAGGTTAGAGATCTATAGATTTGTTATAAACATTTTTATATGTATTTTGTGAATCCTAAACCGGTCATTTATATAACACTCAAATAATCTACGACGAATGAGAAAAATAAATACAAAAGTTATCCATGAATACAATAACATTATGGGTGGTGTTGACAGCCCAATTTAATAAAAAGTTAACTACAATTAATTCGTTGTAGTTATTAGGATGGTATTTTATCAATTATATATTCCATTACCGAAAATGAAATAATAAAATCCTTGTAGAAAATGTGTCTGTGTATATGTTGTTCGAAAAAGAAAGTAGTGAAGGAGCAACAAGAAAAGAGACGCATATGAAATGTTTTCGGAATTTACCATACACAATTAACACATTGATATCTTGTATATTATCTTGCTATATATTTACATTTATTATACAAAAACCAAAATTGATGTTGATCTAAATAATGAAAATTGTGAAAATTGTTAATATTTTGACTAAATAAATATCAAAGAAATTTAAAAATAATGGTAATTTTTATCATTCTTTTCAATTTTATTTTTAATTGAGCAATGAATGAATGGTTTAATTATATATAGATTAAAATTATCGTTATTATATGGCATATTTTTTATATATTGTTAATTATATGCCATATATTTTCTATTCGCATACTATTGTATATACAATAATAAATTAAATATGCATTTAACTTTTATAATACATTTTTTTCTACATAAAATCTTATAAATTAAATTAAAATACTGTATTTTTTCTCAAGCATACCTAATATACTTGTAATTCAAGTATCAAAGAATCAAAGAATAAATGTTATTAAAGTCTTTTGATTTAAAATTTTCTTTTCACATAATCATATTAAGCACGCAAACGAACACATTTATTAATTGTTATTTTAAAAGTATACACATATAATTGTCCATAATGTACAGACACAATTCGGTCTTGACATACTATTATATGCATTTAAAACCGCACATATTATTGTAGTGCAAATGTTCGTACAAAATTTTATCAAAATTGGATAAGAAATGCGATGGCCTGTAACTATATATATATATATAACATATATACTGCAATTTCAATAAAGTTTTCACTTCCAACTGTTTCTCAACTTGGATTATTTACTATACACGAATATATATTTTGTAATTCTGAAACTATTTTCGTAATAACATTATATAAATTATAAAGAAGAATAAATTGCCATACAACACCACCGCAAACGGTAATGGTGAACATTTATGAAAACTAATATATATATAGATAAAAATACATATAATTCAAGTGCAGCATATCTTCTTAAGGACAGAACACACCTGTACATTATTAAAATTTATGTTTTATTATTTTATTTTAATATATATAATATAATATACAACTACTATATTCACACTATATTCTATACAGCACATATAATAATGAAGTGAAGAAGGGTTAAATAATGTTTTTCTTCATTAAATAGAAGATATAAATTTTAATGCTATACAGAATATATATAGCGAGAGTAATATATAAATTATTACAGAGATTGAACCAAAAGTATGTGACACACCCGATTAACAATAAAACCTTTACTGGCAAAACTACATTATAGTAAATTAATTAATTTACTATAATCCGTAGATTGTATATATAATTGTAGTGCTCTTCGAGATGTTATCAAAATATTTTTATCTATTATATTGTATCGCTATAACCATTTAGTTCACCCTGTGCGTATACAACATTGTAATTATATAAAATATACACATAATTATACTTATAAAAAAAAAACATGTACAATTTTATATTATATTCCTTAATTATTGTGCAAGCATATATATACTATTACACAACATTTTAGATTGTTTACAAAGAACAAGAATTATATTAAAGAATATAATGAGGTTTATTTTGGAATAAAAAAAATATTCTTTTTTGTAATTTCCTTTTTTTTTTTATGTATTGCATAAACTCGCGTGTAATTAAAAACATAAAAAATAAAAAACCAGTGAATATTATTATTATTTATATAATTTATATTATTTTGTGGTAATGTTTAAAAGTTAACTTTTAATATTTATTGTTACATATACAATATGTATAATAAAGAAACATTTTACATTACAAATATATATACACCCACTTGCTGACGGCGTTGTCACAGAAATACTCAAACTTTTTTAATTTCTTTATATAACGAAATACAAATAGTGTGGCATTAATTGGATTATAATTATATTAGCAAAGACATTGGTGTGATACTATATATAGATATATTTTGAAAATAAAATTGTTACAAAATTTTATGATATTTGGGCGTTGACAACAAACACGAGTGATATTAAAATATAGTATATATCGGTAGACGTAAAAATCATTCACCATGGCATTTGAAATGTTTGATTATGATTGCTTATATCTCGTACAAGAACTTACAAAAGTGTTCGTTAAGATATTGCGTTTATATGATGAATGTTTTAAATTAATATTATATAATTTAAAATTTTATGTACTGCATGCATTTTCAAATTATGTTATTTATAAAATAATGCGTCACTAAAGGGAGGCATATAAATTTGTTATTTATCCTTCAGAGTATATGGATATAATTCAATTGATTTAATGCAATTATAATATTAGTCAAAACGCTGAGCCAATCCTTTATAAAAAAAAAAAAAAAGAACATATAAATTTGTAAATTTTGTAAATTCAACCATATAATAACATAAATTCAAATCCAATTTGTACAATATAATGTCATTTCTCTTACTATATATTAATATTGTTATTTGTAATGGTATAATATAAAGTGATACCGAGTATATAAATTGACGTGATAATGCAATAATAATAATAATAATAATAATAATAATAATATTTGAAATTATACAATATATAGACTATATGTTATAATTAAATTTCACTTTACGATACAATTTCACAGTCAATTATATAACAAATAATTAGTTATAAATAAACAGAAAATATAATTTAATAAATACACATAATAACAATCTGCCATATATATATATATTGGATTACTGCGGGTAAATATATTAAATACATACAATATTCTATATAATTATTTATATAATAATAATACCTGTGAGATGTGGATTTCGGTTATTAAATCTTATTTAAATATAATAATTTAATATTATACGCATTACAATATTGCGAGTATAGTATAACTTTATTATATATTTATATATATTAATTCTTTAATTTAAATTATATGTATGATAGGCATACACCCATTACTTTGATCTGATTATATAATTTAGAACTTTCACAAAAGTTTTTACTCACAATCAGTAAATATTGTTAATTTCTATTCGCAAACAAATTGTTTTGTAATATAGGGTTTATGTGATATATGTGTTCGTTTATATATAACATATCGATATAGTCACATAAGAAGAGTTATAAATAATATAAATAATATGTGAAATATATGTGTGTGTATTCTATGTATTTATGTAAAATAATATATGAAGATACGATTGATAAATTTATGTCAGCTAAACATACATTAACTTATATGTATTATAATAATAATAATAAGTACAAGATATATATTATATGTGGGATAATATACTCGTATCCGTACATATGTACATATAATTTACATATATACGATATATAATAAATTGTAGATAAGCTTTTTTTGTTAATCGTATAATTAAAAAGTTATCTCTAAACAACAATAAATTCAAATACAATAAAATAAATAAAATAGGGAAAATTTTAAATAAATGTATATACAATATTTTCTTTTTAATACTTGTTATATACGGCAGACATGTGCAAAATAAAAATAGACATAGATATTATACTGATACATCGTAACTCAGCAGAAATTGTATGCATACACTGGCATTATGTTATGTTTGAATTGTTACGAAAGGCATAATATATGTTATATATATAAGGAAATACTTCAAATGGCCAAATTATTAAAAAAAAAAATGTTTTAAAAACTATTAAATATTAAATTAATTTTACCTTTAGCCGTACAAAAGAAATTTACATTTGTTTGGCATATATTGTAGTATTGAAAGAAATATGCACACGTATTACTGAAAAAAACACATACATAGGGAAATCATATATTTTATTTTAAAATATTTCATAACAAAATGCATTGTCCCAAAAAATGTTATTAACTATAACGTTCCCTCGCTTAACTAACAACCATCTAATATATATATATATGTATCTGCAGCTGGTGTAAAATTAATTAAGCTTGCCTACCTAAATTACATCACATATATTCGAGTATAGTTGTTATCCTTTTATACATTTATTTATTTAATAAGATTATATATAGAATAAAAAAAAGAAGACTTGTTCTGGTGTACATTACTAAAATATTATAATATTGTATATATATATATAGGTATTATAAAATGTATCGCAAATATTATAAGTATATAACAAAAGCCTTGAATACAACCCCTATTTTAATTACAAGTATATACATACATATTATGATAACATGTAACAATTTCGTCCTTATATATATATATATGTTAAATAAGATTATTGTTACTAATATATATATTGTAGTAGTGCTCTGCACCTAAAGTAAAGAATTCTATATGATGATTAGACTTCAGAGCACTTATTAAAATATTTATATAGAATTAGTGGTCTCATATATAGCTACCAGTTTTTTTTTCCACATTTTGTCCTTGTCTAAAAATATAATATTAAAACAGGATAATCCCAAAAAAAAAAAAAAAAAAAAAAAAAAACGTTTTTAAACAATGTGTTTTTGTTGAAACACATAACAAAATACACACATATTCGCACAGAAAAATAATTACTATGCGTAATCAATCATCCATGACGAAAAGCTCCTGATAAGTTTCGATCCAAAACTTTTAAGTTAATTTTAATAAAATGTAAAACATATAACACAATTGCTGTATATTTAACAAAAGTTATAGAAACATCAATTTGATTTTTAATTTTAATATAATCCTTTTATTTAATTATTTTAAAATGTTTTTTTATCATTGTTTTGATGTATGTAAATATGTAAATTTTATATATATATTGTATTTATGGGCATTGAAACAATAATTGGATATTGCTGCTGCTGTTATTATATCATTGTTTAATTTAAACTATAAATATACTATTTTATATCATAAATGTTTTGTGTCTGTCTGTATATTAAAATAGTTTGTAGTAGAAATAAAGTAGAGGTATAGATTCAGCATAAATTTTGTCCATTGTTCGTTTTGATTAAAGTGAGCAAAAAGTGCTGCCTATACTTACCATTTACGTACCATATATATTAAATAATATAATAGAAAATATATCGTATTAGCTATATAGAGTGTTCTAAGTTATATTGTATAAGAATAATATATGTCTTCTCCAGTGCCCCGTATAAATTGTATATACATAAATTCAAGGATATTCTTTTTAATTATTTTTCTCATTATAATTAATACAGTTAAGATTATAGATAATTATGGCATAGTATTTTTTATATATTGTATATATATTTATTGTTATTTTATCATGTTTATGTACACTACACAAGTTTGTCTATATTTATATATATATTTTAATATACGATTTTATATATAAATATAGGCATATAATAAAATAATATAAATTAAAGGTTTCATTATTTGGACGTTGCTAAATAATAAAATAATAATTATTAAAGTGGTGGGTTTTATCATTATATAAATAATATGGAATATAATGAAATTGTTTTATATATTAAAACGTAATTTCCACACTCAAATCCGATTCATATCTTAAATTACGAGTAATTCTGTTTATTTTTTTGTTTTTAAGTCATATTTTGCTCCAAGTGGAGCTTTTATGTCATCTAATAAACCTTTCATTACAACCAAGTTGGTAAATTACTCCACATGCGAGTATATAACAATTTACCAATTGTGTACTGTACTGTACTGTAATTAACGCAAGATAGATGTTTTCAAAATACTATTATTTTTATATGGGTGATCAGCCCATAGTTATCTGTGTGCAGGCATTGTTAATCTTTGAATAGCGTCCAACACCGTATTTTCAAAGATATCCGTTTTTCGTTTTTATTCCATCAACTAACAAATGGTCATCCAGCAGAAAATTTTTTAGTAATTTCTGTATATATACCACCACTATTATCTCTCCTGCACCGCACTTGTTACATACCCAGTCGCACATATGGAAATATGTTTTTTTTTTTTGGAAATTGCTCCCATCATATCTTAGAAAATTTAATTAATCATTCAAAATTACATAAAACACATGAAAATAAATTCACAAATAACAACTGACCGATGGTTCTACCCTATGCAAATTTTATTCATTCACTTTATTTATGGTATACATAACAGCGAATAATTTTGAATAATAATATGTAGAAAATAATAATAATAACAATAATTTTTGTTATATGCAAAATAGAAACACTGTGTATATTCTTTATTAAAAATTGAAATTTATAATTTTTTGTTGAAATACGCAAACAAAAATATTTGTTAAACTTTAAAATTTATTTTGGCATCAATTCAAATATTTTTATAAGTTTTTTAGTACAATATATTTATAGACAATTTATAAGTATTTCTGTAATTATATATATATAAATATATTTGTATGAATGGGGAATGGGGGAAAAAGACATTAACAAAATAAAATAATTTTTAAAACATATATGAATCAATGTTAAGGGCAAATAATTTTGAAGAAAATAACTTTTAATTCAATTTTTGATGGTTTTTCTGTATTTGTTTTTCAAATAAATTAAAAAATAAAATTTATTTAATTAAAATATTCAATAATATATTAAAAATTTTAATAGTACCAAAAATTATATTGTATAATGTATTGTGGGTGCGACGATATAGTAAAGTGTGCGGTTCACTTCACGGAATGTGTGTGTATACCATTTTTTAGTTGTTAAAGACTATCAGGAAAAACGAACAAATATTATCGACTATATTAATCATAAAATACAAATATATAGATCAATTGGTGAATTACGATTATGCATTTATATCCTGAGAATCGTATGTTTCCGCGTTCGAAATCTGTATCAAATTAAGAATTTTTTTTATCTAATGTATCACATTGATAACATATGTTTTAAAAGTATATATGAGCCGCATACATATCGGTTCTATAATATGTGTGCTTCATTTATTGAAATATTGATGTGTACAATCTAATTGAGATCCCATTGTTTGTTGTTTTGTATATCCTTTGAAATATATGTAGAATAATATGAAGTATATGGATGTAACGCATATGAAGTTTAACTTAAAAACGCATAGATGGTATTTATAACTATACTGTGTACTTATTTGTCATGCCCAACAATTTACAAAAGAATAAATTCTTGCTATCGCTAGCAGAATAAAATACGAACATTTTTTTTTCTCTCAACAGACTCACCCTCCTCCGCTGTACGTGTGTGTATATATGTAATCTAATTTTTAATACTTACTGGTATGACATTTTTTTTTAATTTAATTTATATTCCTAAAGCTTTTGAGCTATCTTTTATATTTATGAATTGTTTGTTGAAAATGAAAGACTCCGCTATATATATATATATTTTTTATATTATATATTAAAATATGAGAAAAGTATGAATGAAACGTTTTTATAAACCTATTTATTATAATTTTTGTGATTATTATACTATACAATACATACTCAACAAGTTATACATATTAATGTATATATACATTGTGATATAAGTGTGCGTATAATACTTATTAAAAAAAGGATCAAAAAAAAAAAAAAAAACAAACTAAATTGAATGAAAGATAAATGAAAATGGTTTTTATAATAACATTAAAAATAAATTTTTAAGATAATTAATGTATTTTAGTCGTGTAAATGTTTTATAGTATTAGGTACAGAAAATTAAATTACTGCATTGTGGTATATACAAATAAATTTATAATATAATTATAATTTGATTATACGACGATTAATTTATATATCGACACATGCGATAAAAAGTCAAAATTGTATATAAAAATCTAGTAGTATACAACCACTCGTTCATTTATATAGAAATATCTGTAATTGAAAATGATTGTGCGATTCATTGTAAATAGTAATTCATCATTCAAGCCTCATCTACCAAAGATTCATTACATTCAAGTTAAATTATTTCGCATGGTATAGTTGGTATACCAATTCATATTACCAATTGGTCTGTAATTATCGAAGGAAAGCTGTTTCAATAATAATAAAGTCTCGTAAATACTACTCCAATTTTATATATAATTTGATTAAACTTTTAAAATTATAATAGCAACAAATGAAAATATGAAATAATTTTCAACATTTGATTATGTGTGTTGTAATATGGTTTTTCTATTATTGTTTGTTATTGCAATATAAAAACTATTATATAAACATATTATACACATCAAATGTTTACAATTTACCTATATTAATATATGTTCATATTATATATACCATATAATATATACTTGTCGTGTGTACTGGGTGGTGTTTATTGAAAGGTACCCGACCATAAAACCAGACACACAGTGCTGAGACAAATGATGAATTTTAAAATTTGAAATTACCAATAAAGACTTATTTATTTAATTTAGTATATACATATACTCTTTCTGGAAAATTGCCATATAATTTTGAAACGAAAAGAAATACCGCACTATATAAATGCGATGTCAAATCATCAAATGACTACAGGCGAATCTTACAATATATAAATTATATTGAGAATATATATAGAATTTCGTAATTTTTCAAATTACACTATATATTATTTTTATTTGTATGTGCAGTTTTCGATTATTATAATAATAATAATAATAGATAATAATAATAGATAATAATAACAATAGATAATATATAGATAATATAAATTAGATAATACAATAATAGATAATTGTGCTTGCCAGATTTTTAATTTTAGTAACAATTCCTATATCTACTACTACGTATAATTTACATGGAATTAATAGTAACTAAATAATATATAAATATATATACAATTTAATATACATTATGAAGTTGTAAATAGAAGATCTAACCTCTTCTTTCTGTTAAATATTGCTTGCGATCGTATAAAATAATAAAAAAATGTGCTCTATGAATTCTAAAGGAAAATATGTCACTCACAACAGCCCGCTATAACTTATTTTACCTATATATTTTTTATATTGTAAATATGCATACCTTTATATTATATGTACGTGAATATATAATATATATATATGGGAAAAGGATAAATAGACAGTGTGTCAATTAATTTTTAAGACTGTCACTAGTTCTATGCACATTTGTTAAACTAACTGTTCATTATAGAGCAGTATTTTCGTATTGTATTATTAAAACAATGCTCCAATATACATTATTCAATATATTATATTTTATATTATATATCCACAAAGAATAATTAGAACAAAAACAATTAATGTTGATTATTAATTAAATGTTTTGATACCCAGAATTCGTTGGATTCCAGTCTAGAATTTTTGTGATGTAAACAGTTGGTGTGTTTAGTGCATGATAATGTATCCAGTTAAAACTTATGTTCGTATATGATAGATAACTTCTGTCATCCACCGTATTCACGCATGATTTAGTAAACCTGCGATTTCACATTATTCCCATACCTTAAAATGAAATTATAAGGGTGTTATTTTTATTATGTTTTGCATACAGATTCACAAATATCATTATTAAATCTCCGCGTAACAAATTTCCATTGAAATAACAAATAATAAGAACTTATTTTTTCTATTTCACACTGTACCGTTCCCGTCTTAGAATTTCTTTGAAAAACTGTTTAATATATAAATATTTGTTATATAATACATATATAGTTAGATATTACTAAAACGTGCCATGCATAAAATCATTTTATATTAAAATACAATTCTAAAAACTTTTCCATTTTCAAAATGTACACGTACTTAAGTTTGTAAGACATATAATATATGAAGACAAACATATATAACAACTTATTAGATAATATAAAAATATATGGTTATATATGTTATATATGTTATGTGTATAGAAGTATATTATAGTATTTACATTTAATATATATATGTATAGCATTCTATTGTAAATATTATATGACTTTGGATATATACTTAACCCTTCTTTGAAATCCAGAATATATGAGAATAGTAAAAAGGGATTTATTCTTAACTATAATTATTGTTATATTATAAATATCGTTCGCAATATCATTTTTTTTTTTGTTGATAAAACCAACTTGATAACTTGAAACTGCAAAAATATATATTTATTTACATTTCATAACATATTGTTATAGAATACGATACAATAAGAATATAATACTACAAATAATCGAAAGCTAAACCGTATGACACCAACTCTTTAAGAAATCGTTTGTAAATTATATTTTTCATGCACATACTATAAATTTAATATTATTTACATATGATTTTTTTATAGCGCGTACAAGTACATAAATGCAAACATTTTTATTGAAAATAATTGAAATACCAAAGCTAAAATATTTTCTTCACAATTTAAATTTGTTATCTATTTTGTGTGGGGAATCTCTTTTAACGTATATTTATTATTGTATAGATAAATATGTATATGCATTATGATTATATCAATACACGTATACTCATATCTGCACGGAGCTGGGAGCTGTATCCATGGTATAAGTACATATATATATATACACGATCAAATTTTAAATTAGAAATTAAATAATTATATTCAAGATCAATTAATCCCATATATCGTTTAGAATTTTCCCGTGTATTTTTAAATAATTTAAAATTAATATTAAATTATATTCCTTACCAAATTCACCACAATTATTGTATCTGATATTTCATTACGCAGTGAGTTTTGTATATATTGGATATTGCAATTTATAAAGCATCTTATATACAGGCGGCTCCGGGGTGCACGTAAGGTGGATATTATATTGTATATATATATATCTATATTATATGTAGATAAACTTAAATATATATTTATTTATTTATTAATAGTATATACAATAAAGTATTCAATTTCATTAATTTTTAGAAATCAATACAAATGTTATATTACTCGGTTTCGATTTGGAAAGGGGAATTAAATACTTTGAAAAAAAGTTTTTGTTATAGAAAAATTTAAATGAATATCGTTCTGTATTTTATATATTGTTATAATTCAATACCTTACCGTTTTATTACCTCGCGCACATATAGCCTATTGTTTCTTATTGATACATAAACCTGTAGAAATGAATTTCCAAATTATTTGAATATTTCTTCTCCGTAATTTTCCGCATATACCTCAAACCTTGTCATTTATATAATCTTAACTTTTTCTTCTATATATGGATATGCTCCTATGATACTTTAAGATATTTTAAGTTTTTTTATGACAAAGTTTTCCATGAATTTTATATCTTGTATTGTATTGTATATGTAATATTATATATTGTATATATGGATAGGCTTACCAGGTGGAACGATTCTCTTTATATTTTTCATGAAATTTGTATAAAAACTTATTATAGATTTATTTATTATTGGAAAAATTCATTCCTAACATAGAATCAGCATATATTCTTAGAATATAAATTCCTTTTCATCGTGTACATTCTGTTATGGGTTTCTCTTATTTGTATAGGAGGGGTTGTTTTGTTTGAAGAAATGAAAATTTAATTTTCTAAATTCTTATATATAAAATCATTTATTGTATACATTAACTTTTTTTTTTATGTATAATATATACGCGCACATCAAAATATAATTTTGAAATAAAGATTATTTTAATTAAATATTGTTATATATACAATTTAAAATTAAATTTAATTAAATAATGTGTATGTTATATAATCTTTGAAAACTATTTTAATTTATACATTGCGTTGTGTCCCAAAAATAATCGTATAATGTTTAAATTGATTGTTTGTATGGTTTAAACTTAATGAATATACAGTATTTTGAGTATTTTAGCCATACGCACATATATTGGTATTGGTTTATTTTTTTGGAACATTGTTTTTCAAGTATTAATATTAAATGTGCCATATCTGAGATTATAATAAGGTCGTCGTAGTATAACCACATATAATATATACTTGTATATCTAACAATAAGTCTCTGTATATCAATTTTTCATATATATATTTATATATATATATATAGGAAATGAAATAATATCCTGTACATAAAAAATTTATATTATTATATTAAATAATTTCTATAAATTGAATACATTTATTTGGTAGATTGAAAAAATATTAGAAATAAAACGTACATTGAAATAAAATATTATCATTCTGTTCGCAATAGTGTGTACGTACAATATGTATGAAAAAAGAAAGAACAATCAAAAAATTCAATAAAAATATAAATTTATAATCAATATTTATTATTTAATATATGATAAATATAGTTTACAAGTATAAGTGTAATGCCTGTGATATATATAAAACATCGTATATATTTTGTATAAAGTAAAAAAATAACTATGAAATATTAAACATAATCAATAATGAAAATTTCTTTCAATAAAACATAATATACAAAAAAAAAATGCCATCATAAAAATTGAACACGCAGTTTGATTTTTAAAATAAACAACAAAAATTATACGAGTGATGATGTAATGTTCATTGAAAACATATTGAAAATATAATATATATTGTATACGCGGTTAACGTTACCCGTAATTTATGATCATTATTGTTTGATTAACAATTCCACAAATTCAAAAAAAAAGGTGGCCAGATAATGTATTTCGAAATAGCGCAAAAGGGTCGGGTGTAAGAAATCGAATGATTGAATATAAATTAGATTTTCTTGAGGATGGCTATCGATACAATTTTTGTATAACTATATAGTTTATGGACAGGAATCTGGTGTAATGTATCGCTATTTAATTGAAAATTCACATTAGTAATATTTAGTGTATAAAATAATGAAAGTCAATCGTTCAGAAAATTTATTATTCGCTACTGCACGCCCCAAATTTTTGTCCATAAATTATTATTCTTAAAGTATGGGCCATTAAGAATTTTTGTTGTTCATATACTACAAAGATTATACAAACATTTTCTTTTTCGTTTTCTTTTTTTTTCACGGCTCGCCTCCCTATGGCAATATAGACAATTTGCAGACGCTCAATGTGTATTATGTGTATTTTTTTTTATTGTGAAAACATTATAAAATTATTGATTTGAATGTAAAAGAAATTTATTTTATATTCAATTCTCTTTTATTATCTCCTTTGGGATAATGATGATTAGCCTAACCATATTGTAAATTTGTAAATAAATAAATGTAATGTGTAGGAAAGATATCGGCCAAAAAAAAATGTTAATATATCAAGACGCTAGCGGGCGCCCATTGTATATATATATATATGCAAAAACAGAATTTTACTGGTTTATTATTGTGTGGACATGATGAGATTAAATGAATGTGTCCAAAATGTCAATGAAAAATTTATTGCCAAGTTCATCTACATTTTACTTGGACTTTATATACAATATATGGTATATGTAAAATATAATTGTATATATTTATATGGGTTTAAAATCGATATATGTAGTGATACAATTTACGATAAATACGCAACGGTTTAACAATAAAATATATTCTTATATATTTTCATTATAAGTTGTATTAGAAAATTATGAAAATATGCAAATAAGACTTCTACTACTTAAGTAGTAATATATTTTTAAAGATATAATCAAACCCATAAATAGCTTATTTTTACTGCTGATTGTGAGTTAAATTAGTTGTGTGTGGATGTAATTAGTTATTTTAGTAAGACAGACTTTTGCTTCATATTATTACGGATCATTTAATTAAACCACTTGTGTGGCGTTCGACTCAGACGAATTCCTGGACTTTATGCTTGTAATTATTTTATTATTTTATCCAAATATTCCATAATATAAAAAAATTGTTAATTAATAATTTAAAATAGCAAAGATGATCCAAAAAAATAGGCATAAATAAATTTATGTATCCTATAATATATTATTTTCTATCTATAAATATATATGTAATGTGAAATATATATACAAAACATAACATATATTATATATGTCTTCATTAGGTCTATCTATCTGTCTATATGGGAGTATAGTGTATATAGTGCGATGCTTCAATAAATAAAGTCATTCTAGCATGAACACAAAGTACATACATATATTTTATATATTTTTATTATTATATATGTTCAGAGGATACTCCAATATTATTATTTTTAATAATTTATATTATCATTTATGTATCAACTTTATATACACAATACTATCTGATCTATATACTCGTGTATAAATAGAATATATGTTGTGTGCGTCCAGTTATTGTGTATTACAGTGGCGTTGCTTGAAAAATTGAAACGAAAAGTTTCTTTTTTAACGAATATTTTTTACACTGCGACTGTTTTCTGGTCAATTTATAGCCACCGTAAATTGTGAGCTGTGCTCTTCACGCACCTGACTTTTGTTTTAATTTTGACCATCAGCACGGTTTGAAATTACATTTCGTATGCACAGATGGAGAATGAGATTATTTGAACAGTTTTTAACGAATACCTATATATAGAAAATGTAAAGGTTTATAAAAAAATACATTATGAAAACGATGGACAATTTGGCCGATTCAATTTTGATTAAATTTTGTATTTAGATTTAAAATCTAATTATATGAACGATTTTTATTATGTTATTAGAAAATGCGATATTCACAACAGAGCTCGTGAAATATGTCCTATGAACTCTTACTGAAAACTTTTCATATAATGTCAGAAATTGTATGAATCTTATTTATTATCTGTCAATAAATTAGCTGAAGAAATACAAGTAAAATTAACGCATTTCTAACAGAATTAGTTATTACTCGCCTAAACGTGTGTTCGTAATTATTATGTGACTGTGATTGAGATCCATAATAATATGCTGATTGAGTTAAAATTTTTAATTTATTTAAAAAAATGTTGGTTTTGACTGTTTAATTTTATTTCATTCATGTGTATATCTTTGGTTATAATACATATATTGTGTATAGAAATTGTTAAATATACATAAATTTATATTATGGTCTATGTAAATATACTGTAGAATGAATGAAAATATATTAAAAATTAAAAATGTTTTTTTATCCTTGCCCTTTTTTTTTTTTTTGTTATGTTTTGTGAATTTGTATTTGTATATTTTTCTTTAGACCATCACCAATCACATAACCCCCGCAAGTAATATATAAACTCATATGGATAATAACATATATGAAAAGCTATACCGAATTACATATTACATATGTTTATTTGTTGTACATATAATATAATATTATGTATATATTTCTCTATATACCTTTTTCTGAAAGTAATATTATATATAGGTATTTTTCTATTTAATTATATATGTAATTATAGGGTGGTTCGTGAATGCCCACGGCTAATTGACCTAATTCTTAGTTGGGATAGACCAAATGACGTTTTCATTTTTAGTTGTTTACAAGATATGCAACTCTGAATAATAATTCTTCCATAATATTAAAAAATATTTGAAAATTTCCCTACAATACATAAAAAAAATGCAGAAAAAAAAACAATGGGAATAGCCTGTGTATTATAAATATAAATATAAATATAAATATTATAGTTATATACTTACATAAATTTAACTACAAAAACATACATTAATTTATGTTATATAACTTTTTGAATGTTGTAGAAATAATAGACTTAATTTTTTTTATGTTAAGTTTAAAATATTATATGTCTATGTGAGCTCCAATAAATAACAAAATAATAATAGATTTTTTTATAATGGGATATTTGCATGGTTTTTCTTTTACGTTTGTTACGTTTAAAAAGTATTAAAACGCAATAACAGTACCCGCCCGGCCACATTGAACCACCGCCTAGAGGTTAACCGGTTGGTTGATTATTTCCGATTATTTACACAAATTTTATTCCCGCATTTTTATATTCATCTATCTATAAACTGAATATAATTTTGTCATTCCATATATATGTATATTCCGTAATTTTAACTGAATACAAATTTGTTGGAAAATTTTTTTGTGTTTAACTGAGCGCACACTTTTTGCATATAATTTTTTAAATTTTTTGTTCTGTCGAAATGCTGCATACTGTATTTATTATATATGTTATCATCGCATCCCTTCACTATACATAGTATACATTGATATATTTTTTGTTTGAATTATGGTTAACATATACTTTTCATATACGTCTATGTATACTTGTATATAGGTTGATATGACTTTTATATACATCATATATATATATATAATACCATCTCCTTCAATGATGATTGAAACTTGATTTTTAAAGAAATTCATATTGACTCATAAGAAGATCATTATATGATATTTTATAACTATCGTACCATATAATATAATATTGTATTACGTTATAAAAAAATATTACGAATGAGAGTTGATAAGTTTCTGGAATCGATGCGTATGGCACCCCATAAAAACAGATAAATTTTTTGGAAGAATATAATCCTTAAACACAACGGTGCTGCCAAAATTGAATATCATTTCATCGATTGTGCAATAGTTTGTGTCATTTATGTGAATGAAATTTAAAATAATTGATAGATAATTTTACTTGTTATGAAAATTACAATTGATATACATCTATATTGATTTTTAAAGAAGTTTGCTCACAGTGGATCCTGGTCGAAGAAAATTTCTAAATACGCTACAATATAAGGTTATTGTTCGTTTTGGCATTTTTCATTTTCATTTTCATTCCGGAAACTTATCAAACCATTTATATGGTAAATATATTATTATGTAATAAATTCTACTTCAATAAAATAATAGAATTTACATTAAATATATACATTTACATAGTATGAAAATGGAAAGAAAATGGGAGAGAAAAGTCGATATATCATCAAAACTAAAATTGAAATATACTTTTTATATTATAATAATAATATAGTACAATTTTCATTTAAATATACAATAAAAGCTAACTTTTTGAATTAATTTTTGCAATTCAGTCAAATAAAGTAAAAGTTATATTATTGTATTATTTTATAATATGTATTTTATTATTATATGTTATTTTATTTTACAATGGTATTTATTTTACTCATATTTGCAAAAATATGTTTAATGTTCCGTAAATTATTTTTGCAATATCACGGATACGGGATTATAAATGTGAATTTAATTGAAAAAGAAAAGCAAATTTCAGTGTAACATTTGAACTAATTTGCTTCTGTGAAATTTTTGTATAATCCATCAATCCTTATATGGATCTGTCTAGTCAAACCAAGGTGAGCTTATTCCGAGTTGAAATTTAGATGTACTAATTTTTATTCGTTCTATGTTTCTAAACACCTGCTGATTGTCTATAGGTGTATTTTTCCATATGACAGAACAGATTGACTCTTCGCTGGAGTAGATTGCAGCATGCGTATTGTCATATCCATCCATAAAGAATGATTATCCCATCGTGTTACATGAGAGCTTTATAATTTCCTGTTGTGTATATATATAATTCATCTAATTCACAATATTAACGAGAAGTTTTTCTAATTGGTATTTTTTTTTTAATTGAGTGAAACTCACCTTATTTTTTTCTATTATAACATTTAAAAGTTTGTACTTATATATGTATAACAAACAGAAAAGTATATACATATAACAGTGTGTACATATAAAGATTATATATATATACCCCGTCATAGACATGAGATAATTTGTAAAATATAAAATAGCAATTAATAATTTGAAAACAGGTATAAACGTTGTGCTATGTATAAAAATTGTATGAGTTATGTACATCCAGTGGCGTCGCGTCCATATAGACAGAGTAGACGGCGTCTACTTAAAAATTACAGAAAAAAAGTACAAAATAATTTTTATTAAAATCCCCATATGAAAATTTGTTTGATTGACTGCACTTATTTTGTACTGAATCACTAAATGGTTCTGTCTATGTATATATGCATGCCATATAACTTTTATATACAGTATATACATATGTGATTACATATGCGATTACATATATATACTGTATATAAAATTTATATGGTATGCATATATACATAGATACGAGTAAGCATTACAAATTATATAAACATGTCGTATAAACTAAACTAAATAAATAGAGAAATTGAGAAACATGCTATCGATATGCCGCATGTGTGTGTGAAGTAGTCAGTTTAAAAAGCGACTACTTCTCATTGAATTTTATATTAAAAGTTAAGTAAAATATTTAACATACACATGCATAAAAATTATATAATGTTGGAATTTATTATACATGCGGTGTAGACAGTACTCTTACTGTTTTGCTTATTGTTTGTGTTGTATTTTTATTTTATTAATTTTTTTATTCTCATTCTTTCATTGATCGATCATTCTGATTTTATGTTTCATTGCGTTTGGAGGTGTTTTCTTTAAATAGTTAAATATTACATATAACATATATAAAATTTATATAAACGTCTACCTAAAACAAAAATTCACGCGACGCTACTGTGTACATCCGAATTTAATCGTTATTTGTATTCAAAATGTAAATATAAGTTAAAATACCTTTTAATTTTAAACTTTCAAAGTATATATATATGTATGAAATTAAATAAATAGCTAACTATAATACAATATATATGGTATATATGCATAAACGTACAGAAAAACTGTGTATTATAACACATAGGCTTCATTATATGGTCTCATTAATTTACACGTAAATGTATATATTATTCAAAAATAATAATAATATATTATATAAAATATTTTTCATATCATAATGGTAAAAAACAGAGAGAGACATTACCACCTTAGGGCTTATAAAATAATATATTTTTTATTTTTTTTTCTTTAGAATATTTTGTATTATAATATTATATATTTAGCAAAAATTTTATAAAAGATATGTTGTTGTACAACACAACAACATAAATAATAAATTATCACATACAAAAATTTATGTATGTAAAAGATAAATTGATAAAGATTTTGGTGATGTGTTTATGTTTATATGGAAAAATATGTAGTATAACACATTAAAAAATTTAATTAAAATTAAAATTACACTAAAGTTATATTAAATTTTGTGTGTGGTGTGGCGAACAGTGTGATGAATTTATTCCTTATATACAAATTAAACATTATGTTTAAATAATTTAAATTGTATTTATATAAATAGACATATAACGATAGAAAGTTAGCAGATAATGTGTTTAGGATGGGTCTATTAGTATGCAGATCATACTGGGTGCGATGCAAACATTATTTCATTCATATTTTAACATATTCACAAACAGAAAATTGTATGTATGCGCAAAATGAGTTTTGAACAAATTTATTGAAAAAGTTACAAGAAAAAAAAACAGCATTTTGTTTAAATATGGAAATAAATTGCAGTCAAGGAAATTTTAAATTATTTAATTATATAATTTTTGTTATCTTTTAATTTTATGATATGTTACATACATTTGAATATTCTTGTATATTATACACAATATACAATATATATAAAAAGCTATTTCTATAATATATACAACCACACTTTAATATGAAAATACACATTATATTTTCGAAAATTTTCTTTTCAATTTCCTGATATATAAATATATAATATATTCATTCATCAATATTTAAACTAATCGATTTATTATGTTTTTTTTTGTATTTTTTGCACCTTATTATTGGTTTTCTGTATTAATACAGGGTGGCTTAGGTGCCACAGAAAATTTAGTTAGATCAGGAAATCGAAAACATTGACTATCCAATATTATAATATTATATATATATTTTATTATTACCAACTCCCACATACTTTGAAATCTGATTGATTTTTGGACAAATCTGACTAAATTTGGTATGTATAGACTTATTAGAATACGATTCTACAAATAGTTCCTATAACAATTGCGACTCTTTAACGCATTGATTCTCAGACGGCAGTTTTAAATAGACAAAATTTATCAATTTCATAGGTAGCACATCTTAATTGCGCAGTTACATCAACAGTTAAACTTGTTTGCATATATATATAATATCGTAATAAATCGTAAAGAAATAGCACAAGAAAAGCAAAAAATTAATAAGGATTGGAATAAGATATCATTTTCAAGAATTAAAATAATTTTTGTTATACATTGAAATGTTAAATTTACTTACCAACCAGTTTCTTAATTGGAAAACAAAATCTTTTGTATGCGCTGGCATAAAGAAATGTGTAAAAATTAATGTTAAAATAAATTTAAATGAACCCAATATCCGATGTTTTAGTAAAAGTATGTTAAAATAATATATGCCAGTCGCGTGAATGTGTTAACAAAAAAAAATCATTAAACCAATTTTTAAAAATAAAATCCTTAAAAAGTTAAATCCACACGTTAACGTTAACTATTGTTTATCCACGTCTACCATTTGGTCTTTTATATAAAATACGAGCTGCATATACACATCATCGCTTCTTTTACGTTACCATATATATATACAATATATGGTATAGGTACTTATAGGTGACTGTTTATACCTATATATAATGTACATATTATATAAAAACAAGGTAAATTAAAATAATATTTTTCTATTTTTACCATAAAATTCCTGCAATGTCTCACATCCATTATATATTGTAAACATATACGAGTACATATACAAATAAATTGTATGTTCATATCGTATATATATTTATATAGCATTTTATATAAGAATTTATAATAAAATTCTTGACAGTTTGTTTTTGTTAGAATATAACAAAAAAAAAAACGTATTTATATTGTTAATTCTCGTAAATATTTAAAACATATATTTTGTACTTATATATTGCAATGAATCTAACATTCCATTTTTCATTTCACTATACTACTAGTAGTAGTAGTGGTATTATGGTATTTAGTATATATTTATAGTATAGCGTCTCCATATAAAATATTACCTTGTATATGAACAAACGCCCCACACTAATAATGAATTAAAAGACCCTCTCGCACTCGCCCAATAATCTACTGATATACAATAATCGGGTGTTTAATGAAATAATGCGTATACTAAAATTAGTTAATTATTTATTTTGTCAACTTATTTCATGGGACTCTAGCACTTTATCACATTATATTATATAACTTTAAAATTTACTTTTTCTACTACGTATATTTAATTTCTCTATATGTGCGTTGTTTTTTTGAATATAATCTGAATCGGAATAAATATGATTATTTTTTTTTCTTGTTCACAAATACATATTTTACTATATTTGTTTTTTTTTTACGATGTGTATGTAAATAAAAGAATGGATTTTGATGTTCCATCTTTTTTTTTTATTATTATTTTATTGTGATTTTACAACATCATCATATTCATATGCAAAGCTCAATCTACATATATTAAAATTAAACCTAATAATTGAACATGAAAATACATACAATATTTAGGTCAGACAATGTGCCTAAGGCCATTCTACATATATATTTATATACAAATATACAAAGAAAACACATAACATTTATAATGGAATAACAAAATACTATAGTGATATGGGTATGGAAAAATACTAATTTAGAACCATAAAAAGTAAATATGTATAAAAATTTAATTAGATAATATTTATGGTACAACAAATAAACAATAAAATAAAACAACGAGCGAATAAAGATAATTCAATTTTAAAATTTATTCATACACGAAAGTGTATATATGTGTTGTATCCGAATTCATTGTTAATATAGATATTAATATATCATATATTACAGACCATTTTTTTTCCGCAGGGTGCACAAGATTTATTGCAGATATTGACTTATAGAGAGTGTAAAATGCATATAGCATGGCATTTCTATAAATATTCCGTATATATGAAATTTTATAGTAAATATATTATATAATAATACAATGCACACCATTTCTTTATATATTCCATATCTTTTATTGTGCACACATATAATATAATATATGATCCTTAATATCCTGTCATCAATATAATATGGATATATTATAATGGCTGACAATTGTTTTTGTGATTATCAAATTTGTAAAAGATATTCTATATATATAGATTTTTTTTGTTGTTTTGCAAAAAAGCGAGTTAATATAAAGAATTATGGTACAAATATAAAAGATGTCCACATTGGATTCGGTCAGTCAGCCAGTCAGTCAGTATAGGTATAGAATTTATGTTTATGTTGAAAGTAAAACCATTTACATTAAGGTTTATCCATTATATTTATATTATCGCAGTTCTATTCTATTTGTACTAAATAAATAAAGCTATAATATTTATACAAAATAAATAACAGTTGATATTTATATAAGATAAAAATAATATTTTAATATGAAAATTGTTTCAGGACGCATATTTCAATTCCATATATTTTACGTGCATGTATAAATATATATATTTTCACAATATTCAAGCATATATAATACTAATGTGATACAATACGTAGAATAAAATATATTCTATTATTTTCCATATTTTATTTAAATATATCAAATATCAAACATCAAATATATACAATATATGTCAAATAAACAAATTCATATATATTGCAATATATTTTACGTTCTTCTTAAAAAGACTTATTTATATATAAATATACAAACATTTTATATTATTAATTTGTTGTCACAAATCTATAAACATATACGCGCGACATATTACAAAAATTGCGAAATCCATTATTATAATTTTATTATTATATTGTTGTTGATATACAGCAAAAATTTGATATAATATGTGTCACTATTTAGAATCAATTTAATAAAAAAAATAAATAAACTATATGACACTTACACAATTTTGTGACACTTTGATTTATCGATAGTATAATATGGAATATAAAAATTCATATAAGTTTTATATTTCAACCAATGTTGACCATAACCATACATAGAATTAATAAAACTGAAATCAGTAAAATTTCAAGGACTTCACCAAACATATGCTACACCGCGCACATGAAAGAAAATTGAATAGCAAATTAAACAGATATTTTAAGGATCAAAGGAATTTCTGTATGACTTTACAATGTGTGTGTACTTTAACTATATAGCGTGAAATTACAAGTTTGGAGCCACATCAATGGGGTGCAGAATTATCTCAAAAATTACTGTAAATAAAACTATATTCGGTACTTTAATGGAATTTTATCACAAATTTCAGGTTATTATATTATAAACTTATAAATATATGGCTATATAGGATCTATTCATAGATATAATCCCATTATAACACCTATATATATATATATATAAAATGTATATAAAGGAATAGCAAAATTAAACGAAATCAACATTTTATCTGTTTCACCGAAAATCTCACTATAGGACCAATATTTATATTTTATTTTTATTTACAATTTTTGTATAACCCACACGTACATTAAAATAATTTTATCAACAAAATATATGGATTACGTACAATGATAGAGATTTTTTTTTATATAACAAATTAAAATATAAGGATCGACACTTTTTACATTTGATAGAGGTTTTACCATAAATGGGATTGAGGTTGTACCCATAGTAATACTGAATCGAAGCATAGAAATTATATAATAGAATAGCGAAGTACATATTTGGCAGTATTTTACAATTACAATAATTAAAAGGATGCGTAGGTTGTTCTACATATACACAATATATTACAATGCATATAGTATAAAAGAATATAAATAAATTAATCAATACCCAGAATCCGGTATACGTTTTTCCTTTTTTGTATAATTTAATTCTATTTTATTTTAATAAATATACACGTACTCTGGCTATGTGTGGCTGCTTTTGTGTGTGTTTATACCAATATTTATAGCATGCATTCATATTTCATATACAAATATATATTTGTATAAAAAGGATATGACAAGGAAATAAAAATCACATATATATTATTATCTATATATTATTATTGTATATATATTTATATACCAATATATGAGTATATTGGGAAAAGTTTTCCAGTTTTCTGTTTTTTGTAATATATTATATAATAATATAAATATATATCGATTACTTAATTAATTTCTGACTTGCATGTTTATTTGATAGAAGAGAGAAAAAAAAAATGAATTGAAATATAGAAAATAATTCTATACTCGTACATTTCGATACAATTACAAAGTTTTATGATTCATATACTAACACATGACAATTCCATAATATACTGCTGGTCAATACAATTATGATTGAATATTCTGAGGGATAATAAAACACCTTCTCGGCCACCCACCCACCCACAACACAGTCCGATAAATTACACGTTGAACTCACGTTGCATATGTTATTAAATTTCTACACATGATATATTATAATAATATCTACATTTACATTAAGCACTAATTAAAGAAGTTTCCATGTAAAATAATATTTATGCTATATTTTTGTGAAAAAAATTAATATAATTTCGTATACACACTGGAATTGTTGCCATATATTTGACAGGTGTATTTGTTTGTTGGCAATATATTGTATTATTTTATATTGTTGTTATTATAATTATTATTATTAATTATTAGTATTTATATATATATGTTATTATATAGCAATGTATAACGTGATAGCTATATAATATACTAACGTATGTGTACAGTAATGTATATGCGATTATTATTACAAAACATGCCATATAACTGAAAACTATATATATTTTTAATTATAAACTTATAATTTCATTTTACATTTTAAATATATATAAAAATTGAAATAATTAGTAAATTGCATTTTAAAGCTCCATATAATATAATATATTATATTATATTATTATTATATTATACTATTTTATATAGAAAGTTGTAATATAATCTGATAATAATATTTGTATGGCCGTACAATGGTACGTACAAAGCACACAACAAATAAATAAAATGCTTTTTATTAATAAAATAATATAGAAATACGTTGCTATAAGTTAAAAACTAAAACTATTAATTTAATATGGAAGGAAAACGGTATACATATAGAGAAATAATATAGTGAAACTATAAATTATGAATATACTCAATTATATAGTTTTGGTTGATATAATAAAAAAAAAATGGTTATGGTTTACTTTGTATGAAACGTGGATGGATAACGTCGTCTACTCTATGATGAAAAAATTGTTGAAAATTATGAGGGAATCACGGAGAACAAATAAATTTTAGTTATTCAAATGACTTTATAATGTCATAATTCAAAAAAGTTTTATATTTATCATATTATAGCAATAACATATATAGAAACGATTGGTAACATGCAAGTGAGTTTTAAATTTTCTGGAATATTTATATATATGGTATATTTGTTGAGTATTTATGTCAGTAAAAGTTCTATGAAACCTGTGAAAAAACACATACATAAATTTTCAATTTCTATTTAATATTTATTTTTGATGAAACTATTGTACTACAATATATACGCGCTATGGAATATGTTGCAATTTATATCTATACATTATACAAAAATGATATATAAATTATATAAATATAAAATAACCATGTTCTGCTACATATACAATATATATTTTTTATCTTAGAAAAATTGTGTATGGTAAAAAAAAATTATTTATATTTAAATTTTTACTAAATTTCATTATAATATTTAATAATATTTTTCTGGGTTTTCTAAAATATAAAATCTTTTCAAAAATATATTCCCCAAATAATATTGCAGCAAAAGAAAATAAATATATAAATAAATAAAGAACGATGAAAAAATCCAATTTCTTTTATAATATAAAATATAGGAAGGTAGTTCAAAAAGTTTCATTTTTCTATTTCAATTTAATATCGCCTTATTCAGTTCAATATGAATATTATTATATCCTAAATGCATTGCCACAGTTTTTTTTGATATAATTATTCGGAATGGCAATTTTGTAGTGAAAAACCAGAACATAATGTAGGACACATATTGATCAAATGTTATAGTGAAATCAGAATTATCTCAAACTGTACGGAAAATTACATCTGTAAGCAAATGGCAGTAATATACCAATATTATCGATATTTTCCGAAAAATAATTAATTAAAGCTATAACACCGTACACAGTTAACGGCTCATATATTGTATATATATGTAAATATAAGAAACTCTTCGAACTACCCGCCACCACCACAACCCTTACATATACACAGACATTGGAATTGAAATTTGGGGTGCACATTTATTATTTATTTTTTATTATTTTTTTTTTTAAAGAATTTATACATTTG
The DNA here is from genome assembly GCA_910594885.2 of Bibio marci. Lineage (NCBI taxonomy): Eukaryota > Metazoa > Arthropoda > Insecta > Diptera > Bibionidae > Bibio > Bibio marci. The sequence continues at coordinate 25,423,439 of OU343118.1, read as the reverse complement.
AGGTATATTAAAATATAAAATATAAATTAAATAACGATTGTATTATAATTTACATAAAAATAAGGGAAATTCAAAATTTGTCCTATCAGAATGTTTTATTAGTTTATATATATATAAATATATATTTTTTTAAATTATTAGGAATATATATACACATAGTTATAAATAAATGAAATGATTTGAATTGAACGAATACTATAATAAATTTATTTAAAGAACTAAGTATTTCCATATACAATTAATATAATTATTCCAATTTCAGTTTTTATAATGTATTCAAATCATTGGGGTGTGGGTATAAACGAATTCATATATATAGAGTTATTAATTGGTTATATAAGTATAAAAATGTTAAATAATAACTTTATTTAGGCGATGTGTTCATAATAAGTAATTACCTATACTCGTATATTTTCTCATTAATAATTAAATTTAAAATATGGCAATTTAAATAATATAGAAAACTATTGGGGTCGATTGCCAAATTTTCTTGTATAAGGTATTATAGTTTTTCATGTAAAAATCGAATTTTGGAATGTTTTTACATATACTATTTAAATGACAATGTTCTAGAAAATATTGTCGCACATGGATTGTCTATATAAAATAAATTTTACAGCCCATTTTAAATACCTGATTGGTGCTTCTATTGCGGCAAAGGAGTTTTATTATTCATGAATCTCTTTTCGACTATGTTGAATATATGTATTATGTTATTTGTTGAATTATAGGGTTGATTGCCCATCTATGCTTAATCGATTACATTTAAAATTAAATTATATGGGGATCTGCATTCAGTTTAACACTTTCGTTTAGCTAATTATCGTATACAAATTATTTCCGGTTTAATCCCTTGCATATATTTATTCACTATACCTTTTTTTTTTTTTTTTTATTAAACTACACCTGTTGATTTTATTTAATATTTTACTACTGTGTAATAAATTAAAATAAATTATAAATTAATAAATTATTATATTTATAAACCTTTATAAAGAAATATCATACAGTTTAATATTTCAATTTAAAATTTTTTATACACATATAAATTGGCTTTTATTCTTTTTATATTCAATTTACCGATTGTGAAATATCAGAAAAATAAGAATATATTCACGATCATAATAACAAATAAATAGTTATACAAATATCACTTGTCGGCATCAACATTAGAGATGACTGTCATCGAACACAATCATATTATCAGTTGCCAAATATTTTTGGTGATCGTATAGTTAAATATCAATATGATTCAGTATAATGTGACAAGAGATAATGCTGCAGAAATTATTATATTCAATAAAAAAAATATTTAAGGTTTTTCTAAAATAACCTAAGCGGCGGCTCAAGACATATTTGTACACCTTTTACATATTTGATATTATTACATGTAAATTGTAAAATATTCAAATATTCTGCATTCTATGTAAAATAAAAATAAGGAAAAGGTAAAAAGGTATATGTTACATATGTATCAATATATCACCTTACCTTATATATGTATGAAGGTTTTGTGCGGTATATATATATATATTTTTTATATATACACAAACATATAATCTATTAAGTTCATTGTGCAATTGAAACCCTTTTACCCATAAAATTATACAATATATAGATAGATACTGTTGCATATACAAAATACAAAAAGTTTATATACTTTTCATTCTAAAATAGGTGTAAAAGTAAGAAGAAAAAAAAAACATGTTATTATGCTTCAGGGTACAAGAAGGTTACATTTTATGCTACTAAAATAATAATCAGTGGAAATTTCTCTTCTAAACTATAACATATATATTGTTCGCAGTTTTTAATAAAATCTTCCCAAGGACATAAAGACATTGTACGCATATTTATTAACAAAACATGGTAACTATAATTAAGTGTCAACATTACATATGAAAATACCGATAAAAACATTAATGCTGTAAAATGTTTTGAATAATATATATCGATATATATTGATGGACATGTTCTGTGATCCATTGTTCTTTGGTCGTCGGACCATTGACATAAATGAAACTATATGCTACACTAGATAATATTAATAGATACGATGAGAACATTGTTATCACAAATATACAATAGTTTATTTATATATAAAATATTATATATACAATATATTCACAGTAGCACCTATATAAATTATATAAACAATCGATTATTATGGAATGTTAAAATATATTTGCGTAATTAACATTTTTATTGTCTCATTAAAAAGCTAATGAAATTTGTGTGCTATAATTTCTTATGAATATATAGAAATGCCCGCTTTGAAATTTCCAAAACAATGAATGAAGAACTTAAAGGGTTCGGTTATATAATCGAGTACAGAGTATACTAGTATTTATTATACATTTTTATTGATATATATATATAAACTTTTGGAAAACAATAAAATGGTTTTTTGTAACTATAAAATCGTTTGTGTGTGTGTGTGTGTGTGTGTGTATTAGCAACAAACCACTTTCGAATATAAATATTTTCCTTCACCTATACATAATACATGTGGTAGTATATGCGTTAACACGATATACTCCCCCGTATATTAATAAATTGATTATAAATAAATCTAAATATACACAAAAATTATTGTGATTGTTTCATTTCATCAAAGTAGGTAACTATAACGACTTTTTTTTTTCATGAAAATATGGAAAACATTGTTATTGTTTGTTATTGTTATTATTCATTTTTTTATATATATAGCAATTGTTATATACTATCGATAATTTATATCTCGTATATATAATAAAAATTGATAAATAACTTTATTGAATATAATCTCATCATAGTTAAAATGATTATGTAATGATGTCATTAAAAAAATAACCACTTTTATATAATATCAATTTCATGTTTATGTGTAAATAGAATTTTTCTTAAATATTATATTAAACGATTATAACAACACAAGTATAGTAAAATTGAAATATTATATGCTAAGATAAATATTTTTGATCCGTTCTTCTACCACATATATATATATGTTATGTATGAGAAAAGGAAGTTATATATAATGTATAAACATCAGCAAAAAAAAAAAATTACCTAATCCTAAATTCTAATTTAATAATAAAAATATTATTTCATTTCGTACACAAACAACAAAATAAAACATGTTAAATATTTTATTATATGTATAATATCAAAGTCTGACTAAATGGATGCCTATGTATTATATACAAACAGTAAATACTACATTTTGACATTGGATTAGTGTATAATTTCGTGGCCTACTATATATAAAATTAACATCAGTTGATTCAATTTTTATAAAAATTGTTTTATATAACATATATAATCATAATCCTTTGCTATGGAATGAATAGATTGGCATTTTCATCCTTTACTGAAACTTATTTAAGTAAAGGACGAAAATGCCAATCTATTCTTTCCATAAAAATTATTATCGTCGAGGTAAAGAAATTCTCTAAAAATAATCCTTTTCTATTACGCATACACACCCAACGTTCTGCTAATTTTTTAATCCAAATTCTAATGAATGACAACGGTTAAACACTGAAATAAGTCGTTGCGGTGAGGTGGTTTTCTACTTACTTTTTTTTTTTTTTTTTAAACACAAATACATTCGATGATAAACTCACATATCCATCTGTCTATACACAATGCATGGGGCACGTAAACATTATAGATACAAAACAATCAAATAGAAGCATTGTGCGGTGAAATTTTTGCTATCTATTATATATGAAAATCGGACACATAGTTATGCATTACTACAATATAAAATATATTAGTATAATGTGTAGTACAATACAAATGTGTACAGAAAAAATAAGAGGTCTGTGTTTCTGGTAGTAATGCATATATACAGACGAATATGTATGTAATTGTAAATGTTCACGGAATTATAGCATTTAAAGCTCACAAAACCAAATTTTATCCAAAATAAATCAGCTAATCAGTCAGATGAGCAAATTGAATTAGTAGAAGTGTCCAGGGTATGAATTTTGAAGTAACTTCAGTGAAACTATCTCCGTAATTCCATTTAAAGTGTGTGCATATATTAAATTTCATCGAAATTGATCTGCAGATCAGTAGAGGTGATTGTGTACTGGCTGCCCAGAACTTTATAAAAAAAAAATTATTATTATTTAATCACAATGTCAACCTATACGAAATTTCGCTAGAGTTATAATTTTCATTAATCTAAGTCCAGAACGCTTCTGGGTATATCAGTTATTATGTCAAATGTAAATATTACGATGGTGCTAATGTTATCAGAGTTTATTACAAGCAGAGATTATTACGCATACAGCGTTTATTTCATGGAATTTTCAAAATCATTTAATACCGACAGAGTTTACTGAACACATAGATTATTATATAGCCAGAGTCGACTGTACACACATCTAACTAATATATGGTATATTGTAGTAAAAATAATTCTTGTAATATTTTATTATATAATAAATAATTCATAAGAATATTTTAGTTATTTATGTTGTTTATTTTTTCTACTTGTATTTTGCTATTACTTTTTTTTTTTATATATATTTGGTTTTGTTTTCTTGAAGATTTCTTATATTTGTTTTTTTTTGATTATATAATAAGATAAGTTTATCGAAACAATAAATTTTTTTATTGTTTTTTATATATTTTATTATTTATAATTTTATTTCTCTGTTTGTGTATATTATTTATAAATTGTTGTTCATATATAAAATATAGTAAATAAACTAAAATATGTATTATATTTGTTATATACCAAAAAAAAACGGTCTAATATTATATTGAATCTAAATTTATAATATAAATATATATATACATAGTTTTGAGATGGTGTTAGTATATAATATTATGTTATTTTGTATAATATAAAATACAAATGGGATTATTCATTGGGGAATTGGGAGAATTGTATGAAAATAAATAAAAGAAGTAAAAAAAACATGAAAAAAATATTGTTTCAAATTGCCTGGTTTTTGTTTTGTATTATTAGTTACATATATCGAGAGTACGTCCCAAAATGTACAGGGAAAGTATATGTTTTTGTGTATTTATTCATTCAATATTATATGCACCGCACATACATATGTTTAATGAATTGATGGAAATATTATTCAGACGATCGATTTTATTATGGTTGTACCATTATTTTTTTTATACAATTTTCCATTGAATTAATTGTCACAATATTAGAGAAAATGTTTAACTATTTTTCTTATATTGTTTTTTTTATATATCGTTAATATATTGTATTAGAAATGAATTTATACGAATAAAATATATCGATTGGAAATATATAGAGTCACACACAAATTTCGGTGATTTATTATATTATATTTTATTATATACACCTACAAATAATGATTTATATATTTTATTATAAAAAAAAAAATATGTGTTATATATGGTACAATACATATGAAAAAGATTAATTATCATATGCGATTATATTTCTTTTTTCATTTTATATTAATGACTGTAACACATTTGCATATATAAATTAATTTAATATTATATAATTGTTTTTGTATAAAATATATATACAGGAGCTAATTAAATTGATGATGCTATCAGATTTTTATAATAAACAATAAAATTGTATATAAATAATAATAAAATACGTATAATTTTTGTATATTTCTTTGGCGCAGGATGTGCCGTGAGAAATCGGGTTGATATCATAAAATTGATTATATCTTGAAGCGTTATAACTTTATAAGATGGTTTAGTAATTAATTTATGGAAAAAAAATCAAATTCCATTTACGGAAAATTTATGATTTTTGAAATATTTAAATTTCCATGGATTTCTTATATAATCCAATTTTCAACATTCCATAAAGGACATTTTTAAAATCACCTTACACAATTAATAAATATGATCGATTTTTTCCGATAAAAATCGCATACTGCTTATATAAAAAAATGGTACACAGCAAAATTATTAGGAAATTTTAGTGATATAGAATGAAAATTTGGCGATATCTTCATTGGATTCGATTCACACTATATACAAATACCAGAAATAATGTAACAGTCAAAAAAACAGCTGTATATGTATAGAACTTGTTAAGACGAGCACTAATCGCATCATCAATTAATAATTAATCGTATATAATAATAGAAAAACAATTATTCATATAATAAATTAAATTATAATTCTATAGTGTATTTTAAGTGTATTATCCGTGTACACATAATGTATACAATGTTTATATACACGTATTATATAACAAATACGAGTATAAATATAGGTTCATATATATATATAATGTATTATAAATAATAAATAACACCTGTGTGAAAAAAATACTCTATATACGAAACAATTAATTATCGTGAAGTAAATTTTAATGATATTACAGAAAATCACGAAACATATATATATATATATGGTACTATACATTAGATATATACAATAAAATGAGTGGTATGGAAGTGTTATGACAAAGAAATGACTATTATATAATTTATTTAGAAATAAGTAAAGAATAAAGAATATTTCTTTGATTGGAAATGAGAAATAGATATAAGTTGTGCAAAAGATAATGGTTCATAAATTTTTTGTATTATCTATTATAAACAAAAGTGTTACAATATGAGTGTTAGGTCAAAGGCACGATCATATAATAAGTGCGCTATACTCTTATACATGGTTTGAATAGTTTTAGAAAAGCAAAAACTAAGCCGAATGAAGTTTATACGAAGGGAAACTCAAATATGTTTTTTATATGATGGTTTCAACCATCATGTATTTTTTTGTATATGGTATACACTTCTACACTGTACTTCAAATTGGATCATTATTTATAATTTTTATATATACAAATATATTTTATATTTTTATACCATATATAAAATACAATAATTAATATAATCACATGTACTTAATTTATGTTATATTGAACAACGTTGTAATATATATAATGTTACCGAAAAAAAAAAGTGGTAATTAAGTATAATTTAAAATAAATTACGTTTCATAATATAGTGTATTTGTATTTGAATTTAGTTTTTTTTTTATTGAGTTCACATCAAATTTGATATAAACATAAACTTATTTTTCGATTCTAATCAATTGACTACCGGAACAATCAAATTAAATACTAAATATATTTACTTGTAATTATATAAATTATACTTATTATAATGATATATATTCGATTTTCTCAAATTTCATGTTATATACTATCATTTTATTATATATAAATATCTTTACTTTTATATACTAAATAACTATAGTATGTGATTCATTTGAATTATACTATTATTATTTTCTATTTAGACTATATAACTATAATGCAGTGGCGAAGCCAGAGAAATAGTCTTTACTTTTTAATATTAGTATATTTTTCTTATAACCTGAACGAAATTTAGAGTAAATTATGGAAAAAAATCGTGTGTTCACCAAAGTAAATTTTCCGGAAAATCGACTTTTACGAATTATCATCTTTTTGAATTATTGGTCATATTTTTAACGTGTTTCCATTTTTACACTACATAATTACAATTATAATCAATTTCCAATTTTACATAGAAGACACTTTTTAAAATCGATTCACGTGTTCAAAACGATATGATCGATTTTCCAATCGATGACACGAGAAAATTTAAAGAAATTGGTGCTACTGTATAAAGTGAACACCGCCAAATGGTACAAAAAATTTATACAGTAGCAATATTTCATTCAATATTTCACTGACATCAAATGGAAAATCGATCATATGTTTTGAAAGGGAAGAGAGATTTTACAAGGGAACATTTACTAAGTTTCAACTCGGTTACCAGAAAAATATAATTATTTATATTGTAATTTGAAAACATTTTTTCATGCGTCGCCCTTGCTATAATGTAAAAATAAAAATAAAATCGCATATATCAATCATACTTTGAATATAGGTCTGTCTGTTATTATTTTTTTTTTCCTATTTTCATGTATAAATAATGTATAGGCTTCTTGTAATATATATATATAATTGGAACTATGTTTTTTTAAATACAATATATTATTGTATTAATTATTTATGCTATATGTTTGTGTGTATTTATTATATCTATATTTCTGTGATATAATAATTCTACATATGTTTTCCAGTAGAATCACAGAATTTGTTAGCGTTTATTTGGATATTGTGAAATGGTCAATATCGTGGCAATACTAAATCGACTTGTAAGAAAATATTTCGAATATACATTATTATAAAATTAAATCTACTAACTTCTATACCAAATGATTTTTTAAAAAAACACTTAATATAAGTTTAAATAAATCAACTGAACGGTTCTATATATATATATATATAGAGTTATTTGCTATTAGAAATATTCGGGAAATATAGTATAGTGGCAAGAATTATGGGATTAATTTTTTATAATGTAATTGTCATGAGAAAATATTCGAGTTATATATTGAGAGAAAACTTTTTGAAGCACACATAAAAAAGGTTATAACTCTATTGATTTTGCTTTAGTTTTATGTTGATGTCCCACATTCTAAAGTTAGATTTTAACTTATCATGTTATGTTACCACTCACAGAATCAATATTTGAAATTTTTTAAATAATATGAAAAAATTATTAAGTAGTTAATATATAGAGTTATATATAATATTATGTATTATATATATATGTATTGTATTATATATAACAATTATATTATAATGTGTCAATTACTATTGTATATACAAATCGATTACATATAAGTATGGGGAATATATACATAATAACATAAATATATTTATATAAAATAAAAAGGATCAAAAGGTTTTTTTTATAAATAAAAGTGCCATTGTAATTGTAATATTGTAAATAAGTTAATTCATTTTTAAGGACGTATTTTATGTAAAATATTCAAATATTCATATATAAATTATGTAAATATATTATAATATACATAATATACCAATTCATATATAAATATACACAGTATATATATATATACAATACATCATATAAATTATATGTTGCGAAATCATTTATCTATGCTCAAATAAAACATAATATACATTATATATATTATCTGCCTACATATATTATGGTATATATAACATATATATATATAATCATCATCATGTATCAACTCATCATGATTTTATAGAGATGTGATAAATATATAAAACCATTTCAAAAGTGTTGAGTGCATGTATAATATAAAATATGCTAATTTGAATAATCTATTTCACATAATATATATAGTCGTAATATACATATGTTTTATATATGCTGTTGTGTATATGATGCGAATATATATTGTAAAATAAAATAATATTATAAATGTTTTATCTAAATGGTTCACATCACACATTATTATTACATTAGATACGTTATAGATATATATAATTTTATTATATGTACATTGCACTAATATATTATTTACGACAATTTACGCAATATTTACGATAAAATTAGGAGTAGAAATAATTTTTTTTTATGTTTATTGTAGTGTAAAACAGATTTGTTTCACCTGCCCATAAATTTAATTGAATGTGTGAATATATAGTTAATTACCATAAAAACAATTTTGTTTTTACGAATGATTTTTTGTTTTGAAATTACTATATTTTACTTAAAAAAACAGTTAATAAATTTTTTTTATTTTTCTAATATAAATTACGTAATTCCATATCATTTTCATATATGCTCAACATCAAAAAGAGTGTATATATATATATATAATTTAGATTTTAAACGAAATGCGTAACGTCAACGATATATAAATATGGTAAAATCTAAAAGAAATACTAAATTTACTAAATTAAAACAATGAACGGAATAATATATAAATTTTTACAATCAATGCTGTAAAAGAATTTTTATTGAGAAGTGTTCTGCGATATTGTAGCTGGATAAACAAAACACAAGTTTATAAAATTTACGAACTCAACCGCACCATGTGGCATGGCACACCAAAAAATTTCTAAATAAAATATTAGTTTTATAAAAAATATATACCTTTATCATCTTCTCGAAATTCAGCTTCTAGTTCTTCTTTAGTTGGTACCACTTCTGGTGTTTTTGCAGTTTGATTGGTTGCTGGATTTTTAACAACTTTACTTGTAGCCATATTATTATTATTAGTTGTTGTTGTTGTTGTTGAAGTTGTTGATGTTGTTGATGGTGTTGTTGTTATTGTTGTTGGTGGTGTTAATGTGGCAGTAGAAGTAATAGTAGTATTAGTAGTAGTAACAGTAGTAGTATTAGTAGTAATTGCTGATGCTGATGATACTGTATCACTTTGTTTCAAATTACTTCGTACTTTATGTCCTCGATAAATAGCTTGTATTTTAGTAGCTGCTTCTTCTGCAATAAAATTATAGTATTTATATTAATAAAATATGTTTGTGTAAATTGTATATTGTTTTTTTATATATAGTAGATAATCAATAATTGACGTAATAATCATTACATTATCCAATTGCAAACATTATTATAATTTATTTATATTGCTATCATTATTTTGGCTATATATATATATATGCTTTATATCTATATATAACAATCTCTTATATACTAATATTCATTATCATTTATAGTGTGTATGTATATAATATTCGATGGGTTTTACTTAATTTTGAAAATATAATATTATATAAATATAATATATACAATATATTGTAATAACGTAAAATGTTTATATACCTAATCAATCTTATTGTTATTATACACGTTAATGTTCTTTTTGTATATTATATGTTGTTCTACACTACACATTTATATAATATTATTAAATTCACAGCAGACAACATTCATATAATGTGTCAGAAAATATATAGGTGTTGGAATATTACAAAAGAAAAGTGAATATTTATATATGGAGTCAGTCAGGATGACAATATTTATGATAAAAGATTTTGGGGAGGATAAATACATAGTTTTTATTGTTATTTATATGCATATATAGGTGTATAATAAATAATCAAATATTTGGAGTACAATGGAATACTTGTTTTCCCAATATATGGTATATATGGTATGCAATAGATAACGTGCACACACCCATACATATATATATATATACCAATATAGTATATGTCAGATGTAACAATTTGATAAAATTTAAATTCTCAGTATAGTCTAAACTAAAAACATACGGCGACAGTAAACAATATCAACTTTTAACCCAAATAAGTCAACCAACATTTGGTATAATATATATTATGTTTAATATATTTTTCTATTTACGTATACAACATTACAGTTTTTTAAGGTATGAATTTTTAGTATCTCATATATGTAAGTAAAAACTTCGTTGTTATACACATTATAATATCATATACGTATTATCCCTAAATATACAATCACGTTTATCATACTGCTGTGCATACAACTTTTGGGGCTCTAACAAATAAGTTTTCATTTATGCGAGAGATTTTCTATATATATACGAATATACTATAATTTAATTGTATAATCTAACTAAAAAAGAATTATAAATCGTATGTATTAAAAGGTATTATTCAAATATATTATATTATACTTGTATACAATATATTATTAGATTTGTATATATAAAAATATTGTACATAATATGATCTTTCTCGTTTTCATTTTACATTTCTGTACAGAACTTTTATGTTACCCAAAAATTAAACATATTTAATCGAAATTAATGTTATGTAATTTTAAAATATATAGCATGTAATTAGTTAAAAGAATTTACTTATATAAAAACGGATTACATGAACCATATATGGTATATATATATATATAACAACCACCCACACATCGCTTACTATATTGCACCACATTATTGTGATCACTATGGTAAAATATAACTCTAATATTATTATAATATATAAAAAAAATTATTACACAAACATGGTTGTTTTTAATTTTTGGTTAATTGGGGACAATGATAACCCTCAAAATTAACAAGACATGTTATTAACAATAATTTGGCACAATATTTTTATTGTGTTATATGTTATCTAAAAAAAATGTGGTTTATGTAAAATATTTTTTTCAACATAATTTACGTAGTAAATTATTGCAACTAATTACACATTATAATATTATAAAAAATTATATTCAAAAAAATTGTTTCGATTAAATGTTTAAATATTTGGGCGTTATTTAAAATTCCACAGAAATACGTAAAATATTGTACTGTATTGTACATAGAAAAACTAATAGGTTGAGTTTATATAATTTACGCAATAATTTGATACAATAAACATTATATATATATTTTGAAATGTGATTTGATAGAACTTTAAATTTGTATAAAACATAAACTTTTTAATTTAATTAAATAATTAGTACATAGTGCATTCTATCGGTTCATGCAATTGCTCATCACTTGTTCCACTTATTATGTTGACCTCCAATGTCTGAAGTGTTGTTAATTTATCGGCATAGACCGTAATGATTTTACGTATCCATGTAAAAAAACGAAACATCCTGCACACAACCACACCACTTTTACAGTGTTACACTGTTTTAACTATATATATAAAAATCTTAAATGTAATTTAAAAACTACATCGCACCAATTTACATGGATAGATGTAATTTGTATTCTTGATTGTTTTATAATGGTACTTACTATATATATGGGGTATTATGGTATACTAAAAGGTATTCAAGTTTTGATGACGCACAAGACACAAAATACAAATTTAATCGTATTATTACTTTGAAACATAATATTGTATATATAATCGTGTATAATATTATATTTTACTATACAGCATATGTAATAACACACCTGTAACACAAAGAACGGCACAATTTAAATTCTTTATGGTATATATGTGTCCCATATATGTGTATACAACATGTTTTTTTTTTCACCTAATTGGATCAAAAGATTATATTCTCTTTTTTTATGATTTTTGATCAAATGAAAATCATGATGTACTTTTCAATATAGAGTGAAAAATTTTTATCCAATCCATGTCAGTATTTTTTATTGATCGATAAAATATTGTACGATTACTATAATATACCGTGTCTCATCCTGTTTTGTTACTGGTGTATATATTAACATAAAATATAAACAGAAAAATTTTAATTCCATTTTTAAAAAAAACCAATTAAATATTATAAATCTTATATTTATTCTGAAATATACGAAAAGCAATTACATATTTGTATTTTGTATGTATAAAAAAAAAGTAATCAATATTAAATTATTTCAAAGTATATGACAGGAAAAAACTTTTACATTTATACAAAAGTATAAATACAATATATTGTATACAATTGATTGTCATTTCATTTAAAAAATTTTTCTACATTGGATATATATAGCTAATACAATAATAAATCATTACCAAACAAGGAAGGTAAGAAATCTGGTGTACCATATATGTTATAAAGAAAAATCATATATTTTGTTGTTCAAAATTTATAGAAAATGTATAATAGATGTATGTATATGAAATGTCGATTTCACTAACACAAAACACCATTATTTACTATATTACATATGGCATGCGTAAATAACATAGATTTTCATTACATTGAAAATATTTAAATTTTTGCTACCGATATTGATTATGAGCATTTGGGAGACACTTTGGTATAGTAAATTGTTTCATTTGTAAAACGGCTGCGGAAAGTTATCAATTGTTTGGTATAGTAGGTTGGCGAAAAAAAAAACACGACATTTCATATGCATTCACATTGTATATATATATCATTTATTCTTTCAATAATTAATCAAATGCAACTTATTATATAAAAAGTATAACGTCTAAAATACGTATTGAAAATATATATCATATGCATAAGTTATTGATAATATCAATATTTTGAATTGTATATACTATAAATTATATTTGTCAAAGTGAATTAATTAATACATTAAGTTCTGTATACATATTTCGATGATGTATATTTATTATATGTTTCAATTTTGATTTAATTAAATTAATATTATTCTATTTTGTATTTATCCTATATACATATTGTACACGTATTACATATAATACACATACGTATCTACTATATATGAATAATGTATATAACATATAATTAATTATTCATAGCCATATTTTGCTAATGTATGAACACGTTTATTTATTTATATATTGAAATAGATATTTATTTTTTGTATATACTCTGATATATTGCATATATATATATAGATTAAGCAAAATTTACATATATATATAGTCATAAAAATAATATAGTAAAATTCTCAAATATTTTGCTACAATTATTCTAAAATAAAAACAAAATTGTTTACATTTAATTAATTGTATCGTAAAATTGAAAAGGTATTGATTGTTGTGTATATTAAAATATGCGTATTTATAATATATAAAATGCGGGTGTTATGTGAAAGAAAGCAGGTGTTTTAAATATCATTAATTAAATATATTCTAATATTGCTCTATCTATACATTTTATAAGTATATATGACTATGTAACATATCAAAAAGATTGAATACAATTTATTAACATTTGTTCATACTATACACAATATATACGCATATACCAATGGACATCAATACCGAAAGGGTTAAGTATAATATATCCATATACCAAAGAGCAATTAATTATATAGTACAACGGACATACAAATAAATTTTTGTATACGGCACATAACATTATTATTATTATTATATAAATTACATATATTTGTACATATATTTAGAATATTTAATTGAATTATAAAGGCTTAAATAAAATGTTGTCATCATTTAATGTTAATATAGTATTTATTTACTATATGTTATATATAGTATATAAACCAATTTATTAGTCTATAGAATAGTGAGTCTATTTATATATAAATTGTTAATATATGTTTTATAGATGAATTAATTATTCAAAAAAAAAACGAAAAAAATTGGGAAAATTTTCTTCGTATTATTAAGAATATTCGTTTTACCTGTTTAACTAACGATTATGTTTGTAAGAAATGTCTGTCAGAACGAGAATTATTCGGTATAGGAAACTTCGTTGAAATTGTTTACATGTACACAAATTACATATATGTGTGAGCTTACTTTTAAATTTATATATTGTATTTTTTGATGTTAAAAGAAACAACAGTGCAAATATCATATAAACGAAAAATGTCCATTGCACTAAAATTGACAATAAATTTTAATATGGAATAAAAATATTCTTACAAAATTGTATATATAATACACAATATGTTTATTTATACAATAATTGCGGTTCTTATACCATACCATTTATTCACATTACATATATATAATAATGAATATGAATTGCTAATATTTATGATGACAAAGTTCACAAAATAGCGTAATATTATGATTATAATATATGTATAATATGTGACGACGATCTATGTATGTACTCGTATAATATGTATAATATAAGAATGAAATTCCCTTTTTTCTTTTCATACATATTTTATTTTTACTGCATACCATAAAAATATACCTCTAGCAATTTATATATCTTATTTATATAAAAATATATATAGGATAACATTTGAAGATGACATCAATGAAAATGAAATAATAATAAATACACACACACATAAAATAAAGTATAAGTACACATATAAGTATTTGTATATATATGTACTACCCTATGTTAAAATATTACGCGTAATCAAAATTGGTTGACTTGTCTGTTAAATTTCCAGCCTCATCAGTCTGTTAAATAACGCAGTGTAAAAAAATGCAATAGCACTATATTTTTCTGATAGCCGAGTTGAAAGTAGATTACCTTATAACATAAAAAGGTTGGAATCTCCACTTACTACATTTTCTGGAAAATCAACTTTTATGAATTATCATTTCTTTTCTGTATTACCAGTCATATTTTTAACGGATAGCCAATTTTCCAGTACAGAATTACAAATTATAATCAATTTTCAATCTTTCATAGAAAAGATTTTTAATATCGATTCACACATTCAAAAGATATGATCTATTGGATTGGAACAAACAAATTGATGGTTATAATTTACATTATTGTGAAAAACTATAAAACACATTTTATTCTGAAATAATTAGGTTTGTACAGACATTCGATATGGCTGGATGAGAATTTTTTTTGTTGGCCAAACGTTATACATTGACATAGGGTAGAAAAGAAAAGAAAAAAATAATATAATAAGACAAAATTTTAAATTTATTCAAGATTTCTATATATCTGAAGTATATAATATACCTTATTATATGGTATATACTTTTCCTGTATGCTGCGTAAAATGTGTCTTCATCATAGTGTATTTACATAAGCATTCTATATAAATATATATATGGAGGAGTACAATAAAAGATTAGCATATGTATAATGTTATATATAAACATTTTTTTTTTCCTTCAAATGAATACAAAAGAAAGCCCTTCTTTGTTGAAAACTCTTATTTATTATATAGATTAGAAATTTATTGAAGAGGAATAATATGATTGCTTTATCTCTTTCTCAATTTTTTTTTTATTATCATTGTATATAGTACTTATTTATGTATTATATGGAATACATTATGTATAATTATTATATAATGGTTATATATAAAAGCTGTGTATAGACAGTAAAAAAATTATAGTATATTAGTATTATTGTAGATCCCTAAACATATGTGTCAATAAAAATATTGTTCTATTATAATATTTAAACAAAATTAAAATAGATCCATTTTAATTTAATCAAATATTATTTTAACATAAAGTGTTAAATTCATCATATTCGTATATATAAATATTGCGGTGTACTTGAACGAAAGCTATATACATAGATCATATAATAAAAGTTCTATACATATATATAATTAATTATAATGTGTAAAAGGATACTATATACTAAAAGCTTGTCTAAATGATGACATAGAAATGAAATATAATATATACAATATATTATTAAATACAAAAGAACATGATAACACAAATTTATATATATAGAGATGCGATAGATCATCATAATTTATATATATATAAGATACCTTAATTATTAATTCAATAAGAAATTATAATATGACAATAGTATATTCGAATATATATATAAATTTATACGTATATCTATCTCTATAATGATGATGTGTAGTGTTCCTTATAATTATGTTTTTAACAAAATGAACTCATTAATATTTACAATATCCTATATAGTATAAAATGAAAATATTGCAAAGTCATATATACATTTTATTATTAATCAACATCGTCCCGTACACACACACACACACACACACAGACGATGGCTATAATAATAATAATATTGTAAACCACAATCATATACTTATAATACTTTTTCACAATATATTGTATATATAATGCTATACATATAATTATATATATGTGAATTTGAGAGTTTATATTAGTAAAGCAAAATACTTATCTTAGATATATTATAACTTTGTCTTGTGTATTAACTAAAAATTAATAATGATCTTAGTAAATATTTTGTGTTTACTTGAAAAAGTTGTTGCTTTTTGTTTGTATATAAAAACATTAATATAGATTTTTATTCAAATTATTTTAAAGTTTTTTTTTGCAATATACGCCCGTGATCTTTTCCATACATCGATCAAACCAATTTTGCGATTAATCTTTTCGGTATTCGCGTACATCTGGTATATGTATCACCTCCGTTGAATTTTATTTAATTTTTATTCTATTATTATCCTACGAATGCCATTCATATAGGTTAGAAATTTTTTCTAACTTATATAAATGGAATTAATTGGAGACCGAAAGGGTTAAATAAAAGATAAGCTCTATATATATATATATATATTCGTATAGTAGTACATATTTAATATATTTATTTAATAAAGGACAATATATTTATTTAATAAAGGAAAAACAACTTATTCAAATTTATACGGTCAATATTTATAAAGAATTTTGTGGTTAATGTTTGTAATATGTGTACACAAAGTATATATTGTACACATAAGTTAATTTATATACATGTCAGATTTTTCTACACCTATTGTTTATCTTTAAGTTAAGGTATACTCATTTATAATCATATAATAATAATAATAATGTGTATATATACGAAATGTTATGTTATGTATTTTATTGTATATATATATATGTTTTTTATATATATACAATATAATATAACTTTATAAAACAATGTAATTTGAATTGCAATAAAATATTAGGTTATACCTTTTTATATTATTATGTACATCGCAATCACATGTCTTTGTATAAATGTAATATATAATATTTAGTTTATTTTTATTACTCTTGTGTATATACACTAAAATATTGATTTATGTAAATTACAAAATAAACAAATGTAAGATTCAGAAGATTCAGTAATATACCTTCAAAAATGTTCTTACCCATAATATTAGGTGGTATACACACAAACAAATTTGAAATAATATTTTACACATATTTGATCACAAAGTATCCTAAATTGTATTCCTGAAATTTATTATTAATCCATATATGTTATACACAAGCTTTGTTCCGATTTATCATCATTAATACTTACCGATTGGTAATTTCAGTATTTCATTGCTTGTTTGGTTAAAGTTTGACTGTGTTCTTTTTGGTTTATTGCTTAAAACGCTATTCAAGAACAAGTAGGTGTTAATATATTATTGACCTTATATTGTATATAAATTCAATTCTATTTCTCGTTGACACAATCAGTGTTACATATACGGAACTTATAAAATAATAACAATAATGAACACAAATATACATTTCTTGATGTATTTATTTTCAAATTGTATCATCATTATAATGTTTTCATCATCAAACGAAAGCCAACCCTTTTTGTTCGCGATACTAATATATATAATATTCATTTCAATAAATGGAATGAATTTAATCTGCAAATAATTGGTGTGTGAGATGAAAAGTTCAGGTCCATTTTTTTTTCTAAATCACCTGAAGACTTTATCTTCTTCATTTTACACATTGCTGTAAATTTATGTTCAAAAGATGAACTGTGAAAATCATATATTGATATATGATTTAGATTTTCATTTAAAAATCAAAGAATTTATATATATATGCGATGATGTTTTTAAATATTATCTAAAATATCAGTATCATTTAAATATGCTAAAATTGGTTTTCCCACAACCATTGAACCACCATCCCATTTGTAATAAAAGTATCAAACTCAAACAACATATAATATGTGTAAACAGTATTTTGTAAATGTAGTTTAATGATGGCGTTGGTATTGATTGAAAATGTAATTTTATGACTTCGTATCTGCGATTTATATGTTTTAGGTGTGGAGTTAAATATTTGTAACGCGTCAATAAATTTTATTGCTAAAATAAATACATATTTCGTTACTCGATTGTATTGTATACCAATATATAAAATATATGGATTTGTACATAAATAAATATATAAATATATAGAAACATAAAGTTTATGTATAATTATACCATATACACGAATAGGTATTATATATTCTAATTCTAATTTGAATTGAAAATATTTATTTAAAATACTATTTTAGAAAATGGAATTTATTGAATGAAAAGGTAAAACACATATTTATGTTTTCTTTAGCTTTACACACACACGTGTATATATTGTATGGTATATATCTATTTTAAGAAGAGGTATTTATTTATATATAATTTATTATTTTGTATATTTATATATATATTTTAATGAAAAATAACATTTCATTGCTTAACTCACTTCAGTTTTTGGATATGGTATAAACATTAATTTCTAGATCTTTATTCTAACGATGATACATATTCGTGCATATATATGTATCTAACCTAACTAAAATAGAATGGTTTATGTTATATATACATTTATATATTTAATATATTTTATCTAATATAATGATAATGTATATAACAAAACATATGTGCACTTAGTACGTGATGTTATATTGTATATATATAATAAAATATATATAATCTTATTATACCTGAAAAATAGAAAGGTTTTGGTTTACAAAATTCATATATATTTATTTATAAATAAGTGTACGGATACTACATCTACGTAAATTATGAATTATATGCATAAATTAATTGGTCATCCATATACAATACTACACGGTGCGGTTTGATTGTTATACATAATTATTAGAATAATAAAACCAGAATATTTATTATTCTTAATTAACAATTTTCAAAATAAAAAAAAGGAAGAAGAATGTCTGTATAAATAAAAAAGGGAAATTATATATGTATGTATAACCATATCCAATTAAAATCTGTATTTTATGTCATTTTTCATCTTAAAAAAAAAAAAAGAAAAGAAAAAACGCTACAAAATTGAAGAACGACGCAAATGAATAATAAATATATGCAGTGAAAAGGGTTAAATAATTAAATATAAAATGTAAATAATTAAATTTTATGGTAGAACGATTTTTTGTTTTTATATATTATAAGCATTTTTATTACACAGTAGGATATCCGTGAAAAAATATTAACGACATATATATTTTTTCTAAAAGTTTTAGCAAGTACACTTGTATGAAAATTTTACTAATCAATAAATATTTCACTGCTATAAACGCTTATTTGTTCGACGACGACGATGTACGGCTTACTCTTAATGTATGATTTTTTTAAATTTCCTTTCCCATAGTAATTCACTTGGTTTTTGTTCAATGTTAGAGCTGATGTCCGATAAATTTCTAGGTCATACGGAAGTATTTACAAATAAACAGAAAAATTTTATATTATTGCTCGAATATTTTTTTGGCAAAACTCTCTTTGCTGCGCTTATACATAAATTGCAACATTTATAAGAAAAAATAAAATTGTGAATAATGAAAATTTACTTTTTTCTTCTTATATATCTAATATTTATTTTAAATAAAAAATAATTATGAGTCAATTCATATCAAATGAAACATAATATGAAATAAAATAAAATCTTTTTTAACAATAAAAAAGTTTTTGTTAAAAAAAAAGGAATAAAATTAGAATTATATAAAAAATTTTTCCATTTTTTTCTTCTTCAAAATTGTATTTAATTTATATAAACATTATCTATATTTTAGTAATGAAGAAATATTATTATTATATATTTAAAGATTTCCCTTGATAATTTATCAAAGAAAAATACATAATATACATAATGATGTATTACATAAAAATATACGCTATACATATTTATTATATATTGTAACACAAGGAAAGAGATAATGAAAAATGATTTTATAATATCAAAGTTAAATTTACGAGATTTAAATTGTCTACAATTTTTAGGAAAATTCACAATACAATGAAAATTTATTTATATTATTATTATAATTTGTGTAAAATATAACAAAAGAAATGTAAATTGTATGTAAATTTAAAATATCTTAAATTATTATATAATATTAATATATAAAGACATAAATACAGAGAGAATGGATGCGTTGATTAGAGGCAAGAAGGAGTTAATATAATATTCTAAAAACCATTTAATTTTAATTATTATTATCAATATTCTAAATAATTAATTGGATATCAACCACATCGGGTTATTTGTATTGTGGGGTGGGTGGATTTTTGTGGGTGAGCTTGTACTGCAATATATTATACCTATATGGTATTAATTAATAATGTTTTCAAACTAATGGTCATATCGGTCTACTAAAAATTTGTGCTTATTTTTATATTCATCAGTTTTGAACACACCTCCGGTATTTTATAAATATTATACTTAATTTAAGATTTATGCTAGACTTGGTGCGTGTGTGCACACATTAAATGGTGTTTCAACGATTGAAATATAGATGTTAAAATAAATATCCATAAGAATTGAATCCGGCTGTACTTTTAATAATGAGTTTGTTTTCATATATAGGCAGGCCGGCCCGTAAATCAACATCCAAATGGTTTAATTTTTGCCTGAAGTAAAAAACTAATAAAAGTAACTAGTATTAAGATTTTTATCTTCGTTAAACCCCACCTACGATTTTCGATTGTCTTGGGGTAAGTTGATTACGCCTAATTATTTCACCCCGAGAACATCTCGGGGTAACGATTTTAGTGAAATTTTTAGGGTTGTAATTCAATGGTAAAAAAAAAAACAATAAAATTCTAAATTAATATACTTACAAGACAAAACAATTTATTGACAAAATAATATATAAATTCTTTCCTCGATTCATTCATCTTTCATTTGTATTTTATGTAAAAATATTAACTACAACCAGAGATATTACTAGAAACGTTACCCCAGACAGTCGTAGGACAGTAATATTAATTTTAAATTGAGTTGTGAGATGATTTTTGATGGTTTTTTCCGCAACCCTAACTCATACGCGCCTCGTTTCTATGTTTGTTATGCTCATATGAAAGCTACGGGTCCTTATACAGGTATATAAAATAACTACTAATTTATTTTAGAATAAGTTAGATGTATTTTTATATAATATATAGCAACATGTTTTCATTTAACGAATAATAGTTTTTTTTAACACTATATATTATAATTTGTATATAATTAACTATTCTATAATTTATATACTTCTTGATATGATAAATTGCATATATATATATTTTATCAATCACAATTAAAATAAAATAATAAATATTAAATAGAAAAATTTTAAAATTGATTGCATACCCATTTTTTTTTTGTAATTTTAAAAATACGCAAAATAATTTATAAACTTGTATTTAATTTTTTCGGAAATTTTTCTTATCTATTTAGTAAAATTACACAATTATAAAATTTATAAATATTATACGGATAACAAATTATGATCTCTCTGCGATGCCTGGACGAATATACTTGTTTATACGTACGCGCATCAATTGTAACTCTGATAAACTAATAAATTTTAATTAATTAGTTTTTTTTCCTAAAATTGTATCAAAAATTAAACGTACTATACATGCACACCGTGTATACATTGTATGTGGGGGTACTCTATATACAATACATTAATCTTAAAAAACTATGTACTTCTATCTATTTATCTGTAATCTTATACATTAAATATAATTTATTCTCATATATTTTTTGTTTGTTTACTTGTATTTTTTTTGTATTTTTTTTTGCTTTTTGAAAACATTGACGTCTTTATTCAAATATAAAACAAAAAAAAATAATATATATATATTTTGGTATATAAAAATTCTTTCAATATATTTTATATATATTTACATATATCGTAAAAGATATTTTTTCAGATAAGACCTATGGAAATAATTTGGATGAAGACATATAAAATATAAGTATATTGTATCAAATATAAGTATACACACACACACACACGCCCATCACACTTTTATGTCATATATAATATTATATTTATTATTTATTATGTTATGTACATATCTAATAAAAATTCCATCAATTTTAGATGTTGTATTTTGAGTATAATATATGAAATATACATGTTTGCAGATTGTTTTTGTTTTTTTTTTCTGTAGGGTTATTGGGGTTAAAGAAGGGTTCGTAAGAACTGCTGTGTATACCGCACCGTTATCCTAATTTCGATTTATTATCTTATTATGTAGTTCCTTATTTATACTTAATTCATGTGCAGAGAGATTTGAAAGTAAAGATGTTAACACAATGAAATTATTACATAATTAAAGTTAGATCATATTTTTTATTATGAGAACAATACCTAATAGTTACTGCGTTGGAATTTAGCTCATCGATTCCGATATATTCTTATGTTTTTTGCGAATGTATCGATCTATTATATGGTATAGTTACTTAGGCATAGAACCATAAACCTGGAAACCGATAGATTCACGCATGTCGTTATTTGACAACTATATATTACTTACACAATAACAGAATAGATTTCTTTTATACATATTTTTTAAATTTATTAAAAAATTATATTAAATAAAATCACTAATAATAATAAATTCAATTTAATTCTTTTTTCAGAATTTTGATATGCGGAAAGAAAGAAAAAAAAAAACGCCAAAATCATATGTGAAGAAATATTTTTAATGGGTAAGTTCTAATTTAATGTAATTATTACTAATATTTTAATTGTTATCCTAACAAAAATAACTTGATGCAACATTTTATTGTATGATGAATGGGTTAAACATTAATTTTATAATTAAATTATATTTTATTTTATGGATGTTGTTGGCATATATTATATACGAATTTCATTCATATATAATAATTTTACGACAATATATCATAAGATACAATATATCAGAAAGAAATTAGATAAGAGTTAACATCGCATAACATTAACATCAATTCATTTTTTTACTCATTATATTAATATCATTTTAAAAATATATTATATGATATCACAAAGGTGTTGATATATCAATATATAGTTCGCAGTAAATATATGAAAATGAATTTTATTTAATTATATTTTATAAATTTACAAATTTTATCAATAGGTATCAACACGAATATATATATTTAAATGTAATTAATTTACAATATATGAGGAATATTTATTTATGGTATATAATAAATTATTTACTATAATCTGAACAATCATATACGATCTTTTAAACGGTAAAATTATGCAAATGTAATTGTTTTTTCAAACAATGCCTATAAAAATCCGATTAAATTTTAATATATTAGTAAAAATACATATAAAATATATATAAATTTATTACATATTACGAGTATGCATATGAAGTTATCGTATTATTGAGCACGGAAAGGAAGAAATAATGTAAATATATATAAGATGTATGTATATTAAGTGCGTAGTCTAATGTGTATATTGTACATTTTATTTAAACTTATTATGACACAACTTACAAATAAAGTCAACAAATATGATACAATATCATTCAAAATTCATTTGGCGTTGTATAATATAGCCAAATTTAAAATATAAAACATAATTTAATCTTTTGATGATATAATCTTTAAAAATAACAAATTGCCGCCGTATCCTTATTATAAATCCTGTTGTGTTAATTCTCAATCACATAATATTTTCATATTATATACAATAACTATTTATATATATATTTATAAAATGAAAGGATGTGTATAGTGTAGACATTTAATATCCTTTATTAATATCCATTTAAATGAAATTATAAAATCACTTCTTTATACCATATATAATTTAATATTATTTATATCTCATCTTTCTATTACTATATTTCTATCAAAATCAAAGGGTTTTAATATATATTTTATATATAATATTTATATATAAATAAGATAAATATATATTTAAATATTGTACGTATTCGTAAGATATATATGTTATACTCGTGTAAAATATTACTTATATAAAATTATATATAGATAATAGTTAAGATTGGCTATATAAGAACTTATAAAAACTATATACAGTGTAAAATTCTATCAATATTAAATAATGAATGAAAAGGTTTATCTTGAATATTATCTATTTATTATACATTATTAATAAATTTTTCGTTTGAAATCTATAACGCTATAATAATTATAATGTAATTAATTATAAATAAATATTTAAATTTTTAATATATAGATTCACTTTTTGATATTTTACGTTCAATACACATACAATATATGGTATAATAGATAGTACATAGTATATTTTAATCCATATTATACAAAATATATAATACACAAAAATAATATATAGGTTGATTTGACATTTATTAATTTATATTATACAATGAAACCCCGTATACAATTATATAATATATGTACCAATAAAAACATATTGTTATATATATGGCCACTATATTACGTATAAATATACGATTTGAAATAGAATAGTTGAATAGTTTAGGCAATGCATATAAAAAACTATATATGTAATACAATATATATAAGAAAACATAGAATACAATTTTATAGTCTAATAGTTATTTATTATAAATTCATATACAGAGAGAGAGGTACATCCCTTAAGATATGCGGTAATTACGATGTACCACCACCCACAATTATAAGACCGCAATATATATCAAGTTTATTTATTGATTATAATGATTTTTCATTCAAACAACGTTTATTTAATGAACATTTCTATATATGCGGTGCGGTTGTAAAAATTCCCATATTATATCTCTGCATAATTCAAGTAACACATATATTTATAAAGGGATTATATCTCTGCATAATTCAAGTAACACATATTTATAAAGAGACGTCTGTATATACTTCATATAAATATATAATATATTTGAAAGTTTGACGTATAAATTTATAAAGAAATTATTTTTATATAAATGTATAAGTTTATACTATCTATACGTTTAAAGACTATATACAATATATATATAGTCAAAAGGTGTGTAATAAATTTCTAATTCCAATAAACTCTGTTGACATATAAAATTAAAATGAATTGAATTTTATATTTTTAAAGAATTAAGTTAAATATATATGTGTACACAAAGTGTATTAAGAAAATAGTAAATATATTCATTTATAAAATCGATTGAGATATTTATAGACTGAACAAGAAGAAAGTTCGTGACCTCACTAACAAATGGCAATTATTTTTATGAATATTTGCAATATATTTTCTTTTTCTGTTTTCACTGCGGCTATACAGAAATGAATAAATATCAATCACAAATATATTAATATTTAATTCATATATTTAATTCTATATATAGAAAAGAAAGATTAAATTTACAAGGTTCCCGTAAATATTATACTATATAAATGGTATAGTATTTGATTATAATTTTTTTTAGAATTTTATAATAATTGTTCATTTAATCCCATATACTATAATAAACCCTATACATATATATATATGTAATGTATTAAATTTCGACGGAACCGATAGAGGAATTAAGAATTTACAAAATTCCATATGATATTATTTTTGCTTCACTTGGTGTACTCGTAACTATCCCGGATACATTATCAAATTTGGAAAGATTTTTTGAATTTCATTAGCAACAGTTATTATAATTCCATTTTACATATATTCATAGTAAATTTCACAAAAGTATCACAAAGGTGTTTAAAATGACACTTTGATTTTATATGTTTTGTTTAATATGACGATTATATATATTACCTACAATATATACCTTATAAAATTATAAATACTTTATTCAAACAATGGTGACTTCCATTAAATAAATATACATTGTATATGTCAGTAGATAAATATATGTGTCTATTCAATATTAGGTGGATAGATAAGTTTTTCAAATTTTATTTAATATGTCATTACGTATATTTGAATTTAATATTATTTTCTATTGACACCATTATATTTATAAATATAATATAACCAAATGTTTGATTTCACTAATGTATTAAATTGATAATAATAAAGTTTTATATACATCCGAATTTGTAAATATAAATTATTTATGAATTTCACCAGAATGAAATGAAATATTATAACAACACTGCTCTCAGGAAATCACTTTTTTACTGGTACAAAACACAATATTTACAACTAAAACGAAAAAAATATATTGTTTACACTTTTAAATTTTGGTTTTTATGATGTCGCATTTTGCAAGGCGTATTTACAATTTATCTCTTTCTGTGCGGGTTAATAAAAACCATGGTGTCTGTTATACGGACTTCGTAATTTGCACCATCATAATTTTATATTAACGAAATGATATATATTTCATACCAATATGTCATGTTTGACTACCGCCAACCGGAATTAATGAAACACTTTAATTATTTTGAGAGGAAAATTTTGACGCGCATTAGAGAATTTTTTTATGGTCGCAGAGTCCGCAACTATAAAACCATTCACATATAAAATATGAATTTGACGTCCACATTTCCGCAGTTTGAGCACACTGAGAATGCGGATTCATAAAAACCAAAGCTTCAGCTAGTGAGAAACACAAACTGAATGCTAAAGAGATAGACATTTAACGAATACGTTAAAAAAAAAATTTTTCAGCCGAAACCGACATCGAAACTAGCGATCGTTTCATATTTCTACACCTATATATTGAAACATTATATTTTTATTTATTAACCAACAAACACACACATCAATTTCCAATAATTTCAATAATTTTAATAATTTTAATAATTTCAATAATTTAAAAAACACTGCACCACTACGGGAACTACTGATATTGTGTGCGGGATAAATAAATATATAAACATACACAAAATAATTCCGGATACTAAAACTTACTAATACTATAATTTTATACTAAAATTATAGAAATTTTAATTTTTACTATATACGTTATTTTGATGTCTTGCAAGTGAATTATAAACATAAATAGTTAAAAATAATCAGTTTTTTATGAATTTATGATAGAAATTCAATTTTTTTTTAATATTTCTTTATAACTATATTATCCTACACAGTTCTTACAAATTTTAAGCATATTTCAAACTGGATAAAATGTGTTTGAAATTATTCAAAGATAAAATATTAGATAAAAATATTGAAAATAGATAATTTTTCTAAAAAAAACGGAAGTCAATGTTACCCACACAGTTTTGCCTGCATTTAAGCATATTTTAAACTGGATAAAATTTGTTTGATATAATTCAAAGATAAAATATTAGAGAAAAATATTGAAAATATATAATTTTTCTAAAAAAAAATGTGTAAAACCAAGCTCGTCAACCTTATTGTCTTACGATCAGTTGGGATCAGTTCAACAAGTTATTCCTTTCCCCATTATAAGTAATTTAGAAAAATTATAATTTTTAAAATTATTCAACATTATCACTAATAATAATAATAAAAAACAAATATTTTAACCTAAATACCAATTACCAATCAACCGATTATTGTGCACTTTAAAAAATGTTTACGATTTAATTATAAGGTCAGTGCGATAACATATTCTTTAGCAGAACTCATGGGTTGGGAATGGGTGAATTAGCGTGTACAGAACAAATTCAACAAATTCATTGGTGAATTTATTTATGAAATTAGAACTACTACTATTTATAAATTCACAGATAAATTATTTGGTGAATATTTTAATGAAATTATTAATGACTTCATTGGTGAAATAAGAACTTACTTAAATGAAATTGAAAGTACTTACAATTTATATGTATGCATTCATTGAAGAAATTGGAACTACATACAAAACAGTCCAACTGGGACATTTTATAATTATATATGCTTAGGGAATGATAATATTATATACAATATATTATATAAAATATAAAATGAAAATATATAAGATTATATCGTTAAAAATATTTAATATAGGAACGGAAATGCGTGTTCCATATATTTAATTGATAATATTATGGTTTTTCATTGTACAGCCGAGAAGAATATTAGATAATAATATAAAGTTAAAAGTATATAGCAACATATTTATTATTCAATGTTTCCTCTATATTAAATTGCATGAAAATATTGGTGAAAATTTATATAAGTATATCTAAAAATATATATTATATATCTATATAGGATACGGGTAAAAACATCTAAAATTACAACTTTATTATAAATTATATATAATTTGAAAAGATTTTATTAAAGATTGCGTGATACATGCGTATGGAATATCGTATATCGAATATAACATGTATATATAGACATTTAGGTATAAAATATATCTATAATCCTATATATATTTTATGATGTATTGAATTATGTATTTTATGAACAAAATTGAACATATATCCGATCCTCTATAACATAACATATACTATACATATATAATGTGATTAACGAACAACTATATATAATATTATATAGATTTATAAAATATATACATTGTGTGTACGCACCTGTTTCGAAAACATTAAATTTAATTTGAAATTAATGTATTGAATATTGTATGTATTTCAATATATAAAACGGATATTTCTATATGCATATCCTTCACCTTTTTATAAATTAACACAATATTGATTTGATAAGTTTCCGGAATAGAGATGATAATTCATAAATACAGTTATTTTAATTTTAAAAAATACTAATATACCCTTTCAAACCATTGCTGTTAATATTTCATGTCAGTTTCTGAGATAAGCTTTTACTCTTTTTTTTAAAAATTACAATCAATATATTCGTATCTTATATTGATATACTTAAAGTCTCAATTAATTAATTGTTAAGATTATGGCAATTGTTTCTTCAGATACGCACGCATGTTGTAATATTCAAAGACCATTTAAAAAATACGGTTAAACAATAACATAAGAATGTGTTGTGCAACATTGTTGTCACATAGATAAATTATATGCAGAAATTAAGAAGAAACGACCACATATATGTCATAACGATAATGGAATGAATTTAGTTGGAAATCTCACTTCCACAAGCATTTAAAATTATTTAGAACATCTTCATCTATAATTGTACTATAAAAAACTTATCACAAATGTTATAAAATCGTATGAAATTTAAGTGTATCGTGAGCTAAATGGAGAATTTCCCATAACTTGAAGACGCAATGGATTCTATATAGTTGAATTATGAGGAAATTTTTGAAACCCTATCTATAAAACATTTTGCAAAATATTACCTGTAAACTTAACTGATGAAATTGATGTTGTTTGTTAAACACCCGCATACATATTTATATATGGTGCGTTCGTTAAAATCGGGAATATTGCACACTTCACATATAACATATAGTCAACAAATAGTCATTCTATTATTTACGCATTAATTAAAAACCAATATTTATGACATTCCTTCGAATCGAAAAATGTACGTGCTACATTTGTGCCGGGATGGTTAATCGTTTAAGCAATTTAAGTTTGCCATTCGAACGAAATAATATAACAGTCAGCAACTATGATAATATATACATTGGATATATTACGATACGATGGTAGTATTATATTGGCTGCTATAAATATAAGCATTGGTACAAAATGTTCATAAAATTCGGCAAATTTATTATTGGATTATCTACTAGAGTATTTGGAATGTATATACTAAAATAAAATTATCTTTCTTTTTTCAAATCCATTTTCTATATATTTATATTATTTTATATATACATATTTTCATCACACAATATTATATTATTATGGTATTTATTGTACTATTTTATATTTTCTGTATTTATCTGTCGCTTTTTCAAATATATTGTCCTGTAATTTTATATTTGGATTTATATGCGTGATTTGCTATATATATTTATAGATTTACCACACTGTCACTACTGTGGGAGATTAACTTAAAATAACTGACAGAGGCATATAATTTGTTTTTTTTGTATAAATTTTTTCAAAATATAAAAAAATCGTTTTCCACAAATAATGTATACGGACAGTCAACCCTCGCCTATAACGCGCGCGATTAATTGTTTTTTCGGAACCCTGATGTCATTATATATACACACACTGATGAGATTGTGTGTATACCGTATTATATTAAAAATCGTGTTATAGCTAAGATTCCGTATTATTTATAATTATATAAAAATAAAATAATGAATGAGAAATTTACAAATTGTTCAGATGTGTGTAAGAATTTGTAATGAATTGCATATATGAATTTTTATTTGCTCCAACAAAATATATGGAAAATTTTATAAAATTAATTAGGAAATGACAAGCTTTTTTTTTTTTATATAGAAACCGTGTTATATATATAGAAGTACACCGTATGTTATAAGAGAGTAAACTGTTTTATATATACTATCAGATAATATTATATCAATAACACGTATAAATATTATTATTAAGAAGATAAATTGTTCATCAAATAATAGGTTATATATGATTGTGGAAAAAAAAAATTGTATTGTAGTTATATATAGATAAAAGTGACACTTCATAACATCCACAAGTGATTGATGTAAAATTTAATACTAAAATATATATCTAAATATAAATTATGTTTGTTCGGTATATCTATACAGAACTGTACAGATAAAAATATGTTCATAAATTGTTGTTTTTATTATATATCCCTTTCCCATAACTATTATATCTTTATATATATATATACTCCTTTTCAATTGTTTATAGAGGGGACACTTGAATATTTCTCAATCTCTCTCCCCATATCGGCTGTGTCAGTTTTGGTAATCTTAACGTGCCGTTAAAAAATAAATTATCCTAATCTCTGTATGAACAACATATATATATATTTGAAGGCTTTTAATAAATTAAATAAATAATTAATGGCAAAAAATCTGAGGACACACTGTATAATATAACTACTTGGAAAGAAGTAAGTTTTTATAGTTATATGTACATTTTTTTACAATACATTAATTAGAATTATACAAAATATTTCCGAAACTCTTTGTTCTAATATATAGCTATAATACAAATTGGTGTAGTATTATAATATTTGTATGTATCAAATGGTAAAAATTGTATATACTAATATAAGTTTCTATGATATATTTGTAACTCAAAGATTACATATGTATTTGCATAAAAAACGTATAACACTTTTTTCTTTAAAAGTGGAAAAAAAAATAAAAAATGTTGCAAAAACATTTGTTGTTTTACTATATCACCATATACATATATATTTCATATATACAAGAGTATACATTGTGTATACATATGTTTGTGTATTGTATGTAATAACCCATTGTCCGAAAAATAACTGCCGAATGGATTAAGAAATAAAGTAAATAATTTATCAAAATGAAATACATCGAATTGTACAATATTTACGTTGAAAAATTGTATCACATTTTTCACTTATTAGAATGTTATTGATTGTTATTGTCGTTGGATGTTGTTCATGGCCTTCATTTAAATCAATCGGATGAATAAGTTGAATGTTGAATATTATAATAAATGAATTGTTGTTATTGCGGTATACCAAGTTCCATTTCGGAAGGAATATCACGAAACTTTAAATATTTTTAATGTCATGTATATCGTTTTACAGTACATAAATCAATCCGACAGTTAATATATAGATATGGCGTCACCAGTAGTTCCATATACACAAATATTAGAAAGTCATTCTGATTATTTTTCGGGCAAAGGATGTATATACACTAATTTAAATATATACTTTATATATATATATGGTAACTATCTAAATACACATACGCAGATATGAAATAGCTCATGTTTGAAGACAAAAACTTATTAATATATCAGTATAGCAAAAACAGTGCATAAATAACATATAGTTGGAAAAAAAAACTTTGTTTTATCTTTTTGTTTCGAAGTTGTGTTTTGTTTGTTGTTTTTTTTTCTTCTATAAATGTCTGTGTCTATCTCTTCTCTTCTCTATATAAGGATTTGATTTATTTATGATAATAAAATATATATATATATAATGTTATATAAGGAAAAACAACAAAACACACAATAATGGAAAAATATATTATTTTATTATACAAATATATATTGTATATATAACATTTGAGGAGCAAAAATTTAAGATTATATGTTATACCATAACCACTTTAACATATGTATAACATAAATATCCTTAGTTGAATATCTTTAAATGTATTATATGATATTATATATATATAAATATATATATATGTATTAGTAGTATATTGGG
Source organism: Bibio marci (assembly GCA_910594885.2). Classification (NCBI taxonomy): domain Eukaryota; kingdom Metazoa; phylum Arthropoda; class Insecta; order Diptera; family Bibionidae; genus Bibio; species Bibio marci. Next base: position 25,390,260 of record OU343118.1, on the reverse strand, counting down.
AGCCTCTAGCCATATAATAAGACCCATGATTTATTAAAATTTATATTACTATGAAAACGGTTAATATGAAGATATTATTATATTAGCTATTGCTAGTGCATTATTATAAATAGCATGTGTTCGTTTATGAAATGAGAATACAAGAATATCGAAAATATGATGGTAGATGTTGATTAACCATCGCTTATATTTAAAAATATTTGAATAAATAAAGCATTTATATAAAAACATAATTATACACATCAATTTGGTTAGTTGTTAATTAGTCGTCATTCGGAGTAATTTACCAACTTGACGTTATACTGTATAATGTTTGACTATATTCCTTAGAAGTGGGTACTACTATTGCGGTTTGTTTTATATCTCTTTGACCATCAACTCACATAAATTTGCAAATACATTGGAAAAATATATATAAATATAAAATTATAATCAATATTCTGTTCCCCCTTTATAAGAGTTGGATGTTTCTTTTCATCTAAATATAAAACTGAAATTTCGTTAACGCTTGTTTTTCTTTAAATATAATGTTATATATTATTCCTACTATTTTAATTAATTAATCTCATCATACATATATTGAATTATTGATATAAAACCCACCCCAATATTACCTATTAATTATAATGTATACACATTACATGTTCCAAATGTTGTATGATATATTGTAATTTATTATTATATAGAAAAGATATTAATAGATAAGGGTAATATTAACATCGCATATTCATAATTAATCATTATATACTCGTATATTATCAATATCAATCCATTTTTTTTATATTATATTTTAATGTACAATATATACTAGATATGAAATGTATTGATTAATAACATAGATTGAATTTTAATATGAATAAACTAAAGTATAATCCACTTATCTATGCAAATTTGAAGGATTAAAAACGCAACGGATGAATAGCTACGAGCTGTAATTTCTCAATCCAATAATTGTGTCCAACTTTTCATTTAGTTATTTTTTTTAGCATATTATCATATGCATAAAAATCATTTTAGCATTTCATCACATGTGCCACCACACACCTTTCTGATCTCTTAAATAACATAACATATATACCATTACACATTCTAAATCCATCACCTTTGAATCCTGGATGAATTCATTCTATCGTTTATGCGCTCAAACGTTTTTTTTTATATATAAACTATATAAAGTATATGTGTGTGTGTGTTTATGATGATTTTAATCAAATGAATTAATTAGTCTTATTTTTATATTTTATTCCATTATATTATTATTATTTTATTTTATACATATGAAACTTGTATAAATGTTTTGCCATACAATTTAAATTTAAATACTAAATGGTGTTTATTTTAATTGTATATGGGTTTATGTATTATATGATTTTCGAATAAATGTAAATATAGAATAAATAATATAACATTAAAAATTCTTTTACTGTTTTTTTTTTTTTTCTATTTTTTGTTTGCCTATTTTTTAATTTAAATTCTAAATTTAAATGCTATTAAAATGTTTTTAAATAAATAATATGGTATAAAATGTACATTGATAAATTGCAATACATAATATTATATATGGTATATTAGTTAAAAGTGGTGTATATATTTGATATGAGTTATATGAGATTGGTAAACGATTTTCTGTTTCTATTTTATGGTACAAATAATTTACATAATAAATGTTTGACAACACTTCACTTCACCCATTCTATTCTAATTTTGAATTCTAAAATTTTAAATGAAATTGACATATGTACCTGAAAAGTGGTTGTTGTGGTTAGGTCGGTCTATATATTGTACGCATATACAATATATATATCAATTAAATTAAATTAAAATGATTACAGGAAATTGTATACTGTTTCGTTAAAGCATTTATTTACAAAATTACAAAAACAAAAAATTGTATAACGAAAAGGTTCAATGTATGTATATATCGAGGTTTTCAAACAGATTGAACAGTATAGTTTTGTTATCTACTCATTTTGATGTAGCTCGTTGTTACTTTTTCTTTTGCATTGTCACTTTTTCTGCCACCCCACAGATCTATAATCCATCGTTTTTTTCTTAAATTAAAGAAGGCCTGTGTATTATTTTATATACACTCATTTATTAATCGATTCAATCCATCTCTATTTATTTATTTTTTTTAGATTTAGATTATTAATTCATTTTTATTGCTTTCACAACTTAATATGGAAATTTGTAAGATTATCTGTGTCGTGTAAAAAATGGTGTAAGTTCAAGCAAACATTTACATATGGAAAGTATTCCATATTTAAAGTTATGTTTAATTTTATTAAAATATATATATATATTGAGGACATCATCTTTTTGAATTGCCTTTTATTTTTGTAGTGCGAATAAGTAATAATACAATTTATTATATAAAAAATAAATAAGCTGGGTTACATGAAAACTGACATTTTGACATTCTTATATACGCGCAGAATAACCATATAACATTAAGAAAAAAAAAAAAAAAACATGGGTTGACATATACAGCAACGCGCAAGAAATTTAGAAAAATGCCAAAATACTTTCCTTTTCACTTTTACATAGATTAATTTATAAATCTGACTATTTGTATAATCTGGAAAATCTGTATAGATCGAGATAAGAGACACAAAATACAGAAATATCTATTTTACATCATAGAAATAAATTTGTTTATAAGCTTTAGATTAGTATGTAGTTTTATATAAGGATTTCACCATATAGAACATTTTAATAAAAGGTTTCTTAATGATCTTCTTAAGATGATTTTCTCATAGAAATAAAATTTTTTACTTATGAATTACCTGTAGTACATTAAAATTATATATAGCTTATATTCATATATAAATTATAACAGCTATGAATAATATAAAATATACATATTAATAATTTAGTATTTGCAAAACACAAAACCCTTTTCCATTTTATATGTATATTATTTATGTGTATACACATATAATAATGAAATTTAATCTATTTTTAAAATTATTATTAATTAATTATGTAAGAAAAAGTACATTTGACCTATATTTTTATCATCATCATCATCATCAGCTTATAATACTCTGAGTGTCTGGATAAAACATATAGTACAGCAGCCATATAATACCCAAACATTTATAATTGTGTATGCAATCTCAAGGTGGTTAAATTACTCAGCGACACATTATAGTATCTATAAAATTTATGATAATTCACTAAATTATATGGTCTTGAATTATCGAACGAAAGATATTTGATCTATCACGATATGAGTATATAATTAGCCCACCCCCTCATAATAAAATGAATTGTTTTTCATTTCTAAATATATAAATTATATTAATTTATTATTTCATTATATTAAAATTTAAATTATAATTTTTAAATTAATGTAAATACGATAAAAGACGATAGATTTAACATCGCACCCCCCATTTTCCTTTAAATTCAACTGCATATACAATTATAATACCTACGAAATATAATGAATTCATTGACAGGTAATTATTCAATAATTCTAATTCAATTGATGAAAACTCATTTATTATTTATAAAATTTTTCTATTTCATTTGTTTGTTTGTATATATATGTATATAATGAAATAATCACATATATAGTATAAAAATAAATTTATATAACTGTTTTAGAAGTATAAGTGAAAATCTATAACTTTAAAATGGCGACTTTGTCCATGAAACCAAAAAAAAAAAAAAAGAACAAAACTATATGAAAAATAAATTATATAAAAATAAATAAAGTTTTTAAAAAAACTATATTTTTTCGTTTCTCAATTTTATATAACAATAAAAAAATAAATATTTGAATTATTGAATAGAAATTACCTTTCTTTTCTTTTGTTATATATTTTCAACTTTATATTTTCCGAATTTTATTTTAATTTAGAACCAAAATTTATTTAAAATGTAATTAAATTAATTTATGTGTGCGTGTGTGTGTGAATTTTTATATATATGAAAAATTATTACACTTATTTATTTATTTATTTATTTATTTATTTATAGGGCACATACGAAACCAAAATTTTATGTTTTGTATGTGAGTGAGTACGGATTTTCTAATCAAATTTAAATTCACACAATTTTCTTTTTTCTATAATTAATTGTTCTTGTTTAAAATATTACCTTGAAAAATTTACTCTTTTTGTTGTGCTATATGGGGATGCATGCACACCTCTTATACAACTTTTCTGTTTGTGTTTTTGTGTGTGTCTGTGTGTGTATTTATCGTGTATATTTTTATTTTATGTTACTATTTTTATTGTCACAGTACACAAAAATATTCTCTATAATATTCAAAGATTGTATAAAATTTTAAACACGTGTTATTCTTAAGAAAAACCGCGCACAAATGATGGTAAATATATTTTTATAGAACAACTTATTTCGGTAATTTCTATTTGTTTATTATGTACTAAAATATATATATATAAATATATACTTCCGCATATGTGTGTACAAACGAAATACACACGCGTATATCATTCGCTGGAGCTTTTTTCTGTTTGTGTACAAGTTTAACCGGTTCACATATACATACAATAAATAAATGAAAATTCAACGTAATATATAATAAAATAAAATAGTAAAGAGGAAAAACAAGGAAAATTAACGCAAGCGTATTTTGATGTATGAGTTTATGTATTTGTAAATAATATACAATGGCAAAGATGTATGGAAAATGTGTGATTAATTCAAAATATATAAATATTTTATTTTTATAATAAATTTTGATTTAGATTTTAATTTTAATGTTATTGAATTTGTGCTTTTTTATGGCATGTTATATAACCATTACCTGCAATTTAAAATCGTGCTGTATATCAATTTTCATATATATTGTAGTATACGAAAATCATATACCATATATGTTAACATGCCATTAACCTTCATGTGGTGATTTTTTGGGAAATTATTTCACTGTTGTTAGGTTTTGTTTCGGCTGTTGATATGGTCGCAGGATATTCGTCGATTATGTTGAAAAATAACTACAGTTATGTGTGTGTTTTATAATCCTAAAATTAAGTGACGTTTTGCGATTAATTAATTAATTAAAATATATGACTCGTTGCAGTATAATTAAATGGATAAGTTTTCGATTAGAACTAGTTATAATTTTTTAGTTAGATCTCGATATGAATAAATTCATAATACGTTGACGGGTAGCCCTTAACAAATCATAACAACAGTGTATATAATGATAAAATATAATATATATATATATATAATGTACAATATGTTTGATGTGAGATAATAATCAGTTTATTATCTATATATAAAATTGCATCGACACGAAATATTTAATAAATTTATTATAAAAATCAATAAAATAAATGTTATATAAGCGATGGGGTTATTGTGTGTATATTGGAAGTGCATAAAAAAATATACGTAATACATGTCTAGTATATATATAAATATATACTATGAAATATAGTATATATGCATTGTATAAATACATAATACATTAATTTATTATATGTATGTACATAATAAACATTAATGAAAAACATGTTTAAATGTTTGCATTTAAAATATATAAAATTTTTATGTTATATGCATTTAGTCGTGTGTGCGTATAATTAATTTATTTAATTTACTTGTGATAAAATGTATAATGTAATAAAATATACTAATATAATTATATATAAAAATATAAATAGTATACATATTATAATAATAATAGTATAGAATAGTAATTAATTATTGCATTTTTAAATTTTTATATTATAATTATAATATACGAAATTCTTGCAAAAGGAATTTAATTAATATTAATATATAGAAAATATATTTGTATATTAACTTATAATTTCATATATAATATTTTCATTTAAACAAACTCGACAGTATTAATATTTACTGATTATAGAAAATTACTAACATTGAGACGTATATATAAAATACTTTCTTTTGTTAAATAATTCAGATAAGATACGGAGATAATTCAAGACAAAATAAAATATCAATTGTATATAAAAGAAATAAACAACTAATAAATCTTAAAATACCTATAATAATTAATTTGAAAGATTTTTAGATACGATGCTGGGCTATACATTATATTTTAATGTATTTAATATAAAATTATAAATTTTAAAATCACTTCATTTTAACATAATTTTTTTTTTCACGTTTCCTTACTCACCGGCGGCAAATGAACAATTCATTATAGAATTTTATCACACTGCAATATGATTATTCCGTATGTTGTTACTTTTTAAGACACCCATTATATATATATATACTTAAAAGTCTATATATGGTATATATTATATAGAGTTTTTAAGTATATATATAAGTTGTATTAACGTATTATAAAGTAAATATTTATCTCAAATATATATTTACGTTTCATTCAATTCAAATGCTCTTTATTATACATTTTATATTGTATAATGAATAATAGTTCATTTATCAACTGTGTGTACACATTCATACACGTTTATACACGGTTGCTATATACATTATGGTTTAAATTCATTTTATACCTATATATATTTATAGTCGTATATATCACCTATTGAATAGATTGAGTAGCTGTCTATATATATATATAGGTACTCTCATATATATGTTATATATGGATATAATTTAAATAGAAAATGAAAAGGTTAAACTGTATATATATATTGTATCTATGACGACTATATACGACATTATAAAAGTATACATTGATAAAATTTTCTTTTTTCTTTGTACCAACTATATATTGTATATATATGGATATAGTATTATATTCTATATTCTGAATAAGTATGTACATATAGAATTTTTTATATGAAGGTAAACAGAAAAACGTAATTATAATATAATGAATGTACAAACATAAAACTCATATATAGTTCTATTTATTTATTTATTTATTTATATACGATATAATGCATATAATAAATCAAAAACTAAAGAAATTATTAGAATAATATATATGTAAATGGTATAATCGTCATAAAATAACAATTTTAATAATAATAATAATAATAATAATATATATATAAGTACGTAAATTTTTGTATATAAACAATACAGGCCATCGAACTTCAATCATACAAATAATAATTTATATACTCTATACAAAAAACATATATACCAATATAATAAAATAACACGTAAAACACCAAATAATTATATATTTTCTATATTATTTATATGGATTTTATTTGAAAAAAAAAAAAATAAAATTGGAATGGTAGGCAACTCTAATTATTACTAATTGTTATTTATTGATTTTCATTCAAACATATGTATACCAACACATTTGTGTTATACGAAATATAATGAAATATTTTTTACAATGTACAAAATATAGTTTTTCATAATAAATACAAGTTTTATTAATTGCAATTCTTATATTAGAAATGCGAGTATATATTGCAAACGATGGAGAAAACTGACCTTTAAAATATTATATAATTTATGTTTAGTGCCGCCTATATATGTTATACCATATATAATTTGTGTCCTCTTTCCAAATTTTTGTCATTTAGTTCGAACACCATTTGAAACACTTTTGCAATCCTTTGTTTGCAAAATAATCTACAATACATTCGCCTGCAGCGTATAATTTTATATGTAATTTTGATTATTATATAATTATATGTATGTTTTTAAATTAATAATATAAAATTATAGTGTAATTTAAATTCTCTAACTCGTTATTGCTTTTATTTAATTTATTGTATTGTATTTCGCATAATGATATAGTTATTTATGTTCATAATAGTTTACTAAATTTATTTATAATGAATTTTTACCTTCGTAACTATACCCTGCAGGAAAGAGAACTAGTTCTACTACTAGTCGTAGTACAACATTTACGGGATAGTTTATTCCTAATAATATACCAATCGATTAATTTCTCTTCAAAAGATATTTTTGGTAGCGATTCGTTTTTCAAAATATCCATATTGTTGGAACAATCTTACGTCCCACAAATTTCTCGGTATAGATACAATGTGTATATCTTCTTCTACTGCACTATTAAATTGTTGGATATTTTCGATGGTAATATACTTAAATAAACTTCTTTTTCACTTCATAATTACTATAGGTGTTTTTAATATGAAATTCATTACACTATTAAAACTAAAGTCATCCCCATCCTTTCGTCATAATTTTGTATTATTGTGTATTTAAAATGGTTCCTATCTGCATAACTTTAGTAATAGTTCTGTAACTAGTTTTTTTTACACTAGTTGAAGCATTACTTTCTATACGGAACTAGTTTCAAAATTTACTGTAGGGATATAATTTTCATATGTGCATGAAAATAAAAATACAATACAAAATGTAAAAAATTATCAATATATGTCAAAATGGAAAATACGTACAATATTTTATAAAACTATATATTATTTTATCAGTAATGGAAAAAATAGTTACGACAACCCACAACGTCTGTCAAACATAAAAATATATATTTATAGAATTACAATATATGAAATATATATGAATTTACATTATGTTTTTCTATATATATATAAGAAAAAATTCATATAGCGACAAGTGTTATATTGCATAATAATTTTTCCATTCAGGTGAGACAAGGGACAGATAATATATTTATTGTAGAAAAACAATATATTATTTATAAAGAAATTGAATATTGATTTTTTTTGTTTTTTTGCTTATGCATATTGTTTTTTCTATAATTTATTGTAAAAAAGGACGTGTCTCTTTTTTTTTATGGAAAATAGAAAACACGTGTATGTACATATTTAAAAACCTTGAAAATATATTTTGTCCTATATATATGCATTTTAATATATAATTTAACATACTCTGAATATATTATTTTTAAAATAAATATGATTTATTACATTTTACCATATTAGAATAAAATGCATTATAATTAATAATGATATGATAATAAAGAGAAAAAATAAAATGCATATAAATAATTAACTAATAATGTAATTGTATTATTATTATTTCGAACACACGTACGACGTTAGAAAAAAATATATTTAAATATTATAATTGTTGGAATGAAAATATATAATAAGAGTTCTGTAACAGGACTCTCGCGTTTCTTCGATTTATGCATTCACATTTAACTGAAGGACGAAATTTCACTCACATCTTCCACCTGTGTCCTGCAAAAGTGTGTTTTTTTTTGAATAATGAATAAAAACATATTACAAATTTTCATATATCTTCCAAATGTTCTCATTAACATAGAATATCCATTTATTCGATTTCTATTATATTAAATAAGAAATTCTAATGGGTTTAGTTTAGTCTTTAATTTATATTGTGCCTTTATTTTACTTAAATATAGTTTTGCGGCATATCAATATAAAGCGTTGCCGTCCTTTGGCAACTTGCTAACCAGCTATCAGTATAACAATTCACCAATTAGTTTGAAAATATGTAATGTTTCGCAATAGATTACTTTATATTAATTCAATTATTATTAATATAGGTTAATCGATATAGCTTTGTGTCTGTGAGGACATATTTTATTATATACAATTTTATGATTATCATATGTGTTCTAGAATTATTCTTTAATCTTCTTTTCTGTATGCCGTCGATGACCCATGCTTATATGTGGTTTGTTTCCCGAAAATACCATATATTCAATTTCATTGTGAATCGAAAATTATGCAATTATTATACAATTTAAATAAAAATACAAAGTCCATATAAAATTCATAATTTACAAAATGTCGTGGACATCAATATCTATTACTGGTGTGTGTGTGTGTGTGTGGTCTGTCTTTTTTTAAACACTATTATGTAGATATATAGAGTTTATAATTAGAGTGCGGTATATAAGTGGTACAACTTCAAACAAATGACTATAATCGCAAAGAACTATATGTTAAAATTATGTGGTATAAATCTACATACCAATTTGTTTTCTCTTTGCTATCATCACTCTATATTCTATTACATTATGTATATACAAGAATCATATAAAATATAAATGCTATGGCATATACTTTAATGGATATTTTCTGTATTTTTTACCCTAGTTTTTTTTTTCTTTTTTTTTCCTTGGATATATCAACATATTAAAATATTTGGTATAATTCAGCTACACCACACACACCCACACACAAATTTATTTAACAGCAAATTTTTTGAAAGTATAAAAACTCGTATGGTTTTTTTAATATAACCATGTGCATTATCAAAGTATTTTACAACAAAATTTGTTATTTTAAATAAATTAGCGTTTAACATGTGTGTGCATTGTATTGTATGGATATATTCGCTGAATTTGCCCCGGCTATATAAATATATAATATAAAAATGTTTGCATGCGTTTTATAAAATTTGTGAATAAAAGGTTGTCAAAATTTAATTGAAATTGATTCATCATCACATAGAAAATAAATTGAAAAAATTGTGCTCATAAACTTTTTGTATATATACAAAATATAAAAAAAAACATCTAAAAATACACTTTTATTAATATAACAAGAGAGAAAAAAAAAAAACACATCATAATTCAATCACATAAAATTTTAATATCGTTAAAAAGTATAAAGTTTTCTGTGTATATTTTAGCTTTTACCACAATTATATAATTTCCTTTTACAAAATACATAAAAACAAAATTTTTGTTTCAATTTTACACTTCATTAATAGATACACAATATAATTTTGTGTATATATCAACATAAAATATTGTTTTTAAAACACTTTTCATAATAAATGTTTGTTTTTTTGTTTGTATTAGTATATAATAAGTAGTCCTTTTTTTTTTGATAATTGAAAGTCTCATCAAAATTTTAATAAAGAAATGTTGTTCATCGAGAACCACCGCACAGTTTTATATATAGTACATTATTATGGTCAAGTAAAGTTTTTAAATTATATATTATTTAACATAAATAAAAGACAAAATACCATTAACGAGTTAGAGTAATCAACAAAGAATTAGATATTTTTTAAGAACTTAATTCTTTTTTCAGTATTATTATGATATTTAATTTATATTATGTACAGTTGCTCACATTAGTATTTGTTTGCTCTATATTCATAATAATATATTTTAAATATAACTAATTTTGTTTACTAAATATGAAAGAAACTTCTGTATTTATATAGCTTTTAAGTTCTATATGTGCGAAGGCACTTTACAATCATAATAGCACTTAACCTGCAGTTTCTAAAACCATGTTCAACACACCAAATTACCTATATCTATACACTCCCCGTATGATTCTTTAAATGCTGCATTCATATACATACAGTCGTCGCATTTCTTAAATTATAGAACCCACTTTATGTTAAAAATGAAAGTTAAAATTCTGATTATTAATTACGAAATCTCCAATTATATGAAATTTATAACATGTGTAACTAAACTGAATGAATGGATGGTTGGAAATATAGTTCTACCTTCGTAAATTGTCGAGTGCGTTTTCAGAATGTAACAACTACTCCGCTGGGTAACAAAATTATGCAAAACTGTCATTGAAACTATGTATTCTAATCTCATTATTTACCAACAAATTTCATATAAATTTAATTTAATGTTAAATTAATAATTAACCAAAATTGAATTTATAGAACTGTACCATACAAATATGGTAAATGTTTCTAATAATAATCACAATTTTGATGAAGTCACGAAATACACGATAGAAACTTAAATTTATATGAGTGATTAGCCCATAATTGTGTGTGCTGACATTGTTAATCTGCGTTCAACATCATATTTTCAAAAATATCCTTTTTTTTATATTCATTACACGAATAGATAGTAAACCGCAAAATTTCGGGAATTAATCTTAGGTATTTTATGAGCCACTGAGTCTATAAATATATAATGTATGTATGTCTCTTATATATTGGATGAATACCAAAGTGAGTAATTATTCATATATATATATTATTGTATTAAAATTATTATATATCGACTGCTAAATACTTATGTTGAGTTTTATATAACAATATGATGACATATGAATGATTGAATTTATACTATATCCCTCATAGAATAGAAATAGAGTAAAAGACCACAAAAATAAAATACTAGATAGGAAAATAATATACTCGCCGGCATACAGTAATGCACAAAAAAATGAGGAAGTACGATTTTACAATTCTCTATTTTTTTTTTTTAGCTGCGTGAAGGAATATTACTTCAATTTCTATACCTCATACAACATTACATTTACAAAATATAACCTACGATTTTTTTGTCCCCATTTAATAAATATGTTGCATATATAAGGATAGAGGTTTTCATTATATTTAATAATTATTAAATTGAATATATTCCGCTGTTGATGTTTATAAAAATTATAATTATGTTTAAATTTAATGAAAAAATTAATTTTATACGTTATTCATGTGCTTTTTTTTTTACGTTAGATAGCTTTCCAACAATTATATTAATTATTATATAACTGCTGGGTATCCTGTTATCTGTATATATATAATACATAAATGTATAACTAGAACAAATATTATAATATGTGTAAGTGTATACGGGGCAACGTTAAATAATTCTTTGGGTGTGGATTATATATGATTATTAAAATATATTATTCATTTTGTTATTGCCAAATATAATGTGTCCATGGCATGACCACAATAAATGAATATGATGCGAGTTCTTATTTATTTCTAGTCAGACAATAGTATACACCATATATATTGTATATGTTATGGATGCGTATATTTATAATATAATACGTATACATTTCATTATTATATACTAAATTTATGTATTTTTACCTATATTTATATATAATATTATATATTATATCATATTTGTTATTATATGTTCAATATAAGAAATGAAAGAATTTTTATCCAATTTTTATATATTATATATATTTTATTACATGAGATTGACGCAAATATGTTATACTATTTGATTGATTGATGATGAACAACAACATAATATAATAACTATATTATACATATATGTAGAGACGTATACTAATATTGTTTAGGTATTTTATATATAGGTATCGTATTAGGTATACAATAACAATAGATTCTTTATTTTTAGCATAAAATAAGTAATAATATTATATAAAATTAATGGAGAGTGATGAAATACAATTCGTAAAAGAATAATGAGTTAATTTATATATAAAAAAAACACTTTATTTAGCATCATCAATTTATATATGTGTTAGTTCAATTGGATCATACATAATATATCTATGGTATATACCAAATAATATTCATAAAAGTCAAGTTGGTAAATTCCTCCGCCAGTGCAGTATAAATAATAGTCCACCAATTGATCCAGAATTAAGATCGTTATAACATCGATGCATATTATATTATATTTACACATAACTGCAATTATAATTTATATATATCTATTCACTTTATTTATATATAACAATATCGATATGTATTTTTGATGAAAGCATTCAACAATTTTTCCTTACTATTGTATATATACAAATTAAAATTAAATAATAATATACTACATATTTTATTTATTTATTAATTTAGGATTACATATTAATATGTTGTATGCGTATACAATATACAATAGAATTTAAAATATTTACGATACGATACGCGTATCGAGTTACAAAAAAACACATGTATATATATAATTCTTGCATATAGGTATTTAATTATTCATAAAATGCTGCTATATATATAGGGTGAATTAGGGTACCGGTACTACCGCATGAGAATAGTGAAACACTTTTTGCATATGTTGGTTCATTTCATTTATATTTATATAAATCTTTAATCGGTAAAATCAATACAACATACGCATATAATACGCACCTGTTAAACGATTAAATTTTTATTGATATTGTATGCTGAAATATACAATAGATTATGGACTGTTTTTACTACATAAATTGCTAGTTTTATCCAATCGAGAAATAGTGAAATAGATTCTTCAGATTGTCAAATATACTATTTTATTTGTGATCTCCAGACAACAATTCTGTAGATACAGTATAGCTTATAATGTTTAGTTTATCATAATGACCTTGGCACAATTGTTTGTTATATTGATTCAAATTACCCTTGACTCACTCACATATATATATATATATATACAATATATATAGTCGCTGCAGTCAACCCAATATATTCAATAATATATTAATAATAATTAATATTTTATAATAATATTTAATAAAAAACTAAAATTTAATTTGTATTTATTTGAATTTTTGTTTTGTATACGATACAACGAACAAAACGAACCATAGATATATATAGGTATAATTTTTTATTATATACCTTACTCAACAAGATTTTTGTTATTATATAATAGTAATTAAATTTATTTATGGATCATTATACATTTTTTCTTTTATATTCGTATTTATGGTGTACACAGTGGTGAAGGTTGAGAAGTAACATTCACTTTTCAATATCACTATATTTTCCATATAATAGCCTGAGTGAAATTAGACTATATAACTTATGAAAAAAATGTGTGTGTTCTCCAAACTAAATCAACTATTAAGAATTATAATCTGTTTTTAATTATGGTCCATAGTTTTAAAGGATTTCCATTTTTGTATACAGAATTTAAAATTATAATCAATCTTTTATATAGAAGAGGTTTTTTTTTAAAATCGCGTTTAATAGCAATCGATGGCAGAGTAGATTTAAAGGAATTTGTGGTATTATATAAACTGAACACCGCCAAATGGTACATTATATTTCATATCATATCACGTGAATCGATTTTTAAAATCTCTTCTCTATATAAAAGATTGGAAATTGATTATAATTTGCAATTTCGTACACAAAATTGATGTTAATTTTTAAAAGTCGATTTTCCGGCAAATTTCGTAAGTGGACATTCCCATCTATTTTTCATTATCTACAACTTTCAAGTTGGCTACTAAAAAAAATATGGTTACATTGAAATTTGAAAAGATTTCCTCACGCTTCGCCACTCATTGTAGATAATATGAAAGAAAATGTTTAATATTCTATTTATTGTATTTTTTTTTTTTTTTCAATTTTATTACTTATTAATTTTTTATTTTCTTTATTCACGCAACAAATTTCCAAAAAACAATAATGTTAGAAATAATATAATATTATATTTTGAATACTTATATAATCATATGTACTATGACAACATATCATTAACATTGAAAATATAAACTTTATTGTCTATTTATATATAGATTAATTTTGTTCATTATGTACTCAATTAATTTTTAATTTTATATTGTATATAAAATAATATATATAAAGTTAGTTAGGTTAGTATTATAATCTAATGTAATAGCAGAAATTTTGCAGGCATATAGAACGGTAGTGCTGTATTTCTTATGCATACATTATATTGAATATCATGAGAAATAAATACCTGTGATAATATAAAATTTATTAGAAGCATCATTCGAGTTATGGTATTAATATTGCAGTTAACCAGTGAATTTTCAAACACTCGTTTCCCATTTTCCTATATACATATTCATTCATTCAATTCATATTATTAATCTATCTCTGTATACGCATATAGTCTATATATACTTGAAAGTCTCTAATGATATGACTTGCATAAATTATATAGGTGGAAAATTTATTTAAGTAATATATGTGAAAACACATATGCATAAATATGAAACTATATTTTCATTAAAATTTGTGTGTGTGAATAATTGGAACAATTGGAAATACTCATATATGTGGATTTTTTGTTTTTTAAGAATTTCAATATGAATACAGTATTATTATTATTTAATTTGTATGGGAATTAAACTCATATACCAATATACGACCAATCTAATAAATTATATAAGTAAATGCGGTGTCCTTATATAAATATTAAATGTATATTCTAAATAATTTATTGTATACACACGATCAGTCTAACAAATCAACATTTATTTCGTACAAATAATATAATTACACTTTCTTATATGAGCAAGCTCGGTGCGTATGTCGTATTATCACAGAATAAATAATAAATTAAGCTTCTTCCATTCTTATATATTCCATATATATATATTTCACTAATGCTATATGATAGGATCATACAAAATTATATTTATATTCGTAAATATATTTGTTTTAATATAATATATAGTCATTGAATATTGTATAAGCTAATGGAAACAGAATAATATACATTATTATAAGTATTTATTTTTATTTAACTGCGAAACATTCACATAAATTATTAATGTTTATTATATAAATAAATAAATACTTCATCTATATATATTTTTTGTTGTCCACTATAGTTTGATAATTAGTTGGGTGTTTTCATCAACCATAAATATAGTATTTTATACAGAGTCTGTATGTGTGTGTGTGAGTATGATGAATAATTTTGTATAAAAATAATTAATATGAAAATGTATGTTATATTTTTCTGTGTTTTTGGTATATGTTTTAGAAGATAAATAGGTGTGTTTTTTTTTTTTTTGCATACATAAATGAATTTTATGTTTCTTTGAAAAAGGATATTTGATTTATTATTATTAAAAAAATGTATATATATATATAAATTTTGTACTGTATATAATAACTATCCTAAATATAGATCATATATATAAAGCCTTCATTTAATTTTAGTATAACATATTTATGGAACATATTAAAACATATATATACACACAACATTTGATAATTAAAATCTATTTGCATGTGATAAACTAATTAAATATAATATACAGAGTTATATATATGAATTGTGTATATGTTTTATATATTAGAATATATAATTTATAATATCCATATATGTATAAAATGATTTGATATATAACTATATTATATGTAAACTATGTACCTATTGTATATATCTCTATATATTATAGCAATATACCAATAAAAGACATAAATTGAATATTGAATGTAGAATGTATATAGAAAATGTTTCAATTAATATACTGAAATATTTCGATTAATCTTTGTGTGTGTGTGTGTATTATTAAACATATATTAGTTGGACACACAACTGAGTTGATATCGAGTCGAACTTCTATATGTAAATCTTTAATTCACTTAAATTATACCGCTCAACAATACACAATTTTCACAAAAACCACACATATTTTCAATTCACCACAGATCAGGATTCTGCGAACTGTCTATCAAAACGTTATCAGAGTATATTTGTATGTATTAATAGATATAGTGCACTCGGTATTTACTTGTTAAATACTATTCGCATTTCTGCCATATTTGATATTTGTCAGAATATCAAAAAAGAAAAGAACTGTCGCTAAAAACATTATATTTTGTTGAAAATATTTAAAAGCATATCCATATACATCGAACCAAAATCGATTATTGAGCTAAATAACAACGAAACACAAATAATCCATAAAATAAATTATTCTTTAAAAGAATATCTTACATATTACACCGACATAATTTAATCAACAAATTGTAAAACAAAACAGTCCGCGTAAATACTTATTTTATGCCGATTCATGTATACCTATAACTATTATATAATTTGTGGTTTATATACCCAACATATATATTAGGGAATCGAGATAAAAATATAATACATAACTTTCTTATTTCGGCCTAAAAAAAAAAGGATATTATTATATAATATTTGTATATACGTACAACCACAACAAACGCATATATGCGTATAAAAGCTTCTAAAAAATATATAACATTTTTTATTATAATTATATTTATATACAATTTTTGCTTACCTTCATCTTTTTCAGGTACATCGGTACCATTTACATGCAATGATGATGATTCATCATCATTAACATTAATTTGTTTGTCATGAGATTTTTCGCCATTTATCATCTTTATATCAACAGATTTAATCTCATTAACCTTATTATTTTTATCATCGTGGTTTTTTCCTCCTTCTCCTCCATCATTCCCTTCTTTTTTTTCTTTTTCTGCAACTTCAACTTTGTCTTCATCATCATCATCATCATCATCATCATCATCTTCGTCTTCTTCTTCCTCTTCTGCTATCACATTTTTTTTTACATTCTTATCGGTGACGGCGTCAACATCGGCCGCCTTATCAACCGCCGCCATCACTATAATTTTATCATTTTCTTCATTATTAATTGGTACGTCGACTACGTTGGTTGCCGATGCGGTTGTTGCTAAGTTAATTACATCACCGTTTTCTGTTTGTGTAGCAGCAGCTTGTTCTTGACTTGTATTACATCCCATTTTCTTTGAATTTTTATATATATATGTTATATAATATATACAATGAATTTTAGTATAGACGCAGTATATATATATTAAGGATATTTATATATGAAGGATGATTTATATGAAAAATTATAAATTTATATAATACCGGTAATTTATGTAATATATATATTCACCACTACATATAAAAAATATCGCAAAATTCACTATGCAATTATTTTCTCAAAATATGCAAATAAATATTTGTAAAATATATATGAAAAGTAAATTATTTACTGATTGTTAAAAGTATTGTATAATAAAGAAAAGTTGTAATATATATTGCACAATACAAACAATACACACACACACACTCACACAATTTATAAATATATTATTTCGGTGTATTTCCTTTTTTTTTTTTTTCTTGTCTTGCATATGTTAAACCAACATGTACATACCCTTGTAAAGTTTAATAGAATCAGACAAGATATACCAACATCATCATGGATTTTTATTTATAAATATTTAATGTAATTTAATGTCAAACATTGCTATTTTATAATACAGTCGTAAGTCGTATGTGTGTGTGTGTGTGTGTGTACAAACTTTCACTATTATTATTTTTTTTTATTATAAGATATTTCTTAATTTTCTTATATTTCATATAAACGTATATATATAAATACACCCTATATCCGAAAAATAATCGAAATGGATTAGGAAAAAAGGAGGATTTTTACAAAAATTAACTGAAATACTCATCGATTTGCGCTCACGTTCAACAAAAGTGCATCAAATGATTTTTTTATGTTGTTGATTGGACCGCATTTTCATTTTATCGCCAAATGTAATTTAAATGGAATAGAAAATAAATCACATGGAACTAAATCGGGTGAATGTAAATAAAGTACATTATCGTACAATAATCGACCAACTACCCCCTCGAAATATTCAGGACGAATACAGTTCAATACATCAATAAGTAATATAAATTTGTTAAAATGTGTTGTTGAGGATATAAGTACACCTTTAAAATTCGCACAAAAACAAATGAGCATTGTTTTTAGATTTTTGATTTCATCAAATGAGATTTATTTTGAATTTTTTACAACTGCTGATCACCATTCAATACGTTGGTTGCCGAGTTTTTGTTTCGTATTGAAAATATAATATCACTTTTTCACTTTTATCAATAAATTGTTGTGGAACAAACTTTGAATTCACCTTTCATTCAACAGATTTTTCAGTTAAAATCTTATGAATTATTTTGTATTTTTGCTGTACACTAAGTTCCATTTACATTAATCTCACTGAAGATTTCTTAACTAAACTTTCACCGTATTATCAAACATTTTTTAAACGTTTTCATCGGCAATCGTTGTCTGAACGTCCATCATCATCCACCAACGAATCATCTTCTATGCACCGTCTTTGAATTGTCGTTGTATATTTTGTCTGACACTGAAAGAAATAGCATGAAAATTTAACAGTTTCATTAAGTTCAGTTTACAAAATACATAAATCAGCCAATATTATAGAAAACCATTTCGATTACTTTTCGTACAGAGCATATACATATATGTATAGAGGAAAAGATACATATATCAAAGGAACAGCTTATTCTACATAATTTAATTTTAAAGAACCAAAATATGTGTGATGGATAACCATTAATTTTTTTCTTTTCCTTTTTTTTTTTTTCACGTTTAATTTATCTCAATTTTTTTCTTATGTTATACACCTACACACACTTTCGTCGTATTATTTCTATACAGAATAAATATTTTAGTCAGAAGATATATATTTTAAAATGAAAAATTTTTTTTTTACGACTAATGTACATCACAGATATATTTTTATGGTATAATAATGGGTATTTAAGATGATATATTATCCTTTATGTAAATAAATGTAACGGGGAACATTACACAAATTATAATACTAATAATAATAATAATAATAATAATAATAAACTTATATTCCAAAAAAAAAAAATAACACACACACACAACGCTCGGAATGAAAAATCAGACAAAGAAATAGGATTATACACTTTGTTTAATCAATTTCAATAATAAAATATAATGTGTATCACTAAGAAAATTATTATCCACTATATTTATTGTCATTTTATAAACTTTTATATATTTATTATAGCGAAATACTAACTTTTACGTTGTGTTACCAAGAAAGTTTACACAAAAATATATATAGTAAACAAAACATTGATTAATTTATTTATTTTTTCATATATCAAAACAGAAAAAAAAAAGGTTTATTTACTTTATTAAAATAATTGTATTTATTTTTCTTTCGTTTAATATAATCACTTTAAAAACGGAAAAAATAAAATCATCATATAATAACCAACGCGTTCGTCTCTCTATAGAAGAACATTCAACAATAATAAATTTCTACATCCAGTAAAACTAAAACACTAAAAGCAACAAAAATGAAAAACGAGAAAAAATAAAACCGCTTGTGTGTTACAATTGCACCATCACACACATTATTATTATTATTATTATTATTAGTAGTTATGTGAAAAGAAAATATTTTTATATATCAATAGGATAGATAATAATAAGAAACAGAAAATTTTCTAGTATAACTGTCCAACACTCGCGCCCTTTATTTACTGAAAAAAGGGCTTTGCGTTTTCACCGTGTATCAAATATATATATATAACGTATTTATTTAGATATGTAATAGATATATATATATATATATATATATATATATGTACGTACATTCGCATCTAATATATCTATACACTTTGTCGATGGTTAAAATAATATCAACCGTATGGATATGAATGGTATATAGATGTAACCCGCGCGCGTACCCAACTATATATAACATATAAGTATAGTAATGAATTTTATACAACAACGAATCGGAAAAAATTTATATGTAATAATAATATATTGTATATATGGTAACAAAACAAGAAAAACAACCAAATATGTATTGGGTGTTTACATTGGAATTCGACTTGTTCTTTTTTTTTTTTTATATTATTTTTATATGCCAGCACTTAAATCATATATTATATGTGTGCCAAAGTAATCGTTGCCATAAGTTATTAAATTTATTATATCAATTTTTCTTATGAAGAAGTATTAACATCAACTATAAGCGTTAAAGTTTTATTTGTTTATTTTATTGCAAATAAAAGGGTCGTGGTGATGTGTAGGCGTCAACGGCAAAGAACAACAAGGTGTATGTGAAACGGTTAAAGAATTGTGATTGTTGATGAAAAGTGGATTTACTAGAAAAATAAATATATGTCTGAAAGCATACGGGGAACCATATGCGTCAACGCCAAAATGAAGCATTCATATGGAAGTAAAATTATGTTGTGGATTTTGGGGAGGACTATTATGACAGGTGGATGGTTTGAATATATTAAAACACATGATGCAGGATAATTCTGTAGTGCATTACTATTTTTTTGATATATATTATTTGAGAAAGAATAATTATACAACGAAAAATCCTTTGATCTAACCAATTAAGTACAACCATATTGAATTCAATCAAAAACTTCCTACCAGGAGAACACTGCTATTCTGAATTACCTCAATTAGTAAATATTAAATAAAAATAATATTTCTAATATGGCAGATTAATGCATTGGATATTTATATATTATTGGAGAAAGAATAATTATACGCAACGAAAAATCCTTTGATCTAACCAAATAAGTTCAGTCATTGAATGAATTCAAAAATTTCCTCCTATAGAACGTGGTCTAACTTGCGTATTGTAAAATCAATTTTAAGGATATGTTACAACAAGCATTAGCTTGATGACTGCGCGGATCTATTGTAAGGAAGCAAACTACTTTTTTTTAGAGGAATTCGATTAATGACCTCCCCAAAAAAAGTGTGGTTTTTAACACACACAAAATATCGGCCTTCCACTTAAACACCCAATTTATACACAATTTTATATAAAACGAAATATATACAGAACGCGACATAGATATATATATATAAAATTTGTGCTATATATATTATATATAGACATACATACAGACTTAGACTAGACTTTTGGTCGGTGACGACACGAATCTCTATGGATCTATTTTTATTTAATAAATACATGTATGTATGTAATGTATTATAATATGCATACAGACACATTGAATAATTTTAAGGGTGGTATATGCGAAGGATATTTATGTAATATTCATATAAATATATACACTATCACTATAATATGTGCTTTTATTTCATGCACATACACACGCACACATATTGAGCAAAAGATAGTCATATACACAGTATTATTACTATTTTATATATATTAATATTATTTATTTGTGACTCTCTAATATAATGACAAATACTGGGTGGAAAAGCTATTATAATATGCGGGTGTACTGAAAATGAGTTAAATATTATGTGTATATAAATATATATGTTGTAGATATTCTCGTAGTTATCATATTAGACATATACTCACCAGATAACATAATAATATATTGTATATATATATGCATATTTCGTTTCGACGGATACATTTTCATATATACTCGCTTTTTAAATAATTTTCATGTGAACAGGGTGTCCCGAGAATATGATGGTTAATCTTGTTTTGGGATTTTAGATCATGACAGGTATTTAGTTGCAGACACAATGCTTATAAATTTGTATACATCATCAGTAAACATGTATCGTACATAAACACGCATAATACCGAGAATGTATCCTAGCGGCATCCCATATGGAATATGTGTACACCTAGATCAGTTGTCATCGTGTAATGATGTAATTTGTCTAGTAGTGCTGTATGAATCGCATGGCGAAGAAAAATATATACCATCACATCTTATAAATCTGCAAAATCTTAAGTTGTAAGTGGTGACTATATATAAAATAAAAATTTAAGTGATTAACGATTTTTGGGACACAATGTGTAAAAATAAAACAATACAATTTTTAGTGTGTATATTATATCTGATTAACATACCGCACACACTGCCCTGCCGATAGAGAGGGTTGCAAATATTATATGATTTTGCAACTTTTATTGATGTTAATAAAAATGTATATTATTATTTTTATATATTTGGTTTTTTTTTTTTTTTGCAAATATCCTATACATTTTATTGTTACTTTATAAATTATAAAAAAAAAGCTCTGCCAATCTATATTTATTTGGATTATTAACGGATTGATAAACCTGGTGCCAAATAAATAATAAATATAATTATATTTATTATATAGCACATGTTGATGTAATTGAATTCAATCGCAGCACCGGAATGGGTCATCCAATTCCCATCCATGTTACACTAATTTTCTACATAATAAATGTACATTAAATTATTATTATAATTATATAACGAAAATCTTTTCTTAATCGATTTTATTTTATAATTTTACATAAAACGTATATATTGTACATTTATTATTATCATTTATCAATGTTCAGACTGAAAAATATGAAAAAGCAGTGGTATGCAACAACATCATATCATTTATATTTTACTAAAAAACCCCTAAATCAACTGAAAATTTTCAATTGGCTTCATTATTTACACACCACGAATTTATATATACCATTTTACTTTATACGCGTATTTCTATATAGAAAAGATAAAACCACGTGATGATGAAGAGATAATGTACAATATATAATATAAAAGAATAAATTTATTAACCCTTTAGACTTTAGCATTTAATACTATTTATAGTACATATATATTGTATAGATGTTTTATACATATATTTTTAGATGTGATGTGTGTACAAAAATTCTTATTTATACGCTAATACACGATAAGGACTAAGAACTAACAGGTCATCTGGAAGCTGTTCAGGACAAAAAAAATACAGGGTGAATTAACCTCCCACTGGAAACGCCAGTATTTACAACAGTATATAAGCGCTTCTATCTCTATACCATGCCAATACCATATATAAATATAGTCATTCAAATATAATTAGTCATGTCATTCATTATTGGTATGTAAATGATTATTTTCTAAAAATAGAATGTGATAGAAAATTGGGTACATCTAAATAGAAATACATTTATAAAATAAAATACCCTTTATTAATAATAACCAATTATATGGTAATATTAATAGAAAACATAAAATGACAATGTTTGATGAGGGTAAAATTTACATTTCCTATTTATTTATATTTGCATATAAGATATATGCACGCTCTTAAACCACGAAGAATTATCTTAAAAGTATATAATAAATTATTGTTGACATCTTCAGTTTTGGTATATACACACACATACCTTTTTAATTTTAAAATTAACAACATAATGCCTATATGTATTTATTAATAATTAATAATGTGAATTGATTATAATCGCAATATTAAACATATCCAACTGTTTTGTCAAAATTGAATAATGATAATGGTAATATTATTTAAAAAGGTTAAAAGGTTAGATTTTTTGCGGAAAATAATTCACCATTGGTTTTAACATCAGAGAGTATAAGAAAATTTTCGTAAATATTTAAATTTTTTATATAAAAATATAAAAAACGTGTGCTCAAGTATATGTATATTTTCCGAACAGTTCTAACTTTTTCTTGAAGATCATATCATTACCTTGCACTTTGGCTATGTTTGGAAGGTAATTTAATATATCGTTAGATAAGATATTTTTTATTTTCCGAATTAAGTTCACACTGTTTGTTATTTTATTATTATAATTATAATTATAATTCATAAAATAATTGCAGATTTTACTATTGTAACATATTATTATTACATCACAAACAACACCCACTCCTTTTTACATCTATATTAAAGATTTTACTATTAAAAATTAATAGATTCATATGGGAGTGCCTGTACGTTACGTTATATATATATATTATGATATAACGTATGTATTGTATATATAAAATGTTATTTCATTTATATATAGTAAATATAAATAGGCAGGATTCCTTAATGGCTCAATTGTCAAGTGTTTATGAGTTTTGAGGTTGAGTATATCTATATAGAAATGTATGTATATCGTGCATAATATTCTATAAATATACGTATTCGCATTTTATATTATTATAAAGAGATCTCTACAAATGAGTACATAACTGACAATTAATTGTTCTTATATAGTATACAATATTTATTTTATATTACATGATTTTTACATATATGATATATATCTTACATAGCCGGTAATGTTTCAGATTTAATCAATTAGTGGTGAATTAGTAAGTATTAAATAATTCATGCAACTGCAGTGTGTTATGTAAAAGACTAAGCTGCCGATAATAAAATTTAAACAATACAAAATTCAAGGATACATATTTCGTGATTATAGAACTTGACTGTATAATATATATCATAAAAAAAGAACTACTACGGGGACACTAATGGGACGAGGTGGTTTGGTGCATATGTCTAAGTAATTAAACCGCGTGTATAGTCCATTTTTGGGTATTAGGGCGAATAGGTAATCTAATGCCTTGGTTACTACGGTTTCGATATGCTGTGTACGATATATGCAAAATATGTAATAAAATAAAAATATAATACATTTCTTCTTTTTTAAATGAATGTTCTCTTCTGAAAAATAATTTAAACGTACAATTAGTTGACCACTTAATAATTAATTCGTATCACAAATAAATATAATTAACAATAAAACGTGTAATCACATATCATTATAAATATATTTTTCAAAAAATAATATATTATTCACATACAAAACAACAACAATTTTTTTTTTCTAGTTAATATTATATTCTTTTAATATTTTATAATTATTATCAACATTCTTTAACATTAATATTTAAAAATATTTTAATTTTTCGTGTATAAAAAACATTTACAAAGTTATTTCATTTTTTTTGTATTTAATATGTCTCTTTATTTTTTTTTTTTTGTTATAAATATATATAAAAAAATAATAGAAAAAAAACATGCCTATCTATAATTAAATAATTTTCTTGTTAGCTATTACACACACATGCATATGTTTTTGTGTGGTGTGTAATGTAGAACTGTAATGTCCTTTTTTTACATTTCAGGATCATAATTTAATTGTACTATATATACACAATTTATTGTTCAAAACATTACATATTATAGTATATATAAATATATAAATAATACAAATATTTGTTGTGTATATGTGTAAGTATATATATATATGTGTATAAATATGACAAAATCTATGATGAGATCACATCGATTATATTCCAATGAAATATTATATAAATTAATCAATTATCTAATAACGTATCTGATTTTGATAATGGTTTATGTAATAAATATAATACACCTATTGTTGATAATGCACTAACTAAAAAAATTACATCAAACCATCGATGATAAAAATTAAAATGTAAACCACCTAATATTTCGGTGATAATAACACGATATTCCGGTGGCATATTCATACGCATTAATAGCACAGATGAACAAAAATACATTCCCATTATTTGGGCTAATACAAGTACAATAATATTTGATGATTTACTTGATGATATTTTATAGAAAAACTGAAAATAAATATAGAAAATAATAATTAGAACAAATTGTTTATAAATAAATATAGTTTAATGTCATAGGTATTTTATCGTTATGCCTTAAATTATATTAAAAAAAATAAAAGTTATAATTAAAGGTTATAACGTAAGAAAATATTCTGTACAAATTGTTGATCGCATAAATATTCTATAATGAAAATCTATGGGAAGTATTTTTAACCAGATAAACTAACATTTACGTGCCACATGCAAAATTCTTCAGAATTTTCCATGCACACTATTCCGAAACTTTACAGCTCTTGCATCACTATATTAAAAACATCCAGACTAACAACCAAACCCATTGTCAAACGACATATGCGCGCAGTGGTCTCCCTACGTACGCAGTATGGATTTCCATACGTCTCACATGATACCGCCGTCATGTGCAGTTACTATATTGTCACTAATTTCCTAAGTGTTCCTACCCCCATAAGCTTAGAATCCGTGTAATATACATATCTGTATATCATTAGACAGTCTACAATTTGTCATGTTGTTACATAGTTTCCAGTGTATGACTATGAATCTGCGAAATTCAAGGTTAATGTTGCTGTGAATTTTTCGATTAGCTAATCAAATTCCATTTTCATCCCATTACATGAAAATAGTTTATCGTTAAAATTTAATACAATTGCAATTTTACAAAAAAAAAATATCAAATCATTTGCACAGCCATAGAACTATATGCGTATGCAATAACCGAAATTGGTTATATTAAATATATCATATCTAAATATTGACTTATTCCCTACTAATTAGCTACTTATATACTTAATAATACAAGCACATGATAAAAAAAATGTATTCAATTTTTTAAATATTATTAAAATAGAACAATATTTTTAAAATTGAAAATTCGTTAAATTATAAATAAAATTACGTTAATAATAATAAAAAAAAATTATTATAATATGAAAGAAATAAATTCAATTGTTTTTATTTTCTCTCATCAATTTTTTTATGACACATTTTTTTTCATTGTTAGTTTTTGTTTTGCTTGTGTCGCGTCGTAGTAAATGAAAAAAGAAAGGAAAAAAAATAATAGAATTTTAAACATTTAATTATTTTATACATAAAAATTAATGTAAATTAAATAGTTTATAAAAATAATATTAATTAATTAATATTTAATAGTATTTATAGTTTTATTTTCTATATAGTTTTAGTGTTCAGATTGTGTGTGTGTGTGTTAAGAAATGCCTACAATAAATTTTAACTTTCTTTTTCCTTTCTTTGTTAATGACGTGTGTAAGTGCCTCCACATTTATTTCTATTTTATACATTAAGAATATTTAAATTGTAGTTGTAATTGTTTTAATTCTATTTATTATATTTGTTTCACTACAATTATCAAATTTATTCAATAATTAATTTGATTGGAAAAGACCGATTTTTATATTTTAATAATATATGAATTTTGACTTTTTCCAATGTACAAATAATAATAATATTAAAATTAATTAATTTCTTTTTTGTCTTTTTAGCTACAACAACAGTTATTGGAAATTGCATATGTATAAACATATGTAAAAAAATAAAACGAACTGTATGTGCAGAATATTCATTCATCTGTTACCGGCGGGCCCCCCTATTGCGGCTCATATGGCGAAAAGTGAATTGGTGAGTACACTTTTTTTTTTATTATATTTTATTTATCGTTTATATCGTTTTATTCTATTTTATAATTTTAATTGTTTATGGAAAGTATATTTGCGATATTTTACCTATATTTTATTTTGTAAGATATTTATAATATAAAAAAAATTATGGCAAAGTGAAACTAATTATTTATAAAATACAGTCAGTGTCACAAAATATTCATACAAAATATTCATTAAAATAGAATTTTGTATGGTAAACACTGTTTACATACACGCAACGCCACTGATTAATGCCCTTTTACACATTAAAATTGTAGAATTGCATATGTTATAATATAAAAATGAGTGATATAGTTTTCTGATTAGATATGTAAATAAATGTATTTACCTTTGTTAATGTTAATAATAGTCCACGTATTGATGTTACAACAATACAACCAACCAAAAAAAATGATACATGTTGACTCCAAAATGCTATATCCATTTCAAAACCACACCAATGTACAGCAATTTCTAGGCCACGTGTAACCGGATCTTTTTTACCAACTCGATCAAATATTATATTAATTGTACATATAAAAATTTTCCATAAACAATATAAACTAAAAAAATGACCTAAAACATTAAAATATTTTCCTTGTAATGTTTTTGCCCAACGTTGTCTTTCCTGCATATTTCGTGTGGCATGTACTTCTAAAAATAGTTGCTTTGATAATTCTTCTAATGCTGAAATTTCTAGACGTAATTGTCCAATATCTAAAAAAAAACAAAAAATAAATTAGAAAGGAATAATTTAATAACAAGTAAAAAAATAATAAAACAAAAAAACAATATTACTTTCTGCACCGACTGGCCTTTGTGTTACACTACTAATCATACCCCAAATACCACCTTTCGTATTATTAGGCTTATGATGTCTTCTATCCAATACAATTCTTTTTTTTTTAACTAAAATCATATCCATTGTTAACATCAGCCGTCTTTCTAATGTAATAATATCACTTTGTGCAACAGGTCTACACAAAAAAAAAGAAAAATAATGATTACAATTTAATTACCGAAATAATAAAATAATATACCAATTACCGAATGAAATAAGTCATACTAGTATAAGGATAATTTACAGCACCAAAACCAGATAATATTGCCATCACAGTGACACCTATTATACCAATTCTAGATACAGCCTTTAAATTTAAAAGAAACCATTTATCCCATATAAATTATTTATAATATAAATACAACGTTTTCAATTAAATACAGCAATAATATTACCTGCTCTAATGTAAAAATACCTTGAGATACACTTAATAATGGAAATGGATCACCAATTCTCCAAAATCCATATAAAAATATAAACCATATTATTAATGATAATGGTTTAATCCATTTTAATGGAACTAAAAATAATTGTAATATAAATTACTTAAATTTAATTGTATGTATAATTAAACGAATTAATTACAATACAATTTACAACACACATACCAATTCTAATATTTGATATACTTGAATATGCAATATAAAATGGTATCAATGCAATAACCATAAATAATAATAATGTTAATTCTAAACGCCAATGAAAATAACGTGAACTGGATTCTAGTAAACCAATTATTTCAAATATTATCAATTCGAACATTGTTAATGATAATGTAAATGTTATTGAAAATATTAACTGCACAGAAATGTGTCGTACTTCATAGTTACGAAATAATTGTTTAACAAAAAATATCCAACCACCAACGAAAAAGAAAATCTATAAATCATAATAATTACAAATTATTAATTAATAATTATATCTGTAGAAATAAAAAAATTTAATTAATAATTTTATCAGATAAAAAAAAATAATTGTTACTTGTGATACTAAAATTACGATGGTATCTTCTAATAAGGCCATCTTTTTTGATTTTATCTATATTCCAATTTTTATTATTTAATTAACATTTTATAATTATTAATGTTTCTATTTTACTAATATTATAAAGTGATTAATTTAGCACGGATTTAATATATAACATTTAATAAATTAAAATTTTAAACAATTTTTTTTTCGTATTTATCAAATCAATATTATAGTAATTTGTTTTGACGTTATCGTGTTTTGGTTATATGATGACAACAAAAATATATTTTGTCAATGTGTCAATTGTGTCAATTTGAAAAAGAGAAAAAAAATCAATCCAGTAAATTTTTCTGGATATAGTATTAAAATATAGATGGCACAAAAATCATGAAATGATGAAATTTTTTGTCAAAGAAATAACATTTATATTGTTTCATTTATAATAATTTGTATATAGCATTTATTATAACAAAGTCAATTCATACGAATTGGTAAATTTAATATTTACTACTAACTTTATAGATGATGGCATTGCAATGCAATAGTAATTTATTGGATGCAGAAATGATATGTATTACATAAAACCCATAAGACATATATTTATAGCTACATTTTGTATTCAGTCAAATTTACTTAAAATTTACGTATATTTTTTTGTTTAATTTCACCATTCTGGATTACAATGTAAATTATGTTAGATATGGTAGATTGGACTGTTCATGGCTGCTGATACTAGTGTTCTCGCTTGTAGATCTGTTGGCACAATGTGATTACTCAATAATCATCCAATAGTCCACAATATGAATTGATTGCCAAAACATAGGCGATCCTACATAGAATATTCCTTACTATTTATCTTTGCAATATATATTACTCAGATCGTTCCATGTCGTCGTGAAGCAATTCTTGGACATATAACAGGTACATCATATATTTCGTCGCGGGATATTACAACATCGCAAATTATCACTTTCATGTCCCGGCCGATATCCAGTAGAGTAATGTCCAAGGGATATCCATTGGACGTCGTCGTGTACGTCTTTCAATCCTACAGCCTTCTTTGTGTTGTGTTAGTAAACATGATGTGTATTATGATATTATGGAAATTATAAGGAATTCATTATATATTATTTATGTAATTCTTATCTTGCAGTAGATACGACTCTAAACATAAAAACCCGTTTCAATTGAAATGCATTCATATATTAATTTTTAATTTAATTAATAATAGAATATATACGTAAAACACGTTGTTTTTAATTTTAATAAATCATAATAATAACTGACACAATATTTATTATTATTTAATTATACAATAATATTGAGGTCAGTGACACCAAAATATTGAAAATATAAATATTTAAAATTTAAATATTGTTGGAAATAATATAAGAAGAAAAAAAAGTATTGTTTTTTTTATTTTTGTTAATTAAACTTTAATGAAAAATACATAAAATTTCATAAATTGTTTATGTGTAAATAATATTTTTAAATTGTTATATACTATTTTTACCATATTTAGTATATATATATACTATCATATAATACAAGTATATAACTAATATACTTTTAGATAAAATACAAAAAATCATAAACTAAAGATAGTATCAAAATGAATTCACATAATATATTTATTTAAATACAATATTTTACCGCGAAGTATTGTATATATATTTTACGTACGATTATATATATTTTTCCATGATTTCTCAATTTTGAATTTGTCTGGCCGCAATTATATTAGAAAAATTTTTGTGGAATGTTGTTCTTGCATATATTTTTTAACAAATACACACATTTAAATTTCTACACATAGATATATGTTTTTTTCTATGTACACAGCATATTATAAATAATTTTATATTATGCTGATGTGGAAATATGTATTTCTATTTTCTTTCAATTTATATACAAAACATATCTCTATAACTGGTGTCTCTTTAAAGTTTGCATGAGTATATTTCAGTCAGTATATATTATATTGTACGATTACATATTACAAAAATAAACAAAAATTATAGAAAACATAGATAGAGGTAGTAAATAAGCAATAATAATAGTAATAATAATAATAATAATAATAATAATAATAATAATAATAATAATAATAATAATAATAATAATAATAATAATAATAAGTACAAAACTATAAATAACAGAAAAATGGAAGGTAAAAATATTTCAAAGTTGTTTCATTATAATATCTCTGTTAATGTTTAAAGCGCACATTAAATTCATACGAGATATATACCTACTGTTTTATTTGTGCATACATATAAAATAGGGTGTCTTCCTCCTTATCCTCATAATATTTTTCTTATAATTATATTATAATTTTTGATTGTTTGTGCAGGATCATTATACAAGAAAACTGCATTCAATGTAAAGGTTAAACGAACCATAGCATCCGAGCATGGGCTGCTACGAGTATATCGATCTAGCATTAATCCTTTTAGAAAAATTAAATTCTGTATAGATAGTAAAATGTACATGTTCGTCAAAATTCTGTTTAAACTTTTGACAAAACCTGTAACATCGTGGCGACTCTGACAGACTACTGAAATATTTTTCTGGCTAAAAATTTGGTTGTATTAGCTATAGATTAGTGAGGGACACCCTATATTAAACATTTATTATAAGATTTTAACAACCAAGCTATACATTACCTATATATATATAGTTTATATGCAATTTTTGCTCAATATATGGGTGTGGACGTGCAAATCAAGTATTTAAAGATTATATATGCATTATTTTTTTTTTATAATTTCAATGAATTTTCTGAATTTAAATTAATTTATTATAAATGAAATTAATTATTTATAGTGTTATATGCAAAATAATATATTTTAGATAAAATTAAATGCTATATCTATTTTATAATTGATGTTCTTTCGTTTTAATGGTCCTATATATATATATGTGTGTTCTCTGTGTATATATAGTGCTTTTTATATATTAATATATATAAAATCAATCATAAATAATTGTGAAACGTACAAATAAATATATTTTATATATTATTTCGAACATAATATTTTATAGATATATAGTTATATATCATTTGATGTTTGCCACAGATTCTTCTTTATATTGTATTATATTATTTATTTGAAGAGAAAAGATATATATATATAATATATATATTGTAATATTAAAATAAACCAGTTCTGTTGGTATTTTATTTTGCGGTATTAAATTTATTTAAAATTTTAAAACATTTTTGTATAAAACATATATTTATAAACAAGGAAATCAAGTTCATGTTGTATCAATAGATAATTTTATATATGTACACTATTACTTACTAAAAAATTATTATTTACATTTATCAAGTATTATACATATACGGCAAGAGTATATACCGATAACTAAATATATATACATTTAAAAATACATCTTCTTGTGTTTGAAGATGGTTTTGTAACTTTGTAAATTGCATATATGAAAATCCTGAAATTAGTCAATAGTTTTTTTTTTTTAATAAAATATGTAATGTCCCTGTATATTTGACGTATATATTTATATGTATAAGATAAGATTTTATTGCCTATATAAAATATGCATATACAGTGATGAGATCGGTGCGCGGGTTTATATTATTTGTTGCGAGGTAATTATATTTCTTATTTTTGTATATATAAACATTTTATGGTATATGATTAATGGTGTGGTTTTATTATCTTATGTCATTTGTGGTTAAGTGATAGTGAGGCGAGGCATCTAAATGGGGTTTTAGTCTTTAATTCTAATATTTTCTTAATTACTGCGAATTTCTTATATTTACAATATATACTCGGTCGAAATTTACAATTTCGGTTGTAGAATTATGGGCTA
Organism: Bibio marci; assembly: GCA_910594885.2. NCBI lineage: Eukaryota > Metazoa > Arthropoda > Insecta > Diptera > Bibionidae > Bibio > Bibio marci. The sequence goes on along the minus strand of OU343118.1, from coordinate 25,356,422 downwards.
TGAAATAAGAAAACACACATGAATTTGTACCATTAAAGCAACCGCATACATATTTTTTATAATTTAATATATTTTTGTAAATGCTTTTCAAATCATTTTCATCATTGATTGCGCTTTATTGAAATTAGTTTTTTTTTATTTTTTTAAATAATTTATTTTATAATATATGTATTATTATTGGCAAGCAAAAGAAACGAGTATAAATTTCCATATACCATATTTATATTTTACTTTTACATTTACATTAGAATTTATATTAAAATATATATAAAATATAATTTATGTCTTTATAATAGATTGTACGTCATCATACTATTTATTTATTTATTTATTTACAATATTATAGATGCGTACATTTATACCAATATATAAACATAAATAAATACACGATGGTTTATCAATTAAGTGGACAATGTAATTTTTATTGTGTATTTACACATTAAACTTTCCATTACCCAGATTTTCCATTGGATATAATTCCATATATAAATATATAAAGAAAAAGATATAGCTATATATATATATTTGTGCAACATATCACAATATAATCATATATACTTAAATATATTTATATTATTCTGTGGTATTATAAATAAGTAAGACTTTTGTTTATTTTACCATATATATATATATATAGGAATATATATCAATATAATAAAAAGTATGTAAATTACCACTTAATGCGATGCCGATACATATCGTTTTGTATATATATATAATATGTTTTATAAATTTATGTATAACTCTTCTTGTACAACCGCATAATATTTTGAATAATAAGATTTATTAATATATATATACCGCGGATAATTTACCTTATACTTTTCTATATATATAATATTATATTAATAACTATATCTATACCTATATATTATCAATATATATATATATATATATAAATGACCATACAAACTAATAAATAAATATAAATAATATCACATCATACTTATATTGTATGATCATCATATAATATTCATACTATACAAACGATTAAATGATGTGACGATGATATTGAGATAGAAAATAACATTTCATTATTAATTATTTTTTTTTCTTATAACTTTAATACATATTTTATTAATCGTTTTCGTATACCATATATATTTATCGACCACTTTATATTATTATAATATATGTTATATAGTAAAAGTATACATATAAAAGTATAATATACACACAATTTTTGAATTGTAATGCAAGTTTTTATAAATTTTTATTGTATATAAGGAGTGAAAAAAAAGAAGAGTTTTGGTCTAATTTTTAATGAATAATTTTTTAATGAATTGACGTGTTATGGTGTATATAGTGAAGATTGATGAAACAGGTTTTTATATGTATATGCTTCATTAAAAAAAAAAAAACAAAAAAAATGTTGTTTTAAACAAACTGGCCGCCACCACCACCACCATCGTCGTCATTCCATAGCACAGTTGATTTCTTGACACCAAAATCATTTAATATAATTATAGTATGTGTTTGTGTGTGTGTGTGTGTGTAGCGACTTTTTTCACAATACTTTGAACACTGTATGTATACTATTTGTGTTATTATATACGAGTTGATGTATATATATATCAACAACAGTGTGCTTAAGTCGATTTAACCTTAAGACAACATTTAATTAATATATATATATAAATTTGATAAATCTTGTATATCAAATATTTGGAAAAAAAAAATAACATAAAAACATTTAAAACAGACCAAATACCAAATGGTCTACACACACACACACACGCATATCATGTATGTTATTTACAAAAATCTTAATTTCATTTTGGTATTCAAAATTATGTTATATATGTTTTTAGTATATTATATTTATTATAAGATTAAAAAAATTATATTAGTTTTTAATGAATTTATATAAAAGAAAACTATAAAAAATGATAAATTCCTCATATACGACGAGTATATGATATGTAAACACAAAATGTATACTAAGAAAATGTTTAGTTAATCACTCTAAATATACGAATATATCTATTGGATTAACTAATGTAATCCCAAGTTTTGTGTATATATATATATATATATGGTAAAAACATTAATTAATTTATTCATAAACATTATAAATTTTTAACTCGCTAATAATTTAATATATATTAATAATATTACATATATTTACATAATAATTTATTATATGTTTATGATTTTCATATATTTGATTTGATTAAAAATCAAATTAAATTTGTGGATTTATCGCTGTGGGAAAAATTATTTAATTGTAATAAATAGAAATGAAAATAAGTGTTAATGTTAATAAATCGTAAAATATAAATAGCAGGTTCAATTCCCGCTATTTATAAGGGAAATTTTTCGATATATTATATTACTACTGCAATATTATTAATAAAATTATAATATTAAAATGCTATATTGTGTGGAGCTTATATGGTATCTAACAACTGACAACATACTACTCCGTATCGAAGTATATAACAATTTACCAATTGTACTGTAATCATTATTTAAATATTTGTATTTACTGAAAAATTTGGAAATAATACTAATATAATGTAAAAAGGATGATATATCATAAAAAAAACCCAACGCACGAACATTATATATTAAGTTAAGTTTAGTTTGATAATGATTTAACAAGAATTTATAAAAAATTCTATATATATATATAGAAGTCCTCCGCAATTATACAAATAAAGACAATTAATGACAACATTCACTGATGTTGCACAATTAGCAAATATAGTTTTCATGATAATTGACTGATCTTAAAATTTGATCGAAACTATCTATTTGGATTATCGTTTATGAAATAATATAAAAAAACCAAATATATTTGAAAATATGTGTGTGATGTGCACTCTACATAAATATTATCACATCTTTATTATAGGCAATTACTCATTAAAATAATAATGGACAACTAACGTTTGATAATTTCAGAGTAATTTAATTACCAATGTTATTTCATTATCTTATGACAATTTACACAATCTATATCTTAATTTTGCTATATACATTAAATTATTTTATTTATAATTAAATTACTTAACACACACACACATACACAGCTGCTAAATGGAAAATGTATTTCCACATTGACTTGAGTATATGTATATAGTTTTGTTCTCCATCATGTATAATTGAGAGACACTTAACTCATTAACCATTATAGAACTTACCATCGATTTTCTATAAGTCTTTTGTGTATTGTGTCCCAGATGTGTAGTCCCAATTTTTTTTCTCCAAATACATAATTTCAGCTGTATTTCGTTTAATGCGGTTAAGTCGTCAGTACACCCACTAGAAAAAGCTGCATCCACCCATCTACACTATCTCTGACTTCTATTGAAAAATGTTTCATTGAAAACCAACAGAAAAAGTATATGTACTTTCTACATCATTTAACTATATAATTTTAATAGTTATTACAAAATAATGCCCCATATTAAAATGTACAAAAAAAAAAAAAGGCAAAAGCTGAAAACTTCCAATTATATATTATTTGAACTTATTAAACAAATTTTTATTTGTATATATATTATGAATCGTGTTAATAATATATCTATATGTTTTACTCTCCGCACTCCGCATCATATATATAGAGATGGACCTATGAACATAATATAATAACAGCAGTGAAAAGTAATTTATAAAAACATAAACCATCATTTATTATAATCGCATACAAATATTATGAATGTTATGTAATTAAAAATGTTTAAAAAGAATAGTTACGCGTTGGTGTTCTGAAAAAACAAAAAGTTGTTTTTCATTCTTATTTTTTAATCGGTATTTATTTATAATATTTATTTATTTACACAATGCGGTGAGACGGTTCTTGAGATGTTATTTATTTCCTTCTATATAATAACACATATATTTTATCATATACGCACTATATAATACAAGTATTTATACTTATTTATAGTGTATTTATTGTTTACAATATATAATAGAGGTTATGCCATATATAAAAAGCAGTATATAATAATAATAATAATAATAATAATAATAATAATAATAATATTAAGATAAACAAATAAATAAATTGAAAATGAATCAAACTAAAATATTGTATATATAGAAATTATATAGATTTTAATATTAATTTTAATTAATCACTAAATTTATCATTATTTAAATTAATACACCGGCATAAATAAAAATAAATGAAGAATTTTCGATTTCTATTATAAAATTTATTAATTGACGAAAAAAATGCCAACGGATATGACGCAATTTAATTATATGATATAATATAATAAACATATTTATAGTTTAAATAGGTTTTACGAAAATGGTCTACGTAACTATAAAGTTTCTAATGTGATTTTTTATACTATTATATAATGGCGAATTATATTATTGATATATAGATGAAGATATTTTTGGAAAATAATAAATTCTTCGTCGATAGAACCACCGTCTTCGTCTGCGTTGAGGTGGTCAACCGCATTCATTGATCGAATATTTTTTTTTATCTATTTTAAAAAAATACTTTCCTTTGTGTCTTTAAAGTAAACTCATCAACTCATTCATTATACCGACGACACTCATTGTCTGCTTCTTAATGGATCCTTCCCAAGGGTCCGGAAACGTCTGGAAATAGTTGCCTGTTGTTGACTACCAATTTATTTTAAGTTTTTGACGATGTGTTCACCCAGCTGAAGCTTGTAATTCTGCATTTTTAACTATATTTTTGGGTTGTTTTCCATACCGGATTTGTTGCTGAGGTCGAAATTATTATTATTATTATTATTATTAATTATAATAAATATTTTAGGAAGCGTTAATCGCGTTCGGAGAATTGTTTACCAACACATTTAAAGCAACCTAACCAATGTTCATAAATTATATGAGCTTGAACGTGTTTGTAAGCAGTCATTTACCTCAAAAATAATTCATACTCAACTTACGGCAACAATTTTCATCTTCAAATTATAGAAAATCTCTAGACATTTTCACAAAGCAGCAATCTATGTTTTGTTTTCACTTTCAAGTTTATTGAAATTTTTAATGGCATGTGATTACCATCCAACATATATTTATTATAATACATATGTTGTCACAAACCAAATGTTAGCGAAATCAACAACTATCATATATTATTTATTAGTTAAATTGTATTAAATTAATCGATTATTTATAATCGAAAATTTGTTGTCATATTGATGGGGAAAATATTTATTCTGTTAACTTATACGAACGATATATAAAATAGTATCATCAGAACATCATAAATTGTGATGCCAGTAATCTGTGCGGTTAAAAATTACACGCACACAAATACTTTTCACGCATTGCAATATGAATTCCGATCAAATCACGTGTATATAGAACTAAACAATTTATTATATGAATATTTTCCATTAATATGACAAATTTTCGATTTTATATAATTAATTTAATACAATATCTATAGAGATTGATTTAAATTCTAAGTAAATTATTTTTTTTATATAGAATATTAGAAAAAACAAATATCTTTGAAAATGTTACGGTGTTAGAAGTTGAACGCTACGATTTAAAAATTAACAATGTCTGCACAAACATAGTAAAATATTTAAAAGAACTTATATAATTATTGAATTATGTACATACATGTTAACTTCTTTGGGTTTTTAATATACAATATATTAGTATGAAATTTTTTTGGTGAAACACCGTGCCGCGCCTATATATATATGAAATTTCATCAAAATTATATTCTTTTTACATCTAAATCTAATAAATTTATAAAAAACATTATCAAATCTCTTATATACATAAATAAAAAGAATCATTATCAAAATTCCTTTTTAACTTTATACTGTATCTCGCGCATTTTGGTATTAAATTTATTTAAATATATTTATTTTTTTTCTATATACAATCAACTTTATTATATATTTTATGTATATACTAAATTGTTATATATATATACAATATATTTTATATATATATATATATATATATATAGCACCACATTCTTGTACATAACATATAATATATGATCAAGTTTCTTCTACGTATCTTACTTTACAAAAATAAAAGAAAAAAAAATTGTTGTCGTTGCTTTATTTTGATACTTTTTTTTTGTTTTTTGTTTTCCTTCATCATCTGCGCCGCGCGAGATGAAGCACTTGTATAACCAGAATATTGTGTTGTGTATGTTATATGTACTCATTTAAAACTATATATGTATACGAATACCAATATATAATACACCTCTATCTATATATATACAGCACTATATAGCATTATAATAATAATAATAATAATAATACAATATATATATAGATAGAGATATGGATATGAAAATAAAAACAAAATAATAATAATAATAATAATAAATAAAAATAATCTTTAAGAAAAAAAGAAAAAAACAAAATATGTATTAATTTCACATTGACTTTGAAAATAAGAAAACATTATTTTCTTTTTCATCTTTGGCTGACATTATATATTATTTTTGTTTTCATTTCGTTTTAATGTTTTATTTCATATATATTGTTAATATACTTACGATTATTATAAATAATGACTGCTGTACGACTTTGCGTTCAACTCATGATGTTGATGATGATGATGATGATAATGATAATAATGATTGCGATGTAATTATCTTGAAAATGACCATCAAATCAAATAAAAAAGTACAATATAAAAGTAATATATTGATTGTTAAGGTTACAAATACGCGCATATACCGTGCATTGTGGAAAAGAAACTTTACCACCACAGACTCTAAATACAATTCAAAATATATAAGCGTGTATAATTTAATGCAAAAAAAAAAAAAATTGATCAGGTGTACCATTAATATATTTCCTTAAACGTATAAAATTATAGATTTTTAAAAATAATAATGCTTACACAGCCTAATGTCCGACAAATAATGGATTAACAAAAAAACGTGCCAAGGTGTAAAGCGTTAAGCTTTGCATTCACTTGGATAACACTTTTGGAATTGTAAAAACAAATTATCTAAATGATTAATCCGGTATAATTTTTTTTATCATCAGTTGATTTGAAACAAATTTTGAATTAAAATAGAAATAAATCTAAAATCCCATGAATTGCTGCCTTTTGTATATACCATGTTTCATCTCCATGAATATCACCTGAAGAATAGTTCCTAACTTTAACGAAAACATGCAATTTTTTGATGTTTTCTTCGGTAATCGTTGTTGATGGTCGGCCTGATCAACTCCACTCTCATCTTCTCTACTGCCTTTGAATCGTCGATGCCACTCCGAACGTCGTATTTTCGATAAACAATTGTTACCACAAGCGATTTTAAAGCATTTCCAAGCATTACGGGGTAGCATTTTAACAATTTTAAAATAAAATCTAATGTAGGTTCTTTGTCCTTTATATAGATTTTTGTGTTGTATTTTGACTTACTGTGAAATAAATGTCATCTGTGACCATATTTGTTACGGTCGATTCAGAATACTTGAAACAATCTGTAGCCAATAGATACATCGTTACTTCGAGTTACTTATATTATATTAATTAGAAACACATTTCGGTTATTTTTCGTATAGAGATTCGCGTATGCGGGTATATTATTTTCATGTAAATAAATAACAAGCATATTTGAAAAGCGTGAAGTTAATAATAAATTGGTTATTTTCTATATCAATAATATTTACAATTTGTAATAGCTATGTAATTATAACTAAAGGTAACTATTTTATAAACAAATATTATTTGTTTTATTAATTTATAGAATATTAAGTAAATTAAAAAATATACAAAAAAAAAAATACTGTATAGAATAGAAATAAACTTACCATAAAAAAATAAATATATTGATTTATAAAATCTACGAGTATATGAATATATTTATAATCGTTGAAGAATGAAGAAGCAGTTGCAGAAGAAGAAGAAGAAGAAGAAGAAGACGAAGCCAAAGATCCAAAAGAAAAAAAAAAAATAACAATTATACTAAAACATTTGCCAAAAAATTTGCATAAATTATACAAGTTTATTTTTTTATTTTTTTTTTATTAAAATAAGGTGCCAGCGAAAATGCGGCGTTGTGATGAGAAACCAAATGATGATGCGAAAACTAAAAATAATCGAAAATTTTATTAATTGTTAATATAAAAATACAACATCCATCGAAAGAATAAACCTGATTTTATGTGTGTGTGTGTGTGCTTTGTTTTTTTTTAAAAAGACAAAATAAATAAATAAAAAACTATATATTTATTTTTAGTAAAATGTTAAATGGTTTTTTCAAAATGCAAATATAAAATTTAGACAATAATAAAACATTAAAAAATTTTATGTCTAAAAATAACGAACCATCGCATATGACAAAACACCACCAACAGCACCAACACCACCACCACCACCAAACACGTGCAGACTAAGGAAACATCTAAACAACATCGGTTTAGAGATGAATGATGACTGTAAATTTTGTAATTATGCAGAAAAAAATCCATCTAGTCAAAAACTGAGGATGAGAAATACGGACGGTGAGATACAATAGATCATTTAGATTTCGTTCAAATTTTATAAAATTTGACATGGAAAAAGATATTAGCAGATGATTTTTTATATGGATCGTGATAATTGTTTTGTGAATTTCTACACCAATTCTATATTTGAAAAGAAAATTGTATATATTTGATATAGGCATTGTGTGAATCTATTGCTCTATCGGAAATAGTATATGTACAATATATAGTGAATGCTTTCTTCTACACAAAAAAAAACGAATCGGTTAAGTTCACCAGGAAGCAAGGAAATCCTCATTTGGTTAACAATTTATAGTGGAAAATCATGTATCAATTCCATCAAACCATAAATTATTCGGTTCTAATTGGAGATTGTTGCTGATGCACCAAGGCGTATTTCGTATATGCGAACTTGATTCAAAATGAATGCTCACTTGTTAAGAACGACAACATGCTATCGATAATTATATTGGTGATTCGATTTGGTTAAAAAAAAACAGACTATTCTTGTCGTCGGGTTAAATTCAACTTCGGTTAGAAAAGCATGAAAAGGTAATTCAACCATCGATGCAATAAAAAGATGAACAGATTTTTTAGTGTATATATTATATTATTTACACAATACATTGCAATCAATGTATTTATATGAGCTCAACGACAAAATAAATTATAATTTATTTTATTGTTTTTAAATGACACAAAGATTAAAACTCAATTGCTTTTTGCTCATACATATATATGTTTGTACATTGTATATATTTAATTTAATAACGCTTTCATTGAATATTATTTAGTTATGGTATGCATACAAATTTACAATGCATAATATTATCTATATAAATGTGCAAGAAATATATTACAATATTAAGTATAACTTCACTTTCATCAGTACATTATACAAAGTATAATACAAAATGTTATTATATATTGATGTGTAATTTTCCTATTAAAAAACAATTAAATTTTAAATTTATAATTAAAATAATAAATAAATAATTATTATATCTATAGAAAAATATAATTAATTATTAAATGTAATGTATATGTGAAAGACTGGCATGCCTATAATGTCACTCTATACAAAAAACGTAAATATACGTTAATTCTTATATATACGAGCACAAAAAGTGAATGCATTATAAGATATAAAAATTCATACTATTACAGTATTTAGTATTACTATATATTTTATAATCACTAATATTGATTGTTACGACCACAAGCACCAACAACTCAAATTATTCAAATGATATTGAATAAAAGAATTTTCATTTGAAATTTAAATTAAAATATTTATTAATACATATATTATTTGAACCATCGCAGGTACTACACACATATACTTGAGCAGTCAATTCAATTGAAAACATTGTACAAAGTTATTTCTTTCTTTTACATTTAAATGTTGATTTCATGTATTTATAAGGTGCGTCCTCTCAAAATGTATTTGTGTGTGTATATTTAACTTTAAATTATAAAAATATTCGTATAATTGTAAAATATTATAATAATAAACATATATATGTTTATAAAATAATATATTCATTATACGGCTATAAATACAAGTGAAGAATTATGAATATAATTTAAATATATATATATTTTTTATGCATATGAAATTGTTAAGATGATAGTTATATTCTGTATTCATATAATCTCTTATTTTATTTTATTTATAAAATATATATTGTAATATTAATTTAAAATCCCAATAAAACTATACCAAAAAAGTTCCTAAAATATGAACCTATATAATAACATTAAAATATTTGTATTTCCAATCAGTCACTATATTTTTATATGACGAAATTTATTATATTTGGAAGTGAATAGTGTGCCATTTATTTATGATTGTATATGCAAAAGGTGAAACATATATTTGCCATTTGCCCAATAAATTATATATATATTTATTACATTTTTATAATGTCTACACCACCGCAGCATATCTTATGCTTATATGTTCTGCCCGCCGGCCACACACACACACATTTAAATACCCAAAAAAAAATTGATTATGCAATAGTTACTTTAACGTTAATTTTTTTGACTAATTAATATAGTATAAAAAAAATTATAAAATAATATAAATATTTGCTCATCAACTATGTCAACAAATGAAATGTATTTAATTTTCTTAATTATTTGTATATGATCTATACCGTCGACAATTTATTGAGTACTTATAAATATTAAATGGTTTTTTTTTTAAATATATGTAATTATTTACAGGCGCAAGTAAATACAAATTATCATGAATATTTTTATGTGATAAAATGATATATATTAAAAAATGTTGACGATGGTTAAACTTTCTTTTATATTTTTTTAATAAATATATATACAGAAAGTGTATATATAATACACGAGTAATATAAAAATAATAAACAAGATGTATTATGCGTACACATTGCATTTTTTCATACTTACATACCACTGTATTGCTGTATATATATATACTGTTGTATGTGTGGTATTGATTTGAAAGTAAAAATTAAATTTAAAAAATTATTTATCAACGTGCAGAGATAATCTTTATTGTTTAGATTTTCTTTTAAAAATTGTTAAAACAATATATTTTATATGCAACTATGTATTGGAAAAATATCAATTGTAAAAGTACAATTTTCTCATGTATAACCATATTTTGATGTCATTCTATATATATATATATACCATTACCAAGCATCATCATAATAATTGCATATCGTTCATGAACACTTCTAGTTTTTATCCGTAAATAATTAAATTAATAAACGCAACTATATCGAAACACAAGTGCAGACCAATTGGTGGTAAAATGTTATGTACTCAAATACAGAGGAATTTACCATTATTATTTCTTATCTGTAATGTTATAGATATATATTAATTATATTATAATGTTAAATAGTATTTTAATCTATATATATATCAATCCGTTTTAATATGTAAACATTTGTGTAAATTCAATAGAGTTAATTGAATTCTTAAATCGATAGAGGTATGCATTTTCTTAGCATGCATGAACGTGCAGAAATCTTTATTTTAAAAAAATAGAAATTTGTATATATATATAAAGAAATTTGTCAATTTGACATGATATTGACAATAAAAATGACCATTTTATACATTTTATTGATAATAAATACTTTGAAAACTCTCTTTTTTTTTTGTTTCCCCTCTCCTCCCCGTACATAAACATATAACAAATTAATTCATAGAATAGAAATTCTATTTATTTACCTTACCTTTATAGTTTCATATAATAAATATATATATTTATAGAAAATTATAAATGCGTTTTTGTTTATCAAAAATTTCACTTTATATTCAATATTATAAATTAATACTCGTCGTATATATTGCGCATTGTACGTATACACATATAAATGCGATAAATCATAAATGGTGTTATCAATTTATCATACAACAACATTATATGCACACATAGATAAACATAAATATATATATAAAATGCATTTTTTTTTTTAAATAATTATTTATATATATGTGGTACAACTATATACATAGACACACATTCATTTATGTCTCGAAGATGTGTAGCATCATCAGATTATAAATTTCTTCTCTATTTATATACAAAACTATAGTAATAAACCTATTTTTACTATACCATAATTTTATTAATAAAGATAAACGCACTATACGGAGTATTTGTATATGACGTGAATATATATATATACCATTTATAATATATATATAATTCATATGGTATAGTAGGTACAAAGTAAATATTTATAATAAAATATACAATTGTAGAGCAAAAAAAAAATATTGTAAATAATTATATATTTTTTGTAAATAAAAAAATGATGCTGGAAAATGAAAAAAAAAAAAATACAGGACAAATTATAATTCTTCCTTTTTCGTGTTTACCTTACGGTACAATATTTTATTATTTTATTATTTCTATATATAAATTGTGTGTGTGTGTGTGTGTTTGTATGCACATTTTATATAGTATATGATTGTGAGTTCATATATCCATTATAATGAATGATGCGTTCAAAAAAGTATGTCTTCAGAATTATTTAGAATTGGAATCTTTCACTATGCTATATATCTATAATATATATCGAGAGAGTAGCAGTGTATATGTAATATTTGACTATAGGTCTGCCACCGTGCACAATGCAATATCTTTAATATACGAGTAACATAAACAATAAACACCTTATACGATAAAATACCTATTTCAATAAATTCCAAATTTATACAATATATTTTATATTATGAGATGCAGTTGTATTATAATATCTACCATATATACGAATATATATTAAATGCGTGTTAATGTCTATATATAATGTATGGAATACGTGAGAGAAGGTATATGGTATATGATATATATTCATTTGATATGTATATACAATAAATATAAAACATAATTATGTGTACAAACATGTACAAGTAACAAGTATAAAACAATACAATTACATCAAAAAAATACCTGTTGTTGATTTTATTTTCTTTTTATAAATTCATATTATTTAGATAATTTACATTTCATCTGCGTTTAAAAAATCTCACACACAGGTTTTTTTTATGCATTTATGCCATGCAGTCAGTTCATATATATACCAACTATGTGCATATATATATATATATACATTCATATGCATACCAGTGATGCTCATACACACAGTTGAACTCGGCAAAACAACTGTGTTATGCAGTTGTAACATTTAAAACATATCGCCTATATGAACAAAATTGATATATATGTAGAAAATTGGATGATATCAATGTGAAAGCATTCTTTAGTCATATATATTAATGTTGTACTAAAAATAATCGCTTAGTAATTAACTTATGAGATTACTATGAAGAAATCGCTATATAAAATTAAATAAAGTGTCCATATGGACACTATATATATATATAGTTCTTTAATAGCAATTATTTAAGAAATTATTCCCTTGTTAAATGTTATCGTCATTTTTAATGGTAGCATAAAAATATATTTGAAATTCAAAATAGCATCGACTAAGAAGCAACGTACGACAAGACGACATTGATCCATAACAACATGGTATATATATATGAATAATTATTGTGTACTTTTTAAAGCGTATAATAATGTTTCTTTTTATTTTCAAACCAATAATGTAATACACCTATATTAGTACAAAAAAGATTTGTACATATACTATGTACAATACATATATATATATATCTATATACACTAGCCTATATACAATATTATATATAAATAAATAATATGTAATATAAAATTGCTTACCTTTTTCTATATACATATATTTTTTTACTTCACACATCCATCCATATGTTCAGCCGATGCTTGAATATATTTCTATACAATTGTAATATATACTTACTTACTTATTCCATGGCGTTGCAACCCAGGTGCGCGTTTTAGCCTTCTCCAACACGCGTTTTCCAACCTGACCTATCCTCGTAGTCAATGTCTTCCAATCCCGAATTTTAAGGATCTTTATATCACAGTTTACTGCATCCTTAGGCCTTAAGTCTTTCGGCTCTCCTACTACCTTCTGGTTTACCATTTAACAGTTTTTCGTCGGCAAACGCTTCTCCTCCATGCGTACTATGTGTATAAACCATCTCAATCTATTGATTTTGATTGTTTTGACAATATTTGCGTTGACCGTACAATTTGTCCAATTCAAAATTGTATCTTCGCCTCCAACCATTCTGTTCTTTGACGGGACCAAATATGCCACGTAATATATATATATAGTGTCACAATTCTCAAAATATTGTATAAATAAATTATATGGTATACTAAACTATATAAATCAAATTGTAAATACTATATATGCAAATAGAATGAAATAACACATGGAAATGACAATGGATGCTGCGATATCAATATAGAGTAAATGTGAAAAAAATATTATATGGGACGATGTGATCAACTTTTAATTTTTTGTCATGAGATCATGACAAGTGTATGATCATCGCCAGTGGTTAAATTGTTTCAAAATTGAATCATTTTATTATTCAATTGTGCGGCAATGGCAATGCGTTGTGTTAACATATTGTTAATGATGATGATAGATGTCGATACCCGGGCTTATTTTACTTCAGCCACAATAACTATTGCAGTTCCAACAGGAATTAAAATTTTTAGATGGCTAGCGACATTCCAAGGAATTTATTTCTGCTGCACTCCTGCATTGCTTTGATCTTTAGGATTTGTATTTTTTATTTACAATTGGTAGATTAACCGGTGTTATTCTTATTACTTCATCTATTGACATTATTTTACATGATACTTATTATGTAGTAGCTCACTTTCATTTAATATTCCAAATCGCTTTGGATTTCATAAATTGAAATAGATAATGGAACTGAGTTACCGCGTCATGCCGGTCTCAGCAATGTGTAAATTAAATATGCGAGTGCCACTTTAAACGTGTGTATATAGAGATGAAACGTTATGTCTGATGATGACTGAATGAGTGTAGATGTGCACTACAGTGTAATAAAATTCATTGAAATGGAATTTGAATTATCATATAGTCTTTAATATATATCTTTCTATTTATAAATTATTATGATTTTATTATATCTATTCTATATATACCCTACAATACAAGAAATATCTTTCCTAACTATATATTTAATTTTATAAAGATTTATCTTAAAAAAAAAAAACATTTTTCAAATACACACACACACACACGCACAGGCACACAAATAAAAAAAAATATATTAAATAATAATACTTTAGATGGAAGGTAAAATAACGAAAGATATATACAAAAACGGCTTCATCGTTTCAATTTTTTTTGTTAGTTTATTTGTTTGCGTTTGGGGTTTTTTTTTTTTTAATTTTTTTTGGCTGTATATATTTCGTTTACAATATTTGTGTCGATATAATTTTTTAGTTTTTAAATTTTATATTATCTTATAAGAAAAAAAAAAAAAAAAAACAAAGATTTACATTTATATTCTCTGTTTTTAAAATTGAAAAATTAAAACAACATTTCCAGCTGGGTTTTATCTCTCCGAATGTGGACAGAGACAGGTTCTTATAATGAATTGGTTTTTTTTTTTTCCTATTATTTTGATCTTTTTTTATTACATCGTTTTCGAATAAAATTTAATTTTTATATATTATATTTTTGATAATATATATATATATGTGTGGCTACCACTACCACATTCTCCCACAAACACAAAAACATATAAGGAATATAGATTTATAATAATAATAATAATAAAAATATGTCGTCTTCTTAGTTTTTCGCATATTTAAATTGATTATAAAATGTATATATTTAATTTATTTATATATTTGGCAAAAAAATATCGCAAAGTTCACGGTGAATCGATGAATATTATAATATTATAAAAAAATTTGATATTTTATTATTTATAAAATTAAATAAAATTAATATTTATTTATTTATTAAAACATTTTATTTTTTTTCGGTTAAATATAATATACACAAAATTTTGTTAAAATAAAACTACCTGTTGTTGCCACCGATTCCAATCTCTTATTTCTATATATATACCACTTTAAGAATTTTATATTTAACTATTTAATATACACTCGGTGGTATAGGAGTTTATATTTTAGATGGTATATAATAATAACAATAAAATGTATAACGTAAAAACGATATTTTTTATCATTATTTATTTATTTATTTATTTTATTTATTTATTTTTATTAAATATTTCATTGTAAAATATATAATATGGGTTTTTGTATGTTGTGTAGGGGTGACTATTTGTTACATATAATTTGACAGTATCATAATTGGACAATAAAAATGTGACTGTTGCGTGATTGTAGTTTCCTATATGGTTTAAGTATAAATAATTAACATTTTACCATAACACTATCAAAATTAATTAAATTATTATCACAAATATCTACTGCTTTTGCATAAGAACTAAATTCTGAAGCAAATAATTCTGGAAATTTCTTCACAATTTTACCAGTAATTAAGTCATATCTGCGTATTATTTTATTTCACCTAAAAGTGATGTTTAATAATCATATATGTTACGATCTATGATCTGTCTCTTCCGCATAAAACGCAATTTATAATGGGTAATACAATAAAGTTTTTTTTTTCCTCTCGTCTCAATGCGTCTATCGTTTTTATAATAACCCGCATAAATATTTAATAAATCCAATATACCCCCAATTATTCCAAATAGTTTAATTTTGTGATAGGCTTTGCCTTGGCGGCACCATTATATAGATACATGTTTAGCGTTTTTCAAATTTTTATTCCTCTCAGAATATGGTATATTATTAAGATGAATAATTTGGGAAGATATGATGTTAACACAATATTAATTCATATGTATATAGCTCTGGGCAGCCCTACTTTATAGAATAACGTAATAAAATATATATATTATATATATTTAGAGATATATAAAAAGGTATATAAGTACACATACATATGCGTAAATGCAGATATAGGTGTGTATGAAAATAAAAATAAAAATAAACTATAGATTGGTATTTTTATTTATTTTTTTATATTATAAACCGTATGTGTGTTGGTAATTTTTAAAATAATATTATTATTAAAATTATAAATAAATATATATATATAAATAAAATACTATAATAATACAAACTTGTAAAGAAATATTTTGAATGCAGTCGTTTAGTTAATTTTTATACTTCGATAACTTTAGTTGTGTGCATAGTAAAATAGAAAATCTATATACGTGTGTTTTTTTTTTTTTTCTTTAATTTTTTTTTTTTTATTATAAATAACATACAATAAATATAATTTTATATATTTAAATTTTTGGAAAATTTTGAGATATTGTGTATTTTTGTTGTTGTTGTTTTTGTTAATTGTGCGTTCAATAAGTTGAGTTGAGAATGTTATGCGATTATTTATAATTAATGAAATGTATATGTTTAATTGATTTGTGTTGTCTACAATTTTAATTTAACAATATTTTAAAATTATACAATACAAAAAGAATTATTTACCAAATACATAACAACAACCTAGCTGTGTGTCTGTGTATACCTTCGGAGTGGGTCACGAAAAGAAGATTTGGAATTTGTGTATGTTTTTAATTAATTTTTATTGTTGTTAATTTTTATCTTCTCGCTGTTAAAGTGCGTTTACAAATTATTTTTTTTTAATTTTTATAGGCGATATTATTATATTAATATTTTAAAAATAATGCTACAAAAAAAAACGCGTTTATATTGTATTTTATTTATTCTTTATTGAAGTTTTTTTTTTTACCTTAAAATATAGGTCGCCACAAAAGAATGTGTATTATTATTATTATTATTATTATTATTATTATTTAACCTTCTATTATATCTCTCGCGCTGCTGTATATTAATAATTTAGAAATAAAGTGTATTTGATTTTTTTTTTTTGCAATATATTTTCAATTAATATTTATTTATTTATTTATTTTTTTTTAAATTATTATACTTTTACCCATGTTTTTAAATTAAAATGGAATTTTTTATTTATAATTTTTAATATTTTTCATTGAATACACACAAATCCACATATAAATAAATATTTTTCTAAAATAGCGCGTAATAATTATTCGTAAATATATTCTCTCTAATAGTATTTTTTTTATAATTTATTTTAATTTAATGAATTTTTTTTTTAATCATTGCGGTTGATTTTTTTCGCATTCATTCAAAAAAAAAAATACAATAAAAATGGTATAAATCTTCGGCGTTAAAAAAAAAAACTATATATTTTTGAAAACATCATCAGAAATATATTTTAGAAATTTTCTTTATAATTAATTAAAATATTTTCTAAATTTTTTTTTTTTTTTTTGAATAAAATGTTTGTGTGTGAACAACATTTATATTTTTTATATTATAAATTTTAGTATTTTAATATTAATTTACTTTCTCTCTTTTGAACACACACAGTACACAGTAAAAATTATAATCTTTTAATTAAATAAAATATTAAATCGTTGTGTGACTCAGTGTGTGTGTGTGTGTGTGTGTTTATAATGAATATTTAAAAAAATATTTTTTTTTTAATTAAGTGAGAATATATTATAGAATCAGTTTTTTTTTTCTATATATAATTTTGCCATTAATTAGAAAATAAATTTTATTATAAGATGAGAACAAGGTTAACTAGAATTCTTACTATAGCTACAATATAATTGAATGATTGTGATTTACTATGTATGTGTACACACACAAAAAGGTTATAAAAGTGTTTGAATTTTATAAAAAAAATTCATTATTTGAACAATAAAATATGTGACCATTTTATTTTATTGTTTATTATATAATATATTGTATAGATATTAATATCATCTCGCATATAAGATATAATTGTGTGTTCTATATATATATATGCAGAAAAATTTATGAGAAGATGATTCGTTTATATATTGTCGGCAACTTTTCCAAAATATTTCAAATGAAGTTATAAGCTTTAGAAATATTTTTTTTCGATGTTTTATTGTTGATTTTGTCTATTATTATAAGATGATAAATTGGTTTGCATTTATATATAAAAATTAAATGTATCGTATGCCGCAACTATATCAATCGATCTTATATATTTTTAGATAAAAATCAATGATACTATACAATATATAAATTAATATATTATTGTGTTGTGCTAAAAATTTTGATTGTGATCAAATTTATAATTTTTTCGTTATTCAAATTAAATGGTATTTTTTTTTTTCTTTTATTTTGCTACTTTCACACATTTTAATATAATTTAATTAAAAATAAAATTCCGAAAACATTCTTTATACAATTAAGACACAACACATTTTAATTTTAATGATTATGGCTGCATTCATATGGTTTAGTAATTATATATATTTTATAATGTATAAGTGTAATCTCTTCTCATATATATTCGACGCCAGCAATCCAATGGGCATTGTGTTCGCGGGGCCATAATAGTAAGTTCACTGTTCGATCTCACTTTCCATTCATATATTGAAATTAGAACAATTTCATGGTAATTTTAAAAGAAAAACAATATTTCTATATAATATATTTTTTAATTATACATTTAATGTAACAGCAGAACAACGAATACATACACTGAAAATAAATAAATGTAAATAATTTCAATGAAATAGCGTTTATAAGCCCATTTTTCATTATTTCAATGTATAATTCATTAATATTTTTCATTTTTAAAAATTATCTTAATGTACTTGTTTATTGAGAATGAATGAATTCGCGATCATTAATTAACTAATGCGCAGAATAATAAGTTATTAAACAGAACACGTTGAAAAAATGAATAATATTCATCAAAACAATTATGGAAAATTCTTTAAACCAACGTAGTGATTCAAGTGAAAAACATTCATTTTCGCGATATTATGTTTTAATGAATTATTCGTTGATTTAATAAATGTTTGTATTTCATTTTAACAATGAACCATGTTCCTTGGAGCAAAATTAATTAATATTTCATTGTTTTGACGTTACTTTTTAATTGGATCCGTGTACTTTTTTTTTCAGGGTATATATTTTAAGTGGACATAGTCTGCAGAGGGTGATCGACAATATAGGCTGTCCTAATTTATGTATTATTATTGATTGAAAATCAAATCTGAAATATAAACATTAACTATTAATTAATGAACATCGTATATAATAAAATTACATATATATATTTGTGTGAACGAAATTAAAAATAATCAGATTTTATAATGAGGCCCATTTATTAATTCTATAATATTATAACAAAAAATGTGATGTGATGGAATAAAATTGCAAGCAAAAACTGAAAATAAACATTCAATATTCAGATTTGTAATTTGCCGTAGATGATGTGCTATAGATATTGCCTAAATAATTTAATTATTGTAATTATATGTATTTGAATAAATATGGAAATATTTACTATACGCTAGTCTTTATGTGGGATTTAACTTTTAAAAATTTGTAGAATTTTTGAATTTTTCACAAACTATTAATAGACTATTGTTTTTTGTTATAAATTATCCTAAATTATTAATTTAAAAAAAAAAGAAACCTATTGATGTCAATATTTTTAAATATCCATAAATCATTAATCAACATATAATATATATACATTTATATGAACATGCAACAGACGATTCATATACATGCACATATTATTATGTATAATATGGAAAAAATCATACAAAAATTTTAAACTTATCTACAATATATATACAAAAGATGCTATATATTTCCGTTCTCACCTTAAAACTATAAAATATAATATACAAACAAATATGAGATTTAAAATTATAAATTCAAAATTTACTTCAAAATTTATGTCACCATAATTTATTATTAACCAGCTCTGAAGATATATAATTTTTATTATAAATGTGCGCTCAACACACAATTACTATGAATGTATTATATAATAACTCGTAATATAATAAACAAAAATAAGCTGAATAATAATTTAAAAAATTTTAAAATATCGCATTAAAGTTCAACCCACATTCTATATATATTTGAAATAACAATAGGTATATTTATTAAAATAAATAAATAGATTTGGTCTCGTCTGCATTTAAAATAAAAAAAAAAAAAAATTTTAAAGAATCTTCTCTATATAAATTGGGACTAATACAAAAAATAAATCGTGACTTAACCAAAATGTTTTTATTATTTGATTATACGTTTTTTTTTTTACACTAACAAAGTTAAGTTAAGATTATAAGATTCATATTTATAAACATCTTATATATGTTTTATTATACCATATAAAATAAATATATGCATTTACATTTGTGTGGGTAAAAAACGAACGTCCTTTTATACTTGAAATATAATATGTAAGTTTGAAGAGTGTTTATCGTATTTAATATACACATGACATTATGTGATTGTTTTGTTTTTTTCTGGTATACGTCCACAAGTTATTATAAAATGCATTACAAAATTTTAATTTAGCTTAACATTTTTTTTATTTTCTGTTTCTACTTGTAATGATAAATCTGTTTTCTAAGGAAAATTTATAATATATATTATTTTTTTAAATTATATTTATATATTATATGATTGTGTGAGTATAGGAAAAATATTAAATATTATAATAATAAGTAATCAAAAGTATTGTACAATCATCATTAATTTTACACTACTCTTATTTAATTTAATATACCTGACGCAAAAAAGGTGTGGTGGTGCATTAAAAAACAAACATTAAATATTACAATATTATTACAATAAAAATACATGTGTTAAATATATTTAACATATATATATACCAAGGTTTACCAAAAAATTCATATAATATCGTTTACACGATGGCAATGTATACTTCAGATAATAAATTATGGACAAAATCGCAATTTCTGTAATGTTTGTTTAACATTTTTGTTTTGCCCGCCAATCAATCAAGATATTAATTAATTTACAATGATGAGTATTTAAATTAATTCATATTATTTTCACAATTTGTTTTAATTATTTTAATGTTGTTGTTCATTTATTGATCGATCCTCATATGAAATAAATTTGTTAAAAATATTCAACTGAAATATAAACAAAAGTAACCGCAATGGAAATATATTCAAAATAAAAGATCCATAAATATTATATTATAATTTAAAGAATTTTTCAGCAAGTCAATGAAAACAAAACAAAGCCTTTAGACCATTATTTTTTTAACAATTGGCTTCAAGTGCATATTTCTTCATAACATATATTGATGCCCATATTGATTGATGATAATATTCCATAAAATCTTTGTGTACTACTCTCTGGCATATAATCGGAAGAACATATAAAATTGCGGATAATCAATCATATACTAAATAAACTTATATGTACGACGATAAAATTAAGCAACGCAAATCGCTTAAGACGTCTCTTTTATGTTCTACAACCCATAATATTTATATTATATGCATTTATTCTTTCTAGTAGTAAATAATTAGTCATTTAACAGACGATTAGATCATTTATCTATACGAATTACATTATAATAAAAGAATTTCTTGTATATAATTATTAATTAATTACTATTGTAATTATATATTTTATTTATATTATATTGAAATGCGATTGATAATAAATAACACATTAAATACATATTGATTATTATATAACAATACAATAATTAAAAAAAACTTTATAAATATATAATAATATTTTATTGTATACTTGAATGTCATTTTTATTATTTTATAATAATTATTATTATTATATTGTATGTTATTATTGTATAAAATGCAAATTCATGTTTAATCATTTCATTTATAAACAGAAAAAATATGTTTTTTAAATTATTTTTATGTATGTGATCTGATAAAATAATACTGATACTTTTATGTACACGTAAACATATCTTTTTTTTTATTTATTTATTAACACTAAGCGGTTCGGTTCGGTTCGGTTGTGTGTGTGGTGGTTACAGGTTAAAATCAATCTCAGAAAAAATTAAATTAATATATAAATATTTTTAACACTATAATAAAAATATATTTATAAAAATATATATTGTAATAAAATCAAACTCACATACCAATATTTTTTTTTTTTTATTATTTATTTATTTATTGTATCGCGTTAATGGTTTGTTTTTCACATGTGTATACAAAATGATGCACAACAAGGTCAACACAAATAATGTATATATAACTATAACACTGTGTATTTATATCTGTAAAATAGTAACCTTGAATATATAATTGTCAAGTTCAAATCATGAAGATTTAACAAAATAATAATATATTATTTTATATAATTGAAATGATCGCATAAATAAATACACATTACTATGGGTATTGTATTGAAAAAGACGGGTGTCTGTGATCATATAAAAAAAATATAATAAATCGATTTGTATTTCACAAACAAATTTTGTCGATTGTTGATTTTATTCATCAACCATCAAAAATAAATTAATGAAAATTATTTACAATCAAAAGTGACAACGCCCCGATGGAGATTTAAATAATTTTTTATTAATAATTAATATATCACACGGATTAAGATCACATTTTATTGGAAAAAATTATGTCATTTTATTTTCAAAAATTTATTTAATTTGAAAGTGTATTTATTTATTTTTTTTTTTACAATTCATTCATTTTTAAAAAATATTTGTTTTCATTTATTTTATTTTTTTCTTACTTTTATTTTATTATTATTTTATTTTTTTTTATTTGTTTATGGTTTTCATATATAAATGAGACAAACAGAAAAAGAAATTCCATTTAATTATTTATTTTTTTAATTAATATATTGCATATATATTAATGCCCCAAATCCCATGATTTTTAAACAGTTTTTATTTAATTTATTATTTATGTATTTTTATTTTTTTTATATATTCATTTAATTTATTTATTATTTTATCTTTGTTTTATTAATTAAAATATGTAGAGGTTTGTGTGTGTGTGTGTTAATGTGATTATATTTTCATTGTTTTATAATAAAAATTAAATTTTCTCGCAAATAATTTCTTAATTTATTATACGTTTTGTTTTGAAATGTTTAAGTAACTGAGCTTTAATAATATGTTTACACATTATTTTGTAATATTTTGTTGATCCATTTTTGGAAGTATAGATATTTAATCATATCGGGAATATTAGTAAACAAAAAGTTAAACTTTATAAATTCTTTATTCACATTTGCTGTTGTAACACAGCCGCCCCAAGTAACATCATATTGATACTATATAATATTTAGCTGAGAAAATTTTTCTGTAATAATATTGCAATGTTTATTTTCTGCTGTAGATTTTTAGAAATTTTTACCAGTGTATTCGCTGTCTTATTTAACTGCTCACGTTGCAGTTATCAATTGTTGTAATATCGGTTCAAATTATAGTATCGCAACCTTTAACTTGGTTAATTTTATTCTTACGCACAATCGCCACATTTTTTACGAATAATTTAATTTATAATAATTATTAATACAAAATACATATAAAAATTATTTTCATTTCAATATCGTTCTCTATCTGGATTTTTGTTTTATATATTAAAGTTTTACTTTTATATTTTATCCCTTTATAAAATTGTACAATTGACAACAAAAACGGCATGTGTGTCTCACCGTCCAATTGTAAAAATTAAAATCCAATAATCTCAAGTCACGGTTATGCCTACAGCAGCTTCAATGTATAATCCATAAATTAGTTGTAGTTTTTGCAGATAATTAATGCTTTATTCAGTAATATGTTTTTATTACATATACATGAGTTTACATTCTTTTACAGTATTCATATAAAAAGTATGATTTTGTTGGAATATTATACACAGTCATTTTATTGCCTACAGCTATAATTTAAATAATAATAATAATAATAACAAAATTTAACAATTAATTATGCAGTTTAACTTAAATATCAATTATTAATAAAATTATTATCGTTTTGTTTAAGTGTATTTTTATTATTATTTATAACACAATTTTTTTTGTTTCTTTGTTATTCTAAACATTTATTATATGTTTTAATTTTTATGTTACATTTATGTATTTAATTTTATGTGGTATTGACTTTATATATATGTACGCAAGTTTGATTGTTTTAATATAAATTCATAAAAAATATACGATCTTATGACTTAGATTACGTAATCTGGCTGATATTTTAGTATTATAAAAATTATATATGAAAAACTTTTTATTCAATGATTTTACACAATCTTTTTTGAATTATATGAATTAAGATTTTTTTTGCAATAAGAGAGCTGACAATATTTCCTTGACAGTTTTTGAAAGAAGATATTGAACATTTAAGTTATCTAGGGAATATAGGTTTTCACAATGTTCTATAATCAGGCAGACTTTTAATTAGTGATTAATAGTATTAATTCTTGTTTATTCTTATTATCCATATATATTTTATGTGACCGATTGCATGTTGACAATTTCAACAAAGAATAGTTACAACTCTGTTAATATATATATATAGTATTTTTGATCTTAACATATGATATTGCTATATAACAGAATCATCATCTATATTTTGTGAACGACGGTGTCATTCATATTCACATTTATAATTATATAATAGAATAAAGAAAATTGAATGTACAACAATTCCACTGAATCTTTTTATTCTATATATTATTTGTTTGTAATATATCTATAATTAAATTATCTTATAACAAAAATTTTCCATTCTATTATAATTAAAAATTCTTATATTACAATCTTATATTATAAATCTGTGTAAAGTACACAATATATATTTACTACAATTTTTTATAATATTATGATAAAATAGTCGGGTTAGTTATACCACCTATACTATACTTACGTATTTTATTATCATTTTAAATTCCTACATATACAAATTATAAAAGGTGTACGATATACAGAATATTATAGCATAGTACAACTTAAATATGTGCGAGTCAACACATCGTAATTGATATAAAAAGAAAAAAAAAATAAATAAAATAATAAATAAATAAAGATATAGAAAAAGGTAACACAATAATTATCATTGTTTATATTAAAAAATTTTAAAAAAATAAATATATTACATTTATAATACCCCGAGAATACGACTATATATTTGTATTTTGTATAGTGGTTTGGATTTGTATAATTTGAGATACTCTACAACAACTCTATCTATATACACAATACAAAATATATCGTATTATGCTTATATTTATAAAATATAAAATAAATAATAATTGTTAGTATTAAAGCTTAGATAAGCATTAAAATAAAACAAAACAAAGTTGTATTAGCGGTTGAAAAAAAATTATTATTTATTGGTTAAAAATAATATAAGTTAGTGTAGTGAATGTAGGATAGAATTATTATATGGAATATATACCTATAACTAACTATTATCACACATATTTCAATATATAATACAACAAACTGATATCACATTACGCCAGATACATCTATATAGGCAATATTTTATTTAGCATTTAATATTAATGAAGACAAATTAATTTTAATTAAATATTATTCATATGATTTGATTAATTGGAAATTTTGAAAGTAATTATTTTGCTTTGTATTAAATATACGCATCTAAAATATATACAATAAATATACATTATATTATAATAATAAATTATGAAATAAATAAATATTTCTTTATCGCAATACATTTTGCAACTTATAGATACTACAGAAAATTATTTAATACAATACAATACAACAGCCCACACAAAATGTGTATAGAGAATAAATATGCACATAATTTAATATGTGATGTTATTTACTAGTATCTCGTTATACAATTTATATGGAGTCGTATTATATAAAGTTTATATGCGCTTACTTATCATGTGCAAAGTACCGATTAAAAACCATGTAAATATTATAAATATTCTTGTATGAATTTATATTTAACAGAATTATATGTAATAAAATGAATTATGTGTAAAAAATGTCATGAAGTTAACTTCCGTCGTTTTTTTTGTTATTTGGTATTTATTTGCATATACTGGGTGTTTTAATTTGCCACATTAAATCTGGAAATTGACATCATAAATGTGGCGGCGTTGTTAATATTTGATTACAACGTTTATCTTTCGCCAGTATACAATTTGATTAACAATTTGGTTTTTACAATATTTTGATACGACAATTATGTGATTTTTTTTATATCTTTGTAATCAAATAAATAAGGTATTACGTGCACGCAGAAGGGTTGAAATGTTTGTATATATTAATTTTAAACATATTATAGAAATGATTTTTTTACGCCTGTATGAAATGTAACACGAAACCATTCCATTTTATCCCTATCAATGTGTTCTGAATATACTATATCAACGTCCATTCCATTATATGTACGAGTTTATAAATGTAATACTATATAAGTGTTATATAAAAAATTAAGAACAATGTGCGTGCGCTTGAGTGATTCTTAAAAATGTAGAAAAAATTGTTGTTTTTAATTCATTAATTTTACTATATATCTCATTAAATAATGAATACTATATGCATTACATAAATAACTAAAATGCATAAAATTGTATAGGTGTGTGTACAAATATGTGCCTATATAAATGTAAATATAAAAATATATATGGTACATAAAATAAAGGTATACGACTTGAACACTACTTACTATACAAGTGTTTTATTTAATAAATTATATTATAATTAAATATAAACGTGTGCAATTCTTTTAAACAACAACAATTTTACTTATATCATTTATGCAAATAACAACTTTATATAAATTTATTATAAATACAATAAATACAATAAATAAATATAACTTCTATATAGCTTTTTGTATAATATAATTATTAAAGATATAATTGGCTATATATATATGAATATTTAAATTTTGGTATATATGTATAGTGTCCTGCAGGAAAAAGAACTAGTTCTACTAATAGTAGAACAACTAGTTACAAAGTAAATAGTACTGGTTCCACGCTAAATCCCTTTTACATATTGCCAACTGTTTCTTTTAACATTGAGATGTCCTACGAAAAGACAATTATCCTATTCTGCCATTGCTTTTCAACTAGTTGAGAAGAACTAGTTAATTTGTAACCAATTACTGAATTAATTCAAATGTAAACACTTGAGTACTAGTACTAGTTCTTCTCCAACTAGTTACTGAACTGGTTAATTTTAATTTGAATTAGATTATGTATTCTTTCACCAGTACTTTAACTAGTTCTTTAAAATAAAAAAAAAGGTTGTATTTAATTTAAAAAATTTTAATATAATTTAATATTTATTATGTTTTTAATACAAAATTATAATTTACTTCATATTTAAAAAATATATAAATTATTGGAACTGGTGCTTCATAGTTTATCACCTTTTCTTAAATTACATCAGCTCCATTTTAATTTTACGTGCTACATCCAAGTTTTCCTCGCGTAAAATAAAACGTAATTCTTCGAAACATTTACGGGATAGTTTATTCCTAATAATATACCAATCGATTAATTTCTCTTCAAAAGATATTTTAGGTAGCAATTCATTTTCCAAAATATCCATATTGTTGGAACAATCTTACGTCCCACAAAGTTCTAGTTATAGATACAATGTGCATATCTTCTTCTACTGCACTAAAATTGTCGGATATTTTGGATGGTAATTAACTTAAATAAATTTCTTTTTCACTTCATAATCACAATACTTATTTTTAATACGAAAATCATTACACTATTAAAAATAAAATCAAAACAGTGTCTAAAAAAACAGCACATATATATTTTTTTATATTAATATAACAGTTCAAAAAACGTTTTAGCTTATCTTCGTTTCGTCATGTATTTGTATTATTGCGTATTTAAAATAGTTGCTATATATCTGCATTACTTTAGTAATAGTTCTGTAACTAGTTCATTTGTACACTATAGTTGAAGAAGTAGTTTTTATACGGAGTTTCAACATTTACTGCAGGGGGTGTATATATTACAATACAATAGATGCGTGTGCTTATTTGTGGTATTTTATATATTGTTACGCGAATATAATTATATTTTGTGTTGAAATATAATATTGCATGATATTTAAATGACATATTTTATAAATGAGAGAGTATATTGAATTTGCAGATCGACAATCAATATTCGCTTTACCTAAATTGCAGCATCAATGCGTTTGTATATATAGATCTGCCTGTTCTGTATTCGTAATATATAATTGCGAGAGCCACGACACCAATATGCAAAAGGACTATATACACTCTCCAAGATGCTTGATTAACTTAATGAACATCATCGTTGTACTATAATATAACTATGAATATTATTCTTTACATTTGATTACTTAATTTTTAATCACTCTTAAACTTAAACTTATTAGTTTAATATATAGTTATTGATTAATACTTTATATTTTATACAGATTTTATGGTGTCGCCATTTAAAAAAAAAAAAAAAAAAAATAATTAACTAATTTAAATAAAGAAGGCAACAAATAAATTATTATATTTATTGACTCATTCATTGTGTAACATATTGTAAAATAACTATAAATACAAAATATATATATTTAACTAAAATAGTTAAATTTTATATTTTCAAAAGTAGACTTTAAGTGAGTTTAAGACGACTATCCCTTTTCTTATTCAATATATACGTGTGTATATATTATTAACATATGAATGAATATAATACATTGAAATGTATAATTAAATTGAATATATATACGCATCTTTATAGTATTATTATTATGTATTTGTTTGTAATATATAACATTTATATATTCTTGTTAATAATAAATAATATAAATAATGTATTATAATTATTTGTAAAAGCAAAATTAAAAAAAGATATAAAATAAATATAAAAATCTTACGTAAGCATTTTGTTTATGCAAATATTTTTATAAAACGTGTTAAATTTCATATAATTGTAATATTATTTTACTGTTGAGTTGTTTTTTAATAAATAATTATATGTAGAAAAAAGAAAAAAGTGTCAATATATATTTAATTTTTTTTTATGTATTTTTAGAATTCCATATTATTAAGTACACACTCACACACACTGTGTCCGTTAAATTTTGTTTTAAAATTTTAATAAATTGCTATACCGAAACATATCATATCATATGGTATATGGTAATTACAACTATGATACGTGTACCATTAACAAAAAAAAATTCTATTTATCCCTATATATGATTCAAAACGTACGCACGCAGTGTGTCATTAGCCAATTTATATAAAATTTGCAATGTCTATATATAATTTTTCCATAATCACATTACGTATTCAAAAATGTGCGTAAAAATAAAAAAACAATATACAATAGATAAGAATTCCTTCCTAATTACTGTTATCATTACAAAAATGTAAATATTTAATTATATAATTTATAATATAAATATATTTACATAATTAATTGTTATAAACATTTTAAAATAAATATATATCCGGGGTCACCATATATATTTATATATAAAATATATAATTTATATGTCTTTATTTGTGTAGTATTTAAAACCTTAAATTAATTGACACATTTTCTATAGGTTTATACCATATGTGTGTATCTGCATGCATATATAAATAATAGATATAAGATAAAAGTATTACATAGAAAGAAATTATATGTGTTGTTAAATATGATGTAGCACACTTTTAAATACTTAAACTAATTTAAAATCAATTTGACTGAATAACAAAATAAAAAACTATGTTATTATCAAATTAGTATTCATTAAAAATTTATTTCCCATTGAAACATATATATCGTTGCTGTATATTATAACTTACAAAACATTTCTTATTATTAATATTAGTATACAAATATTTTTTTTTTTTTTTGAAAGGTACAAAGTACCTCTCTCTACCTATCTATCTATCTATCTATCAATATACATAATTTACATGTTATATAATTTAAATTGACAGCTAATTTATATGCGCACACAAATATAATAACAAAAATATTTTACTTCAAAATTAGTTTGTGCGGAATATTTCAAAGAATTTTATTTATATAATATATATTTTACACATATTAAACTTATTATTATTATTATTATTATTATTATTTCCGTTGTTTTTACAATAACTATTAAATTATTTTCGCAATATATACAGTACATTACATTACGAGTACATTATATTATAAATATAGTATTAAAAAATTACATATATATATACAGTGTGTCCCAATTTTCGACGGCAATACGAAAACATTAGATTCTCTGGGTCATTTTGCGTCGAAAATATCATAAAACATTTTGGCCGATTCGGTACTTCGGTACGAAGTTACACGCAAATAACCAAATTTTCAATCAGACCATGTTTTGCACTCTACTGGAATCAATATCTCAATAACTAATTAACCGATTTTAAATTTTTGATACACTAAAACTGTAATGATATGAGTGCGTGTGTTTTCGTGGGTTTATGTGTGTGGGCCTTTGTGTATGTGTGTGTGTGAAGGCTTGTGTGAATGCATAGGAGTGTATGAAATCAATTATCTGTCACGTCCATGTCGTTGGTTCTGGATAAAGCCAAAAAAAGATAAAATTTTTCCATAGCGAAAATCAATTTTATGCCTACATCGTTGTAGTTATTTGTGAATATCTTTGGAACCAAATGAGACCTATCGTAATGTTATAGCCTAAACGAAAGCTTATGAATGTGACAAGTTTTTAAACTTATACCGAAAAAAATTTTTCATCATGATTTTTCGACTTATGCTTGATCAAACTTTCAAAAAGAAAAATGACGTTTAAACTAATTGTCAACATTCCTGTAAGTATCTCGATAACCACATGTCCGAATTGCCTTATCTTAACGTCAAATTAAAGATCTCGGTATACTAATGCTAATAGTGTATCAAAAATTCAAAATCGGTTAATTAGTTATTGAGATATTGATCCCAGTTGAGTGTAAAACATGGTCTGATTGAAAATTTGGTTATTTGCGTGTAACTTCGTACCGCAGTCGAATCGGCCAAAATGTTATATAATATTTTCGACGCAAAATGACCCAGAGAACCTAGGGTTTTCGTATTGGCGTCGAAAATTGAGACACTCTGTATATACTATGTTTATGTATAAGAAAAAATTTAATAATTCATTCACTTATATTATTTATTTACATATTTATATTTTTTAACACAACTATTATATGTATTTTTATTTTTATTATAACTTGAATAATAATATCGGAAAAAAAAAAGAAATATATTATTAAAAATAATATAAAAATTCCATAAAGTCAATTGTATATAAATATATAATAAAATAAGAACGGTATTTGTTTTTTTAATTTTAGTATATACCTGTTTTTAGTTGGACATATAATATAGTAACTTTTATATTAATATATACGACACGAGGGCATATATTTATATTGTATGTATAGCCAAGTATTATATTATGTACATAAAAATCATATATGTAATTGAAATTATTGTGAACATACACAAATATTGAATTATTTCATTGATTAATTATAATAATTATTTATGTTTCTAATTTGTAATGCTAAACAATCAAAAAACTATATACGGACACCACATAAATTTATGGCATATATTAGATTGTGGTCAAGCAAAAAAAAAAAAAAAAGCTTCTAGGTCTATAACGGCAACAAACTTCCCGTAATTCCATAAATTATTTGATTATAATTGTTTTATATTTTATATATTCAATTTAAATTGTTATCTATATCTTTTATATATGTGATTATATTTATTACTTACTTAATTTTACAAAATGATTTTGCATATAAATAATTTTCTTTCTAATATATAGTTGAAATGTTAATAATTTTATTAATCGCCAAAAAATTTTGTATAGCATTTTAATATTATTTGATTGTAATATTGTGTCAAACCTACCGCGCTAACGAAGCAGCTTTAAAATATTGTTGTGTTTGTCTGATGGAAGGAATTTAATGGTGGACGAACGTATATTACTATTATAATAATGTGTTTAAATTTCGCATGATGCCTATATACAATAAATAGCGATATTTATATATTTACAATGAATTTGTATTGACTAGGTGACATATACATCTATTGTATTATGTCTCTTAACAACGATGTAATTTTGATACTCAGTGTCTTTAACCTTTATATGGCATTATTAATTAGTTTTTTTTAAGTAGATACAGGCTCGTAGCTTTTATATAAAATCACAATTCAATTTAAAATTAATATTACTTTACTACGACTGTGTCGGGGTAACGTTTTTAGTAATATCTCGGGTTGTAGTTAATATACTTTACATAAAATAAAAATCAAACGAAAGATTACTGAATGGAGAAGAAAATATATATATATATTTTTTTGTCAATAAATTGTTTTGTCAATTATTAATATTAATTTAAAATTAATTGTTATTTTTACCATTTAATTACAACCCGATATATTATTAAAAACGTTACGCCGATATTCATTTAGAATCAATTCGGCGTAATCAACTTACCCCGAGACAATCTAAACCCCTATATTAGTTACTTTCATTAGTTTTTTTACTTCAGGAAAAATTGTTCGATTTTTGCCGGAAATTAAACCACGTGGGGGGTTAATAATAATAATTCATAATAATAATTACATAGTTTAGAAAAAATTATATTCTGTAGGAAGTAGACTAGGCCTGTAAGGGCGAAACCTCACAAAAAACACATTGAGAATCTACCTCTCGCGGGTGATGTGGAAACTGCTACTGTTACACACAACAATAAACAAAAAGAAGATTCAACTAAAATATAATTAAATTGTTAAGATAGAACAAAAATAACCATAATCAACAATTTTTTAAGGTTTTTTTTTTCCAAAGAAAAATCTATGTAATATTAAACAATGTTGATACATTTTTATTTAAGGGTGTATTTTCCAAAATTATGCACAGGGCGCAAAATTTGTTCGTTTTGATTCCTTTCGATTATTGCATCTTATATGCGAATACAAATTTCGTCTGTTAAACATGCAAACTATTCAAAGGCATACAAATTATCGTTTATAGTGAACCGATTGCAGATTTAATTAATTATTTTGCGCAACGAATTTACTGAAGAAATTATTATAAATAATATTAAATTGTTGTTTCATCGCAGACATTATAGAATTTAATTTCGGTTAGATAAATAATAATAAATAATTTACACATATATTTAAATTAAACGACGAGATCATAAATCCTCGCAGTTATATTATTCTATAGCAATATAATTAATAATATATATTTAATTTAATTAAATACAATAATAAATAATATTTTTTTTTTGTTATATCATTTCAGTTTTTATATCTCTAACACACAATCAAAAATATATAACATCGTCCAGCAAAACCATCAAAAATGATGATTATCAAAATGTCATTTGATTAATTCATTTTATATACAGATTATAAATATATAGAGAAAAACTAAAACCGATTATACAAATCTATATAAATTATATATAGAAAAAAAATAAAAATAAAATAGAAAGCCGACGACACCCCGTATAGAAAATAAAAATAAATAATTATTAATTAATTATTATTAACCGATCATTTTGGGAATAATAAATAAATAAATATTATTTATCGTTCACTAAAACCCCAGAAAATGGATAATACAACATCATGTTTTGGTGGCGGTGATATTGTTGGTGCTGTTTTTGGTACATTATTTGGATGTATTATTTTAGCAATCGTATTATGGTGGATTTATAATAAATATTGGAAAAATAGAAAAGGTATAAGATAATTTTTAATATAATATAATTTTTTTTTTATATATACAATATTTTTTATATGTTTTTCAGGTGAATATACTATTTTATACTTTTTTTTATATACAAGTGTCTCTGTATATATATATAATATAAAATTAATTAATAGTTAAATCACACAAAAAATTTAAAAAAAAGCAACACATATACTGTTTTTGTAGAAAAAAAAAAAATGACTTCTTACTAAATTTGTATTTCCGTTTCAATTCAAAGTTATTTATTATTGTTATTGTTTTTTTTCTTTTATTCACATTTACATTATGTTTAAAGACAAAATAAAATATCCATTCACATTGTTTTTCTATAACTATGTACCTACACCTCCTATATATTGAGAAAAACGTGACTAGAAACATTTAAAATATTTATTATATAAATGTAAAAAATTAAAAGCGCATATAAATATAAAATTGTTTATACATGGAGGGGTGCCCAACAAATTCTTGGTATATAAATATTAATATATAACAAAATTAACTTAAATATCACTATTCCCGCTCAACAAATACAAAACAAGTTGTTTTGTGCGTATCGATCTATACAAAATGCTATTTTGCAACTGTGATTATATCACTTCAATTAATAGGAAATGAATTTATTAATTTACCAATCGATTGCATTGAATCTGAATGGTAATTAATTCTATTTAATAATGCTCAGTATATTTTGTACATATATGCATGGGCTTCATACAATTTCAACTGTTAAAAACCATCCGCTGTACATGTCAACAGAAATGGATAATTTTCTGGCAAAATTTTGATATAACATATATGTAGGTGGGGAATGGGATGGGTAAGAAAATTCTATTCTTATAAGATGTTTGGCATAGTACTTAATTCTTGTTATAGCGGAAACACTATTCAATCTTCTGTTTTTGATTTTTTTTTGCATATGAATTGTATAACAATTATTATATAAGATGTGAAAATTATTCTTATAAAATCGTTACACCTTTCCTTGATCCAGCAAAATACCAGTACCAAGCGCAATTATCATATTTTTAAATTAACATTCCTATATTAAGTGGGTTCCTAAATCTTATACAGGATGTCTTTAATTTCGATGGCAATACGAAAACACTAGGTTCTTTGGGTTATTTTGCGTCGAAAATATTATATAACATTTTGGCCGATTTGACTGAGGTACGATACTACACGCAAATAACCAAACTGTGATTAATTCACGTGAAGAATTAATTCTGCGTATTAAAGACTGTATCCAAGACCTTCGCCATAAGCAACAACAAACACTTATAGATTGATTCGGTCTATTGAAAAGTGTTGCTGTCTATATGTATTCGAACTGAAGGTTGATTTTTGATTTTCAGCAATTATTTTAGACTTTGTTTGTTTAAAACTGTTGTGATATGCGTGCGTGTGTTTTTGTGGGTTTATGTGGGTGGGCCTTTGTGTGTGTGTGAAGGTTTGTGTGAATACATAGGAGTGTATTCACACAAACGTGTGAAAATGTATTATCTGTCACGTCCATGTTGTTGGTTCTGGATAAAACAAAAAAAAAGATAACATTTTTCCATAGCGAAAATCAATTTTATGCCTACATCGTTGTAGTTATTTGTGAATATCTTTGGAACCACTTGAGACCTATCGTAATGCTATAGCTTAAACGAAAGCTTATGAATTTGGCAAGTTTTTAAATTTATATCGCAAAAAATTGTTTATCATAATTTTTCGACTTATGCTTGAACAAACTTTCAAAAAGAAAAATGACGTTTAAACTAATTGTCAACATTCCTGTAAGTATCTGGATAACCATATGCCCGAATTTCCTTATTTTAACGCCTAATTAAAGATCTCGGTATGCTGTGTGTGTGTGTGTGTGTGTGACCCCAATTAGTACCAATTTTAATACAGCTTTTATTTGATTTCATATATAAAATAATATAAAAACTTATTTTAAAAAATTTCGGTATTATTGAATTATTTTTTGTTTGCGTATTAGATAAATTATTCGAATTATACTGAGTATCGCTATCGCTATCAAATTATCTATTTTAATATATTATATTGAACGGATATTATATATACGAAAATATTGTAAAAATGATAAAATTATAATAACGCGTAGTTTTACAATATGTGAAATAAGAAATGTAAATAATAAATGGTATATAAAATATAAATAGAAGAGAAAAAAAAAACAAAAGAGTTGAGCGACGAACCCATATTTTTATTTACAAAATATAAAATAAATAAATGATATAAATTGTATACATTTTCATACAAAAATGTGATTTTAATATTTTTAATTATTTATTTATTTATTTATTTATTTATTTATTTATTTATTCTATTTGCATATACTGGGATATAAATCAAATAATTGCATACGCATCGCATAAACATATGGCGTTTTAAATTATAAACTTAAAAAAATTCAATAATATAATATGAAAAATCGTGAAAAATACAAGACAACAGTTTTTATTCTTATAGTTATAGTATTTTAACAAAAAAGAAACATGTTTTAAATAATATATGTATAGCGTTATCGTTACTATAACATATAACATACTCGCTATTTTTAACACGTTAATCGCCACGATAATATCAGAAAAATTTTCACATGGGCCATGGGCCTTCTACCAAATCGCGTACGTCAGACATATATGTCTGACATAGCTCATGTAGAACTTTTTTAGCGTCAGACACACATATGACTGACATGGCGATTAACGTGTTAACTATATATATATAATAATTGTTTGGACATAATATATAATATAAACTATAAAGATTAAAATTAATAATATATAATAACAATATTATTATTATTTCTATATTTTGTTTTCAAATAAATCACGTACGTGCTATAAATATTATTATTATATAATTGCACAAAAAAAAAAAATAAAAGTGGAATGTTGTGCGTTTTATGTTATTTTGCGGTTTATCATCATTATTTTTTTTTTTTTATTGTTTTGCAACCAACTCTTATCGTTAAATCGGATTACTTACATTGTTCGGAATGTTAATTGCTTATTATACATTTTTTTCTTCTTCTTCATTACAATATATATATATAGAAATTGCACGAAAACATTAGTACATAATTGTCTTGTACACTTGATGTTGTAATAATACGTACGTATATAAATAACAGTTTTTACTATTCCATTATATTTATAACTCAAATCTATATATGTTTATCCACAAACATTTACGTAAATGTTAATTCATATTTATATAACATATGTTTACAAACAGCCAAACAACCAAATATATTTCAGTAGATCAATTATAATTAAAAAAAAATTATATATGCACTCATTTGCATATTATTATATTTTGAATATTCTTCATGAAAAAAAAAATGAGTGTTGTACGTGTGTTATTATTAAATTGAAACGGTAAAAATAAATTTGACACAAAAATATATATTTATTAATATTTTTTGGTAAAAATTAAATTATGCAAATGCAAATTTATTTAATAAAATAAATAAGTAAGTAGTATGTATGTGATGATGACGATGGACAGCAGCGACGCGACCTACTGAACAAATAATAATTCAATACCTCCAAATATATTGTATTTGATTTTCACTTAATTCGGTAAAAATTATATATTATAATTAATTTGTAATAATTTCATATTATACAGTATACAGTAAGTAATAAATAGTAGTAAAATTAATAATTGTTATTTTTAATTTATTTATTTAATTATTGTTCTATTTTCTGCGGAAAAGTTGCGAAATAATTGTGATTAGACTTTTAATTATAAAAAAAAAATAATATATATTTTATTGTAATAATTGTTTTGTATATTGGGATAGGTATGTTGGTTTGTTGTTGTTTTGTGTAAATAAATACACTATCGTAAAATAATAACCTTCCAATTGTAATTTGTATTCAAAAAATGAAATATTTATGTGTAGACGGGGGTTATTGTTGATTTATTTTTTATTTGTAATGTAATATACAAAATTTATCGTAAACAAAATTCTTACTTAATTTTATAATTATTTAAGATATATTACAATATATATTTTGTATATTTAGGTATATGTTATTACACAAAACGTGTTTTCAGAATTGCTAAGTGCTAATTACTTAATACGCAATATAGTATTTGATTTATTTAATCACAACACAATGTAACATCTTTTATATAATAAATAATCATATATGGAAAATGTCATTTATTTGCATAAACAAATATATGAATAAATTTATAATAATCAAAGAGTATATTTGTGTATCGTTCTATTGTGTAAAATTAAAAAAGTGGTTATTATACCTTTCGATGTATCTTTATCTTTGTTTTTTTTTTTTCTCATCTGGATTGATAATTGGCTGGACAATATTTTTGTCACATTTATTCACTTATATATCACTGGCTTTTAATCTGCCAAAACAACATATTTATTATTATTGGCACAATTTTGCATTGCTATACATTAGCTTTTGTATTTATTAGCCTTTTTATTTCCGCAGGTTGCTATTATGTTATATTTTATCGATTAAAATGATCTATATGTGAAGAAAGGCCATAGTTAATTAATCAAAGTATCAATATTATATTGTGGTAAATAAGTGGAGAATCCTTGTTCTTCTTCTTTAATTGACCTATCCGTTCCGGATGGCAATTTTTACTTTATTGACTGCAATTCGAAATAATTCCGTGGAATTTACTCCAAACCATTTTCGCAGATTTGCCAGCCAAGATATATGGCTGCGACCAGGTCCCCTACGATCTTCAACCCTTCCTTGTATAATAACTTGTACGAGTCGATATTTGTCATTCCTCATGATATGTCCAAAGTATTCAAGGTTTCGTTGTTTTATTTTATTTAATAATTCAGGTTGTCGACCAATA
Source organism: Bibio marci (assembly GCA_910594885.2). Lineage (NCBI taxonomy): Eukaryota > Metazoa > Arthropoda > Insecta > Diptera > Bibionidae > Bibio > Bibio marci. The sequence continues at coordinate 25,317,068 of OU343118.1, read as the reverse complement.
CGTCGAATAACTTCATCATTAGTAATATGATCCACTCAAGGAATCTTTAGAATGCGTCTGAAGAGCCATAGCTCAAATGCACGAATGCGTTTTTCTGTATTTACTGACATAGTCTACGCCTCCACGCCATATAGTAACGTTGAGTACACAAAACAATTCAACATACGCATTTTTAAATCCATTGAATTGACATGACAACAAAACATACGTCAAACGTTGTATAATCAATTAAATTATGCGATGTGGTTTAAACGTTTATATTAAGTAATAATAAATTAATATACAATATATACAAAATATTTTGCGTAGCTTAACTCTGGATATAATATATGCGCATTTTTTAATTCATTCATATGGATATGGATATGGATGTGTATTTTATACCATATTCAAATCCATCATCCCGCACAGACTAATATTATTTTATAATTATGCTTTATTGTATATGGAATACTCATTGTTTATACCAAAAATTTATTTATTTAATTATAATATTATTAACACATTGTTGACCGACACCTTCACTATTCTATATCGCCCTGCTGGATTTCATAAATTTAAATAGATTATGCAAATGCAATGGCCAGTTAACTGGTCACCGGCGAACAACTTTTTTGGCATGAAATGATTAGTTAACTTGTCACCGGTCCACAATGTGTTAACATTATATGTAATATTTATTATATTGTATATTAAATAAAGTGTATGTAACGCGTTAGCAAATTTTATATAAAGTTTTTATTCTTAATTTATATAATACTACGCGTATATATTGTGTATACCGACTATATACCCCGAGTCGAATATTTATATTATAGATATATATCTATATATGTATAATATCCAATTTTAGGAATTATATATGGCGTGTATTTATATTTATTGATCACATCAATTTTCTGAATCATCATTCATTAAATAAAAATTTTGTATTACAAATAAGAAAAAAAATAAACAAATTTTTAATTAATGATTATGGCAATTTTATCTATTTATTGTATTTTGCGACAACCAAAAAACTTTATATTATATACTTAAATTTATTCTTTAGTCCATTTGGATATACAATATATATTGTTGATATAATTAAAATGATGATAATAATCTTTAATATAAAATGTTGTAAATTGCGTGACCATTCTTTATAATATAGGTATATTTCAAAGCTATTGATGTAGTTAATATTGTATATGTTTTTTGTTTATTGTTTCTATATATACAATACAAATTTAAACGTAATTATTTTTGTTGCTACATATATATATAAAATCAAAAGTAATTATAAAAGTAGAAAATATAGTAATTGGTTACTTTTGTGTTATATTGTACAAAAACGGAAAAGCTTTTATAAAGAATATATCATAGATTTTGTTTTGGCTGTTATATATTTATATATTGATAGAAACAGCTTCATCTCTATGCCACTGTGTCCTGTTCTTAAGCGAGCAAAAAGAAATCATTCTTGAATATTTCTAATTGTATGGTTTGAAATTCAATTTATTCTTAATTTTCGAGTACATATAATTGTTCAAGGTATAACAATTTATTAATAAAAAGGGACATGTGCAAAATTACTATTTATTATATGGTCAAATGTTATACTTGAACACAATACAATTTTTTTGTTCATATTAATTTAACGAAATGGAAATTTTTACTAAAAGTCATTTCTTTACAATAAAAACAATACAGACATCAATTTTTATATAAAATCTCATCAAACCACCAGAGTACAGGCACAGCACACACAACACAAATATTTTAATAATAATTTTAATTATTCACCTATTTGATTGCAAATGATTGAGTCTACCTACACATTTATTTTAACATTTTTGTAATTTTAATACGATATTCTTGCTTTATTATATAAATTGTGTACATACGTAGTTTTATTAGTATAATCTTTTTAACATATTATTAATTATATAATTATAAATTCTTTTTATTCTATTATTTTATATAAATATAATATTATATTATAATAATAACATAAATTACAAACAATAATAATATAAATACAAGAGTTTTGAAAAAATTATATATATATAATATAATTCCCCGGTATAGGTTTGGATGTACAAATTTTAATTTATATTTATTTTCATATCCATTTTTTTTTTTTATAAGTACCATACAACACACACACAACACCTATATATACCATAATTTATGATAATTATTTGTTTTAAGAATATAATAATTTTTCTCGCCTCAAAAACCAAACCCAAAATATATATGGCATTTACATATATTTATTTTTATAATCGCACTTATATATAAATAAATTATTTATACATTTCCATATAGTCATTTCATTGGTACATACATCCACCATACCATATATAATATAAAACTATAGAGTACACACAAATAATATAAATAATATTAAATTGTTGTTGAGTAAACAAATAGATTGATATGTACAATATTTATATACCCGCGCACAATAAATCTGTCTATATTATTATTGTATATTTTATATATTATTTTAATTAGTATTATGAATAATGAAACCACATAAAATATCATCTTTTTATATATAGTATTTATTTAAGATACGAATATTTGTTTGTGGCTAATATAGACTACGCGATAAGTTTCTATTCAATTTTTTCAATTGAAAAAAAAAAAATGGAACTAAATAATATGATGATTTTCTCATAATTTTTTTATAGTTGTTAATTGTATGGACAGACAGGTAGTTTAGTGTGTGCAGACAAAGACATATTTGGTTGTTGGTTTTTTTTTTTTTTTATTTTCGACTAGGAATTTATTTATTTATAAATAACAAAAGAATTTAGTTCAATATTATTATTGTATATAAGTGGAAAAAAAAATAATATTATAATTAAGTTTCTCTTCAAATGCTTATGCTTATAATAAAACATAAATTCATTCATAATAGATGTCGATCGGCAGAGTGGTGTCTTTTATGAATTATCATGATTTTTGTATTACGGACCATATTTTTAATTGATTTCCATTTTTATTTATAATGCTGATACTATATAAATTTCGCGTTTTACTTATATTTATACTTGTTTACTTATTACTGCATGGCATTAAAACCAATGTGTGATTTTAGCCGTGTTCATTACGATTCTCCAAACGGATCCATCTAGCATCTAGCATCGCTTATTATCACAAAATTTTAAAGATCTTAATGTAAAAGTTTTCTGCATCTAGCCTTAAATCTTTTGGCTCATCTCACTTTTGGATTACCATTCATTTTTTTTTGGCACACATTCAATTTAGTTTACTCTACTATCAGCAAAAACAAAAAATAATAGTTATTTAGAAAACTGATTGTTAATTCTCACGAGTCGCCACTCTGGATATACAAATACAAAAACCATTTAATATATCCAAATTATTACACTTTCTGTTTTAAATATTAAAAAAAAAAATGTATATGTGACCGGTGTGTGAAGAAAGGCACATATTTAACATTTTCTCACATTTATAAAATAAATTATATTATAAGTAAATTATATATATAAAAACATAAATATAAATAATATTGTCATAAATCAATCACGAGAGCAGCACATACACACAAAATAAATAAAAATAAAAACGATCATGTAATTTTTAAATTTTAAAATTATGTGAATGAAAATTTTGAGAAAGTCATTTCAAATTATTATTGTATTTATTATTTATTTATAGGTTATTATTATAGTTAGTATTACTAATTATATATTTTAAATCGAATATAATAATAATTAATTAAAAATTAATAGAGATACAGAGGAGCTATTACGAGATGATATTTTTCACATCATAATATTATTATAAATATAATAAATATATAATTTCGTAAATTATACACATTTTTATTATACGGTGGATGGATTATTAATAAAATGAATAAAATTACAACAAAAAATAGTATAATTGTTTGTTATTATTATTATATACCATCAATAATATGTATATAAATAATATAATTTACACATCATTCAAAAATTTATACACATTTTAATTCCGAGATAATAAATATATAATTTCATTCATTCATTCAATCATTCATATTCATTGGCATTATTTCTTATACAATATTCAAATAGATACGCATTAAATTTTTGTTATTATTTAACTTCATCGTCGCAAATTATATTATTTATTCAGTTTTATTTTTAGCTTTATTAAAATTTGAAATTCAATTGAATAAATTATATAATATCCATATGCGAATGAAGTACAGTGTAATTTTTGTAAATTTTAATAATAAAATAAATGGGAATTATAAAAATAGAAATTATATATACAAAACAATAATATTGGAACAATTTAATTAATTGTTTAATTATATATGAAAAAAAAACATATGATTTTATAAATATGTTTTATTGATATAGTTATTTTAGTATGTCAAATATCAGTTAAAATATGTATTTATAATTTTTTTTAAATTAACATAAATATGTGAGACGCGCCCTTTATTAAATGCACCGTTTTTATGTTTAAAGTTTATTGAAAACAAATACCTACACAAAAATTTATTATAAACATAATTAGTTGCATTTTTTATGAAATTATAAAATACAAACATTTATTGTATAAAAATAAAATCAAGAGAAAAGAAAATCTGTATAAATAATTCATTCATAATTTTAAAATTATACTAAATTAACCTAAAAACGACTTCTTTTCATATATTATTTAAAATATAATTGCTGTATACAATATTTATATTGATGTGAAGAAATAAATGGAAAGAAGATCACGCGGCTAATATTTATTTTGTATTTTAATTAACGTTATTCATATAATGTGTCACTCTATAAGAAAGATGTCTCAAAGCAATATTCATTGAATATAGAGATACAATTGAATTAATGTTAATTGCATAAAATAGAAACCAAACAACACCTGCAAATATAAACGTATATTCAAATATGGATCGCAATTACCCTTAACATATTGTATCGAATATACCATAAAAGTATGGCGAGTTATATCAGTACGTTTACAATTCATATACACGAACCTTTGCTTTTTTTAATTAATTAATTATTTTATGACACCAACAATATTTTAAATTGTGAATTAACTAATTTAACAACAAAACATTTATTTTCAATTTTCTAGGCACACAATTAATCGTTGCAGATCCCGAAAATGTTAAAACAGATTTTGCCTTTGATAATCCAGCATTTAGAAGTTAGTTTTAGTTTTTATATTTTCTTATTATTAAATTCATTTATAATTGTATATTAACACTTACACATGCATAACATACACTGTGTTTTTTTTTTTTTTGCATTGATCTTACACAGGTGAACAACAAAATAAACATGCATCTTCATCGTCGTCACCATTAGAAAACAATCGATGGACTGCTAGTCAAATGAGTGGTGATAAACGAAAACATGTTGATGATTCATACGCAAATGTAAATATATATATTTGATATTCATAATTATTAAATTATTCAGTGTCGAAGAAAATCAAAATAAATACCAATAACGTTTTTTTTTTTTTAATTAGGTACCAAAACCACGAATAGTTTCATTAAGAGGATCCGATTTTACTGGTTTAGGTATAGAAATATGTGGTGGATTAAAAGATGGTATTTATGTTAAAAAAATTATGCCACAAGGACCGGCTGCTGGTATTATTGATATAGGTAGGGAAAAGAAAAAACGAACGAACTACAATTTTGTTTCATATTGTTTAATTATTTTATATAGAATAAAATTAATCGTATCTTATAATATTATTTAATTTTATATAGGCGATAAAATTACAAGTATTACAATTGATTTTCGACACATTGTCCAAGAAGATGCAGCCACAATATTAAGTTATGCATCACCATATAATGTACAATTAGAATTAATTGATGGTAAAGGTACAATACCAATGTTATCACAAAGTCCACAAATGGGTACACAACAATCATTAACCCATCCATTGTATCGTTCAAGCAGTCAAGAAGATTTTAATACAATCGAAAGAAATGCTAGAAAAAAATTATTTCCAACAGATACAGATACAAATTATCCGACATTAAAAATGGAGCAACAACATTATCATTCTACAACAACAAATCATCAATCATCATCATCACCATCAGCGTCGCCAACCAAAAACAATCAATTACCAGTTGTTATGCATAAAGAAAATGAAAAGAAAAATTCATTTAAACAACAGTTTAAAGATTTAATAGAGGAAAAACTACAAACAAAAAGTTCGCCAAGCACGGATTATAATCATAATCAAAATCATCATCAAGAAAGTGTTTCATCAAATGCCGCACAAACTACTACGACAACAACAACAACTGTGGTAACAAATATTCATGAAAAAACAAAAAATAATGATGAAAGAAAATCAATATCACCGGATGGAAATAAAAAAGGTTTAAAATTTGGAATACGTGTCTTACCACCAAATGTTAATGAAAAACAATTTGGTAAAAATGCAACAAAAGTACAATCTGCTGTAGATAATGAAAATAATATAAATATTGAAAAAACTAATGAAGTTATAGATTTATCAAAATCAACATCATCATCAACAGCACCAGCATCTGCCTCAATAGTGACAACGTTTACGACGATAGAAACTACAGCAACAGCGTCACCAACAGCATCATCGTCGACATCACCGTCACCACCACCAATAAGTAAACGAACTAAAAATAATAAAAATGATGAAAATAAACTAATTTCTGAAAATGATTTAGATAATAGCGGTGAAATTTTTCAACGTCAAGGTAGTATAACATCAAGTGGTATACGTCGTGATTCGGCCGGTATACCACAAGAAGTGCCAAATCATATGATGCAAGCAGCAATGGCTGCACGTGATAATCGTAAAAGTAATGTTGTAACATCTGTGGCTGTTCCAACAGCATCACCATCAGCGGGAGCATCAGAACCAACGATATTTGATCCAAAAAAATCAAAAGGTAAAGCACCAAAACCACCACCACCATCACAACAGCCATCATCATCATCATCTCCGATTACAATAAATAATTCATTAAATGAAATGGATACAACAACACATGATGATGAATTAAATGATAGTAGCACCAATAGTTTAGATGTTATTGATTCGGGTAAAATAAATGATCAATTAAATTTTACCGATAATTTTGTAAATGAAATGTTTAATAAGAGTAATGAAAATGTTACCAATCATATGAAATTTAACATGGACATGGATAAAATCAATAAAGATGATATTACAATTAAATCAAATAAAATGAATATAGTAAAACGGGAAGAAGAAGATCAAGGTAAGTGTATTTCTATATAGAGTATAATTAAAAAAAGAAGTATATACAATAGCATAGTATAAATTTTAACATAATTTATCAATATATTTCATTCATTTTATAAATACAGTATAGACTGACTCGCCCGTTAATGTTAAATGTATCGTGTTATTATATATATCGGCTAATTTAAACATCGCCATATATATGTAATAGCACATGAACAAATTATAATCTAAACATTTGACTAAATATCTACCTCATACCTCAATATGTGAACAACGCCGTAGTAAACTTTCTGTGGTGCGAACATTGATTAAATATTGAAAATTGGAAAAGCAGAAAAAGTATCTATTTTAATTGAAGGATAGAAGTTATGCATATTTATTTATTTATTTATGATTATATAATTATATATAATTTACCAATATCGCTTATAATATGTTACCCATTCTATAATTGTGTATGTGTGTGCTTTATATTTTGCTAAGTGTATAATATATTATAATTTATGCCTTTTATATATTTTCAATAAAATTATACTTTATTTTTGTTATTAAACAATTTTTTTTAATATACAAAAAAGTACTAAAAAAAAAGTTTAATAATAGTAAATTCATAATGCTTTTAAAATTATCATACTACTCTGCGTGAACCTTTATTTATAGATAAAGTAGAGTTATGGTGAAGTGTAATACTTTTATATAAGTTTATATGGTTAACACTATATATTCATATACTCTATACTCTGTATACTGTATTCCATCATAAAATGTAAATGATTTCATTATCATTATGATTTTTAAAATACTTATACTAACAAAAATGTTCATATATAATTTATAGATCCTATTTACATTACACCATCATCAGCCGACGGTCAAAAACATATTGAATTAACTTCGAAACATATAACTGTACATCAAACATCAGAAGACGAATCGGATGATGAAGGACGTCGTGCGGCTAGTCTTGGTGATTTATCAAAATTCGATACAACATTATCGTTAAGTGGTGGTAGTGGTGGTGGTGGTACTAATAGTAATCGTAACATTTCCAATACTGGATCATTTGAACGTGCACAAAGTTTAGAAATGACTGAATGTGTAGTACAACAACCGTCGAGTACAACAAAGGTGGCGGCATCTAAAAAACGTAAAGCACCAACAAATTTATTGGATGACAAAATTGATGATTTTACTAAAGAACCACGTTTAATGGATATACCAATAATGACAGACGGTGGTGGAAATCATAATAATAATAATAATAACATGGAATTATTACAAAGAGGTAACCGGTTAAAAAGCGCCTATGAATGGGGTAATTTAGAAGATGCTATTTATGATAAGAAACTGAAAAATTCTTCCGGTGATGTAAACGCATTAGCAACAACATCAACAACAATAAATAAAACGGCAGCAATGCAAACGGCCGGTGCTCAAAATATTGATGATGATGATGATGATCCACAATTTAAAAAAAAACAACAAAATGATATAAATATTTCAATGGAATCAAATTTATCAACAGATACAACACATAGTAGCATTAATATAATGAAAGATGTTATGGCAGCCGCTGATAAATTTGATGAAAAAATTACAGATATTGATAATAATAATAAAACAATAATAACCGATAACTTTAAATATGAAATGTTAGATATACGAAAAGATTTAATAAATGAACCGAAAATTAATGAAAATAATATTGTTATTGCAACTGATCCGGACTATATTTTAATAGAAAATCATCAACATAAATCAAATAATGCCAAGAATAATAATAATGATAATAAAATTGAAGATCCAGTAATTAATAAACTTTTACATAAAGAAATATCAGATGCTACAAAAAATTTTTTAGAAAATGAATTACAAAATAGTGTACATGATAATTATTATACAAATTATAAAACAAATAAATCAATATATCAACAATCCTCACCGAATGCCTATCCATATCAAATGGATCATATAACAATTAATCCAATTCATTTACCAAAATCAAATAAATTAATTCACTTAATTGATGGCGATGATTCTTCAGAACATAATAGTCACAATAATAGCACGAATAACAACAATAATAATAATAAAAATATTAATAGTACAAATAATTCGGATCAAATTAAAATTATAAATTATGGTACAAATATGCCAGATGATGTAAAAGTAACAAGATATCCATTTGGTAGTTTGGAACGTCCAAAATCAGATGTATTAAAAAAACTTATATCGCAACAATATTCGAATGATAATAATAAATTGATAACAAATAAAAATAATAATAATTATATTAATCATCATAACATAAATGATGATGGTATAAATTCAACATCAACTACTAATAGCGACAGTACCTTATTATCAACTTCAACAACTATAATGCCATCGTCTTCGGTAACGATTGATAGCAATACCAATTATATAGAAACACAACCCATTCTTTTAACATTTAATAATGATAACGATGCTAATAAACGAAAAGATGTTGGTAATTTAATAAATAATAATAATAATACTGAACATATTTTAAATAATTTAATTGAAACAAATAACCAAAATCATGTATCACCAATATTTTCAAGTGATGTACAAGGTATCAATAGTATTAATATATCATCAATGGAATTTAATGTAGGTCCAGAAATGCGAAAAGATGCATTACCCGGTATGTTGGGATTAGAAAATATTGTTACAATATCAACAGATGGTTCCCAACCATCATCAATAATGATGATTGATGATGAAAAATTAGATTTTACATTACGTACATTAGAAGAAGAAAATCAAAAATATTTAAATTCAACATTAACATCAACATCATCAACGTCATCACCAACTTCAAGTTTAACAACGACAACAACTACTACTACAACTTCTACAACATTATTACCAAATAATAACAATAATAACAATGTAAAAGATGAAGTATTTGTTATTGAAAGTTTATCCTCGAAAAAAATACCTGAGACAATTTTATTTATGAATGATAATAATCAAAATAAAAAAAGTGATAATAAAACATTTGTAACCGAAATACAAGTTCAACAACCAACCGCAACATCAACGACAACACCGGCCGCATCATTAGTAACACAAAATTATAATAATAATAGTAATTATTATGATAGTGATGAACATTTACAAAAGCATCAGGGTACAAATGCAATTTATAATTTTATTAATAATAATAATGATACAAATAAACACCAACATTATAATAATAATAATAATAATAATAATAATAATGATGATAATAATAATAATAATGATGAATATATACCACGAAATTCGGAAATTAAATTTTCAACATCAACATATGAATCATCATCGCATAGACCATTTGATAAACGAAATTCACAAATTGATCAAATACGTTCAAATTTTGAAAAAAACCATAATTCAGAAATTCCAATACCAATTAGAAAATCAATATCATCATTTTCATCAACATCGTCAATTTCACCACCACCACATTCAATAATATCTCCATCATCACCACCTCCATCATCATTATCATCGTTACGAATAAGTCCATCAAAAATACCGGTATTTAATTCTACAAAAACAATTAATAGCATTAATAATAATAATGAAATTTTAACAACAACATCAACATTTAATAATAACATTAACAATAATAATAATAATAATAATAATAATAATAATAATAATAATAATAATAATAAAAATAATGGAAATATAAATCGTGTCAGTGTTAGTGTTACATCAATTAAGAATTCGTCAAGAAATCCTAGTGGAAAATAGAGATAATTTATTTGTATAACTTTTTAGCTTTTTAAAATCCAGAGTATATAAATAAATAAATTAATTAATTAATAAATAAATAAATAAATAAGTATAGGTAACCGCAAAAATATATTATTATATAATATAATATAAACAATTAATATACAAAGAGAGAGGACAATGAAAATAATTAATAATGTTTTTATTTATAATAATATAAGATTTTAAGTGTTTTTAATTTTTAGAAAACCAATTGTATAAGAGCGATGAGGTATCTATTCATTTAATTGACACACATATAGAAAATTAGATTCATAAGAAGCGATTTATACTGAATTTATACTTATATAAATAATATACACGCACAAATATACATATATATAGAAAAAAACTTATCGATACATTGGCTGGGTGCACAATTGATCACACAATATTTCTATTTTATATGTTTATATTAACAAACTGAGAAATATTTTCAACTGTATCGTGGTGCTATATGTACGCTCACCCTACGTAGTACCCTATATAAACAAATACTGTATCACAAAGAATTATATAAAATAAGATCAAAGATATCTAATAAGTAAAAGTATATACATAAAGACCATGTCAAGTTAAGAATTTTATATATTTTATATATTATTTTATATAAATTTAAATCAATCCTTTGAATTGATGATGCAGTTTAAAAATGTATAACATCTTGAAAGTTCTGCTAAATCATATATATATATATATATATTAAGTTTAACAATGTGTGTAGACGACAAAATATAGTAAATTATGTAAAAACTCTTATAACACATCCTATATAATTTCATCAATTATATAATTATATAATTATTGTTAAACAAAACTTTAAAAACGTACAATGATAATCTAATTTTATTGAAAGTTTGTAAGTAAAAAGTTCATATTGTGATTATAAATAAGATCAATGGAATTTTCTCTAAACTAATTGAATTCAATATAAGACCTATATTATGGGTGTGTATAATCCTATCAATTAACATTCAAAATTTGATTAAAATTGAAATTACAATAATAGTTTAGGTTTCCATAAAATATTTCTATAGTGTACGTATATAAAATATTATTATTCAGATAGTTATATCATCGGGAACACCTTCACTTAATAATATTATTACATATGGATGATGCGTATGTTACGGACATATAAATATAATATAATTCTATGTGATATAGTTAATATATACATATATTTAATGCACATACAAACACACACACATATATTTTACCAAAAAAATAAACAATAGACCTCATTTCGAAAACACATATACTAAATACATAATATAAATAAGATATAACACACTTATGTGGGGTGTATATAATTTTAAGTTTTACAAAAATGTTATATTAAATTTAATAAGCTCCGTGCTCCACACAAAAACCAAAACCATATTATACCGCATCTAAATATAAAGATTGATGTTAAAAACATTCCATTAATAATTTGACCAAAGAGTATATTTTCGTAACTATTGGTGCGACATAAGAATTTGCTTGTATATGCACACTATATAATACTTGGCTGCTGCCATTTATTCTGAACGTGTATAATCAACCATTTCATATATTTTTTATACTGCATTGATCAAATATAAAATAATTCTAATTCATTTTAAAGAAAACGGATGCTAAAACTCATCTATAACACAAAGTTTGTATTATATATAAATAAACATAATAATGAGATTTTTGCAAGAAAAAATACAAGAACCATATTCAGGACACACCACACAATAAATTTGCAGTTGAAGAATTTTGAAAACTAAATATGTTATGGAATTGGGAAACATCTAATACGTATGCAATGTGAATGTGATTGAAAAACAAGAAAATTTATTTATGAATTGAAATTTGTGTTACGTCTGATGATGAAAAGTGAATGCACTAAAGATAACATTAAAATTACTTTTAAAATCATGTGGGGTGTGTTGTCAGCGATGAAACGCAATCACGAAACGAAACTTAATATTCATGCGTGAAGATATGGTAATATGTTGTTGTCCATTTTATAGAGTGGGATCATAGTAATGGTGTGTGATATAGCGATATTTATTTAAATTATCATTTGTTCCCGGGGTCTATGTATTCGCAGCTTTTACGCACCCAGATCGTAACCACCATATGACATTTTGTCAATTTGATGCAATAGAAATGTTTAAATTATTATTATTCAAATGAGAGTAACAATTGCTGTCGATAACGTTTGAACATATCTATATATTTCGTTTGATTTCAACTGGTTTCAACAGTGGACCCTTGTCGCACCGGAAATCATGTACTCTTCACCAATATATATTTTTAATATTGAATATTGACGCATTTAGAGACACATGTTGTGCAATTTTCAATTGTTTATTGCATTTCGTATACATTTTATCACATTCCTTATTCGTATCATATGATTCACAAGCAACGACGAGGTGCAGCATTATACACATCAAAATTTTATTGCTTTGCCTAATTTGAAATATATTTCCAGAGATCATATTTTTTATTTTATAATTTCGCATATGGATATGCGATAATGTAATTATTTTATAATTATTATTAAATCATATTTTTATTTTAATTTAAAACCTGAATTATATTTTTGTATTGTATAGGTAATTATAAAATTAAAAAAAAAATTAATTATGAATAATACATAATCGTTTAAAAATATGCATTCTTAATTATAATATTGCATTATAATTTATAATGTTTATATTAAAATAGAAATCGCATAAAATTATATATACACGACCGCTGCACGTGTGACATTTTTAAGAAATTAATATAATATTATATTGGCCATAATAAAAATTAAAATTAAATATAAAATTTACTAATTTATTAATTATTCGAATATTTTCCTTTCTTAATTTTTTTTTACTATATTATTATATTTTAATAAATAATAAATATTTGTATAATTATATTATGTGAGGCCATTTTATAAATACTTTAATTATACAATTTTTTTTATTATAAAATATATTAGCCCATATATTTTAAATATGGTGTAAAAGATAAAATAAAAATAAAAATATTATTATAACAGTTTTGATAAGTGTTAATTAATTAAAAAATAATATGTACACAAAAATATATAATAATAATTATTAAAATCTTCTTTTTGTTTTTTTTTTTTTCTTTTTTTTTTTGTGTATAAATTATAGTTTTTTTTTTTTTTAATAATATATAAATTAATAAGTAATAAATAAAAAAATTTATAAAAAGTTTTAATTTTTTTTATGGCGAATACTATTTTTTTGTTATATTTTCAATTGTTTTATTTCTTTTATCATCCAGCCACATACAAACCCATGGAAAAATTTATAATGATACATATGAAATAGAAATTGTGCTTTCCATTAGTACGTATTTTAACAAGTGTTGAAACGAAGCAGTATTGAGGATCAATCAAAGGTGTGTGCTTTACAGATGACAATTCATAAGTCATTGATGTGAACTATGTACTACTGCTACATCCGATATGAAAATATATTTTGCTGATAAATTATCAACTATGAGAACGCAGAGATTAATCAAGGTATCACAGGACACACACCAGTGGAGGTTATTGATTTTTTTTTTATATAATCGAATTAATGTTGGTTTATATATTATTTTATTATCATTATTTATCAATAGTTCCTGTTATAATATTATTATTTCACATTGAAAAGTTATCATTTTTCATAAAATAAACATATATCCAGGCTATAATCAAAATGTAACCTATTGCAATAAAAATATTTGAATATATTTAAGCAATACAATTTTACTCACTATACAGTCATCTATCGAGCAATAGAAAAACCATTTTATTTCACATTGGTCAGCGTATAGTCATAAACAAATTGATGCGTAAAATATATAGTTTCATGAACGTAATCCAAAATTTCATTTGTCATTAATTTTTTTGTAATATATGACACCACTAAAAAAAACCTTTTAATGACTTTTTGAGTTTTTTTCCATTTCCATTTGGACATTTGGAGTGTTTTGGATTGTATTTTTTTTTATTTGAAATAAAAATTACTCAATTTTGCTCATTTTATATTATTTATTTCCATACATATGTGTGTGTTGTGTTGTGTAAAAAGAAAAAAAAGTTAAAATTTATGGTTTTTTTTTCGCTCGCGTAATGTTAGGAACATTTTGTTTGTATACATTTTTCCAAAATAAATAAATTTTTCTACTTAGTATTCAAAAAGTAGTGGTGTTAAATATAATTTTTATAATTACAATTTGGTGTCGTGTATATTATAAATAAGTTTATAGAATTTTAATTATATAAAAAAGAATAAATATAAATATTAAATTATAAGATTTGCGACAAAAAATTGTGAAACACACATTAGAGAAAAAGAAAAATATATAGGTATTACATTTACATTTATACATAAGTTAATTTTTTAGAACAAAAACACACTACAAAACCAATACAACAGCGTCATAAAAAATTTTAGAAGCATTTTTGACACAAGAAGTAATAAGCTTTTTTTTTTTATATTCCCATTCGTGTAAGAAAAGACAAAAAAAAAGAAAAAAAAAATAAAGAAAATGAATGAATTATGTCAGCAAATTACATTTTTATTAGTATTTAATAATAAAAAATGTTCAAAAGTTTTTATATCAATGATTAATTAACTAATATTGACAATTAACATTAGAATTAATTCAGATTATTGGGATAATAAAAAAAACTATTTACCAACCAGTCATGGATTGGAAAAATAATTTTTTTTTTCTTGTTTGGGTTCATTAATTTATTACTAGCGGCTAATTTGTTTTTGTTTTTATTTTATATATTATTTTTTTTATATTATTCAAATCTTATTTTTTGTTTTTCAAATTTTGTCATTTTGTTTTAAAAAAATACCGTTGCTTATGGATTATAGATTTAATAATTGACAAATAAATTCATTTATTTCAGAATTACAATAGAAGCTAAAAATTATAATCACTAGAAAATGGAATGCGATGTAACGCCAGACTGTTTGGAAGAAGTAGATCCACTTGCTAATTTGGATAATTTGGATACAATAGCAATAGCTCCTGATATCAGTACTTCTTCTGATATGACTGACGATAGTTTAATACAATCTATTGAGAAAAAAAATATAGGATTTATATCAAATGAAGAAAATATACAAAACAATAATAATAATAATAAAAATAATAATAATAATAATAATAATAATAATAATAATGATAATAATTATAATAATAATATTAATAATAATAATAATACTAATAATAATATTAATAATAATAATAATAATAATAATAGTAACAATAATAATAGTAGTAGTAATAATAGTAACAACAGTAACATTTTAATGAATTGCAATGATAATCAACAACAACATAATATTGAAGAAATTACAATATCATCATCGTCGTGTGTTACAACAACAATTGACCCAATAAAATTAAAACCGATAGTAGATACACCACCAGCAAATTTAAAAATAACACCAAGTCCTACTCCAAAATTAAAACCACAATCACCAAAATTACCAATTGATCCGCTGAGCATTGAACAACCATTGATAGTAGATGCAATTAATCCAGATATAAATTCAACAAATATATCGACAACAATGCGAGAAGTGTTAGCATCGATACCAGGTTTTAGTATAAAACCAAGACGACGAACAAATAAGAAAATGTCAGCTGCCGCACAAATAGAACAAAGTCGAGAAGGATGTATTGATTTAGAAACACCTGATTCAATTCTAGTTGGAACAAATTTACGTGCATTATTAAATAATTACACATTTTCTCTGTTACAACCTTTATATCAATATAAATTAGTACAGTTATTGCCTAGTGTAGATCGTCCAATAATAGATTCAAATACGTCAACAATAAGACTGAGTGCGTCAAGTTTAAACAATGAATTTTTTGCACGAGCATGTTTAGATTGGCGTGAACGTTTATCAGAAGGTGAATAACTAAATTTACATATTATAAACAATTCATATACATCCAATTAATATACACATATATACTATTAATTTTATAGTTTCTCTTATAATATTAAATTTATATTTGATTTTTTGTCCTTATTTATATGTTAATAATAGGTGAATTTACACCAGAAAATCAATTAAAATTAAAATGTGATGCTGAAAAAGAAAAAAGTAAATTAGATCCATGGAAATTAAAACATTTTGAACCAATATGGGGTGAAAAATTACGTTTAACAAATAGTGGCGGTAGAACATTACGTTCACAAACAGATAATTTGAAATTAAAATCAACCGCAACTGCATCAACATCTTCTACATTATTGGCGACACCGACATCATTATCCACATCACAACAATCAATTACAGTTACAACAACAATTACAACTCCCACAATTAGTACTGTCACATCAAATATACCACCGGTTACAATAACTACAACAGCATGTACAAATTCATCACCAACAATTCCAAATACTAATTATATAACAAATAGTGGTAGAATTGTAAAAAGTCCTAATTCATATAATACGTCATTTCGTATGAATACAAAAAAACGTTTAAGAACGGTTGGTGTTGTTACACGATCATCGACGGCAGCTGTTCATCAAAATGATAGCCCTGTCAAGGTAATTATTATTAATTTTATTATAATTTTTCACAATACTATTTTTAAAAATACGGACTCGCAGAATATGTACATCGATAAAATTAGTTTGTAACTAAAGTTATTCCAGAAACACTATCGATTTAATGGAAATATTGTTTGGTTCTACAATTAACAACAAACAATATTATATTTATATACGGTAAATAAAAATAAATAAACATCCAAGATCGATTGTTTAGATCCTCGGACGGTTTACTTTTCTGTTGAAGGTGTGATTGACTGCACCGCCTGTCATCCACCGGTTCTGCATTACATAAAGGTTTTTTTTGTGTTCGATCTTTCTAATTTCTATTTTGCACATTATCATTAAGTCATGTTATTATTTACATTTTTTGCGGAATATCGAATTAGACCATATTGATATACGTCAAGTCATCCCACTACTATATTGCCCCATTTTTTTCGTTTGACAGCATAACTATCTAACATTGCAGTCAAATTGATAAATTACAGAATCTATACTACTAAGTCCACTATTTTCATCAAAAGTTAGTTGAATTTGTTCTAAATATTAGGCAAAATAATAAGTAAATAATATTATCAATTGTTCTGCCTTTATCAAAGCGGAATAGCGTTATAAACGTTATTACGTTTGGTTTTCTATGCATCAAAATTCTGTCGCATGATTCCAGATACAATTTCAGTAGTTTCAACAAAGTGTGCATTGTATTCTCCAGACATTTTGCTCTTTCGTAATAATAATATCACAAAATATTAAATAATTATTATTTTTATGTGTATTTATTTAGTCATCAACACCAATTCCTGATTTACTACCTATTCGACCATCAACTACAACAACAGCGCCGACACCAATATCGTCAGTATCCACGACAATTACTGCGACTACACCCGTTTTATTGAAACCATCAGTATCTTCTGCTACTACAAATATTTTGCCTGTTTCTATTACACCATTAAATATAATAACTACAACACTTGCATCAACATCAACAACAATAACAAGTCCTACGATAACTTCAATTTCTATAACACCAATTAATGTGACAACAATAACAAAATCAATCCCAATTTCAACAACTAATACAAAAACAGAAGTCTCAGCTAATAAGAGTACATCACAAAAACCAACATTTACATTGCATTCAAAATCACCGATTAAATTTGATAAAAATTATTTTGATTTAATAACAAACACATCAAATTCATCATTAACAATAACAGCAACATCAGCCAACCAGAAATCAGCTACCCCACCATCATCAGTGTCATTATCATCATCATCATCACCATTAATAACATTAAAACCAACAACAACAATTACAGCTGTAACAAAATCACCTAAACCAACAACGACAACAATATCAACAACGCCAATGGCCACAACAAAACCGTCTTTAATAAATTATAGTGACATAAAATCAAATAAGGAAACTGTTATTAATCATAATTTTTCAAAAACTAGTTATTTTAATTACGATAATATTGATATTTATGATGTTGATGACGATGATGAAGATGACGATGATGATTATGATAATGATGATATAGAATATTTAGAAGATGATGATGATTTAGATGATGAGGATGATAATGCGAACGATAACGATAACATTAATGATGTTAAAAATATTAATAATGTTGTAGATTTTCCATATGATTTTAATGATGTTAATAATCATATAAATCCAATTATTGAAATAATTAAAACAAATAATCCATCATCAAATTATAATAAAATAAGAAAATCAATAACATCACCATTTGATATACCAGCTGATGTTGAAATTATTCCAGTTTCAATAAATGATATTAATTGGAATCGTCCACAAAAACGATCATTTAGTCCTGAATTAAGTAATAATAAATATTCAAAATTAAATGATAAATTATTATTAAGAAAATTAACAACAACAACGATTTCATCAACAGTAACAGCTACAACTACAACAACAACATCAACAACAACAAAAACAACAACAACAATATCACCGTCAATAATGGCAACAACAGCTAATACAACAGCAATAGGTAAATTTCCAACATATAATAAACATAGACCATTTGAAAATATTGCAAGTGGTTCACCAGCACAAAATTTAGAAAATAAAAATAATAAAATTAATAGTGGCAATAATAATATTGAAAATTGTAATGAAAATAATTATAAAATTAATATTAATAATAATAATAATAATAATAATAATAATAATAATAGCAATAATAATAATAATAACAGTAATAATAATAGGGATAATAAAATAGATGATAAATCGTGTGTGAAATCGGTTTCAGAAAAAAATCATTCGATTGGACATTTAGACACTATTATAGAAATTGAAAAGGTGATAAAACAAGAACATCCGCAACAAAAATCAATAACCGTTGAGACAGAAAATAAAAATAATTGTAAAAAAAAGATGCAAATAGTTGCTGATACGCTAATTAAAATAGAAAATTATTATAAATCATCAAACATTTCTAGTGCACATAAAATGGAACTAGACGAACAGTCAAATAAACAGCATTGTAAAATTGAAAAAGATCCACATATTGATAGTGATAATGATATTATTCTGTTAACGGTAGATAATTCTAATCTAAATTTAGATTCAACTATTTATAATACAAATACATCAACAGCATCATCATCATCATCATCATCGTCATCATCAACAACATTATCGGCAGTCTCAGACAATCTAATTAGTATAAATAATGAAAATAGTAATAGTAATAATAGTAATAATTATTATAGTAACAATAATAATAATAATAATGATAATGATAATAATAACGATAATAATATTAATAGTAATAGCAATGATAATAATAATAATAATAGTAATAGCAATGATAATAATAATGATAATGAAATTAATAATAATAATAGTAATAATAACAATAATAATAATAAGAAAAATCATAATAATAATAATAGTAATAACAATAATGGTAGTGATAATAAGAATAAACTTGAAGGGGTCTTACAAAAACAATTACAGTCAGATATTGTTCCACATAATCTACATAAAATTAATAACAATAATAATAATAATGTAACATGCATAAAAATTGATGATGATAATGATAGTGATAGTATTATGTTTGTGGATAACAATCTAGTGAATTACGATGAAAATAATAGTAATAGTACAACAACGTTAGTTGATTGTAGTGGTGAAAATAGCGTTGATACAGCTGTTGAAGAATTAGAACCAACTATTCAAAATTTAGAAACAATTGAAGATGATCCCATTGAACAAAAATTTACTGATGCTGAAAATTATGTGCTGGAATCTGGTGAAATTAGTACGGATGATAGTGGAGGTAATTTTATTTATCTATTTGGTTTTCTATGAATGGAATTAATATTAGTGTATGATTTAATTTGCCGCGTTGTTTGTTAACCCTTTATGTAATTTGTGTATGAGTGTAAATTTTATTTATATTTGCACAATTTATAAAACCAGTACAAAACATTTTTCATTTCGGAACTCGCACAACATGTGCGCTTCTTGACAAATTTTTGCCAATGCATGAAAAAGCAAGATTCAATTGAACCTATATAAAAGAAAATGTGTACTATTTGACGATATCTAATTTATATTGGGTGTTTTCATTTATTTCAATTGTTCACAACAGTATATAAAAACTTACCATTAGTTTATTCATATGACTTAAATTTTATAATGGGAAATTTAATTTTTTTTTTTATTTATTATATAATTAATATATTGTCATCAACACCAATTTTTAACTTTATTATATTATTTTAATTTTTTTTTATAATAGAAACACATAATTCGCCAAATGATCCTGAACTATGTGCTGGCGATAGTGTTCCTCAAGATCATTTTGCTTTAGAATTAGCACATGGTATTTTTATATACATTTTAATATTCTTATTGCTATTAAAACAATAACCTATATTTTTTGTGCCATTAATATATAATTTAACATAATTTATAAATTATTTTCAATTTTAAGGTTTCGAACAGGTTCCCACAAATGTTTCTGTACCAATGACGGCAGTTGATCCAAATAAAAATACGGAAGTAAGTATAAAAGCAAACAAAAAAATGTATTTATATATTAAGTTAAAAAAAAAACTACCAATTAACAATTAACATTAAATTGCATTTTAATAACAATACTAATTCATCATTAATATATCAAAACATCATAAAGGTAATACCAATGCAAGAAACACTAGAAGTAACACTAAAAGAAAGCCAAGTAGAATTTGAGTGGCCATTTATTAAAATGGAAAATTTAGTTAATAATGATAATAATAATCCCGATACCAAATTATTATTACAATCATCACTTGATATGAATCTTAAAAATACAGTTCAACAGCAACCTAATAATAATAATAATAATAGTAATAATAATAATAATAATAACAGTAACAATAATAATATTAATAACAGTAATAATAATTCACTACATCATCAACTACAACAAAATCATCATCATCATAATCATCATCTCCATCATCATCATCAATCACAAATTCCCATTTATTCAACAGCATCTCAGGCGAGTCAGCATTATTTTATAAACTTTGTCATTTAATATAGAAATTTATAAAAAAAAAATATCCAGTGTCAAAATGAAAATAAATTTGTAAGAAAATATATATTAATTTTTTATTAACACCGTTTTTTCTTCTCTTTCTATAACCACACAGGTAAAATTAGAACTTGAAGTCACATTAACACCAGAATCAGAAGTATCAAGTACAGTTGTATGCAGTAGTAATTCAAATAATTCCAATGATGATAGTGAACAAAGTAATAGTAATGATGAATTTAAAAATGTTATAAGGACAACAACCGATGTACCAATTGTTATACCACCAACTACAATTGTTCGTTTACCATCTTTAGTAACTGTACCGAATCCAATGCCTATACAATTTTCAAAAAATCAAACATTTAGGCAACATCTATCGAATACTGTAAATTCATTATCATCAATAAACTCTGCATCGTCATCATCCTCATCATCATCACCAATAACAATATTATCATCTACAGTATCATCGTCACCGTCGCCAACACCTTCTTCATCATCATCGTCGTCATCAGCATCAATACCACCATCACCATCATCATCATCATCCTCCTCATCATCATCATCATCATCATCAATGTTAATACTCAATCATAATGAAAATTCACAAAATTTTACAAATAGTTTTCAACAACCAAATAAACATTCACAACAACAACAACAACAACAACAACATCAAATAATATCACGTCCAACATTAGTTGCTAGTTCAAGTTCATTACCTTATTTATCATTTACTTCAACACAACCGGTACGATCCATATCAACAAATACAATACAAAATAGACAAACAACAAAATTAGCAACACATAAAGGTAATATGAGTGGTAATAGTAGTAGTGGTGGTGGTGGTAGTGGCGGTGGTATTGGTGGTAATAACAATAATAGTGGTAGCGGTAGTAGTGGCAGAGGAAATCGTGCAAATAATAATAGACCACCACCAGGTGTTGTAAACTTAGAACGCAGTTATCAAATATGTCAAGCTGTTATACAGAATAGTCCAAATCGACATCAGTTAAAAGCTCAATTGAGACCACCACCATCAATGTTAGCTGCATCATCAAATAATAATAATATTAATAGTCCGAGTAGCAATAGCAATATTAGTAGTAATAATAGTAGTAATAATAATATTGGAACTGCATATAAAAAAGAAGATCCAACCATAGTTTCATCTTCAAATAAATTGGTAAATTCAATTGTGTCTCATTATTTTAATTTATTTATAATTTTAAATATATATATATATATTTTTTTTTTTTATAGCAAAATGGACCACCTCCACCACCACGTATAGCAATACCAAAAAAAATTAACCAACGGCAACCATCACCCATACTTGTTCGACATTTCTTTACTTCTAATCAAGGTATACCGGTTTCGATGGCTGTTTTACCGCCTAGTGCTACTAATAGTGGTACCGGTGGTTTTATGACAGCTAGTACACATCTTCAGCATCTTCAACAACAGCAAACTACAAATTATCAAAATATTAATCCACAAGATATATTAGATAATAATAATCAACAACAAATCCATTTAAATCAACAATCTATTGGACAATATATTTTAGTACAAAAATCGGGTATTATAACCGGTGATAATCCAACACCACGTGCATCAAGTGCACCACCATCACAAAATCAAGTAAATTTCATGACAAGATAAATTAATTGCTTAACAATTCATTAATTTTTTGGTTTATTATAGCAACAAATACAAGGATTTAATGGTGTCCCAATAAGTTGTAGAGGACGACCTGCTTCTGTTGATGTTGATTCACACATTAATGTACATGATGGAATTCATCAAAATATTGTTGTTCAAAATTCTGGTGTTGTTTCTATTGGTAGAAAAGTACCAAATCAAGGTAATTTACGTTAAAAATAAAGAAAAATCAAATACATATAAGTTATAATATCGTTAAAATCAAGGATAAAAAAGATATTTATTGTTATCGTATGGTTTGAGGATTCCTTTTGGAAAGTGGGGCATATGGTTGGATGGGAATAGTTTTGAATTTTAGAATACTTGTGTATATTTAATGAAACTTCTTGTCAATATTCTAATTTTTCCATGAGAATACATCAAATAAAATGCTTAAATTCCAAAATGTATAATCTATTGTTGTAGTATAATAGGTTGTTTTTTTAGCGTTTTGTTACCGTTATTATTTAAAGGGCAGTTGCACATTTTCCGTTTTCGTTTCAAAAGGGACTTTTGCTTGGAAGTGGGAATTCAAGTGAATAGAAATTAAATTTTAAAAATTTAGAGGTAAATCCATTGAAATCGTATATAACTGATCTTTACATTGATTTCAATTAGTGGTGTCTCGTCATTTCGACTGGCAAACCAACAGACCGAAACAAGATTCCAGATTTAATTGCATTTTCTCTGTGTTACCAGGTGTGAAATCAATAAGATCCAAGCCTTTTGGATTAACATCAGATCATTCAGTCATCATAATTACCATCAATATAGACATGTCATTATCAGAAACCGACTCCCCACAAACGAAGTTCATAACCGAATACCAAATATACTTAAAGCCTATGAGTTTCGTTGAAACTTCACTTTAAAGTTAGCTCTTCAAAGGACATCGCCCTAACACTATTAATTATGAGTATAAACTGTTGATGCACCAGAGACGATACCTTACATATTATATATATTATATATTTCATTACTATATTTATATCGGATTTATAGAGTAGTAGCTGGCAATACAAAAGGTACACGAAAATGAACGTATATATTTTATTTTAATTTTTTTGTTTTTTTTTAGGAATTATTTATAGTGATATTACTATGGAACAACCATCACAAAATTATACCATAATAAAAGATGAACATTCGTGTACATGTTCGGTAAATCCAATGGTAATATGTCAAAAATGTGGCGCCTTTTGTCATGATGATTGTATAGATTCATCAAAATTATGTGTTTCTTGTATAATACGGTGAAAATTAAGTATAATAATTATAAATCGTATCTGTAATTATATTCTATTCTTATTAATATTATTATTATTATTATTATTATTATTATTATTTTTAATTATTACGATGAATATGTGTATTTAATTATTTTTTATATATATATATTTTATTTTAAAATATTTCTTAATGATTTCTCCTTTTTTTGTTCTCTTTTCGGCTATTTTAATTGATATATATATATATATATATTTTTTTTTTTAATTTTTAATTATATTTAAAATAATAAAAGAAAAAAAAAAGTTGATAAAAATTAAAATTAATCAGTTGGAATTTATTGTACACAAAAAGAAAAAAAAAACAAACACACACACACACACACGTTTACAAACATTAAATACATGCAATTTGAAAAATGATAAATATGTTAATAGTAGGAGTATTAAATTATATATATTATAATCAAATATTAATACTGTAAAACACTATCTTTTTCTATTAAACATTTAGTTGTTTTATTGTTATTAAAATAAGAAATCAATATTGTATTACGCGTGTGATTGATTTATTCAAATAATGTAAGGTTTGTCAACACATGATAGTGTAATTGCACTGTGGCCCCTAAGGTCCTTGTAACAATTTCAATTATAATTTAAAGTAAAAAAGTTCAAAAATTCAACAAATATGATTAAAATAGGAATATATATATCGGTTAGAAGGGACAATTGTTTTTGCTTACCCTACTATGATTTTAGAAAAATTGTGGCAGAAGTCTTCATCAACGATTGGTTAAAGAATTTATGGTGATTCAAGATATTGATAATTTTGATGGGAATGACAAACCACAAAAAAGATTAACGACAAGAAATAGAGCAGAATTATTGGACGCAAACTTAGCTGCAATGCTGAAACAACGTTTTACCAGATGGGACTTATTGTGATAAGCAGCTGTTTCTTCTTGCATTGGATAAGGTCAAAAAAGAAAGAAAATTACTGTCACACGAATTGATGGAAAATGCAATTGCCAACATCACGTTATCTTGACTAGCCCAGCAAAAAAAAAATATAAATATATATATATATAGAATTTACTAAGGCATATTGTAAATGGCGATGAAAAGTGGATCTATTTTAAATACCAAGAAGATGATGTCTATATAGAAGCAATATAGAAATTGTAGATGCACGATTATTATATACAAGACAATTATTGGGTGAAATTTAAAATTTGTAAGTGTTGTAAAAATACCATTTTATACCACGTTTACACTATTTGTTATAATGTTAATGTATTTAAAAAATATATGTTTGTAATTTCCTCTATTTTAATTTACTGCACAACTAATAATTTGTATGTCAACGCAAATGATATATGTATGTGTATTTTATTATTTATTATTATTTAAAAATATGTAAATTAATTGGTGAAAATATATATTTATAAGTTTAATTTATCTCTAAATTATGCACGAGACACATATGAAATTATAAAGAAAATGACAATATATACTAGAAAAATGTAATCTCTCAATTACTGCATATTTATATATATTTTTTTGTAATATAAATTATATAAAAGTAAATTTACACTATTTTCATATATATAGTGTAATTTGCAACTATAAATCTTAATTTATAATATATAAACAAATATAAATTATAACAACGTAACCGGAAAATTTATTATATTTTGCACGCATATGTATATGTGTTTTTTCTTTTTATTTTGAATTTTTCAATTATTGTAAGTTGTAAGTGCTCAACGTAATTGTATTAGATATAGAGTGATATATACTTAATATTTTAAAATGTTAAAGTATTCTGTATTTTATTGCCAAACAGAAAACACATTAATTTTTAAATTGTATTCATTGTTATAGATAATATAAATTAATTATTAAAATATTTATAATATTATAAACTATGCCGCCACCAGAAGAAAATAATATAATTATTCCCAATTGGTTAAATAAAACGTATTTAGAGGCAGCCTTACAACAATATGAAAATCATAAAATAATTAATATTCAAAACTATAATGTAAAATTAGCCACAGCAAAAGGTGAAAATTTTGCTAGCATTATGTTTAGAATTAATATATGTTATTCATTTAATATTGATACTGATGATGATAATGATGAGTGTAAAAATCAGGTAAAAACCTTATGTTTTTTTTTATTAATTTTTAATAATAATAATAATTATAATAATGTTTTTAAAACTTCTATATTATTATATTGAAATTATATATAGATTATTAAAAAGAATGAACATTTTATAATTAAAACATCATATGAAGATAAATTTGCATGT
The DNA here is from genome assembly GCA_910594885.2 of Bibio marci. Taxonomy (NCBI): domain Eukaryota; kingdom Metazoa; phylum Arthropoda; class Insecta; order Diptera; family Bibionidae; genus Bibio; species Bibio marci. The sequence goes on along the minus strand of OU343118.1, from coordinate 25,289,624 downwards.
ACAATTTTAAATGAATTTAATGTTTATGAAAAAGAAATGGAAATTTATGATATGATTTTACCAAAAATGAAAAAACTTTTGAAAATGGCAAATATAAATTCAAATTTTTGTCCAAAAACTATTTTCATATCATTTCCAACGAAATCAATAATATTTGAAGATCTTGCAATTAAAGGTTATCGTATGCCATCTTCAATCAATGGATTGGACATTAAACATGCAAAATTATTATTAAATGCATTGGCTAAATATCATGCGGCTGGTGCTGTTCTACTACAACGACAACCACCAAATGATAATATATTTAAATTTTATAATGGTTTGTAATTTAATTTAATAATACAAAATATAATAATATAATAAATATATCTATATTTATATGAATATAGGTATGTTAAGTCGTAATACAACAGCATTTACAACATTTTATTTAACATCATTTGATACATTAATACAATTGATATCCGAATGGAATGATATGGATTATAATTATTATATTAAAAAATTAAAAAAATTACGTATACATTTAATTGAATATGGTAAAAAATCATTTGAAATAAATGAAAATTCATTTAATACATTAATACATGGTGATATTTGGACAAATAATTCAATGTTTTGTTATACCAATGTCAATAATGTAAATGCATATGGGAATACAAATAGTTTGCGTAATCATGATGAAGAACCGAAAAATGTTATGCTACTTGATTTTCAATTTTGTTGTGTTGCATCGCCAACCATTGATTTACATTATTTGTTTAACACATCATTAAGCGAAGAATTACGTTTAAATCATCAAGAAGAATTAATTCAATTTTATCATTTGAAATTAACGGATACATTAAATGCATTAAATTATACTGCCACAATACCCAATTTATTAAATTTTCAAATTCAATTTTTACAAACAAGTTTTTATGGTACACAATGCTGACCTACCTCCCGCACATAATTTAATACATAAAATACAATATATATAAATGATTTATTAATTCTTTATATATTGTTATATAGGTTTAATATCAGCATTTCTTGTACAACCGATAATGATAAATGAAAATGTTGATGATGCTGACATAACAACATTGCATGGAAATGATGAAAATGCATTAAAATTTAAAAGATTAATATTTAAAAATGAAAAAGTACAAAATAATATAAAACGTTTGCTACCGATTTTCGATCGTAAAGGTCTATTGGATTTATACAGTTGAATTTATTATTGGCGACGACAATGTAAAACAACTAATACAACTAATCATCCTGCTGCACATACACCGAATTGCTTTCAAATATTTAAGGTAAATTATAATTTATTTAAATTAATTTTATTATAGTTATGTTTTATTATAAATTTATATAGAAATTACATTTTATTATATTACATTATATATTGTTTATTACGTACACAAATATATTGTTTCTTACGTGAAACCCGATATATATACATACAATATTCGTTTCGGTTAACTTTTTAAAACTATCGCTTCTCCATCGGCCAAATTAAATTCCATTCAAATATTTAACAGTAATTCAGTTAGTTTTGCAATTTTATCCAATAGAGAACTGCTCCCAGATAATAGTTATTTCGCAAAAAATTTATAGGAACTAAATGAAAAAGATAAATACGAAATAGAATACAATATTCGCTAGTTGGAATTTAATATGTGCTGAATAATACCCGGTGGTCGTCTGCCTTTAATTGTGTTTAGTTTTTCTAACAGTTTTCTTTTCTGATTTCATTGATTTAATAATTTTTATATACAATTAATTGAAGTAGCATAATTAATTTTTATTATACACAATTTTTAAATAATAATTTACATTATAAAAAATGTTCTGTATAATAATAAAGAAAAAAAAATAATTTAATTTATTTATTAGAATGTTGTTCAATAACAGCATTGGCATCAACCGTTATTTTTTTTCTACCCAACCAATCACATGAATTATCAATAACAGTATCTTCAATATCAGTACTTTGTTCCGAATCACTTGAATCAGACGCAATTTCTACATAGCTAGGAAGTATTCCAATACAATATAAATGTTTAGAATTATTACTTTTAATATTACTATATCCTTGATTATTATTATTAACAGTAATATTATTATTATTATTATTATGATTATTAATATTATTAATATTATTATTAGTTAATGAATTTAATGTTTTTTTTAAACCTTTTTGATTTATATCATTTTTAATAATTTTTTCATTAGAACAATCATTTTCTTTAATTTTATCACCGTCGTCTGAGCTTGATCGTGATGATGATGCGGATGGTATTGTTGTTGTTGTTGCTAACGTTACTGGTGTAGTATTATCAATTTTTCTCTTTCGAATAACACCAGCTAATATTGATTTTTGATTTAATCTGTTTGATGTTTGTAAATTATGTAAATTAGTTGATTTACTCTGTGGTTTAACTGTTGTTAATTCGGCTGATAGTTTCTATATAAGAAAGAAATTATATAAATATTTCGTTGATGTTAAGGCTGTTATACATAAAAATGGTGACACATTTGTATAAGAAAATTATATCGAGTTTTCTAATTTGTATATAAAAATTGTTGGATTAATTGGTTTCTTGCGGTTTCGTAAATCTCTATGTATAGGTATATTTCAGTTAGTAATTACGCGTGACTTGTGATATTATGTATCTGCTATTATCTATGGAGAACTTTTGAAGAGAATAAAAGAGTTGCGGGTAAAACTTTAACAATTCTGAATTTAAACGATTATTATATTATTTGAATTAGTCGCGAATTCCGCCGGAAACATAATATAAATTTAGTATAAATATTGTTCATAGTTACTGTATCAATCGTTTGTTCCTTTAATTCGGCCACCTTTTTACGATAATCTTGAATTTCAGAATTTTCTTCTTGTTCCCGTTTTCTTTTTGCATTTAGTGTTGCTTTATCAATTACATCCAAAAATTCAACTTCATCTTCAACTAATCCTCTAATCATATTTTCTGTACAAAAAAAAAATTACAAAAACAATGTGAGTGAAAATACTTAAAACATATATTTATAACACATATAAAATTCGCAATTTTACTCATTTTATGTGATTCTTCAAATTCCAAATCTTTTTGATCTTTTTGTTCCTTTAATCGTTCATATAGTGAACGTGAATCATGTGGTTCTTCGGGATATTCTATAATAGAAAAAACAGTTAATAGTACACATTGAAGGAAAATTATTTGTTAGAAAAAAAATGTGTTTACTAACCAATTGGTTCATCTGGTCGTCTAACTTTTTCCCATTCCTCTTGTCGTTTTTGTTTTGCCACAGCAATTTCTGCTTCACTTATAAAACCTGAACTCATTTTTTTAATTATTTGATAATTTTTTTTATATTTATAATTGCAATATTATAATTTATTTATTAAAAGAACAAAAAAAAAAAGGAAAAATACAAAATTATAATTTTTGTTGCCAAAGTTTTCCTATATCAAACTCCAATACAATCAAAAAATCAAATTGTGAATTGTCAAAATATTGTCCACACCAATACCATTACATCGATGCTACCATCTTCTTAAAATATTTCATAATCAATATTCTAAAAAATTCATAATCGACATTTTTTTTTAAACATAACCAAATTATTATTGTTAGTTTAGTATTGTAAGAAAATGTGTAGAATTTGGTAGAAGTTTATAGTTATAGAAGTTTTATTCATGTTATAATAATCTTTTGTTTTTCTTAAAATAAATAAAAAATTATGCAAAATTCTATCGAAAACGATGTTGAAGATCCCGTCGATTTAATGTTAAAAACTACTGGTTGTATCAATTTACATTATAAAGTTCAAGTAAATTTATATCATATCATTTAAAAGAAAAATCAAAATTACATATATTTCTTTTATTTTTTAGGAGTGCGTAGCTGAAACTCAAGACTGGCGTAAATGTCAAGATATTGTTAAAGAATTTAAAAATTGTATGCAAGATTATACGAATAAACAACGTGAAAAATATAAAAATAAATAAATAATAATATCATCAAAAAAATGTCTTCAGTTTTAAAATCTATAATTGTAAATAATCTAACATTAAAACCAATAAAAATGTGTATAGTTGTACGTCAAGATATAAAATTATCAAAAGGTAAAACAGCTGCTCAATGCGCACATGCATCAATATTATGTTATGAAAAATCTTTAAAATTAAATCCCATCATTTTAAAGCAGTGGATTAAAATGGGGCAACCAAAAGTTATTCTACGAATTTGTGATTTAAATAAATTGGAAGAATTATATGAAAACATTAAAAAAACGAATGTTATTGCTGAATTTGTAAAAGATGCCGGCCGTACAGAAATTGCACCAGGTACTATAACTGTTTTAGGATTAGGCCCAGATTATGAACATAAAATAGATGATTTAGTAAGACATTTAAAATTGTTATAATAAAAAAGAACAGGTACGCAAATTTAGGTTATTTTTTAAAAAAAATTAAATTTTTATTTCTATTTTTGTTTTTCTAATAATCAAAAAAGAAAAAAAACATTTAATTTTACAAATTGACTAGAATACAACAATTAATATTTATATAGAAATAATTTTTATTTTGTACCCATTTCTAATAATCATCAATATTTTGTTATTTCTTATTGAACAAATATTTAGTAACAAAAAGTAATGCAATCGATGAAATTATATAAATGCTTCCCGGTATGGAACAACGTATAGTTAAATCAGGATCTGAAAAAATTTGTTAAATATATGCATAATTAATTTTTGTATTTTAAATTTTTCTGTAAAAACCTTTATCTTCATATTCAAATATTTCATTTGTACCATCATGATCAAAGTGATTCCAATTTATACATTTTTTAATAGCATATTTCCATCGTCTATATTTTATATCACGTTCTGAAAAATAAATAATATTTTGTTACTTCTTAAAATAGATAATGAACGGTCTGCCACATTATTTATACACGCGGTATACAATAATAATATTACGATTTGAACACATTGTAGCTTGAAATTGATCAGATGGAGGTGTGAACATCACACGAGCATTTTCTATACTTAATATATTCATTGCTAAACCAGCTGCTAGCATTGCACCTAAACATGACGGTGACGATGTTTGTGGACGTTCAATTGTTATACCACACAAATCGGCTAATAATTGTAAAAAAAAATTATTATCACTAAATTCACCGCCAACAATTAGTTTTGTTATTTGTGGCCATGTTGGTAAATCTTTTGTTATCGATTCCAACAAATCGCGTGTTTGTAAACAGGTTGATTCATATGCTGCCATTGTTACATGTTTCGATGTTGTATGATTATTTAAACCTAATATTAATCTGAAACAAAATATATGTCATATATATTATAATATGATGTTGTTAGTTAAGGTTATATCAATCATATACCCTCTGGAATTATGGGACCAAAATGGTGAATATAAACCACTAAATGCCGGAATTAATATCAAATCAGTCTTATAATTATTATTATTATTATTTGTGCTAAATGTTGTATCAAATAAATTTGTATTTGAATTATACAATGATGATATTAATGAATTTGATGATTCGCCACCACCACCACCGTAAAATGATTTATTTATTAATTTATTTTCATTTTGAGTAATATCATTGGTATTTATTGAAAAATTATTATGTAACCATGTAATTGCAGAACCGGCATTTGCAATTGCACCTTCTAAAGCATAATATGGTTTCTCTTTTGGCCCTAATTGAAATGCCACAGTTGTTAATAAACCATTATCTGATTCACAGATTTCTTGTCCAGTATTTACTAATAAAAAACAACCATCATCATATGTACATGTAGCTTGATTACGATGTATACATAATTGTCCTAATAATGAAGCCGGCTGATCACCTAAACACTATATGTAAAAAATAAATATATATATAAACACGGTATATATCTATTTAATTAATATATTTACCGCAGCTATAGGTATTCCATGTAATGGTCCGCTATGTACAAATCCATAAATTTCCGAACAGCTTTTTATTTTTGGTAAAATTTTAGGTGAAATTTTAAAATATGCACATAATTTGTGATCCCAATTTAATGTTTCTAAATTCATTAACATTGTACGTGAAGCATTAGTAACATCCGTTATATGAATACCATCATGTAAACCACCCGTTAAATTCCATAAAATCCATGTATCTAATGTACCAAATAAACATTCTTCATTTTGTATACATTCACGTATACCCGGAATATTATCAATAATCCATTTTATTTTAATTGCACTAAAGCATGTACTTAATGGTAAACCGCAAATCATTTTTAAATAATATTTTTTATTATGATTTTTTGCTAATATTGAATTTAATGTTGATAATGTTCGTGTATCATTCCAAGCTATATATGTATATATTATGAATTAGGTCAAATCGTGAATGAAAATTTATATAATAATAAAATTTATATTTCATAAATTTTTATTAACAAACCGATTGCATTATATAAAGGAATCCCATTAATTTTATGCCATAATATTGTAGTTTCCCTTTGATTTGTTATACTTAATGCTATTATATCAACTGGATTTATATCTAATATTATTAGATTTTTTGTTGCAATTTCAATAGATTCAATAACACATTTCCAAATTTCTATTGGATCATATTCTATCCAACCGGGTTGATTTGAAATTTGATGTAATTTAACTTCATGACACGTTAATACTTCAGCATTACGTGATGCGTAAATCTGTTAAAAATATAGTATTAGACTTGTATTTGTATTTTATTTTAAATTTTAATAAGTACAGACATAACGATATATTATACAATACAATAATTTTCAGAATTGTCTTTAGTCTCCAAAGAATAATATTAAAAGAAATTATTTTATACTTACTGAAAATTTGCAATGTGTATTACCAATATATAATGTTCCTAAGAGTGATCCAAACCGACCATATTTATTCATTTTCTTTATTAATTTCGTAATAATTCTAATTTATTATATATCATACAATATTTTATTAAACAATACCTAGATTTGGAATTTTTTTTCTTTTTAAATTCAATGAAACTCGATATAATTTCCAATACGAGGTTTGGTTTTTACCGATTTTACACCATGCCAAAAACTTAATTTCTAGTGTCACACTAATTTTAGTTAGCTTTTCTCGTTTTTACACCACAAAAATACTTACTGTTAAACTCTAGTACATAGTACAATTGTTCTTATTTTTTATACTCGTTGCCTCAGTCATATTGCTCTTGTTATTGTTAAATAAAAATATATAAATGCGTATATATATTTGACATTTTAAATTAAAATGTGTTTTAAATAAATAACAATTTACAACATTCTAGAAATACAACTAGCATTTTTTCTAGAACTAAAATGATAAACTAATTTGATATATTTAGCTTTAGCTGAAATTTACATCACCAGTAAACACAGTAAATTACTTTTTTGACATTTGAAGTTAAGTTTTTGGTTGTAGTGTAAATCTGTATTTGTCAAAAAAAAAAACACGTCTGCGAGCGAATGTATTCAAACAAAAAACTAACCAAGAAGCAAAAAAGTTATCCGTGAGTTATTTTTTTTTTAATTATTAAAATTTGTATAAATAATATAAAAGTTTTGTATGTGAAGGGCAATTATACGTTCTTTAAAAGAAATTTATTTGTATTCATTACAGATAAAAGAATTTGGAATTAATGAATTGTTTTTGGATGCCTTCTGCTAATAATGTATAGACACACCGAACACAATCACATAAAGCATTTGTTGAAATCAGTGATAGTGATGAAAACATTACGTCGAGGATATTGGACTAATAAAATAGATAAATCGCATGTTATTGCAAAGTTCCATGTAAGTAAAATAGGAAAAATACTGTTTTTGATCAATATAAAACTTTCAATTTTAAGTGAAATAAAAATATGAATGCTTCTTTTCTTTTTTATTTTTTCTTTTGCGGTTACCAACAAAAGTTTTTATTAAAAATTTACTTAATTTTGATAGCGATTAACGATTTTGATAACAAGTCACATAAGACAACTTTGCAGAAATGATAAATTTTATCCATCAATCAATTTCGAACAACTTAGAACATCTAGGAAGATCAAAAATGCAGCGATTATAATGCTGGCTGCTTTACTTCAAATAATAAAAGGTAATTATTGTTTCTGAAAAATGTAATTCCATTTTAATTTCATAATCGTCAATTTTTTGTTGTTTTTTTTTAATGATAATTTAGAAGAGGTTAAATATTTGATATTCGTACTCGCTATATGGCAATCTAGCATAGTTATGTCAATTTATATTGCCATGGAGTAGCTAGAAATGGCATTGTCTTAACGTATATGTTGCAAAAACTAAAATGACAAATTTTCACAAAAATATCTTGTTCAACAAATTCCATTATAATAGATATTTATGAACAAATGCTTACGTTTTTGTGTGTTCAGAAATTTGATTCCAGCCTGTATTTCGTATGTGATAATTTTAGTAAAATTTGTTAAATACAGCCTTCTATTATATTGTATATAATTCATTTAAAGTCCCTAAATCGATTACTTGATATTTTATGTATAACTTGTAATACTATAATTTTTCTCAGTTTTTCCATTTTATAATTTTTGTTTATTGAATCTTCCAATGTTATTATGTGTACAATAATAATCTTAAATTCGCAAAATTAAAAACACTGCCGATATTTGGAACAGTAACTTGATTCAATTTCTCTCCCTTTTTTAATAATAGAATACTGAAATATTAGATAACCATAATTTTGAGTATACCTCAATTTAAGTAGCAATTAAAATTAAAAGTGTTCATAATTTTCATTATATTTTAAAGTTTTATTTTGCTTTCTTTTCAAGTATTTATTTTGTTAATATTTTAATAATTTTCTTCAATTTGGACTTGAAATATAAACATAGACAAGTACTTATTTTCGAAATATGAAGAAAATGAATATATAAACTAATTATATTAAGAATATTAGCTTATCTTATATAGTTTTGTCAAATTGATTGATTGAATTTATTTCTTTAACTTCTAGCTGCGTTGTCCATATAGTTTTTTTTTAGTAAATTAAGATTTTATGTTTTAGATTAAATTTAAAATAATACTATATTGGTAATATTGCCATCTATCTCCTAATAGAATATTAAATTCATCATTTTCAGTTTCAACTGACAGTTGAAGACTGGAATAATTGAATAAAAGAACAACGAGAAGAGAGCATTTTTTTTTCAACTCATTTTAATAATTTATTTTTTGTTGTTTTTGTAAATAATTATATTCAATCAAAATCAAGATGTCTACGGATGAATCGAAACTGAAAACTAACCAAGAAATAAAAAATCTACACGTGAGTTATTTTTTATTATTTTGTTTTTAATTAAAATTTGTATAAATAAAATAAAAGTTATGTAAGTGAAGGAAAATTATACGTACTTTAAAAGAAATTTATTTGTATTCATTACAGATAAAAGAATTTGGATTTATTGAGTTATTTTTGGATGCCTCCTGCTAATAAAGTACACACCGTACACAACTGCACGTGTAAAGCATTTATTGAATTCAGTGATAATGATGAACACATTAGATTGAACATTAAATGCAGTGAAGGCTATTGTGCTATGGTTATTGTCAAATCATCAGTACGTGTAGGATATTCAGCTAATAAAATTGATAAATGCCTTTCTGTTCCAATGTTCCATGTAAGTAATATAAGATGAATACTGTTTATGATCAATATAAATCTTTCAATTTTAAGTGAAATAAAATTATGAATATTTATTTTTTTTTATTTTTCTATAGCGGTTTTCAACAAAAGTTTTTATTAAACATTTATTACATTTTGATAACAAGGCACATAAGACATCTTTGCAGAAAAGTTAGATTTTAGACATCAATCAATTTCAAACCACTTAAAACATCTAGGAAAATCAAAAATGCAGCTATTATAATGCGGATTACTTCACTTCAAATAATAAAAGGTAATTATTTTTTCAGAAAAATGTATTTCCATTTTAATTTTATAAACGTAAATATTTTTTTTTTTTTTAATAATAATTTCGAAGAGACTAAATATTTCGTATTCGTATACGCTATATGGCAATTTATATTGCCATGGAGTAGTTAAAAATTGTATTGTCTTGCTGTATATATTGCAAAAATTACAGTGACAAATTTTCACAAAAATATCTTGTCCATCAAATTCCATAATAATAGATCCTGCCGAATTTATGAACAAATGCATACATTTTTTTTGTGTTCAGATATTTGATTCCAGTCTGTATTGGTGATTATTTCGGTAAAATTTGTTTGATTAAATAACAGCTTTCTATTATATATAATTCATTTAAAGTCACTAACCCGATATTATACCTGATATTTTGTAATACTATAATTTTTCTCTGCTTTACATTTTATACTTTATGTTTATTGAATCGTCAATGTTAGTATGCATAATTTAGATACTTCCAAACCAACCAAATAACGTATGAAAAATAAACATATAAAGATAATTGGGCACTTCCCAAAACAACAGTCATTTCTTATAATATTTCGTTTAATTAATACATCCTAAAACTACATAAAAAAAAAAGAAATCCTTTAATTTTATTTACAATTTTATTTATACTTATTTTATAAATTAAATTTAATTTTTACATACAATCGCATATTTTTCCATGACGATGGAAACTGGTACGGGCAGTCGAAATGTTTCATTAAATAAAACGGCTGTTATTTGCAACAGTAACTTTATCCAATTTCCTTAACTATAATTTTAAGTACGATATTTTAGTAGCAACTAAAATTAAAAGTATTTATTATTTTATATTGTATTTTAAAGTTTTATTTTGACTTCTTTTCAAGTGTGTATTTTGTTATATTTTAATAATTTTCTTCAGTTATAAACATAAACCAGTAGTTATTTTCGAAATATCAGGAAAATTGATATATAAACTAATTAAGAATATAGAATATAAACTAATTAAGAATTAAGAATATTAGCTTATATAGTTTTGTAAAATTGATTGATTGTTTTTTTTTTTTTTAATTAAAATTTGTATAAATAAAATAAAAGTTATGTAAGTGAATGACAATTATACGTACTTTAAATAAATTTATTTGTATTCATTACAGATAAAAGAATTTGGAGCTATCGAATTTATTTTTTGGGTGTTTCCTGCTGATAAAGTAGTACACAATTACACATTATAAGGCATTTAGTGGGATCAGTGATAATAATGACACATTAAATTGGGTGTTAAATGCAGTAAAGAAGAAGAACTATTCGAGTTATTATCTTATGGTTAATGCCCAATCATCTGTACGTCAACAATATTAGACATGGACTAATAAAATTGATAAATCGAATGCTGTTCCAATGTTCCATGTAAGTAAAATATGAAAAATAGTTTGTTTGATTAATATAAATTTTTGTTTTTAGTGAAATAAAAATTATGAATATTTCTTTTGTCTTTTTCTTTTGCTGTTTCCAGCAAGAATTTTTATTAAAATTTAATTTAATATTGGTAACTAACTGATTGACTCATACCAAAAGCTAGATTATAATCATCGATCAATTCCGAATCATTTAAACCCGATAGGAAAATCAAAAATGCATCGATAGTAATGCTGGTAACTTCACTTCAATTAATAAAGGTAATTATTATTTAATGAAAATATGTTTCAATTATAATATGATAAACATCAATTATTTTTTCACCAATATTTCCAAAACCAATAATATTTTTATTTACATGAACATAAAGAAGTCACAAGATGATAAATCGCCATTATTCTAAGAACGCTTCATTTATTGAATCCTTTCATATGGAAAGTTAACGTACATATAGCAGAAATTTACCTATTTCATGGTACGAGGTGCTGTGGAGAATATCTATAATCTTTTAAAATTTAGAATTTTTTTATATTGTGTCTTTTAAATATAAGTTATAAATATAAGTAATATAATTATATAATAAGTAATTAGTAATTAAGAAAAATAACTAATTTAATATGGTATTTAGTGAGTAATTTTATTTCAATCAAACTAATCCAGAAGCTTGTTTTTTTTTATTGAAATAATAAGCGTTCTGGATAGTTGAAAGAAAATTTACCAATTATTTCCTTAATAATTTTATTGGGCTTCCCTCTATGTGTGTAGTCGGACAACCAATAAAAAGATTGAGTTTATAATAGATTCGTGATCACGTATTTACAATTTATTCGTGGATTGAATTCAATTTAGCTTTTTATTTTAATTATATATGAGTATTTTTTTAAAATGACATTGTCAAAATGTTATTATTTCTCATATTTTTGAATTTTTAAAATTTTTAAACTGCGGGAATCACTATGCCATATTATTTTAATAAGTTACAATTAAAGTATAAATCTAAGCTTTTCCCTAAAACCGTTCTGAGTTGTGAATAATCAAGTTTTTATTTTGTTCGATTCAGAAGCCACGGGACTTTTAATACTCTTCAAACACCTTCGCGGAATTTTCAGGCTGAAATTATTGAATTTCAACAGTAGTGTAATCATTGGGAGCTACATTATCTAACTATTTTTTTCCATTGTCAATAGGTTTTCCATGTTATGGCCGGGGTCGTGGCACTTATCAATTAGCGTTAATTGAGGCCTGGCACGCGCACGACCCTTGTTCTGGTTGCGAAACGATTATTCATGTGATTGTAGACATTCATATTCACAGGATGGCAAATTTGCCCTATGTAAATAGGTAAAAAACACAAATTTTAACCTTTGTATTGAATATTGGTCTACTCTCGCATGTGCAGTAATTTTGTACTCATAACCGGCGAATTATATTACATGGATAATTATATGTTACGTTGTAGTCCCATGTGAGGACCATGTCTGATTGAAGTTCGTACGGAATCCCTATTTTAATATATCATTATTTTTTGTAATCATGACCATGAATATAGTCGAATCTAATTCTATACTTAGGGTTTTTGTGGAGAATATCTATAATCTGTAAATATTTGGAATTCCCTGTAGCATAATGATTGAAGCATAATTTTTAATTTCTATAAATATATGTGATTAAATGCTCGGGCTCACATATAAACGAATCTGAGGTTTTCGATAAAACCGTTCTGAGCTGTGAATGATCTTTTTTTTTTTGTTAGATTCAGGTCCGTGTATAGATTTTAATATGTAGTACGAAACTATCAGACAATTCATAATCGTTTCACAAAATTTCTTACACTTGCTTCATGGAAGAAGAGGTCAATTAAAAATGATTTTAAGATTATATTATGTACAATACATTCATTCTATTGAGTTGTATATTTTAATTTATATTTCTTTCTAATTGACAGAAATTTGTTCTTTTTATTTAATCCTTTGGTTGAACTTAATTACTTTGTTTAATTAATTGTAACCTAGGAATAAGGCTAATAGTTAAGATTAAGTTTAAGTTATATTTAAATTTTTTTAAATTGGTGTATTATATAGATTCTTTTATTTTATTTTTTATGTAATAAATATATTATTTAAAAATACGTCAACTAAATGGCATTACAAAGGAAGGTTGAAAACTTCTTTAAAATAGAAAAAACACAGAACTACTCCTGCAAAATTTTATGAATTGAGTTATAAAACAATTCTTTTATGATTTGGGTCGTAGAATTTTGCAGAAAGATGTAACGTTTTGAATATGTTATTATATTTTCTTAGAATTTTGAATCTTCCTGAAAGTATAGGGCGAGGCCAGGGAAAAAGTTAAAAAATTTTTTTTTTTTTTATTATGTAATTTTTTTATTAATAAAATAATTATCTACAAATTAACAATGTGTTTTTATTCTTAATACTAAGTATCTATCTACATTCTTACCGGCCGAAGGCCGGTTGTCGGCCTTCGGCCGAATTAAGTTTGTTGCCGGCCTTAGGCCGGCGGTCGGCCTCCGGCCGAATTAAGTTTGTTGCCGGCCGTAGGCCGGCGGTCGGCCTCCGGCCGAATTAAGTTTGTTGCCGGCCGTAGGCCGGCTGTCGGCCTCCGGCCGACTTAACAAACTTGCCGGCCATAGGCCGGCTGTCGGCCTTCGGCCGACTTAACAAACTTGCCGGCCATAGGCCGGCTGTCGGCCTTCGGCCGACTTAAGAAACTTGCCGGCCGCAGGCCGGTTGCCCGCCTCTAGCCGACTTAACATTCTTACCGGCCGGAGGCCGGTTGCCCGGCTCTGGCCGACTTAACATTCTCATCAGCCTCAGGCCAACTTAGCAATCTTAGGCAGACACAAACCTAGAAAACATTACTGAAAATTTTGTTTCACATATATTTTTCTTATTAAATAATAACCAAATTTTGTGAATGTAATGTTTTCAAGTTTTGTGTCTTATAGATTGTTAAATCGATCAGAGGCGGATCGATTGTTAAATAAAGGGTGTTCAAATCTGAGTTAACTTTCTAAATTTGACGTAATATTTAGTATTAATGTTGCAACATTAATTGTTGGTATTTATTTTTATTAAAAACTTAAGCTAACTCAAATTTGAACATCCTTTATAGAATGTTAGAATCTTAAATCGGTCGGTCCACAGGTCTTAGGTATATGTAATAATAATGTATCTATAATAAACTTTACCCGAAGATATATAACCAAGTATACATATAAAATCTCCGAACACCGTATATACTTTAATATCCATTCGGATATATTCTATATAGGTCTTTAATGTTAATCTAAGTATTTATATTATTCACCTTAGATACACATCTGAATATTTATAGTGTATACAGGGACCCTTGATATATGTCCATTGGGGCCTAGACATATATTTAAGTATCAGTACTCGGATACGGGGGCGCTAGCTACATACTTGAGTTTATTGTTTAGATACAGTCCATTACAACATATACCATTTCCCTGTTTTCTTAAATATATACTTAAAATTAAACTTAACTAAAACTTAAATATATACTTAAAATTAAACTTAAATAAAACTTAAATAAAACTTAAATAAAACTTAAATAATAAATAATAAAACTTAAAGACGGCAGACACAAACCTAGAAAACATTTCTGAAAAATTTAATTTAAATATGTTTTTCTCGAAGATACTTGTAACAAACAAATTTTGTTAACATAATCTTTGGAAGCTAATGGAAAATTACCTGGTAAAGTACATTTTTTTTAAAATTAATTTTTCATCCATTTTCATTTTGTCCAACAGACTATGAAAATTCAATACATTTCTAATACTTAATGAAAAGTACATGATAGGTTCATCAATATATTTCCTAGTACTTGGTGGAAATTTCATAATATATATATCAATACATTTCCTGTACCTGATGTTAGTTACATGAGAGGGGTTCATGAGTTTGGAAAATTCATGATACATTTGATCATGATGTTTTCAACGAATTAAGAAAATATATTGAATTTATCATAATCTGTTTGAAAAATTAAAATAGAAAAATTTCATTTCTCCAACAGATTATGAAGATTCAATACATTTCTAATCCTTAGTGAAAAGTACATGATAGGTTCATCAATATATTTCCTAGTACTTGGTGGAAAATTCATGATATATAAATTAATATATTTCCTGTACCTGATGTTATAGTTTCATGAGAGGGGTTCATGAGTTTGGAAAATTCATGATACATTTGATCATGATGTTTTCATCGAATTAATAAATTATATTGAATTTTGATAATCTGCTTGAAAAATTAAATTATGAGTAAAATTAATTTTAAAGAAAATGTACTTTTCCAGACTATTATCCACTAGATTGCAAAAATTGGCTTCATAAAATTTGTTTATTATCTGATAAGATAATGTTTTCTAGTTTTGTGCCTGATGAATAATATGAATAATATGACTGATAGGGCATAGGTCTTAAGTATATGTAATAATAATGTATCTATAATAAACTTTACCCGAAGATATATAACCAAGTATACATATAAAATCTCCGAACACCGTATATACTTTAATATCCATTCGGATATATTCTATATAGGTCTTTAATGTTAATCTAAGTATTTATATTATTCACCTTAGATACACATCTGAATATTTATAGTGTATACAGGGACCCTTGATATATGTCCATTGGGGCCTAGACATATATTTAAGTATCAGTACTCGGATACGGGGGCGCTAGCTACATACTTGAGTTTATTGTTTAGATACAGTCCATTATTACATATACCATTTCCCTATTTTCGTAAATATATACTTAAAATTAAACTTAAATAAAACTTAAATATATACTTAAAATTAAACTTAAATAAAACTTAAATAATAAATAATAAATACTAATTGATAGACGACAGACACAAACCTAGAAAACATTTCTGAAAAATTAAATTTAAATATGTTTTTCTTAAAGATATTTGTAACAAACAAATTTTGTTAACATAATATTTGGAAGCCAATGGAAAATAACCTGGTAAAGTACATTTTGTTTAAAATTAATTTTTCTTCCATTTTCATTTCTCCAACATACTATGAAAATTCAATACATTTCTAATACTTAATGAAAAGTACATGATAGGTTCATCAATATATTTCCTAGTACTTGGTGGAAATTTCATAATATATATATCAATACATTTCCTGTACCTGATGTTAGTTACATGAGAGGGGTTCATGAGTTTGGAAAATTCATGATACATTTGATCATGATGTTTTCAACGAATTAAGAAAATATATTGAATTTATCATAATCTGTTTGAAAAATTAAAATAGAAAAATTTCATTTCTCCAACAGATTATGAAGATTCAATACATTTCTAATCCTTAGTGAAAAGTACATGATAGGTTCATCAATATATTTCCTAGTACTTGGTGGAAAATTCATGATATATAAATTAATATATTTCCTGTACCTGATGTTATAGTTTCATGAGAGGGGTTCATGAGTTTGGAAAATTCATGATACATTTGATCATGATGTTTTCAACGAATTAATAAATTATATTGAATTTTGATAATCTGCTTGAAAAATTAAATTATGAGTAAAATTAATTTTAAAGAAAATGTACTTTTCCAGACTATTATCCACTAGATTGCAAAAATTGGCTTCATAAAATTTGTTTATTATCTGATAAGATAATGTTTTCTAGTTTTGTGCCTGATGAATAATATGAATAATATGACTGATAGGGCATAGGTCTTAAGTATATGTAATAATAATGTATCTATAATAAACTTTACCCGAAGATATATAACCAAGTATACATATAAAATCTCCGAACACCGTATATACTTTAATATCCATTCGGATATATTCTATATAGGTCTTTAATGTTAATCTAAGTATTTATATTATTCACCTTAGATACACATCTGAATATTTATAGTGTATACAGGGACCCTTGATATATGTCCATTGGGGCCTAGACATATATTTAAGTATCAGTACTCGGATACGGGGGCGCTAGCTACATACTTGAGTTTATTGTTTAGATACAGTCCATTATTACATATACCATTTCCCTATTTTCGTAAATATATACTTAAAATTAAACTTAAATAAAACTTAAATATATACTTAAAATTAAACTTAAATAAAACTTAAATAATAAATAATAAATACTAATTGATAGACGACAGACACAAACCTAGAAAACATTTCTGAAAAATTAAATTTAAATATGTTTTTCTTAAAGATATTTGTAACAAACAAATTTTGTTAACATAATATTTGGAAGCCAATGGAAAATAACCTGGTAAAGTACATTTTGTTTAAAATTAATTTTTCTTCCATTTTCATTTCTCCAACATACTATGAAAATTCAATACATTTCTAATACTTAATGAAAAGTACATGATAGGTTCATCAATATATTTCCTAGTACTTGGTGGAAATTTCATAATATATATATCAATACATTTCCTGTACCTGATGTTAGTTTCATGAGAGGGGTTCATGAGTTTGGAAAATTCATGATACATTTGATCATGATGTTTTCAACGAATTAAGAAAATATATTGAATTTATCATAATCTGTTTGAAAAATTAAAATAGAAAAATTTCATTTCTCCAACAGATTATGAAGATTCAATACATTTCTAATCCTTAGTGAAAAGTACATGATAGGTTCATCAATATATTTCCTAGTACTTGGTGGAAAATTCATGATATATAAATTAATATATTTCCTGTACCTGATGTTATAGTTTCATGAGAGGGGTTCATGAGTTTGGAAAATTCATGATACATTTGATCATGATGTTTTCAACGAATTAATAAATTATATTGAATTTTGATAATCTGCTTGAAAAATTAAATTATGAGTAAAATTAATTTTAAAGAAAATGTACTTTTCCAGACTATTATCCACTAGATTGCAAAAATTGGCTTCATAAAATTTGTTTATTATCTGATAAGATAATGTTTTCTAGTTTTGTGCCTGATGAATAATATGAATAATATGACTGATAGGGCATAGGTCTTAAGTATATGTAATAATAATGTATCTATAATAAACTTTACCCGAAGATATATAACCAAGTATACATATAAAATCTCCGAACACCGTATATACTTTAATATCCATTCGGATATATTCTATATAGGTCTTTAATGTTAATCTAAGTATTTATATTATTCACCTTAGATACACATCTGAATATTTATAGTGTATACAGGGACCCTTGATATATGTCCATTGGGGCCTAGACATATATTTAAGTATCAGTACTCGGATACGGGGGCGCTAGCTACATACTTGAGTTTATTGTTTAGATACAGTCCATTACAACATATACCATTTCCCTGTTTTCTTAAATATATACTTAAAATTAAACTTAACTAAAACTTAAATATATACTTAAAATTAAACTTAAATAAAACTTAAATAAAACTTAAATAATAAATAATAAAACTTAAAGACGGCAGACACAAACCTAGAAAACATTTCTGAAAAATTTAATTTAAATATGTTTTTCTCGAAGATACTTGTAACAAACAAATTTTGTTAACATAATCTTTGGAAGCTAATGGAAAATTACCTGGTAAAGTACATTTTTTTTAAAATTAATTTTTCATCCATTTTCATTTTGTCCAACAGACTATGAAAATTTAATACATTTCTAATACTTAGTGAAAAGTACATGATAGGTTCATCAATATATTTCCTAGTACTTGGTGGAAAATTCATAATATATATATATCAATACATTTCCTGTACCTGATGTTAGTTTCATGAGAGGGGTTCATGAGTTTGGAAAATTCATGATACATTTGATCATGATGTTTTCAACGAATTAAGAAAATATATTGAATTTATCATAATCTGTTTGAAAAATAAAATAGAAAAATTTCATTTCTCCAACAGATTATGAAGATTCAATACATTTCTAATCCTTAGTGAAAAGTACATGATAGGTTCATCAATATATTTCCTAGTACTTGGTGGAAAATTCATGATATATAAATTAATATATTTCCTGTACCTGATGTTAGTTTCATGAGAGGGGTTCATGAGTTTGGAAAATTCATGATACATTTGATCATGATGTTTTCAACGAATTAATAAAATATATTGAATTTTGATAATCTGTTTGAAAAATTAAATTAGGAGTAAAATTAATTTTAAAGAAAATGTACTTTTCCAGACTATTTTCCATTAGATTCCAAAAATTGGGTTCACAAAATTTGGTTATTATTTAATAAGAAAAATATATGTGAAACAAAATTTTCCGTAATGTTTTCAAGTTTTGTGTCTTATAGATTGTTAAATCGATCAGAGGCGGATCGATTGTTAAATAAAGTGTGTTCAAATCTGAGTTAACTTTCTAAATTTGACGTAATATTTAGTATTAATGTTGCAACATTAATTGTTGGTATTTATTTTTATTAAAAACTTAAGCTAACTCAAATTTGAACATCCTTTATAGAATGTTAGAATCTTAAATCGGTCGGTCCACAGGTCTTAGGTATATGTAATAATAATGTATCTATAATAAACTTTACCCGAAGATATATAACCAAGTATACATATAAAATCTCCGAACACCGTATATACTTTAATATCCATTCGGATATATTCTATATAGGTCTTTAATGTTAATCTAAGTATTTATATTATTCACCTTAGATACACATCTGAATATTTATAGTGTATACAGGGACCCTTGATATATGTCCATTGGGGCCTAGACATATATTTAAGTATCAGTACTCGGATACGGGGGCGCTAGCTACATACTTGAGTTTATTGTTTAGATACAGTCCATTACTACATATACCATTTCCCTGTTTTCTTAAATATATACTTAAAATTAAACTTAACTAAAACTTAAATATATACTTAAAATAAAGCTTAAAAACTACAAAATAAACATTATCTACAATATTATAATGTTGATTGAATATTGGCTAAAATTGCTGTTTTATTGTTATCTGTAAAAATATAAAAATAATGATAGTGTAAGTATGATAAAATAAATGATAAATCAATGTAAAAAAATTATGATTTTTTTAAGTATGTTAATAACGAGGATAGTATAATGCCAATAATAATATCAATTTACTATAAGTTTAATGTCACTTAATGATTATAATAGTGAATTTATTGTCAATTAGTATAAGGGTATAAATATAATGTTAAATAATGATGATAATATTTACTCCAAAATTTCATAAAATATATATTCTGTGATAAAATTTTATTTTTAATTAAAAAACATTAAGTTTATGTTTCAAGTAATTTGACGAGTGGTGAATTTAATTGTTATGTAAAGTGTGTGGCTAAAAACATAAATCAAATAACTTAAGATGCAGATAAATAATTAGAATGATTGTTGAAATTGAATAAAATTGTTTACACATAGCGTATTCTAGTTTCAGATCGGACTGAAAAGAAAGAATGGATATTGGAAGAGCAGACAATTAATCAAATAAGCCTAATCAATTGAATAATTTTTGGTATGAAAAAGACGGAAAGTATGTTTGTAGAGTCTTCCACTATATATAAATATATTTATTGAACTGTAAACGTTTATTGTTCAAATTATTACAATTATAAAATAATTAAACTTAAAATCAGATGTACTATAAGCTTCATAGAGTAATCACCAATATTATAATGTAATAGTTTTTATTAATTTTATATAATAGAAATGAGTAGAATGTTATCAAGAACAGTAAATAATATATATGATTCGTGTTAAATTAATTTCATTAATATTTTTTTTAAGTTATTTTTTATAAATGTTATTTTAATTCTTTTTTCGTAAGTGAGTTTACTACATGTTCTCATGACATGCATTGTAGTACGTAACCACTGGCGCCACTGAATAAAGTGTTTTATTATACTCATGGCAAATCTTTCAGAGTCACGTCTGTGGTCAGAGATCTCGGCCACAAGTAGTATATGATTAAGCTAATTTGCATATAATTAGGAGTTTTGGACAAAATATCAACAAATAATGAGGCAGAAGGAACGTATGAGCTGTCCATGTGACAATGAAAAACCTGGAGCGAAATGAACACCTTGGCAAAAATTTCTGTTCTACCTTTATTTTTTAATCAACTACTGGTACAATTGTCCTTCCTACGAATGACGGAAAATAATACTGGGTCAGTAAGATAACGAACTGACGATATTTCTGGCACTATGATATATGTCCATATATGATCAATGTGGTTTTAGGATCTCCTTATTACCGGCTTATTTACTGAAGTCTGAGCTTATGTATGTGCAATTTGTTAAATTATTACTATAGGACTGAAGTGCTACGAGAAATTTAGATTTTTCATCACATATACTTATGACTGAATATAAAAATCTTCGCTTCAAAAGACAGTAACAAATTAAATTTTAAAATTAATATTTTTACTCACATTTATTTTGTTCTTCTGTTAATTCTATAATTACATTTTTAATTATATCTTCAATCGACAAATGTTTTCCTCCGTCATTAAGCTTAAGCAACTTGCAAAATGTATAATTAATTTTAATTGTATAAAATGTGACTTTCGATGATTCTGTAAAAATAAGAGTATAATTAAATTCTGCGAATGCATGTACAAAAGAAGGAATATAAAATATTAAAATACCAACCTTCGAACATATTAAATATTGTTAAAATATGACGAATATATGAAAAACATTTGGATGGCACTAAAACGCTATCATACAGCTTGTAATTTATTGTCTGTTTCGATGTATTAACATTTTTGTACTTCCTTTACTAACTATAGTAATAAAAAAAATGTGTTACAATAAATATATAATAATAATAAAGACATAAAATTTTAGTTAAAAGTATCAATAAAAGAAAATGTTCATTAAAAAGAATATATAAATTATTACAGGTGTAACTGATATGCGTAATTAAAAAATTGGTCAGAGATTTTGATCTAGAATATTGATTTCAAATCAAAATATTGATGGCAACTACCTTGGTTAGGAGATTCTCATAATGTTGTTTAACCTAAACACTATAGTATTATAATAATAATTTTAATGTATATCGGTGACCTGCGTGTTAAAAAGGCACGATATTCTTCACCCATATCAAAAACGCAAAAGTATTGACTTAAATTTGTTTGTAAAAGCATGTGTTAAACATTATTTTTTAAGCCAATACATACAAAAAAAAATAGTTGAATGTTTTTATTTCTACACACAATAATTTGTATAAATTTTATTAATTATTCAGACATTAGGGATAAAATTCATCTAAATTAAATACGCGTCCATTCACACATGAAAATTCAAGAAATAAGTTTTTCAACATTATTTATGGTTGTTAGTAATGGGGACATCACGGACTGTTATATACATTGAACCGACTGCTTCCACAACATTAAATTTAAAATATAGATACAATAGTTAATAAACAAATTCAATTGAAACGCCACTAAATTTGCTGAAGATGTACGGATATACAACTTAACCTCCAATCAAATATTTTACATAAAATTATACGGCTATATTTAATTGATGTTTAATACTACTTCAACAAAGAATAATAAAATAATATATACTATATCAGTTTTGGATAATATCTATAACAGACTGAACATAATATAATGATATAAGTAAACTAAATAACATAAAATTAATAAATTTCTTTATAGTTATTGCTCATAAATTATAATAAAGAATTATTATACTCCGTAAGCATTCCTAACTAATAATTGCGTTATTTCCGCAGAATTAAGAGTAAAATTAAAATAGACTTAAATCCATAAAATTAAACATAAAAATTTTAAATTTTTAAACATAACTTAATAATTTGGTTTCAAAAATTGCGTAACCAAATAAAACAAGTAATACTGAATATAAACCTTATGAATTTTGTA
Source organism: Bibio marci (assembly GCA_910594885.2). Lineage (NCBI taxonomy): Eukaryota > Metazoa > Arthropoda > Insecta > Diptera > Bibionidae > Bibio > Bibio marci. Next base: position 25,266,327 of record OU343118.1, on the reverse strand, counting down.
GTATATTTTTATTCCCACTTGTCTATGTATAATTTGTTTATAATTGGCTCTACACAATACGATTCTAATTTATTATTAGCATAGGATCGAAGTCATGTCACCTACTTAAAATAATAAGCTTCATTTTGCGAAATAACACCAATATTGTATATTGTAAACTATTAATTATTCTTATTTGAACATGAACTATTTGCATTTGTTGGAAAATAGAAATTTTATATTATTTTTAAATAAAATTAATTATATAACGCACCTCTGTTATTAACGTACACAGCCTTCTGCCTCATATTGCATGATGAACTTGTATATATACTTTTAATAATAGTTTCAATTAGGTGTATCACTGAATAAGTAATTTAATTAATTTTTGAACTTTATTTTTTATTCAAAAAAAAAAAAAAAACTGCTCCTAATGCTGCAATACCCTGTAATAATGAACAAGCACCTTTTTCCATAAGGCTAAACATTGTGCTGCTACACTACTTTTTTCGGTCCACTAATAAAATATATTCGTGATTTATGTGCATGCATTTACTGTTTGTTTGTTTTGTATTTGTGTTAATCATCTTCGCTATTTATTGGATCACAATTTTCCTTTTTTTCTTGTTGTTGTTTATTTTACGTATATTTTTGTTGCTTTATTCATAATTTATAATTTGCTAGATGTTGCTCAGCGGCTATAATTAATAATTTGATTGATGGAATTTGTTTAGAATAAAACAACAAATTCAGGCAAATGAAACCAATAACGATACATAGTGAGGTTGATAAAGCTTTGTAGGGAATGTTGATATTGCGGCTTTAGAATTTAGATGATTGAATACTAATTGGTATATTCATTTGTTTGCATGAATTTATTTCCAAAATGCATATAAATAAAACGAGCAAAATCTTCGAATCATGTTCATGTCCACATACAATCAAATATTTGCCATATGAAAGGATTCAATAAATGAAGCGTCCTTAGAATAATGCCGATTTATCAGCTAATGACTTCTTTATGTTAATGTAAAAAAAAAAAAAATATTATTGGTATTGGAAATATTGGTGAAAAAATAATTGATGTTTATCATATTATAATTGAAACATATTTTTATTAAATAATAATTACCTTTATTAATTGAAGTGAAGTTACCAGCATTACTATCGATGCATTTTTGATTTTACTATTGGGTTTAAAATGATTCGGAATTGATCGATGATTATAATCAAGCTTTCGGTATGAGTCAATCAGTTAGTGGTTACCAATATTAAATTAACTTTTAATAAAAATTCTTGCTGGAAACAGCAAAAGAAAAAGACAAAAGAAATATTTATAATTTTTATTTCACTTAAAATAAAAATTTGTATTAATCAAACACACTATTTTTCATATTTTACTTACATGGAACATTGGAACAGCATTCGATTTATCAATTTTATTAGTCCATGTCTAATATTGTTGACGTACTGATGATTTGGCATTAACCATAACATAATAAGTCGAATAATAGTTTCTTTACTGCAGTTAACACCCAATTTAATGTGTTCATCATTACCACTGATCCCACTAAATGCCTTATAATGTGTAATTGTGTACTACTTTATCAGCAGGAAACACCCAAAAAATAAATTCGATAGCTCCAAATTCTTTTATCTGTAATGAATACAAATAAATTTATTTAAAGTACGTATAATTGTCATTCACTTACATAACTTTTATTTTATTTATACAATTAAAAAAAAAAAAAAAAAACAATCAATCAATTTTACAAAACTATATAAGGTAATATTCTTAATTCTTAATTAGTTTATATTCTATATTCTTAATTAGTTTATATATCAATTTTCCTGATATTTCGAAAATAACTACTGGTTTATGTTTATAACTGAAGAAAATTATTAAAATATAACAAAATACACACTTGAAAAGAAATCAAAATAAAACTTTAAAATACAATATAAAATAATAAATACTTGTAATTTTAGTTGCTACTAAAATATCGTACTCAAAATTATAGTTAAGGAAATTGGATAAAGTTACTGTTGCAAATAACGGCAGTATTATTTAATAAAACATTTCGGCTAAACGTACCAGTTTCCATCGTCATGGAAAAATATGTGATTGTATGTTAAAATTAAATTTAATTTATAAAACAAGTATAAATAAAAACTACTAAAAAGTTTTAAGATGTTTAATTTAAACGAAATATTATAAGAAATGACTGTTGTTTTGGGAAGTGCCCAATTATCTTTATATGTTTATTTTTCATACGTTATTTGGTTGGCTTTGAAGTATCCAAATTATGCATATTAACATTGACGATTCAATAAACATAAACTATAAAATGTAAAGCAGAGAAAAATTATAGTATTACAAAATATCAGGTATAATATCGGGTTAGTGACTTTAAATGAATTATATATAATAAAAAGCTGCGATTTAATCAAACAAATTTTACCGAAATAATTACCAATACAGACTGGAATCAAATTTCTGAACACAAAAAAATGTATGCATTTGTTCATAAATTCGGAAATATCTATTATTATGGAATTTGATGGACAAGATATTTTTGTGAAAATTTGTCACTGTAATTTTTGCAATATATACAGCAAGACAATACAATTTTTAACTACTCCATGGCAATATAAATTGCCATATAGCGTATACGAATACGAAATATTTAGTCTCTTCGAAATTATTATTAAAAAAAAATAAAATATTTACGTTTATAAAATTAAAATGGAAATACATTTTTCTGAAAAAATAATTACCTTTTATTATTTGAAGTGAAGTAATCCGCATTATAATAGCTGCATTTTTGATTTTCCTAGATGTTTTAAGTGGTTTGAAATTGATTGATGTCTAAAATCTAACTTTTCTGCAAAGATGTCTTATGTGCCTTGTTATCAAAATGAAATAAATGTTTAATAAAAACTTTTGTTGAAAACCGCTATAGAAAAATAAAAAAAAATAAATATTCATAATTTTATTTCACTTAAAATTGAAAGATTTATATTGATCATAAACAGTATTCATCTTATATTACTTACATGGAACATTGGAACAGAAAGGAGTTTATCAATTTTATTAGCTGAATATCCTACACGTACTGATGATTTGACAATAACCATAGCACAATAGCCTTCACTGCATTTAATGTTCAATCTAATGTGTTCATCATTATCACTGAATTCAATAAATGCTTTGCACGTGCAGTTGTGTACGGTGTGTACTTTATTAGCAGGAGGCATCCAAAAATAACTCAATAAATCCAAATTCTTTTATCTGTAATGAATACAAATAAATTTCTTTTAAAGTACGTATAATTTTCCTTCACTTACATAACTTTTATTTTATTTATACAAATTTTAATTAAAAAAAAAAATAATAAAAAATAACTCACGTGTAGATTTTTTATTTCTTGGTTAGTTTTCAGTTTGGATCCATCCGCAGACATCTTGATTTTTATTGGAAAACAAAAACAAAAAAAAAAAAAAATTACTAAAATGTAGTTAATGTGTTCATCATTCACTGATTCCACTAAATGCCTTATAATGTGTAATTGTGTACTACTTTATCAGCAGGAAACACCCAAAAAATAAATTCGATAGCTCCAAATTCTTTTATCTGTAATGAATACAAATAAATTTCTTTTAAAGTACGTATAATTTTCCTTCACTTACATAAATTTTATTCTATTTATACAAGTTTTAATTAAAAAAACAAAATAATAAAAAATAACTCACGTGTAGAATTTTTATTTCTTGGTTAGCTTTCAGTTTCGATTCATCCGTAGACATCTTGATTTTGATTGAATATAATTATTTACAAAAACAACAAAATATAAATTATTAAAATGAGTTGAAAAAAAAGGCTCTCTTCTCGTTGTTCTTTCATTCAATTATTCCAGTCTGCAACTGTCAGTTGAAACTGCGAATGAAGAATTTAATATTCTATTAGGTGATAGATGGCAATATTACCAATATAGTATTATTTTAAATTTGATCAAAAAAATATAATCTTAAATTACTAAAAAAAACAATATGGACAACGTAACTAGAAGTTAAAGGAATAAATTTAATCAGTTTTGCAAAAGTATATAAGCTAATATTCTTAATATAATTAGTTTATATATCCATTTTCCAGATAATTCGAAAATAACTACTTGTTTATGTTTATAATTGAAGCAAATTATTAAAATATAAAAAAAAACACACTTGAAAAGAAAACAAAATAAAACTTTAAAATACAATATAAAATAATAAATACTTGTAATTTTAGTTGCTACTAAAATATCGTACTCAAAATTATAGTTAAGGAAATTGGATAAAGTTACTGTTGCAAATAACGGCAGTATTATTTAATAAAACATTTTGGCTGAACGTACCAGTTTCCATCGTCATGGAAAAATATGTGATTGTATGTTAAAATTAAATTTAATTTATAAAATAAGTATAAATAAAATTGTAAATAAAAACTACTAAAAAGTTTTAGGATGTATTAATTAAACGAAATATTATAAGAAATGACTGTTGTTTTGGGAAGTGCCCAATTATCTTTATATGTTTATTTTTCATACGTTATTTGGTTGGCTTTGAAGTATCCAAATTATGCATATTAACATTGACGATTCAATAAACATAAACTATAAAATGTAAAGCAGAGAAAAATTATAGTATTACAAAATATCAAGTATAATATCGGGTTAGTGACTTTAAATGAATTATATATAATAAAAAGCTGCGATTTAATCAAACAAATTTTACCGAAATAATTACCAATACAGACTGGAATCAAATTTCTGAACACAAAAACATGTATGCATTTGTTCATAAATTCAGAAATATCTATTATTATAGAATTTGTTGGACAAGATATTTTTGTGAAAATTTGTCACTGTAATTTTTGCAATATATACAGCAAGACAATACAATTTTTAACTACTCCATGGCAATATAAATTGCCATATAGCGTATACGAATACGAAATATTTAGTCTCTTCGAAATTATTATTAAAAAAAAAAATAAAATATTTACGTTTATAAAATTAAAATGGAAATACATTTTTCTGAAAAAATAATTACCTTTTATTATTTGAAGTGAAGTAATCAGGATTATAATAGCTGCATTTTTGATTTTCCTAGATGTTTTAAGTGGTTTGAAATTGATTGATGTCTAAAATCTAACTTTTCTGCAAAGATGTCTTATGTGCCTTGTTATCAAAATGAAATAAATGTTTAATAAAAACTTTTGTTGAAAACCGCTATAGAAAAATAAAAAAAAATAAATATTCATAATTTTATTTCACTTAAAATTGAAAGATTTATATTGATCATAAACAGTATTCATCTTATATTACTTACATGGAACATTGGAACAGAAAGGCGTTTATCAATTTTATTAGCAGAATATTCTACACGTACTAATGATTTGACAATAACCATAGCACAATAGCCTTCACTGCATTTAATGTTCAATCTAATGTGTTCATCATTATCACTGAATTCAATAAATGCTTTACACGTGCAGTTGTGTACGGTGTGTACTTTATCAGCAGGAGGCATCCAAAAATAACTCAATAAATCCAAATTCTTTTATCTGTAATGAATACAAATAAATTTCTTTTAAAGTACGTATAATTTTCCTTCACTTACATAACTTTTATTTTATTTATACAAATTTTAATTAAAAAAAAAAATAATAAAAAATAACTCACGTGTAGTTTTTTTATTTCTTGGTTAGTTTTCAGTTTGGATCCATCTGCTGACATCTTGATTTTTATTGGAAAACAAAAACAAAAAAAAACAAAATTACTAAAATGTAGTTAATGTGTTCATCATTCACTGATTCCACTAAATGCCTTATAATGTGTAATTGTGTACTACTTTATCAGCAGGAAACACCCAAAAAATAAATTCGATAGCTCCAAATTCTTTTATCTGTAATGAATACAAATAAATTTCTTTTAAAGTACGTATAATTTTCCTTCACTTACATAACTTTTATTTTATTTATACAAATTTTAATTAAAAAAACAAAATAATAAAAAATAACTCACGTGTAGATTTTTTATTTCTTGGTTAGCTTTCAGTTTCGATTCATCCGTAGACATCTTGATTTTGATTGAATATAATTATTTACAAAAACAACAAAAAATAAATTATTAAAATGAGTTGAAAAAAAAATGCTCTCTTCTCGTTGTTCTTTTATTCAATTATTCCAGTCTTCAACTGTCAGTTGAAACTGAAAATGATGAATTTAATATTCTATTAGGAGATAGATGGCAATATTACCAATATAGTATTATTTTAAATTTAATCAAAAACATAAAATCTTAATTTACTAAAAAAAACTATATGGACAACGCAGCTAGAAGTTAAAGAAATAAATTCAATCAATCAATTTGACAAAACTATATAAGATAAGCTAATATTCTTAATATAATTAGTTTATATATTCATTTTCTTCATATTTCGAAAATAAGTACTTGTCTATGTTTATAATTCAAGTCCAAATTGAAGAAAATTTTTAAAATATTAACAAAATAAATACTTTAAAAGAAAGCAAAATAAAACTTTAAAATATAATGAAAATTATGAACACTTTTAATTTTAATTGCTACTTAAATTGAGGTATACTCAAAATTATGGTTATCTAATATTTCAATATTCTATTATTAAAAATGGGAGAGAAATTGGATTAAGTTACTGTTCCAAATATCGGCAATGTGTTTTTAATTTTGTAAATTTAAGATTATAATTGTACACCTAATAACATTGGACGAAATATCGATTTAGGGACTTAAATGAATTATATACAATATAATAGAAGGCTGTATTTAACAAATTTTACTAAAATTATCACATACCACATAGAGGCTGGAATCAACTTTTCTGAACACACAAAAATGTATGCATTTGTTCATAAATTCGTAAATATCTATTATTATGGAATTTTTTGAACAAGATATTTTTGTCAAAATTTGTGATTATAGTTTTTGCAACATATACGTTAAGACAATGCCATTTCTAGCTACTCCATGGCAATATAAATTGACATAACTATGCTAGATTGCTATATAGCGAGTACGAATATCAAATATTTAATCTCTTCTAAATTATCATTAAAAATAAAACAAAAAAAAATTGACGATTATGAAATTAAAATGGAATTACATTTTTCAGAAACAATAATTACCTTTTATTATTTGCAGTAAAGCAGCCAGCATTATAATCGCTGCATTTTTGATTTTCCTAGATGTTTTAAGTGGTTCGAAATTGATTGATGGATAAAATTTATCATTTCTGCAAAGCTGTCTTATGTGACTTGTTATCAAAATAGTTAATCGCTATCAAAATTAAGTAAATTTTTAATAAAAACTTTTGTTGCAAAACACAAAATAAAAAAAAAATATTCATATTTTTATTTTTACTTAAAATTGTAAGTTTTATATTGATCAAAAACAGTATTTTTTTTATTTTACTTACATGGAACTTTGCAATAACATGCGATTTGTCTATTTTATTAGTCCAATATCCAGGATGTACTGGATCAACTGATCATTTTGCAATAACCATAACATAATAACTCGAATAGAATTTGCAGCCACTTCATTACTGCATTTAATGCCCAATCTTATGTGTTCATCATTATCACAAATTTCACTAAATACCTTATGTGTAATTGTGTACGGTGTGTCTATCTTTATTAGCAGGAGGAATCCAAAAAAAATTGAATAATTCCAAATTCATTTATCTGTAATGAATATTAATAAATTTCTTTTAAAGTACGTATATTGTCCTACACCTACAAAACTTTTATTTTATTTATACAAATTTTAATTAAAAAAAACTCTCTATATGGCCATAAGTTGCTAGGAGAGTATAATAAACAAATAAAAAAAAAAAAAAAAAAAAAATAATAACTCACAGTTAACTTTTTTGTTTCTTGGTTAGTTTTGTTTGAATCCTCAGACATTTTGATTGTGATTGATTTTATTATATTTATAATTATTTACAGTAGCGTCGCGTGAATTTTTGTTTTAGGTAGACGTTTATATAAATTTTATATATGTTATATGTAATATTTAACTATTTAAAGAAAACACCTCCAAACGCAATGAAACATAAAATCAGAATGATCGATCAATGAAAGAATGAGAATAAAAAAATTAATAAAATAAAAATACAACACAAACAATAAGCAAAACAGTAAGAGTACTGTCTACACCGCATGTATAATAAATTCCAACATTATATAATTTTTATGCATGTGTATGTTAAATATTTTACTCAACTTTTATTATAAAATTCAATGAGAAGTAGTCGCTTTTTAAACTGACTACTTCACACACACATGCGGCATATCGATAGCATGTTTCTCAATTTCTCTATTTATTTAGTTTAGTTTATACGACATGTTTATATAATTTGTAATGCTTACTCGTATCTATGTATATATGCATACCATATAAATTTTATATACAGTATATATATGTAATCGCATATGTAATCACATATGTATATACTGTATATACAAGTTATATGGCATGCATATATACATAGACAGAACCATTTAGTGATTCAGTACAAAATAAGTGCAGTCAATCAAACAAATTTTCATATGGGGATTTTAATAAAAATTATTTTGTACTTTTTTTCTGTAATTTTTAAGTAGACGCCGTCTACTCTGTCTATATGGACGCGACGCCACTGATTATTTATAAAAACAAAAAATTATTAAAATGGAATAGTTGAAAAGAAATGCTCTTTTCTCTTTATTTTATTTTTTAACAATTACTACAGCCTGCAATTAGAGATCTGTCAGTAGACATTGCAACAGCTGAATTTTATATTCTTTTAGGTGATAGATGGCAATATTACCATTAAGTCATTACACATTTAGTGATATTCATTTCGGAATGGTTATGGAAATGTTAAAAGACGAACATAAATACTTTATTCCAATTCCAAATTTTAAAATATGCATTACCTATCCGGAATGATTAGATTTTGTTGCGGCATAAACACTATTAATAATAAAACATATATATTACACTTCTGTTTTTGCACATTGTACTAAATCATAAATATTTTGTATAGAATGCACTGTAATCATATATTATAATATTTTTTGTATTATGACTTTGCATTACGTACAAATATACGTAAATTTGTAAATGTCATCAAGAGGCAAACGAGTTATTATTTTCTTCGTGTAGTTTTCGTTTGTGAGTTTATTTTTCATTTTCGTTGACACGGTTTTTTCGTATTGCGTTCGCGTATTTTATTTGATAAATTTACCTGATTTTTTTAATAAATCTGCAATTTCATAAATTAATATTAATTATTTGTAAGATAAATTTTAAATCAAGAATAGTGCTAGAAAATTATTCGAAAATAAATTAGTAACTGAAATTCCATTAAAATATTATAGTTTTTCAAATGGAAGTTTGAGTGTATTTTTTCCATATATTATTTAGCCCAAAATCAAATGTGTAATGATGCATCATATCAAAATGTAAAAAGAAAAGAATTAAGAAATTAAAAAAAAAGCTTTGCTCATTTTAGATTTTACATAATTAAATAGAATAATAATATTAAATTAGCTATAATTTTAGTTTTTAAATTACAAATATTTTCCGTTTTCACTAAATATATTTAGTTTATACAGAAAAGAAATATAAAAGAAAATTAGTATAGTAAAAAAAAAGAAAAAAAATCAATGAAGACTCATACATAACCTAACTTAATTTCACAATTTCTATATTTGTATAATTAATAAAATTTATAAAAAAGAAGGAATTATTAAAAATAAATTAACGATATATAGAATAAAAAAGAAGTATGTCATTCCCACCGGGAAGACCACCAATAGTACAGGCGAATATGACTTATATGCCACCACCAACAATGTTGCCACCAGTAATGCAAATGCCGCCACATGTAATTTATTTTTCTTTAACTTCTGTGCAATCATTCAAAAAATTATTTAATTTTTTTTCTTATTATAGTTAATACCAACAACAATGCCACCTATGACTACGCCTCCACCGCCACGACCAGCATTTCGTGGTGGATCTTCAATTAATCAAAGACCACAATTATATAGTAGAGCGCCATTAGAAGTTCCAAATGGTGCAACATTTGAAGGACCAATAATTACAGTATTTGTTGGTAATATAAGTGAACGAGCACCAGAAACAATGATAAAAAAAATATTATCAACCGTTGGTCAGGTTGTAAGTTGGAAAAGAGTTTCAACGTTTGGATTTTGTGAATATGAGTAAGGATTTTTTTATTGTTAAACTAATAGTGAGTGTATTCTATTTGTCCTGTGACTTATACCATATCTTTTGGTCTGCTCTTAGTATATACCAATGTGTTGTAATCAAATTTATGTATACATTTTAAACAAAATAGCTACATAGACTTACGACAATTCTCAAAATAATGACTGCACTATACTTACACAATGTGTGCGCATCCCAAAAAAATACTAAATTATCTTACACCACTTACACTTAGCGCATTTAAATTAACCTAACTATTTTTGGAGATTCGTTCTTTTGAATTAATTCCTTGCTAAATTTGTTTTTATATTTTAAATTATTCGGTTTTTCCTATGCATTTAACGTATTAAACAATGCAATAGAATACACTATAATTGTACATATGTCTGTATATATTTAATTTGAAATTTAATCTAATTTAGTGGACCAACAGCAGGTTTACGTGCAGTTCGTATTTTACATGATTTAGATGTAGCTGGTAAAAAGTTGGTTGCAAAAGTAGATGCAAAAAATAAGTTGTTATTGGATAATTATAAGGAAGAAGAAACGCGCAAATTAAGTACAATTAACAATAATAATAATAATGATAATGATAATATTAATTCTGATGAGAAAAAAGAGGACGATAACGTTCTTTCATCTATTTCACAAATATTAATTGACCATCGTAATGACATTGAAAATTTTGAAATAATACAAGAAGGTAAGTACATTAAAACATTTTAAAAAATTACACAAAGTGTTTTAATTAATTATAATATTTCTTTTGTGTATACGGATTTAGGCGAACAATTCGCCAAGTCAAGTAAGATGTTACAAAGTGCGAGCATTGAGGAAGATAAACGTGATTTAATTAATAGAGAAATTGGAAAGTTTAGGAAAACCGCCGAGGTAATTGTATTTTATTTATGTGCATGGTTGACATGGTGAAATTAGTTCTCTGTGTAAGTAATGTAATAGATATTTTTTAAATTTCTTAATTATTTTAGGCCGATGAACAGAAAAAGGAAAAGGAAAAAGATCGTCGAAAACGTGAGGAAAAAGATCGTGAAAATGATAAAAAACGTTCAACAACTCCTAGTGGAAAAAAGGAAAAAAAATCAAGACGGCGAAGTCGATCGCGAAGTCGTGATAAAGAACGTGAACGTGAAAGGGAACGTGAACGAGAGCGTGAACGTGAACGGGAAAAAGAACGTGAAAGAGAGCGTGAACGAGAACGCGAAAGAGAACGTGAAAAGGAAAAGGAACGTGAAAGGTAATAATGATAATTAATATTGTAATAATTATTGAATTAATTTTTTGACAAGACATAGATATAAAAAATAAGTACATATGTATATTATTTATTTATATTTTATTGTAATTAATAACACAGAGAACGTGATAAAGAAAGGGAACGAGATCGGGAACGTGATGAAAAAGTAACAAAAGTTCCGAGAGATATACAAAAAGAAAAAGAAATGGAAGATGAGGCAAGGGAACGGAAAAAAACGGAGAAAAAAGCGCGTGAAAAGGAGGCGGCCTATCAGGAACGTTTAAGAAATTGGGAAATCCGTGAACGTCGAAAAACAAAAGACTATGAGAAAGAAAAGGAAAAAGAATTGAATCGTGAAGAGGAACGTGAACGTGAAGCAAAACGATTAAAAGAATTTTTAGAAGATTACGAAGACGAACGTGATGATTCAAAATATTATAAAGGTCGCGAATTACAACGTCGTTTAGCTGAACGTGTACGTGAAGCTGATTTAGATGCTAAAGATCGAGATAAAGAACAAGAAGAATTAGATGAATTAAAACATAAAATATTTAGCGGTGAATTTGCAAATCCTACGTTGGAATTTGAACGACTGAAAAGAGAGCGCGAAGATTTATATAGACCAAAAATATTAATTGATGTTAATTTAGAGCAATCGCAGCAGCGTGAACGTGAATTGGAGCGTGAACGAGAACGTGATATGGAAAGACAAAAAGTACGTGATCGCGAACGCATACAAAAAGAACGTTATACTGTTGCACAAGCTTCACGTGAATTAGCATCAATAAATGCAGAACCAATTGACTCCGATTCTAGTAATGATGGACATTTTGATAATGGAGAAATGGGTGGTAATGATTATGATGGTGAAAACCAATTTTCAACACCACCATTACGTCATAGCCATCACAATCACAGTCATCATCGGACTCATAGCAATTCTATTAATAATTCTAATAATAATGATCGACATTCATCGCATCGTGGATCAGAATCACGTGATATAAATAATTTACAGAATGATGAAGATTCACGTCATTCAATGCTGTCAGTAGGTGGTTCACGTAGCCCATCAATATTAAATCATGGTTCATCAATAATGCCAGATCGAATACCATCTACACCTCCTGTTACGGCACCATTAATTAGTTTAAATTTAGGGGCGGCTAATGCAAAAAAGAAAAAATTAGAAGTAACCGATATATTTAATAATGATGATGATAATGAAGATGTAAATGGCCCAAAAAAACGGAAATTAGTTCCTTTAGGTAATTTATTTTTTGATGAATTGAAATGATTAACTATTGAATATATAAGATTATTTATTATTTTGCATTTTTTTTTTTAACACTAAAGATTATGAAGACACAATAAGTCAAAAGACAACGATAAATAATAAAATAACAAATATAACACCATTAAATTCTACGGCAACAGGAGCTGCCATTACAACCTCATCATCGAAACGTAAAGATAAAATAGATGAAACAAGTAAAAAAGAAGATGCAGCACGAACACAAGAAGAAAAACGTCGTCATATTAAAAGTATTATTGATAAAATTCCAACAGCGAAAAATGATTTATTCAACTATAAATTAGATTGGAGTGAAATTGATAACACATTAATGGAAAAGAAAATACGTCCATGGATAAATAAAAAAATTATCGAATATATTGGTGAACCTGAACCCACATTAGTTGATTTTATTTGTTCAAAAGTTTTAGCTGGTAGTACACCGCAAGGCATATTAGATGATGTACAAATGGTTAGTTTAATGATCTATAATACATATTTATTTTTCAGATATTGATTTTAATAATTTTTCTTTAAAATATTTCTTATTTGATACGTTATCTTAGTAATAGTATTGTTTAAATGCATAGATAAAGTTAAAATTCTGTCCGACTTTGCAGAATTTTCCGAATTTTTCGTTTTGCTGTGTGTTGTCGATGTCGATGTTGGGCACAATATCTTTACGGAAATCTATTCCTATATATTTATGCCTATTGAATTTATTGTACGCGTTATGTGTACACAACTAAATAATCGATATTTATTATTTATCTTTATTTTAAAATTTCGAACTGTTTTTCTAGATATGTAGTTAATCTTATAGTGTGTGTCTTTGGGTGTTTTGTAACGTTCCGGCACCAGCACGTTCCAAATCTACTTTATTTTAAAAGATACAATCATAAAAAATATCATGTATGTGATAGCTTGTGAGCCACCTTTAATATTTAATGTATTAGCCGAAACGGTTGTTGACTAATGCCCAACTGGGATAGTTTCCTGGTGCTAGATAATTTGGTCATTTCTCAAACGAAATTCGGTGAGCTGTTTTTATGTATGTTAAAAGTGTGTTTAAAAGAACAGTTCCTGTCTCAGTTATGAAAAAATTGACTGGCATTGTGTTACTTATCAGCTTTCTGATAGAACTTGTTAATTTTTAAATGTTACTCAACCGATTTCGATGAAATTTTTTATGTATGTTAAATGTGAATGTGGTGCGAGTAAGTTCATTTTTCCTCGTTGAAAGATGTCAGTCTTTCTGTTTCTATTTATACCTTCCTATTTATCCGAATCTCTTAATAAATACATTTTCAGAATAACCAAATAAACAAATTTTTTCAAATTAATACCAAAAAAATTATTAATTATTTTTTTTCTTTTTTCTATTTCATTTTATATTTTAGGTTTTAGATGAAGAGGCAGAAGTATTTGTTGTAAAAATGTGGCGATTATTAATTTATGAAGTTGAAGCGAAAAAAGTTGGGCTTGGGAAGTAAATAATTTGGATATTATAAGAAAAATTTACCAATTTATATATAAATGTGTGTGTGCGTTGTATGTGTTTAGCATTTACATACATCAAAAAAATAAATATCGGCAACCATCAACACCACTCCACACACACACACACACACACACCACCCATCAACTTTTATGTTAATGTTTAAAATTTACAAATTACATATATTTGTAAAAATTAAAAACAAAAGGTAAACATAACTACATTTTCAATTGAATCTGTAATATAATAACAATAATAAAAGAAAGAAAAAAAACAATTCATAATTTTTTTTTTTTAAATGCATTAATAAATAAATAAAGATTTTTTTTTCCTCATTAAGAAAATTATTTAAAAATAATGTAATTTTTTTTTTTTTTTTTTATTACATTTTGTAATTTCGGTTTTTATTTATTTATTTATTTTATTTTTTTTTTTTTCTTATTAATTCTAACAAGTGCAAAAAAAAAAAAAAATAAATAAATAAAATGTAGAAAAATAAATCTATAAAAACAATTAAGAAATCGAAAAAAAAGTTTCTCTGTAAATTGTCTGAAATGCAAAAAAAAAAACAATAAAAAAACATAAATATTTTTTTAAAAAAATGCTAATAAAAATTTAACATAAAATTTTTATTATTTTCCTCTTCGAATGTAGCAGCGACAAATAGAAAATAAAATTGTGTAAAAAGTCCACAGCCGTTGAGATTTTTGTTGAGTTTTTTTGAAAAAGAAAAAGATTTAAAAAAAAAAAAAAAAAAAAAATGTTACGTTTCAAGATATTTTTTTTGCTATATAACCAGAGAAGAAACGCGATGGGCGCTCCGTCGTGGGCAAGGTAAGAAAATAATTTTTTTTTTTTTTTCATATTTGAAAACCTCTAGTAACTTTTTTGTTTGTAATTTAGCCTTTTTTGTTTTTCTAATTTATTTAATTATATTCCATAACATTTTTTTTTATATTAAATAATAATCAAAAATTGATTGATTGTTATTAAAAGATTTTCTTCAAAATCATCAAAATTCTTTTGAATGATGCTGAACGATGGCTAAATTTCGAATCAACCAATAAATTATTAAAATTTTAAATCAAAACTGCTTTGTAAGCTGAAATTGAAAAACAATGTCTCCTATTTATAATCGATAATTAACATCAATATTTTATTCGGTAAGTTTAAAATATTTTTATTATTCTATAAAATATAATATAATCAATGCCGCCGCCCCATATATAAAAAGATATTTTTGCAAATTAAAATTATATGGTGCGCGTGATCCTTGAAATGGATGATGCGATACATAATTTATTTTTAAAATTTGGTTGTATTTTAATTTAATTTCAAAAATTTTATAATAATAGATACTTTAACCGCGTTCGATAAATTCTTGGTTACTCTATGTTTTCGAGCAAATTTGCTCCCGAATAAAAATGTATTAATTAGTATTTTCGACATAGGCACATGTGTCATGCGCATCACAACACTTTGAAGGATCACACACTTCACTGACGTGGACAAAAATATTACAATTTAACAGAAAAGCGTACACGTAGCTCGCAAAGCAATAGCAAAATGAAAATATATTTTTAGGGTTATAATTTGTATTGAATAGAATTTTATGAAAATATTTATATACACCGACGGCATTGTATCACATTTTTAGATTTTATTTTAGTAATTATTTAAATATAATACTTATTATTAATTTAAAAAAACATAAACTTTATTACTATTATATTGTAAACTATAAATTTTTATGGTAAATACAATTCACAATCGATATTATAAACGTTTGCAAAATCTTATTAGAGTTTTACGATACAATGATTTTTTAATTTATTCTAAATATTTTTAACCAAATTCCCGGTAACTTGGTAACTTACTCCTTACCAATATCAATTGCGTAATTTTTCATTCGTTTAATGGTTTTGAACCTATTTTTTTATTTTTTTTTCCAATTTCTCATTCGATTTTGAATGATATTCTTTTTTTTTGCGTATACTAAGAATATAGTTCCTAAGGCAATTCTGGTAAAATTTCGGTTTTAAAGTCAATGCTCTAATATTTGTTTTTTTTTTTTTTTGTTGTTTTTGATATAATTGAAAACATTTATATAAATAACGTTGATTGCTGGTATGTGGTATGAAGAGGAAACATAAACTTTTTGTGTTATGGTTTGTTTAACGTTTATACTTTTATTACTTACTTAAATTCGTTCGATATAGGTATATATGAAACGAAAATTATGAATTTGGAAATATCTTTGATTGGGTTTGTTAAATGAGAATCATATATGTGTGGATTATTATCATCAAGTCATGTTAATGCTAGTTCGGATTACATATGACATTTACCAACCACATTCATTATACACAATCATAATGGTAAATTATTTTGTGCGATATATAACAATACAAACATTGCTGTGCTGTGCAATTATCAAATGTTTTCCCTTAATTTCATTCAATTTTACGTGAGCAATTAGCCGATGATGCGGTTGTTTGTGTAGACATTGATGATGCGTTTGAGTCGAGCCGTCCAATACACCACCGGTTTTTTTTTCATACATATAAACGAACACATAAAAACAACGCATCTGAATAAATATTATTATTATTATAATGGAAACACTAAAAATGGTCTGGATTGTCAGAGGTTGTGATTTAAAAAAAATTTACTATAATATACTATTAGAATATATGTAAAATTTGATTAAATTGGACTGAGTGTCTAAGCAACATTTCCTTAAATTTTATTCCATTTAGAACATTTCCTATATATATATATTTTTTTAAACGCATATAATATTGTTATCATTATAAGGTTTACGGTATAGACTTTTTACATAAAGATATTTTCATATAGTTCATGTTCTCTGGTTAATTTTTGTTTTCCCCTTTTGCATTGGCATATGATGGGCGCGCGTATATACTTTTAACAACGATTGTTTGTATATAATCGAATCAATGCAAAAGCAGTGTAGTGTCAGACAAGCCCAAAGTAATATCTATTATCTATCTACCTACAGTTATATATATACAATATATATTCCGGATTGTATATTTATACACCGACAACAACGAGTACATATCAACAACAAAGACTTAAAATTGTAGTCTCTCTCTTTATTATTTCTATATTTATAGATAAATGCTATACGAGTATATTATATAAAAATGTATAATGCTATACAAATGCTACTTTATTCTTAGTTTAGTTTTTGGTAAATTTAATATTATTTTTCTGCACTGTTCTTCAGTCATCTTTATAACATCGTTGGGATAAGTTATATTTTAAATAAATAAAAAGAGTAATGTGTAATGTTACACCGGCATTTATAGCAGCGTTTAGTACTACTGCCTGCCTATCTATTGTATATGAGTAGATATATATTAAAAGATATTACATATACACACATTTATGTGGTGATAGGATCAAGAGACGACGGGCATTTGATTAGAAATAAAAAAAATAAATAAAATTCTTTGTGTTTTTCTCTGTGTTCGGTTTATTTTAATTTTTTAATTTTTTTTTTTGTGTTTTATTAACCGGTTAATAATAAATTATGTTTTATCTTTTGTTATAGTGAATTCCTTTTCTTATATTTTTTTTTTTAAATTGCCTTTTTTTTTTTTTCTTTTAATAAAATAATTTTAATCATAAAAAAAAAAGTTTTCAATATATGATGCAAGTGAATTTTGTTTGATAATATTAATATATGTAAAAAATGTGTTTTTAATAAATGGTATTTCATTCGATCGCGCCCGTGCTATACAATCGGTTTTTGTTCAATTGAAAAACAATACAAAAAATAACCAATATTGATATATTATTATTTTAATTAACAACATATTGTTTGGGGTACAATAACACAAACCAGCCAAAACCAACCAACCAACCAACCAACCAATCAACAAATTACAACAAGCAAATAATAGAAAAACTAAATTGTTTTTGTACTATACACACAGCCCCCCAATATGTCTAATTGGTTTCTATTATATTTGCTATTGATTTTGTTCATGTTTTTTTGTAAGTTTTTAAATTTTATATATATTTTAAAGTAAAATTGTGCTTAAATAAATACAATATTATTTTCGATCGTATTTTTTTTATATATTACATATTTGATTTTTGTGGCGGTGTGAGATAACATAATTTCCAATTTAATAATAATAATAATAATAAAATCAGTTTTTTTTTTTCATTCAATAAAGTCCATTAATAAATTTTGTTATCACAAAAATGTTTATTTGTTGTGTGTTATCAATAAAATAATCAAAATGCAATTAATAGAAAAAAAAATTATTTCTTTGATATCGCCACCAACAGAATATAAATAAAGTTTTTCATTCGATTTACACCCAATTATTATGTATAGGCAGCGCGCGGACAAAGTACTGATTCTACCATATATATATGATAAATTTTAAGTTTAAATTACTACTATTACTACTACCACTACTGAAATACTAATTAAAATATTTCCCGAGGAAAATTTACATAATTCGTAAAACAAATATTGTAAAGAAATATACAACTACAAGCCGAATTTCAATCCAAAAATTCACACAAACTGCTTCACATTTGCATATCTACCTTCGCAAATATTTTTAAAATTTGAAATATTTCCTTTTTGGAATATGTCCATATAAATTAGTATTTTAATTCACACAAATGCTGTGATTAAAATATTTGAAAAAAAAAAAAAAAAACACTGCTTTAAATTAATTTAATTTAAGTAATAATTAAAAATTAAAAAATTTATATCTTTAAATATTGAATTTAAAATAATACATTTTTTTGTTTGTTTGTTTATAATAATGATTGCCGCTTGATTAGTTATACCTTCTACCCCCAGATTGATCCACTATATTTATTGCTGAATTTTTGGATTGGATATAATTCCATGTTATATGTAATGTAATGATGATCATAAAAATAAAATTGTATTAATATAGTTAACGTACTCTTACACCCTCTGCATTAGAGGTTTGTCGTTTACATTATAGCCATAGCTAAGTACTCGTAAAGTCCCCATCGTTGGCTATGTATGGCACATTTCAATATTTCCTATATTTATATAAATGCAAAAATATATTTTGCGTGCTAAAACAACACGTACCTTTTAAATTTAAATATAGATAGAGCATATCTATATAATATGACTGAGCCCACTTTTAACACCATATATGTACACAAAATATATATATAAAAGCCAATGTTAATATTAATAATGTGATCTAGTCGCTCATACAAAAACATAAACGGAATTAAGTCAACATCAATCTTTTGATATTTGTAAACCAATTAATTGAATTTTTATTATACAATCTTTCTGATCTATTAATCTGTTGTAATATTTGTATTAACAGAACGTCGTGGAACAGAATTATCAAATCGTAATTGTGTTCCACTGTGACATTGTACACATGCACACACACACAAATACACAATATAATATTTCACATATAAACTGTGGAAAATCGATACCCAAATGGTTAAATACTCATCCAATTATTGCCGTTGAAATTGTGCGCATGATGGCTTATTACAGTTGTTCTATAGAAACTATATAAATAACTCAAATAATTTGATAATTTCTAAACCAAATTCATTAAAATTGGTTATGTTTAGAATGGGATTATATATAAAGTGGATAGCAAATACTTTGAAAATATAGTGACTAATATATACGGTTTAAGGAATTATCGGTTGTTAAAAGTCAAATTTCGCAATTTCATTAAAATAAAATAACATTTTGTATTGTAAAATCTATTCAGTATTTCTATATATAGAAATGATCTAGCTATATCAATTTTATAGAAACTATTTAAGAAACAATATAAAACGCGCACTCACAGATATAATCCCGTACTCTAAACATTCTTTTTAAGTTATATATTTTTTATTGAAATAACAACGATCTTTCTATTTCTATTTATTTACATGACATGACATGTCAACATTAATGTAATTCGTTTAATATTATATAGAAATAATAATAATTATTATTATTATATGGAAAAACATGTATGTACTTGCAGCCGGACGAAGAAAACGTCACTGATATATATATATGTTCATATTTGTATGCGGTGATATCGGTATATAAAAATATATAGACAAAATTTTTGTTTATACATCACATTGTTTTTTCGGTTATTTAATTTTTTCTTTCTTTTCCCTTAATTTTTTCCTAGGGGTGGTAGTTGTTTGTGTGGTGGTGGTGACTGCAAAGGTATTGATTTCAATTTCAGTATATTTATTTATAATCTTACATAACTGTCTAAATATATGTAAAACACAGTCCATATATATATTGTATGTAAAGTTCAGCATGTACTATATTATATTTGTTTGTTGATCGTATGTTATATATATGCACATATTTTTGATACAGGGGAGATTGCTTACGTTTGCATAAAATAGAAAAAAAAAAAAAAACGTTTGAAAAATAAGGGAGAATAAATATAATAATATTATAGATATGTACTCGTACTATTTGTATATATGGAATGGTGTTCACTGTTTTATAGTTGATATAGCCTCTTTATTTTCTATATATGCGCTTAAATGCACATTTTCATAAAATTACAACTGATATTGCATTGCACAGCATATATATAACTAGAATTAGAATACTTTAACAGACACATTATTATTGTATATAAAGTACATTTTGTTGTAAGGGGATATAGATATATATATATAAGTGTGCGGGTTAAAATGCATATAATAAATTATTTTCCCAAAATGTTATATAAAGTGGGTAAGGTTAAGAAGTCTGTGTGTGTGTGTGTGTTTGTAAAAATACGGATATGATTTTATAATATATTTAGCTACATAAAATTTATAATGTTTATCGCTCTATAGCAATATATAAATTTATTCATTTTTATAATAATTTTTATATATTCATATTTGATGTGTGTGCGTGTGTTTGTTTGTTTGTCCTATGTTGAATATATGTAAAAATAGAATATGACATTCAAAATTGTTTTCTGAAAATTATTTATTTTTCTGCACGGTAATTGAATAACAATATTTAAGGGTTGAAATATTATTCATAAAGTATTGTTTATTTTTATGTACACGTATGCAACAAATTATAAAATTAGTTTAGTAAATTAAATCTGGCTTTGTTAAACCTTTTTATTTCATTTTACATGCCTGCGTACATGATCTTAACCAAAATCAATGATTGCATGATGTGTACAAAAATCTATTGAATGCATGCGTGTGTATTTGTGTATTATTGTATTATTATACATACCGTTCATATATATATACAATATATAAAATGTGCATCGTTTGCATAAATATATATAGAATGTCTCAGACAAAACTGTTGCCTATTTCTATATATGTTTTATTTTTTTTTGTTCGCTAATTTATGTAGTATGATCGGATAGGAATACTTTAGTACAGGTTGCATAAATATATATATATATATACAGAAAATAAAAAACCCCAGAATATGTATACTGTAAAATTTCGCAGCATTTAAAAAGAGATAACAAATGGGATTTTATTGTCATAGAGAAAGTGTTACCGTATTAAATTTACTACATATCCTAAAATTCGTATTAAAGGATCCGGTCCCATCATAGAGCAAATATTCTATAGAGATGGTAATAGCTCACTGTTATAAAGATTTTAGAAATTGTCAGTACGGATGTCAGTCAGAAAATTCAAGCAAATTTATATGATACTGTGTGTGTGTGCGATGGTAAAAGTGAATGCACACACAAATTATACAATTTCATTATTTCCTTTTACAACATTTCATTGAAAAATCAAATGGAAAATCGATTATACGATCTGATTTTAAAAATCACTTCCATCAACATTTTTGATTATATGATTTGAAGTTCATATTTTCGATTTTTCAAATAAAAATATTTATTTCCCTATGGAACACATAATTCCTTTTTCATTATCACAGGTGTCCTTTTAAAGGTGTACACTGAAGAAAAAAAAGTACATGGACCCAATTAAAAAGTAACGTCAAAACAATGAAATATTAATTAATTTTGCTCCAAGGAGCATGGTTCATTGTTAAAATGAAATAACATTTATTAAATCAACGAATAATTCATTAAAACATAATACCGAAAATGAATGTTTTTCAATGAATCACTAACTACGTTAGATTAAAGAATTGTATAATTGTTTTGATGAATATTATTCATTTTTTCAACGTTTTTTGTTTAATAACATATTATTCTGAACATAAATTAATTAATGATCGCGAATTCATTCATTCAATAAACAAGTACATTAAGATAATTTTTAAAAATGAAAAATATTAATGAATTATACATTGAAACAATGAAATATGGGCTTATAAACGCTATTCATTGAAATTATGTACAAATTTATTTTCAAAAAAATCTTTCTTTAATTGCAGTACAATTGATGCGAATTGTTATATAATCCTATGCCAAGTAATTTACCAACTTGGGCTGTAATGAATGTTTAGTTTAGTTGCCATAACCTCCGCTTGGAGTAATATAACTTACTAATTGTAATCACAGGAAATTGGTATGAGGAAAAAATAACTATATACATGCATTATTGAATGAATTTGAATAAAAGATTGTACGATAGCTAACGATGGCATTCGTCCACGGATAATTCTCTCATCTATACAAGATTCCATCAGAACGAAACAAAAGAGAGGTCCGTGTAGCGAATAAATGGAAAGGAAAACACGAACCACTTTTTATACAAATGTCCCATGTACATTGCTAACTCTGCAAGATTAGTTTATATAACCAAGGCATAAAAAAAAACCCATGGCCAAATATAAATTTAAGGAGACATTCTGTAAGTTATATGTACTGATACGAGTATAAGAATTGTGTATAAAATTGGTTATATTATGAATATAAATCTTAAACATTTTCTCAAAGTATGCGTATAGTTATCTGGAAAGAAATTTTATATATACCATTTATATTTGAATTGTATGTGTGAGCACTTAATATTATTATTATTATTATTATTATTATTATTATTATTATTATTATTATTATTATTATTATTATTATTATTATTATTTATATTATATTACTAATAGTATGGGTTTTAAAATGAAAGGAATATTTTTTATATTACACACATAAATGAAACCAGTTTCTTATATTCTCTATAAATGCTTATTTGTATGTTATTATTGATAATATAATTTATTTATTTAATTCTATATAACATTTATGCATTTTCTTCGTACATAAGTATAAAAACATCGTTATGTAAACGGCTTGATTGCAAGAGTTCCTTCATCTTTTTATTTTATTCTTTTTCTTAAGAAAAGTATTTATAAATTTTTTTAAACATCATAAAAAAAAAAATGCCGACAATTTTTTTTATTCATTTTCTTATGCATAAATTAAGAATTTTAATTAATCCATATGTCTTCTATATACGAATATATTTATGCGATTTTAGATACGCATAACGTTTTTATTTAATTGTTGTTAAATTTCTCACCACACATGTGTGTGTGTGTGTGTGTTTCGTGTATATTATTTCGAATAAATAAATATATATAATTAATAATAAATAAATATGCAGAGTAACAAATGTATAGACAAAAACTTGTTCTTTTTAAATATACACTTTTATGTCGATTTTGGTTTCAATTGTAAGTTACACATTTTGGGTACATGTGTAAAATGGGTTATGACTGTTATGATTTATGAGTTATCTTAAATAAAATATTGTACGTTATATACTTAAACTATATTATAGGATAACTTTTTTTTTTTAATTAAAATATGTTAAGTTAACTAGGAAAAACAAATGTTAATTTGTATCCTCTATATATATATATTGTATAAAAATAGAGTTTTGGTCGAAGAGCAATGAAACAGTAAACATACGCAGTTCATTCATCGGTCGATAGATATTATATAGATAGATTTTTTATGCTTATATAAAACAAATATAAATAATTGTGTATTAAAATAAAATTGTGGATGATTTAAGCCAAATATTTTATAACTATATATATTGAGACACACACCTAAGTGTGATTTTAGCATTCTACTATACGATTCTTTAGCCTATCTGCGCAGCTAAACTCTTCCAATTCTTCCGAATTTTAAGGATATGCAAGTTTTAAATCGTTGTCCGTTTTTCGTTATATAATTTGTATATAGTCGGTGTCCTTTTATCTTGTCCGAGTTTCGAGGCGGTGTTGTAGCGTTCATAACTGTTGTGCTTTTGCAATTAACCATTCTGTAAATTCGTATATATATAGGATAATTACAGGGCTATATATGCTATGCCTATAATATAAACAGAAAGCAGTGCTGATTTGCGGATATACTTATTTATTATACGTATTAGCTAACCCATTACAAATTACATATGGCATAGCTGCAACCTGTGAACGCATTACAATTGACTTTGCAAAAATATTTGCTATACCCAACATATACTTGAAAAAAAAAAATATGTTATATTACGTTATATAGTTTAAATTAAATTTTATTTTACACACACATCTAAAATATTTTAATTCGCAATAACTGAGTTAAAATATTGACTAAAGATCACAATGTGTCGAAATTATATAAATTTTTAGATTATTAATATAACCCTATAACAATAAGTTTTTCTTTTCAATTTTAATGTATTATACATCAACAATAGTATAGGAAAAATGAATTTATTTATTATTTCTAATGGATTCGGTATATAAAAAATTATTAGCAAACATTTCTCAAAACAAAAATTGATTTAATCTTTTTCTGTATATACAAAATAATGTATATATATAGGAAATACTCCGAATTTAGTTATAATAATAATTTTAGAATAGTTTTTATTAATTTATCATCTTATTGAATTACGATCCATATATCAGGTGTATCGGTATCAACGTTTTGTGAAAATAAAACACTAATTTTAAATGGGAAAGTAAAAAACATTTTATTCAAAATATTGGCCTTTGCTTTCGATGTAAAACAATTGTTAGTCAGAAGGAGCCAAGTCTGGTGAATACAGCGGGTGGGGTAGCAGCTCTCAGCCAAATTCTTTGATTGTATCTTGAACCGGTTTTGCTTTGTGTGCTGATGCATTATCATAGAGCAAAATTACATTGCCGTGTCTTCTGGCCCATTCTGGTCGTTTTTCGATCAATGCATGGTTCAAATTGATCATTTGTTCAGAAGTGTTTTTTCGGTCTTTCATTCAATTCATGCGAGGCACTCATTTTCCACATTTTTGGATCTTTCCCATAGCTTTTAAACGATCACAAATTGTTTGTTGTGCAACATTTAACATTTCTACCATTTTCTTTTGATTCAAAGTGTCATCTACATCCAGTATTGCTTGCAATTCGGCGTCTTCAAAATTTTTTGGTGGTCTTCCATTCATTCATTATTTATCACATCAAAATCATTATCTCCGAACCGTTGAAACCATCTTTTGCATATTGTTTCTGATAGAGCATGATCACCTGAAATGCTTCGACAAGCATTCGATGCAACTCTGCAGCACTTTTCTCCAAATGAAAACAAAAGTTTAATGCTTTCCGCAAATCATCATTTTCTGGTATAAAATTCGACATTTTTAACACGATGAAAAAATATGATGTTGTTTGTACAATGACATCGATGTATACTAAATATGTTTAACAGATGTCATAGCAACCAAACAAAAAAAAAAAAGTTAAGACTCGTTCACAACAAATGTTTCCTATCGAGACATTTGTATTTTGACGGTCACTTGATACCGGTACACCTGGCGTATATAGTTTTAGAAAAGGTATATATTGTCCATTTTTCATTCGATGTCATTTAAACATTTGTATATATGAAATTATGGTATATTGGATTGCTTCGTATGTTATCATTTTTTTTATGTGTACAACAGTTGACAAATATATAAGCAATGGAACTATTCATCAGACCGCCAGTACGGATACATATATATATATATAGAATTAATTGGATTGATCAGTAAAGCAGTGCACACAATAAATTACTACGCTTTAAAAAATTTTCTTTAAGACAAAATTTAAATGGTTAATTTGTACACGGCACATTAATGTCTTTCTCTCTATACAATTGAATACAACTACATAATAATATACACTGTGACTTTGTGTTTGAAGATATAATCATTCTGGATTTGTATATTAAAATAATAAAATTAAAAAAATATGGTATTAGTTTTAAAAAAGGGAAAATTATGCACATGTAGTTAAATAGTAGTTTTTTTTTAATTTTAACTTTATATTCTTTGAAATGCAAACAAATTTTCTTTTAATCTTTTTTTTCTTTTATTTTATTTTATATTTATTTTTCTTTTAATTTTCCCAATGTTGTTTATATTATAATTTAAATGCATTTTATATATATTGTAGTTATATATAAATATATATATGAATATTTCAACATATGTATATTTGAAATAAAATTTATGATTTTTCGTATTATATTATGTACATAATATTATTATAAACAACAAAAAATCATATTGTATATATACGTACAAAAAAAAGTACTACACACTCTGACTCTGACTCTTCTATTGTATATGCAGCTCTATATATATATGGTATATATAAATAATACGATGTTTAAAGTGCATTTATGCCTATACAGTAGTCACAAAGTATAAACCGTATACACATACAACACCGATTGTCTGAAAAATAACCCGAATGGCTTTAGCATATATGTGGATCTATATATGTGATTATAACGCACTGCTTCATCTATATTCATTGATTTATATATTGTGAACCGATCTTATTCACCACAAACACTCACAAATATTTGCTTCAGTGCTAAGCCAAAATACAATGCATTAAGTGCATTTATCGCATCGGTTAACAAAATGGTAACATAATAAAAAAAAAACCATTAAATTTCGTTCTAAAATTGAAAAAAATGCTATCGAAACAATTGCCTATAACGACAATTGTTTATATAAATCAGAAGTTTTTTTTTTTAAGGACATTAACAAAAAATTCAAAGACGACAGAGAAGATGTTCGAATGGACCATCATCAACAATGAAATTCAATAAGTGCGTCTTGATTTCGTAAAAAAGTTATGACAAGAAATCATTAAATTTTAACTGATAAAATTGTTCTATGAAAGGTTATTTTAAATATTTGTATTTCGCACATAATTTCTTAAAACTTCACTGGTATAACTTCAGGTAAAGAAAACATGATGTTTTCAAGGCCATACCAGAAACTATATAAGCGTCATAGTAAGTGAATGGTAGCGATTACCAGATGTAAGAAATAATCAAAAATAATAAAGTAAAAGCAATACTCATTTGTTTTTATGTGATACCAATGGTATTATGATCCACAGTTGTTTTTGTTCCAAAGTATGTTCGTTGACGATTATTTCACAATAAAAGGTATCTTTTCATCGTGCCACAATTATTAAATTACCATAAATTTATTAGTTTTAGTTTTATTCACCCGAATTTCTCTATTTCTTATGTATACCAAAATTTTATCAGTTCATTTTAATAATATATAGTCTTTGATTTCTTATAGTGTGTGAATAGTTTGCAAGGATATTTTTTTTTTAAATCGTTGATCATAACAAAGTCCTTCTGAAAAGGTGATCAATGGGCAATGAATTATTTCTCTATTCCTTATGTATACCATCAGTCCATGAAAATATATATAGTCTTTGATTTCTATAGTGTGTGTGTGTGAATATAGTAAATAAAATAATTTTTTTAATACAATTTGATCAATTCTGGTTATTTCGCGGACACAGAGGACACATATACATATGATGCATAGTATAGAAGCAAATAAAAATAAAAAGGGAAAATGTTGTAGAACTCTCTTGCTGTACTTACTTTTATCATCCTGATATTTTGTATACAATATACAATATATAGGTACGTGGATTGTATATATATATTTAAAAACAGAAAAGCATATGCAGCGCATTTAATGCAATTTATGAGTGACACCTGAATTTCATTTTTCCAAAATGTCTAAACTTATGTACGTTATAGCAAAGAATTAAATAAAAAAAAGGGAATGTTTTATACTTATGATATATTTGTGTGGGTTGTGTGTTTGTTTGCATCGTCGTGTGTATAAAAAAAAAAATATGTAATCCATTTTATATTTTCACACATAGTTAAATATTCTTTTAATTAAATTTAATTATGCAATTTTTACTATTTTTTTCGTTTTATTTTCCATTTTCAAGTAACTTTATAATATTTGATATTTGCGGTGTGCGTACAGCTGACGAATGGAGGATGGGTATATGCAAAATCTATACATTTTTTTTTTTGTTTTAATAGAAAATATAATTAATAAACCTCATGTCTCGTTTATGTGTAATGTTGCATAAAAATCAAGTTTATATAGATAGAATATTCCACATAAATATATAAATTTTATATTACTCGCCGCTTATAAGATGTAGTTCAAATTATATATAAAGACATTTTAATATTAAAATAGTTTTTTTTTTTATCTTTTTCATTGCAAATTTATTTTTATTTACATCCTACACTTTGAAGTCATTTCAAACACATATCTCTGTATATATATACATTGCAATTCTGCACTAATATATAATATACAATAATATAGTACATAATATTTATAACAGCAACTGCAATAATGAAAGCAAACATCAACAAAAAACGAAAAATGGGAAAAAAACAACCAACAACTTAGTGCACAAGATCAAAGCAATTTAACACACCATTTTATTATTTTTATTATACGATATATATATAAAGAAAAAACAATTATGAACAAGTACACGAATACAAAACCTATAATATTTAACAACTTGGTTAAATTTATACATATAATATTTGGAATAAAAGTAATTTTGTCGATCGTAAATTTACCAAATTTGTTTCCATATGTTTTTTGGAATTTATATATAATTTTATAATATAATTATAATGTTTGAAGGTATAAATACACAATTTAAGTGACACATCACAGTTGGGGCAAAGTGCGAAAAAGACATTATTTACAATATTTCTATATTTTTTGTTGTGTTAAAAATAGTATTAATTAATTATTCGGGGCCACGCACGTATCTCGGAAACAGAGTATTTAAATCAAAAAAAAAATAATATTTTTAATTTTTATCACATGGTAAATTCCTTTTGTGTTGCACACCCGCTTTGAAAACATTAACCATGTCATTCTAAGCACACCATTTATTTATAATTGCATTTTTAATTTAATTTATTTAAAAAAATTTCTCTTTTCATTCGTTACAGTTACAATAAATTGTGAAAAAAATTCAAATACATCTATTATAAATATAATTGAAGGAAAATCAGTATTATTAGAATGTAAAGAAAATCAATCATCAACAACTAAATTAATGAAATACTTTTGGATACATAATGGTTTGTATATAAATTTAATTTAATATTATATAATTTATTTTTTGGGCGGTATCTATATAGAGGTGATTGATTGATCATAATAAAAAATCATTTTAAAATAATTCAACTTCTGGAACTTCTTGAAAATGTCAATAAAGTCGAAAAAGAGCAAAAATCCTAAAGTGGTATGTTGTAAAAATTTCAAGTGAATTAAATATGCACAACTTAAAATGTTATAGAACGAGATAATTACTGTTGCAGTAATGCAAAGTGTTTGCAAAATATATAAGAAGATAATGGTGAACGTATTTATATGAATTTCTCAAACACTTGGGGCTTTATTAGTGGGGTAGAGAAGGCAATTTAAAATTATACAAATTTATGATTCGTACAATAACAGATTGCATTTATTAAAATAATATAATAATTTATATAGAAAGATTTCACAGCGAGAAAATCCAATGTTGATTATTAATGGTAACCGAAGTTGGTAACTGAAGATCATCAAATGCGAGAATAAGTGTAAATAAATGTCACGGAGATCCTAAATAGGTTTTCTCAATAAAAACACCTCAATCACTTTGACTCGTATCGCCATCGCTATAGGCCCACCTATATCTTTTAAATAAATGATCCAACACACATTTGATTTGCGTGATGAAATTAAATTACTCAAGAGATGGAAAAACCGCAGGCGATGATGATATAATATCCGAAATTTTTACATCAAGTATTGTTGAATTATGGTCTTCCCAGTAAAGTCTATAAACATGATTAAGAAACTATTTATATAGGGACTGTAGTTGTATAGGGTTGATTGGAATGGATGATTTATGCTATCTGTAATAATAGCAATATTACTGTATTTCCTGTTATGGTTAAATAAAACACAACCTCCTTCTTGTTTCATTCCGATCTCCACATCCTGTCCAGTATGACTGGGTTGCGTGTTAGGTTAAGTTTCTTCTCCTTGGTGAGTTTTATAAGTTTTAAAATATTATAATAAATATTAATTTATTAGAATTTATTAATAAATTATTTAATTTATCATTTATTATATAGGACATCACATTGACCACACCGAACGTATTTATCAAAAAGGATCAAATTTATATATTAATCATATTAATAAATATGATAATGGAAAATTTTTATGCATACAAATCAATGAAAATGGCAAAGGAATGGAAATTATATCAAGACATTTATTACATGTCACATGTAAGTCAATTTATTTAATTATATTTTTTATATGGAGTCCTATCGGGTTAAAGTAGTAATAGACAATGAAAAAAAAAAACGCACAAAAAATTAGTATACAATTTTGAGGATTTTGGCGTCTATGGAAGGGTAAATTTTATATATTTTAAATAGTTTCTGGATAATATTTTATTAAATACTTATCGTATACGCAAAACCTATGTCGTGTTTCATATCCATATATATTCAGTTTGATCAATAGACGATGAATTTCGTGGTGGTTGCGGTCACCAACGCTCTCTATATCATTTTGATTGGTGTGAGTGCACATGTGGAACATGATTCTAATGTTATATATATATAGACATCGCATAATTATAGATAATTTATTGGTATTACAGTATATTGTGTGCTACACTGATTAATTTGTTTGGTGACAATAATTTAATTTGTGTTGTATATACAATTTAATTAATATATACTTAAACTAAAATTGTGTGTATATATGCGATCGCACGTGTACCCATATATATCTAGAACCGAGTTCTATAGCCTATTCTCTATTAATCATATAACGTTTTGTCTGTACAATATTTAAAAGTTCATATTGTAATAGTTTCACAAAAATAGCAAATTCATTTTAATTTATAGTAGAGTATTTGTAATTGCTATGGTATAAATTTAATTTGTAAAGAATTCGCTTAATAAATGCTTTTTATTATATTCAATATATATTATTATCATACGCGTTATATACACATCGCCTCTGTTCGAAAAATAATCGGAATGGATTATGGAAAAAAAAAACAAACAATAACATAATTAATAAAAATAACTTGTGTTTTAGATAAACCAATATCATCATAAGCTATTTTAAAGCAGCATTTCGGTGTACCATTTTTATTGTGTCACTTAATGCGTTGTATTTGGGTTAACATGCTGTGCTATAGAAGTTATGCAACTATGATAACTATGTTACGGTCGGTTAACAATACTTAAAAATCAATCAGCAGCCAATAGATATATATTTATGGCATTACCATCGGAACCATTTATTTGAAAATCATTGTGGTTATTTTTCGAACAGAAGACTATATTTTACTATCATATGCATATGAAATCGGAATGAATAATATTATAAAAATTAAACAAAGTACTCTATTATTATTTAACTCATCCATGTACCTATTATAAGAGTATGT
Organism: Bibio marci; assembly: GCA_910594885.2. Lineage (NCBI taxonomy): Eukaryota > Metazoa > Arthropoda > Insecta > Diptera > Bibionidae > Bibio > Bibio marci. The sequence continues at coordinate 25,234,242 of OU343118.1, read as the reverse complement.
TTATGTTTATGTAATATGCATAGGATATAGGAATAAAGGATAATATAATATAATAATAAATTGCAAAAATGTTTTTCAACAACCTTTTTTTTTTTTTTGCATTATTTATTTGGTTTTATTATTATTATATTTCTTTTCAAAATGAATATTAATAATTAGAATAACAACCGCGAATTTTTATGTATCTACAATATTTATGTATGTGTGTAATTTATTATAAGTATTATATTATTTTTTTAAAATTCTTCTATTCTATGCCTGTACTTTTTCCATATAACTCGTAGTGTATATTCCACATGTATAACTAGTTACTTCTCTATATAGGCGCAGATGTATAATATACATTAGATTAACCCATTTCAACCTGCACAGCGTCATATGAAATAGTAGAGATATACGAGTATATGTACATGCGAGAGAGCAATAACATATAATATCCGGAAATGTTGCCGTAGTATTTCTAGTATAGTTAATAAACTTTGGGCTAATATAAGAAAATTTGGCAGTTTATGGAATCTTATAATTATTTTCAATTCTTCTCTTACAACTTCAATTTTCCTTCCAGATGGATTGGAAAATTGCTAAAATAGTTCTTCTTACATACGCTAAGAGACTTTCTCCTATTTTCGACCCATTAGTACTTTAATTCCTTTCTCAACGACTTTGGAATATATTATGGAAAATCAAGTTTGCCAATATATTTATATGGTAAACATTTTATCTTGATTTTCTATCTCTGGTTTTAGATATTTATATGGACACAACACCAGCTACTATACGCTATTTAATATTTCAAATGCTATTTCAATGTTTATATAATTGAATTTTTCGAAAAATTTTGATACAAGATCGGTTTTAATTTCTGCAGGTGTCTCTCAGTGTTCTGTTCTTGATAGTCTGTTGCTTTGCCTTTTTATAAACGATTTGCCATCTTCCTATGGTTGTCTTCTGCGGGACTCACATGTTTACGGACGATATTCAATGTAATTGTCATTTGTCGGATGTTTTATATGTCTAAAATCCTGGCCACAAATGATTAAGCATGTTTCGTTTGCAAAACAGTGTACAAAGATCGAAATGGGTTAAATGATATATGCATGCAAACTTTATGTTATTGTATTTAAGAAAATTTTTCGCTTTCAATTCTTTATAATTATTTGTTTCTGTTCATTCTATTCAGACTGCTGTTTTTTTTTTTTTTTCATATTATTATTATGTTGTCATCATCACATCGTATTTAAAAATGTTAACCTTTTTTATTTTGTATATGGGATAAATATATATAGAAATACGTAATAGGTTACAGGTACTTCACATCAACATAGAACCTCTTTTCTTTATTTTTTTATCCCCATAAAATATTTATTATTCACATTCGTATTATTTTTTTTACCTCTCATGTGACATCATAAATAATTTACATAATAAATAATATTGGGTGTACAAATATGACTTCGTTCTGTTCTGTTTACAATTTGTAATGTACGTATAGGATGGAAATTATGTCAAGCGGTTACTGTACGACGGGTGGTATATAAGACATTCCAGCCAAAAAATTTTTGCATTTATAGTATATAGTTTTGTGAACATTTGGTGTCTGGTGTTTTATTATAATATATTCTGGACAACAACCATTTTCTGATTCAATTGATTTCACCAGTTCATATATAGTACACCAATTCTTGGTGATTTGTGTTAAACATTTATTACAATAAACTGATCAAAAATACAAGTTAATTAACGGACTAAAGGTCTTGAAAGTATGTTATAATTTACTCAGCTTCTATTTTCTTATGAGTTTGGTTTTTTATACCACATACTTATTGCTCGACACTCTGTTTACTAACCATAAAGCCATCTTTTTCTATATACATTTAATGCAATGCTGCATTTAATAATAAAATATATAGACAAATAATCTATTTTTCTCTATTATAGTCCTATATACAATATTTCTCTGTGCTATTTAAAAACTTATATATTTATATGAATAAATATAAAATAAAGTCTATGTAAATAATACAAAATTTTTAAGTAAATAAATTAATGAACTGGTTGGCATCGCCGACAATACATTTTGTTCTGTACCATCATATACCGCATGCAGTTTGTTTAAATAATATGTGGTATGTTATGTTATACGTACGTGTATACTAATATGCATTTATAGAATATATATAGATGCAATCGTGCATATTGTGCATTTATAATAAGAAAGAAAGTATATATATAGATTTATAAACAATCCATTTATGCGTACCGTCGTACACATATCCATAAAATTAGTGCGGTAGCATTTAATATAATAACGAAAAACAATGAAATGCGATGTTGATGAAATTATCAGTTTATAATTTTTAATAATATAGTAAATTGTTGTGTTGATGTGTGCGATGTGACATTGAAATTAATTATATATTTTGACTCTGTGTTAATGTATATGAATCATATGCGAGGATATAATAGGAATTGTAAGTCATCATTGTCTATAACAGATCTCGTAAATATACTTATATATATAATACTAATAAGGACTGTGAATTATTTTTTTGTAAATTCAAGGCTTTATTGTGAAAAATTGTGTACGGTATTATTTTTCATAATATTTGTGCATCGATAGCCACAACTATTTTCTATCACCATACGGATTCCACTAGAACAACTCATCTTTTGATGTTATCCACCAATCGATTCAATTTTTCGTATCGTCACATGACCATAAGCAAATTCTACTATTTTTTACGCTTCAAATTATTCCGTATCCATTTTTTAGCATTGAAGAAATGTTGTCGTACACGTGAAAAATCTTCGTTTTATATCCATATTTTCCCATCGATTTTCTTCATGTAAAATAAATATATACAACACACAGAATAACTCATCTAATATATTAATACTGCTTGTGGTTTTAGTAATCTATAATGATCATTCATATATTGAAAATGTAATTTGAAGATATTTTTACCTTTTTTTAAAATTACTATTATATACGAAAATTATTTGTCCGTCTATATGTTATGGGGCAAGATTTTAAAGTATAAATATCAAATACATAATATAAACAATATATGGTATATGTATGTGTAATAATTGAATTTATTTGACCGGGAAATTCATAAAATATATATCGTGTTATGCAGGATAAAAGAAAAGCGCGGTGTAATTTCAATCGTTAACATAAAATTGGATAAGTTAAAATTGAATATTATATTTAAAAGTAAAATATAAATAATTCTTAAAAATTCACATCTATTTTACTTTATATTTATATAATTATTATTACATAAATAATGTGATTTATACCATAATATTAAGAAATCATTTATAAACCACACCGTGTTAATATTTTAAAAACATTCATTTCCTTATACATGTATTTTTTAAGGAAATGAATGAATTTTTCATTTAATTAATTTTCGGTTTGTTTATTTAAATTATATACCTTTTTGTTTCTCTGTTATGACGAACATATATAATATATAAAATTTATTTGTCTAATGTGTATACCTTCTTTTTGTGTACAACAAACACAATTTTGATTGTAATTATTTATAAAAAATATTCGATAATATTTAAATATTCATCTACCATACATAAGCTTAAAGGTGGTCCTAATTTATTTATATATATGTAATAGATATATGGACCAACATAAAAAACATATCAAATTATACTGCATTGATGACGGTATATATATAGAGTTTGCTTTCGAACCGCTAAATTCAATCAAAGCCTAAATCATATTGTAGAATATTCCGGTTCGGAACGAGTTATTACAAAAAAATTAACATAATATAGATGTTTCCTTTTTTTTCCATTATTTTTAAATATAAGTGATTAGCCCTTATAGTGCGTATATTAACTGTGTGTATGCAGACACACATTGTTAATCATTGACACAATAGACTTATCAGCAGTGAAATACAAAAGACCCTATGTATAAGAAAATCTCAAATATCTTGATTATGCTTATAATTTTTGTAAATCTTATAACTGACTTATATACCATATCTATTTTCATTCTATTTTAGTGTATCAAATAATTGTAATTTTGTTATAATTAATATAGATAGACGACCCACCACCACCACCATCAATAATTAATGTCAGTGGTGGTCGTAGATCCCTATATGCGTACCAATATGTTTATCCATCCACCAATAAGGTGTTTGCAAAATCATTTGTATATAAAACTACTGTGTCTACATATAATCCATATATATTTGAGATGGGATGAAATATATATATATATATCTACAAATAATGTATATTACTATATAAATAATGGGATTTCAATCAGTATATATTTCCAAGTACATATATGCATATGAACTACTAAATTAATATATAGTAGCTATAGTATATAATTGTATATTATATGTATATTTATAAAATTTCCTATTACATTCATATCTGTGTATTTAAATTTTATATATCAATCAAAGTAGAAAAATGAAAATAAAAAAAAATCCAAACACAATAATAAGATGGGAAGAAAAATAAAAAAAAACTAAATTCAAGATATACAAATATAAATATATGAAGAAAAAATAAACAAATATCTCTATGTATATACACTAAAATATATGTAGTATTTCTTCAATGTTACTACATATATTATTTATATATAAATTATATAGTACTAGATACTAGTACTCCTTCTTCTATCTTTATACGAGTATATATAGTTTTATGAACATTCATATATTATTAAATGCATGCAATATGGATTTTTCCTTTATAAATGCTATTATTATACACACACACACACACAAACAATACATACATTATATATTCATAAATGTATACACATAATAATGTACTAAATAAAGTGTAGGTATCAGCATATCTATCTTATAAGCAAGATCTCTGAATAAAAATACTTTTTTTTATCATAATAATAATAATAATAATAATAGTATATATATTATTTTCCATATATACATTTAATACTCTCGACGTATATTATAAACAAGTATTATTTTCATCAACATTTCATTCATTTCTGTTCCTATATCAAATATATATATATGTGATGCATTTGTGTATACATACGATACGACGAGTAGTATATATATATATTTAAAATATAATATATTGAGAAAAAAAAACTAGACTAACAAAAATAAAAATCTTATATATGGGATCTTTGACAATTTGCCGGCAGCCTTATATATCCGCATCATTTACCTACCACCGACTAAATTTTTATATGTGTAGTATATAGCCTCTTAAATAATAAAAAAAACCAAACGAATATAGAAAAAATCCTGCATATATTAAAAAATATATATAACTTTTCTCAACTGTTCCAAAAAGTCGAAATCTAAATATATATGTAATAAATTATTGTTGTACGTACTACTGTGTACAAAAAATACGGTGGTATTGAAATCAAATATAAAATTTTATTTATAATAGGTACTGTTCTTATGTCAAATTTTACTGAATTATTATAAACATTTCGGATGATATGTAATGGCAAATAACTATTTTCGTCCTTTTTCGTCCTGCCACCAAGTATTAATTACTCAGACATATACATCAAGTCATGTATTCATAATAGGAACTATTATATAACTATACTCTCTGTTACGGCATATAACAACTATCTAACACTTGCAATCAAATTGGTAAATTACATGTAATTCACCAATTGGCCGTTGCATATTTATGTTTCGATAAATATTTTATAATATAATTTAATTATTGTTATGAATGAATCATCCACATATATACCATTCTGCGCATAAAGATAGATTGTCTGAATAGCTTTTCAAAGGTTTTGCCACGTAAAAAATTTGATAATATCTGATTTAATATAATGTTACACGAGCAAAGAATTTACATTTTAATTTTGTTTGTGAAATTAATTTTTTGCTGCAGATTTATTAAAAATACTACAGAAATCGTATGGCAAATGAAAAAATGTTTACAAATTGGTGGTACAATTCGTAAAAAAGACGGTACTAGCAACGTATAAATTAATGAAAAAATATAAGCCAAGGTCAAATCAAAAGATCTGCGGTGTGTGAAAAATCGTCGGTTAACAATTGTATATATATAGAGGAGACGTTGTTGATATATTACAATGCGTTGTGGAATTTCAAAATGTTCGGTGAATATCATTTTAAAAAAATTGGTTTTATATATCAGATGCGTCGTTTAAGCGGCGGTTACAAAAACACTAGTATCAAGGAGATGCTTTTTTATTCGAATTATATTATTATATACAGAATTTCAAATTATAATCAATCAAATCCAATCTTTTCATATATAGAAGAAATGTTTTAAAAAAATCGAGATTCACACATTTAAAAATTATGACCGATTTTGATGAAATTTTTTTTATGATGAAATAATGGTACTGTATAAAAATTTTTGTACCATTTGATGGGTGTTCGCACTTTATTTATTATTTTGTTTTTAAGTCATATATTGCTCCAATTGAAGCTTTATGTCATCTAATAAACCTTTCATTTACAGCCAAGTTGGTAAATTACTCCGCATGGGAGCACAAAATAACAATTTATCAATTGTACTGTAATTAAAGAATGATATAGATGTTTTCAAAATAGTATTATTTTTATATGGGTGATTAGCCCATAGCGATGTGTGTGTGTGTGTGTGTGTGCAGACATTGTTAATCATTGAATAAACTACAACACCATATTTTCAAAGATATTCGGTTTTCCGTTTTATTTCATAAACGAACAAATGGTCACACCCAGCAGAAAAATTTTAATATTAAAATAAATACCAGATAAATAAATAGCAGAATTGAACCCTTATGAGTAATAATATATATTTCGGCACTATGCAACTGCGCTACTTAGTGTTTTTCACTTTATATAGTACCACAAATATCTTTAAATTTTTTCTGCCATCGGTTGGTCATACATTATTGAACACATGAATCGAATTTGAAGCATCTCTTCTATGAAAGATTGGAAATTGAAAATAATTTGAAATTTTATATATATAGAAAAACATGGAAATTCGTTACAACTATGGCCTGTAATTAAAAAAAAATATGATAATTCATAAAGATCGCGTTTTTCCGGAAAATTTAATTCGATGAAAAGCCAATTTTTTTTTTGTTACATAATTTATAGTCTAATTTCACCCAAGTTATAAGAAAAATGGTGATATTAAATACTGAAGGCTATTTTTCTGCGGCTTTGCCAAACGCAGAAAATGAGAGACTTGGCTTACGATCCGGAAACAACTATAACCTATCGAGCAAATATCATGCCAAAGTCACAGTTTTCTTCTTTTATCGTGGTATATAGTGTGCACACTATGGATTTTTTTCCATTGAGAGCAAAACAAGATACATTCTTTAGGTATATATTATGTGTTGTATGTGTGATGCTATTCGCGCCTATATAATGAAGTCGAAATTGGGCCTATTTTTTTTGAAACACAGTAGTATAGTGTATCTGTTGTTTATGTATCTTTTATATAAAATCGTATAGACGAAAATAAAAAAATATAAAAAAATAATAATAATATATATGTGTTTTTTTTTTTGGTTTTTTGTGTGCATTCATTATGATGAAAAGAAAATTCATTGATTTTCTTTATTTTTTGTAAATTTGTGTTATGATTTACCCCTAGAGACGTTAAATTTTTGTATTAAAAATCAAATAAGATATTCTCGTATATATATTTTGTTTTGTTTATATGTTTCATTCATTTTTCGCTTTCCCATTATATTTATTTGTACACTCTGCGTATATAGACTGTAGTATAATTACACACATACCATATATATATATATATAAGTAATGAATTAAAAAACCCAAGAGGATTCTTGCTGATGCTCTTCTCTATATATATATATATGCATATTTTATTATTTTATAATGTGAATATATTGTAAACGTATACAATTAATTGTGTTATAAATAATAATAATAATAATAATAATTATAATTTATTATTATTATTATTATTATTATTATTATTATTTGTATAATAATAAACACCCGAGTAAAATACATATGTGTATATTAAGTGTGTGTCTATATGAATAATAATGTACTATACATACATTCGTTATATAAATACTTAGACTATATATATATGGTATATGATGGATGAGTATATATATATATGAGCTGCTTGTTGTACGACGTGTTAATAATTTCATCAAAGTGAATTTTTTTTTTTTTTTATAATATCATTGAAAATGAAAGATATTATACATCAGTTGTTTTTCATTTATTATATATATCCTCTATGTTTTATATATGGTATATTACAATATAAATACACTACACTTAATTCGAATATCTATATATGCACATTGTGTTATGTTTTTCATTTTAGTGATGAACTCTTTATTCATCATATAAATATGTGTTCATACCATTATATCATTTCAAAATCAAGGTGTTTTTTTTTTACTTTATGTCACACACACACACACACACACATTATTCATAAATGTAGAAATTATTATGTGTGCTCGCGATATTCAACACAATGTGTAATAAAAAAATAAAAAAATACCAATTACTTTACAAGTGTAAAAAAAAAAAAGTGTTTTTATTTTAAATTATTTCAATTTATACGATGTTTGCCTTGAAATCTGGCTTTTTACACACTTAAATGTCTCAACAATTTGTGCAGAAGTTTTTTTTATTTATTCTCAAAATATATAATAGATCTCTTTTAACGCAAAATTCCCGCTAATATCCTTTTTATTTTTCACACAAAGTATTTCTCTACAATTAATTCACTAAAAATAATTGATGTGTTATATACTGTATGGATTTCCATATCCAGGTAAACACCCAATAATTTATTTACGATATATGATAGAACATATTCAATATATTAAAATGTAATATATTTAATTGCATAATATTATTATATAAGACGCATTTAAAAGGTGGTTGTGGGGACCCGAAATAAGTTAATTCTTAGACACTATAACGACAAACCATTGATAAACTTTATCCATATAAGGGTGGAAAAAAACAATAAGTGCAAGTATATATGATTATCAAGACAAAACTATTTGATTTTCTAAAAACTTTGAAAGCGCAAAGTTTAATGTTAAATCTTTATAGATTATATGTAATGCGATCAGAGCAATATTATTTTATAGTTGATAAAAACAATTTTCCAACATTTTGTTACATTCAATGGAATTTTTATATCCAAAACATAACTTTTGAAACCATAATGTTTAAAATACACAATCTCTAATAAAAAGTATATGTTCACCATAAATGTATGGTTTTAACGGGGCCTTCTTTCGATGGCTTACAAAAGCATATTATTTTTTAAACAAAATTCTTTTTTTTTTTTTGGAAAAATCAAAGATGTGTCTCTGAAGTAAATACATTTTTCGTATTATTTAACTAATATTTAAGCTATTATGTAGGAAAAGTTATCTGCACGACACATTATAATTCACATGCCCACAATTGGTGTCTCAAAAATGTATATGCGGCAGATATATGATTATTACTTTAATAATTGAATTTCATTTTGTAATTTAATTTATTTGTTTCTACAATATATATTTGAAAATTCTTATTGTGTGTATAAAGTGAAAATAAAATGATAAAATAGCGTTTGGATTTATAAAATTATATTTTGTAATTATATAGAATAATTGAAGATAAAAAGGAGAATTTATTCCAGAGAACAATATACAAAAAATATTTAATAATATTTCTTTGTCTTTGTTTATATATTGGATATTAAATTATAAAATAGAAAATATAATAATAGCAAAATATTATATGATTGTAAAAAAAAAAAAAGAAGAAACTACTGACTTAATGTGAAACATTTCTTTTTGTTGTTCAGCGAATCTTTTTCTTCTTCTGGCTTCCCTTTTCTTCGCATTATATTCCTTTTTTTTTTCTTATTATATATTTTCGTTCGTGACTAGAATATATACAAACCAGTAAACACGCCAAAGTGCAACACGAAATTGTAATAGTTGAGATGTACAGGAGATTAAAATTTTCCATAAAATATTTTGTCCAGAGCTTCAGCTCAGGTTGGGTTATGAACATTTTTTATCACTATTCAGTTTTTGGCAAGTAACTATACAGTTAAACGAGTAATTTTTGTGATGTCTAAATTTATTACCGCAACCCATTCCAACTGTATGCAACGACAAATTAAAAAATTTATCGATTTTTGGAACGATGTGAGCCCAAATTTGGAAATCATCGTATCTAAAAATTAGAGGATACCTATACTTTTGATATATAGGTTTCCTTAATTTGTATACCATACAATTAAAAGTAAATACGTTTTGGGAATAACTATAGTTTATTTTAAAATTTAATTCACTTATTAATGCATTGCATTTTTGAATAAAAAAATTAATAGTTGGTGTAATATAATTTATTTTTTCTAAAGTATATCCGTCCATCGAAACCATAAGAATATTTAACCAAATCGATTGGATGACAATTAATTGTAAACAACAATAGTATGGTTTTTAAAATAATGTTACGGAAATTTAATAGAATGCGATGAACTGATCTATGTGCGCTCAGAAATGTGTCGTACAAATTTCTTATTAAAAATATATATATATACATTTTGATTATATTACTAGTTACACTGCAGCAGTTACTCTCCAAAAACTCAAATTTTTCTAACTTATAATATCCTTTCAAGTATACATTCAGCCAAATAAGTACCCGGAAATTCTCATTTTTAATTTTCTCTCTGAGAATATTTAAAAAAAATTTTTTTCTCAGGTTGACACAACTGTCAGCCACCATTCTGTGAATTTTTATTGCTATGTGTGATTTAGTTTGCTTACGGCGTCATTAGGAACAAGTCAACCTTTTGTGTGCGTTGCGATTTTTACTATGGATAAAAATATCGATCAAAGAGTTTGTGTGAAATTTTGTGTTTCAAACGAAATTTCTTGTGTCAAAACATTGGAAATGTTGAAAAAAACATTTGGTGATTCAACCATGTCGAAAACTCAAGTTTACGATTGGTATAAATCGTTCAAAGAGGGGCGAGAAGAAGTGAACGATTTGCCACGTTCAGGACGGCCTTCGACCTCTTCAACTGAAGAAAACGTCGACAAAATAAAGGTAATGGTGCTCGAAAATCGTCATAATAGTTTGCGAGAGATAGCCAAAGAAATGAACATGTCTCATGAGACCGCTCGTCATATTTTGGTTGATGTTTTGGGTATGCGGAAAGTCGCAGCGCGATTGGTGCCAAAAGATCTGAATTTTCTTCAAAAAATGAATCGCAGTAAGGTGGCTGAAGACATGCTTGAACGCGTAAATTCAGATCCAACGTTCATCGAACGCATCATAACTGGTGACGAGACATGGGTTTACGAGTACGACATGCAAACAAGTCAACAATCATCGGAATGGCGCGCCAAAAATGAGCCGAAACCGAAAAAACCGCGCCAAAGCAAATCGAAAATCAAGGTGATGCTGACCGTTTTCTTCGATATTCGTGGTGTTGTTCATTCGGAATTCTTACCGGAGGGACAAACCGTCAATAAAGAATATTATCTTGGCGTTATGAAGCGTTTGAGAGAGAATGTTCGTCGCAAAAGACCAGATTTGTGGCGGAACAACAGTTGGATTTTGCACCACGATAATGCACCAGCGCACAAAGCGATCATTGTTAACGAGTTTTTGAACAAAAATTCAACAAATATCATCGAACAACCACCGTACTCTCCAGATATGGCACCATGTGACTTTTTCCTGTTTCCAAAACTCAAATTACCACTTCGTGGAACCCGTTTTGAGAGCATTGAAGACATCAAAACTAATTCGCAACGAGAATTGAAGGCCATCTCGGAATATAGCTTTAAAAAGTGTTTCGATGATTGGATTGTTCGTTGGAAGAAGTGTATTGCCTCAGAAGGGGCCTATTTTGAAGGGGATATAATAAATTTAGATGATTGATAAGTTGTTTGTGTTTTATTTCAAATTTCCGGGTACTTATTTGACTGAATGTATATAGCCTATATTATTTCAACTTCAAATTTCGTGTTGCTCTTGGGTGTGTTTACATATATACCATATAGATGATAAGAAAAACAAAATATATATATATATATTTGCGTCAAATTAAGAAGGACTTGTCTATAATTTTTATTATTTTATTCCCAAAAGGATTGTTAAAAACATGCTACATCATGTATAAATAAATGTACATCTTCTGTACGAAAAATTATACCGCCAGCATTGCTTGCCAATGTATATATATATGGATGGTCATCTATATTACGCTGCTATACAATTATAATTTATGTATTGTGTGTAAACCGTTTGGTGACAAATTTTCATGACATTTCCTTCAGTTTTAAAACAAAATTAAATTAAAAGATTTTGTTTGGGACGATAAATATATAAACATTTTTGAGTATATAGCGCATCGACGATTCAACGGTTATTTCTGTTATATGAAGAACCTTAAAAATACACGATTATTATTTGCCGGACAAAGGGTATATAAATATATAATGTTAGGGTGCGTGTCTGTAAAACTATATAAAAGCTAATATTCTTTTCTATATATTTATATTTGTTAATGTCATATATATATATTATATTTGCGAATACGCACATTAGAAGATTTTCATTCTGTATCTATTTCTTTGTGTTGGGGGTTTTTTTTTTTTTGTCATGATAAAATTGCCAAATTAGGTCAAATCAATACTATGTTATATATAAAAAAGAGGATATTAGCTATTATTTAGAGGTACTTATATTATACACACTTTTGAAGAATAAATATTTTACAAAATAACAAATCATTTCTCAAACTGTTATGGATGCTGAGCTGAAGAAGGTTAAACGGTATTTATCTGTTGACAAATATATATTAGAAAAAAATCTATTTATATTATATACCTTTTGTATACTTAAGCTAAATTTATTATATTACTTATAATATATATATATGGATTTCTCTATTCTTCAACACAATATGTGACACATTGATAGCACGTTGTTTAATATTATATACCACCGCAATATATACAATAAGTCCACTCAATCCTATATAGCTATATAACAAGCTTTAAGTTATTATATAATAAAGTTCTGTAGGTCTTTTTTTTTATATATTTGAAATGAAATCCTTTTTATTTGTTGTATACATGCATGGGATATAATTTATATGTATGAAATACTTATATATTCTCTGAAATCAATAATAGTATATCGTATTTGAGATTTTTTCGATTTTATATCTATATAATATACGCACAGAATATAACAATTTAAAGATTATATTAAAGATTGAACCGGGTGTGGTATTAGAAATGAAACGACGACATCCATTCGTGGAGGATGTGTGTATTCAATAGAAAAACTTAATACGGTGACATTATATTTTCGACTTATGGATAGTTGTTTAAAGGTCAACATCAATATTATATATATATATAGAGTTTGTAATCCCCAAATATTTATATGATATTCTTAAAGCAGACGTCGATACCTTCCACCAAATTAAATGGGAAAAGGTATATTAACGGTGTGTGTTACCCAAAATATATACTATCGTGTGTAATATCATTAATTGTAAATCATATAGATCTATAGAAGTAATTAACAAGTGTTTTTATTATTTTTGGAAATGTTTCGAATCCATAGCAACTAATAATTTATGATTTTGTATATGAAAAGGCTTTCATATATTATATATCGATAATTAATATAATAATATCTGTATAAATTGAAAGTGGTGTGTACATATAAATTAAGCCATGTTAATATTTCACTATAGATTTTATAATAGAACAATAAATTAAACATTTATGTCGTACACATTATATTATGTATATGTTTTTTGTTTTTTTTATGTAGTACATGAAAAAAATTAATTGAAATCATAAAAGTGTGAATATTTTAAATGCATTAGCATAAAATACAAATAGTTTTATAATATTATAGCTGGGGTATGTTCCGTATATTTAATAATATAATACTGCAGTATATGAATTTGTGAAATATGATAGAATTATTTGTATTTATATCATATTAACATAATATTATTCACACCGTCATCACATTCTATGCCTGCCTACACACATTAGATTGTTTCGATATGAAATGTTATTTTTTTAAAACAGTATTATATGTTTAAACATTTCCCATACTATAAAATTTGCAGTCATTAGAATATTGTTTTTGGAAATTCATACACACGTGCTTTCTGAAATGTGATGTTTATAGAAATTGTATTGATAGAGAAATTATTTTAGACACAATATCATCACATATATAACGTACGACTTATCCCATCTTATCTTTGTTACTTTAGGAACAGTTTGCGATTTATCCGAGCTGACCATTGTACGAAATTCAACTGAACATATATAAGATATGTTCAAAATTTCTATTTTTAAATTTCATGAATTAAATGCCTTATAATGGCTCTTGCCAACCACAGTGTTAGCAGAATTTTTACTGCGGTTCCAGCCACGACATTAAATTATTCGATTTATCCTTATTTAGCAAATAATACACATTCACAAAAATATAGATTTAAATATGTCAAATATTATACATGTGAACAGGTGATTATTTATATAATAATAATATTCACTTATGTAAATATGGTAACGTTTCATACCGAACAACCTAATAAAAATATATATTCATGAAACATATATAAAAAATCATACACTTTATAATTATCTATAGACTTATTGAGTATGTATAGATGTACGTCTCTGCATGAACTGATTTAAGTGCGCATTTCTATAATCGATGGTATAGTACCGGGTTTAATTTTCAAAATTTACAAGGGTGAAATTTTTAGGTATATTTATTTTTCAGCTGATGGTTTGTTATATATGAATTATATAATGGAATAAAGAAAACCTGAATATCTTTCAAATTATGCTGTCGTATGTGTTGGATGGATACTCAAACCTTATTTGAAATGGCTATAATCACTCGTAGTATAAAAAATAAAGGAAATAATAGGAACATTTATCTTTTGATAATTGAAGATCAATTTGGTAAATTGGTATATATATATTTTCGCATATGCGGGGTGTAACCTTACCGAATTGACTGTTTTATTAATGTTTTGTGTTGTTGATATATAAATATAAGCGCGTCAATTGCATAGTAACATGATTGACTTGATTGATGATTATTGTATCAATATATAATTGTGATTGATTTCATAAAAGTATAATTATTAAAACTATTTCTTTCTTGTATTATTATTATGCGTAATAAAATGTATAATTTTCTTATTTTGTCACAGATCACAGATATATTAATTATTCAGAAAATATTTCTATACGATAAATATATTCATATATAAAAACAAATATTGGAACTATAAAATCTTATAATATATTTTTCTTATATTCCACGGATTGATTTCAAACATATTTTTTTTAATTTTGTATAATATATAATGTGTACACACACCCTCTGTCCCATAAATAACCAGAATGAATTGCTATACTATTATAATAAACTATACACCCAAACAATGACAATTTATTTAATACAAAATTTTATATTATCTATTAACATTAAGTGTCGCAGTAATTTTTAAACATTATTTTGTGCGAACATTATTAAGGCTTTGTCTTATTTTCGAAATTTCAAAAATACACATTAAAATATGTGTGGTTTGCTTTTATTATAGATTGACTTTATTTTTAGTTTGGTTTATTTTTTGTTTAGCTGAAACAAACCGAACCCGATTTGATTTTGCCGAAGGAGAATCTGAGTTAGTTGCCGGGTTTACAGTGGAATATAGAAGAGGAGGCTTTGCATTAATTTTTTTTAGCTGATTATAGAAAGATTCTATTTATAAGAATGTTAATATGTTTAATATTTTTAGGTGGAAATATTTATAGATATTAATTTAACAATAATTTCTTTTATATTTATTTGGATTTGAGGGACTTTACCTCTCGGTTTCGTTATGATGTACTAATATATTTTTGCTTGAAAGAAATTTTTACCTTTTTCACACATATTTACACGTATATTTTTCACAAGTACTACTATTTTTAAAATTTACTACTTTGAAATATTATCAAATTTCGTTTAACATTTGATTTTTTGTTTAATTTGATTTGAGTTTGTTTAAAGGAAATATGTATTTATGTAAATTACAAATAATAATTTAAAAGTATACATAAAAAATGAATATTTTATTATTTTAATATTATTTTAAATTTTATGAACCATTTTTTATAATCGATTTTCAAAATTTCATTGACCAATTTTTCCATAGGTTGACTAATATTCATATATGGCATGGCATATTAAAACACAAATGCGGTTTTAGCCTTTTTCTAACGCGACCTATCTGTGTAGCTAACGTCTCCCAATTTCCAAATTTTAAGGATCTTAATTATCAGCACATATAAAATGCGTATGTGAAAATCATTGCATTTTATTTTTCTCAACTGAAAAGTAAATATTTTGAATTAATAATTCCATATCTGGTTATTTTTTGGATAGAGTGTCGCGTGTAAATTTCTTTAATACTATAAATATAACTACAACCACAAAAATAAAAAGGAACATCTCATCATATAATATTCATTTTATACACAAACAAACAAATAAAAAAATATAACAAATAGAATTGAGGAAAAGATTTTTATATACCAATATTTTTTTTCTTTTTTCGTAGAATTATACAAAACGAACCATCATCAAAAGATAGGATATTGTGTGTATATTTAAAAAGAAAAATATATATATATTTTTAAAAGTATTTTTTCTTTTCGTAAATATATGTTTACTTCTCATCTCATATATATATTTATATGGTATGATACGGTATGGTATGGTATGGTATATGTAAACAGAAAATAATTTTTAATTTTTCACGTGCGCTTAAACTATACATTTTATTTTATTTTTTCCAAAAGTATATGTAATATAAAAATGCATATTATATGATATTATTATATAAATATTCATTACATATACAAAATTTATGTTGGTGCAGAGCATACTGCAGAGATTTTTATATATATACATAAATATATATGTACGCAGACTGACAACGTCATATATATAAATACTACTATATACCACAAAATCATCTGCACCAAAACTATATATATATATATAGACGGGCAGAGCAACCAACCATTTAAGTCAGAGAACTTTATATAGTATTAACAAATATAATTATCTAACCATATAATTGAAATGAAAAGAGAATGCAATGTGTTTACAATATAAAAATGTAAATATAATATACTAAAGAAATAGTATAGAATGCAATTGAATTTGAAGAGTTATAATTTACTCGTACACAATAATATATATTAAATATTATATCTAACTTCTAGTTCAATAAATCAATAAATATTTTATATTAACTTTATCTATATATCAATATACCATATATATTTAGTTTTTGTCTGTAAGTAACCCTAGACCCGTGAGCCCCACTCACTGTCCAATATAAAAATTTTACATGTATCTATATTGTTTACGCACGAAAAACTATATAATTCGCCATACGGATGTGTATAGGAATATTAAATTAAATGGATATATACAAATATTCCTTATTATTTCTACCAACACCCATATGCTTAACTTACAATTCACAATTAAATACCTAGCATTTACTTACTGCAAAATTATTTTGTTGTGTTTCTCCTTGTATTGCGACCGTTTTTCCTATACAATGCTCTGCTCAAACGTATCAAATTATAGTCGATAGCGAACCGGGCATAATTGTTTCATTCGATTTGAACATCTTGTATTATGAGATGTCACCAAATACTAGCATTAGAACAGTGGAGATTTTTTTTGGCATTGGAAATAATTTACTAAAGTATACCAATATGTTTGAAGCCATAAACAATCGTTTGTGAATTTTTGTATTCAGAAATATAGTTCAAAAATTGAATTTATTAAATTAATTAAATTAAATCAAAATATAATTTATTTTATAAGCGATTTTTTTTTGAATATTTCTCAATTACATTTGGTACCCACACTTTATTTGAAATCCAAGGGTTTTTTTTTTGTAGATGTGACATGTGTACGTAAAACAACAAAAATTGAAATTATCAAAAGTGGTACATCATATACATTGGGCATTGGTCTAGAATAATTGTTTTTATTTTGCTAGCCAAGCTACCAGTTTGGACTGTACTCTGACTCTGACACACTGTATTAGTATTATTGTGTCAAAAAAAAACATATATATGTTTAATTTCGAACAATAATATAATAAACTAACTAATAATACATCGTATAGTTAATACTTTAATATAAATACTACACCAATAGAGGTATATTATGGAAACAAAAATATAATATATAAAACTTTTAACAAAACAAATGAAATGTAAATTATTTGAATATAACCTTTTTTTTCCCGTTTTTTACAAGGATATATATAAAATATATTTAATAAATAAATTCCCCTTTTCGTTATTTACATATATAATTTTTACTCATACATTTTTATTTCCATAACTTTCATTTAATACAATTTAATATAATAAAATGTTTATTAATGCTAAAAATCAACGAAAATATAATAAATAAACTATAAAATTATTATTGCAAATGAACCAGTGGTAGTGTGCTGGGGCGTCTGTTCCTTCATTCATATGTATTTTATATATAAATAACAGTATAATATAATGTCATAGGAAAAAATAAACGCATAAAAAGTCCTTTATTTTTATATATCTAAAGTTTATATGTGTACAGCAGTGTGTCGTATTTGGTTATATAGTATTGATAAAATTTCATATACACACGGTTAGTTTCTAACTATTTTACAAAGATACTGAAATTTGGAATTTTATCTGCCGTTTTCTTACCAAATGATTTGTCATTGCAACCTGAAAATTTATTTCAGTTTCGGTTTTATTTTAGTTTATTGTCATTTCCATTTCGTTTTATATATATATATTGGATAATAGAAATATTCCTCAGAAAAGCCACTTCTACAAATTATTATAAATTGGCCATCGATCCAATATTTTACTTCTTCAAAGGAATTGAAATATTGTAATCGGTATATACACACGCAATGTGAGAGAATAAACATTTTGGCAGCTAAATATGCTATATTGTTACATGTGACCGTCATACATTATCATTTCTGATGACCCATTTCGTTCGTTTTTCTTTTAATATGTCAATTGTTGTTGGTATAACGATCACCATTAACTGTTTCAGCATGTTTTAATGGTTAAAATATATATATAGTTCTCCCTTCTGACCAAATACAATAAAATTTCTCAAACAAATTTCGATGCATCTTTCCATCAATTCTTGTGACACCAATTTTTTTTTTCTTTCCGAATGAATGAATTTCTCAAATAAACTTTTTGTCTTGCAGTTAACACATAATGGTTTTTTTCTTTTTTCTCGATTCAATGTAATCAGCCAAAGAACTATGTCTGATGAATGGGAATTCTATAGTGAATGGCGCGATAAATTTACATGTAATTTTTAACGTACTTTGTTTGAAAGGGTTTTTTGATTGAATGCCGAGTTCATTTGAATATAAATTCCATTGTATAAAAATCTGACTGTAATACTAAATAACATATGCAGCGAACATTGTCCAAAATAATACCTGTATATACAATACATGCGAATATTTGTATTGGGAATGTCAAAAACGTTGTTTTATTATGCGTATGTGATCACATCTCTTCTATATATATGCAAGTTTTTGTAAATAAAAATACCTTCGAAGAATTCTTTCGATGCACACAATTGGTAATGAAAATGCGACACCTGAGGTATAGTTGGAAATTATTGGATTGGAATTCATATGGCGCAGAATTGTAATTGCCGAAACCGAATCTTGGAGTGGCAAGTTGTGTATATACCATATATGTATATTGCATATATACTATGCAGCAGATAAGTAGTTATACTATGAATGGGTACCCACTCTGTACTGTATTATTATTTATATGTTACATATATATTAGTAGTGAATAATGTAATGTATACAATGTACAATAATAAAAATATAACCATTGCAGTAAACATAGAATTTTTATGTTATATACAAAATTGTACATAATATATATATACACAAAATGCATGCATATAATATTACATGGAAATGTTAACATTTTATATATATAGTAGAATATCATTTGTGTGTTATAATATCATGCATTGTATATTTATATGTATAAAAATATACACAATACAAACCATATCAGGACTGTGAACGCCATCTTGGAAACCCATAAAATTTTATGGCTATAACTATATAATAATATAGGCATAGTATAATAATGGTTGCTATGGTAATACCCGCGTGCTATATACTACTATAATCCATGGAAACTTCAAAATGTTATTTTTACGATTATTATTATTATTATATGCGGGTTTTATTATCATTTTGTAGCTTATATACGATAAATTGTAGATGTAAATATGAATGGTGATCTTTTCAAAATTGTACGTACGATCTCAAATATTGTTACATCTCTAACAATTACATTGTTTTTTTTTTTTCCTTGATTTAGATTTTATTATTGAGAAAAAATATATTTTATTTAAATATATCTATCTGTATCGGACTGATTATATTTCATATAAATATTCAAATTGTGAATGATATCATGCGTCGTGTTTAATGATTCATAAAAAATAAAATTGAAAAAAATGTTTTTGTTTTTATTTTGAGCAACATTATTTTATTGTATATTAGTTTTTCTTTTTCCCCATTACTATACATAAAACGTATATATAACTTAACTTAATTTATATGGGTAATTCTGTATAGAACTTATGACACATATACAACCAACCAACCGATTTTTGATTTTGTCATTCTAAAGTAAATGGATTTTTATCATTATTATATAATTTGCTCTAGAGTAAAAACCTAGATTCAGTGACGTATATTGCGGTTATATATAAAACGCATAAAACTCTCTCTAAATTATCAATATCATGACACAAATTTACGGCTTATTTAATTAATTAATTATATATATAGAAATGTCTATGATCTTTAAAATTTAATTTCTGAAGTTTACGAGCCACGGAGATGATTTGTAAATCTAACATAAAATATATTGCAATAATTTAATTAATTACAAGAGACTTATAATTGTTTCAGTTGTTATATAGTGGAATAGTTTATCTTTATTGTTGATGACTTATTTATATTACTATATAGAAGAAAAACCACATATTATACAAAATTAAATAATATAAATAAATTAAAATTTTGGTTAATTAAAAAAAAATAATAACCAAATAACAAAATCGTCTTTTTTTTAATATTTGACCTGTACGGCTGTTATTATTATTATTATTATTATTATATGGTTATGATCGAAAAAGATCAAAAATCATAATAATAATAATAATAATAATAATAATAATATAATTTTATTATTTATTATATAATTTACGTTTTTAATTTAACATGCGGATGAATTTAACATGTAATATAATGGGAAAAAAAAAACAAATCAAACGTTCTTCCCTCTACAATAACATATAATTTAAAAATTATTGGAAAAGGAAAACAATTTTTTATTATTCCATTTTTGTCTTATATATATTTTGTTGGGTTTTTTTTTATATTATGTACAACGAAACAAATTCCTATACGTCCGCCTAACAAATAACGAATACATTTTTTTTGATATATAAGAATTCGATGCTCAGGCAATAAATAAATAAGAAAAAAAAATTGCTTATGTTCTCAATAGTTTTTAAAATATTTTCAAAAAAATATTAATGTGTGTATAATTTTTTAATAATATATACGAGAGCAAGCCAATAAGTAAATACAAAATGTATGAAAAATTGTTGTATCTACGTTGCGTTTGCATTAATTATACAGTCCCATAAACATTGTGTTGCGGGCGCATTGTCTATGCTATAAGGATTGTGATTTGATTTTCAATTACATAAATTTTAATTTAAATAAATTATTGAAATACGTGACGGAACGTATATGTGCTTATATTATAGGATCGTTGTCTTGTTGAAAAATTATATATGGCATCAAGACTGTATTTTACTATTGATTTTATTGTAAAATTTACGCAGCTTCAATACAGATTTTACCTTTGGCAACAAATAAAGGTTACGCATGGTATCGGGTCAGGCAACAGACACACTAATATTGTTACAAACACGGCATCGGTGGCAATCGAAAGAGAAGGTTTTTGGGCTATTGATTGGACGCATATATATACGTATAGTTCTTCTGTATAGAAACATCAATCTTATTATTTTATAGCCACATCTCGTCTGGTTATTTTAAGTTAGTTGCGTTTAACATATTTTATTTTTTATACACTTATACACTTATCGAATTACCTTCGCATATATTAATATACATCATTGTATTTATTATATTTGAATTTTTATATAATATATGGATATATAGAGTTAAGTATAGGGTTGGACAACTCTCGCCATAGTATAACCTTCAAGCTATACATATAATATTATCTTATATATTTTTAATTTTATATTATTATGATGATATGGTGTTCGTTTAATTATAGGTTATGTACTATATACATAAATTATATATAATTCATCCCATATATGATGGTTTTATTTTTTTTTTAAGCTTATTTATCCTTTCACATCCAATTAATATTGTTGTTGTTGTGTTATGTTTAAGTTTTTTTTGTTTGATTTCTTTAAAATAACGAATTTTTTTCTATATATTCACATGATCTTTATAGGGAATTTGGTTATTTTTGCCATCTTCATTTGTTTCATATATTCCATACAATACATATTTAAATGTGTACAAGCCAATATTGTATATTTGATGCGCCAATCCTTTATTTCTTTTGACTTGTTATTATTTAACAATTTATTATTTTTTTCTCATAACTTTTTATATTCAAAATACGCGTATAGGCAGGTAATCGAAATAATTCTCGCAGCCTGACGGCACATAAACTGTGAAAATTGGACGCTTTCTTTCATGTGATATAAACACATAATCCGTTAATTTGTTCTAGTATAGAGTAGCGCATAGCCCATTAATATAGTGAACGTTATCATTGATTTATTTTTAAAATGGAAAATAAAAATCGAATATTGTGTACACTTTGTTTTGGATGAGTGGTTCAATAACACCAACCGAAATTCATCAACAGTATTTTTTTAAATGTATAAAGATACGCGAATCACTTTCATTTTTCACTGCGTAAACTAATAATCTGCTATTTTCTATTAACTATGCCGCATAGTATAGTACACGGCTATAGGTCTCAAGTTACCAGTATTTTACTATCAAAAAATTCTTTTGATAATTATTACAAAAAATCTATTCAGTGGATTCACTAAATCTAATATAGTGTGAACATTCGAAATTACAGACTATTCTGTCCGTATAACACTTATGCATATGCGATTAACTAATTTATGTAAAAATATAAATACATTCTCTTGCACAAAATCATATACGCTTATGGAATTATATTTGTATTCTGTATTCAGTAATAGTAATTTTATGCCGATTATAATTATAACCTAAATAAAATGCACTATATGAATTTTTTTTTATGCTGTGACTGACTGCGTATATAAAATATGAAATAAAAACTTAAGTTTTAAAATAATTCTTAATTAATATATATGAATATATCGTATATATGTTATATTTTTTATATATTTACATGTGTTATATTGCTGTTGTGTATATAAATATATTAAAATGTTTGCAATGCATTTTCAACATAATATACTTTTTACATAACAACTATAAAATTTCCATTATTTCTTATTACTATTATTTTTGCTATTGTACGTACTATAAAAATTATTTTTTTATACAGCCTGAAACAATTGTTGTAATTTTTTATACACATTATCCTGAGTGAAAAATATGTGTTATATTAAGTTTCCCATCACCCGTATACATATATGAGACATGGTCTGTCTCACAGAAAACGGAACTTTTTGAAAATAAAAACCAAAAAGCTTATTATTGTATTTTATTCAAAGTAGTTTCGTTCGGCTTCAATATAACGTTTTGCACGCGGTAAATTAACATGTCAAATAAAATTTTTAAGTTACAGATATCCTTCAAAAGATGCAACATGTCGATGCCTTTTGAATATAGGTTCTGTCGTGTCGACATAACGCTGTCCTTTTATCGGCAAATGTAGTTTGGAGAGTTTAGATAGAAGTCGCAGAGGACCAAATCATCGGTGAATAAATGGTGAAATGGTTGATGGTTAAAATGTTATTTTTAGTTGGAAAAACCAGTGATAAGTATCTAGCGATGAGATGGTACATCCATTTTCACGATATTAAGGTTGAAATTTTGTTTTCTGTGAGACAGACCATATTACATCATGCAGCCACATCATTATCAACCATATTTATATATTAAAAGTACTTCATATATATATATATGTACGAGATGCTCGCATATTCATAATATAATATTATGAAGTAAGTATATAAGATATAAGTAGATATTTTATAACTTGTATAACGATATATATATATATGTATAAGCGTATAACAGACTCATTGTCAGTCATAGTATTTCATAAATATACAATATAATATGACATTAAAATAATAGAAAATATGAATAACTAATATATTGTACATATACAATTTTCATATGAAAATCATCTGAATAAATCATATATCGTTCATTCTTTATTTTATAGCATACAATATTCTACTAATTGTATCCACAGGGAAAAATATCCATTACATATGCATTATATGAATATAATTTTTCTTGTAGCAAAAGTAGTATATGTAAATAATTTTAAAAATATTTATAATGATTACACGTATATTATTATTATACACTGACTGAATGTGAATCTGTATATACTTTAAAATATATAGTTAATATATACAATATAATATATGTATGCATATGAAATGTTGGTACACATAGATTTTTTGCCCATTTAATATACTATTGTATATAAATATTCTGCTTTGGATTCATTCAGTATAAAATTGAAAGTATAGATTTTCATTGCTTTGTGAAAATTACTAATTTTGTACCCATCAGCTTTCAATATAGTGTTCTTTCATTTGAAAAAAAACCGACTGTGTAATACGATCCATATGATTGTTGGTATAGAAAATTATATATGGTGATAGACTACGATCAAGCTCTGAAAAAAAAAAAACTTGTGAACATTGGTTGCTTAAATAATAGTGGTGATTTCCACCTCAACACAAAAAAATAAACCGTGGAAAACCGAACCGACAATCTTTTAAACAGAATTGCAAGCGATTACTCAACACAAAATTCTAAAAACAATTGGCAGTAACATTAAATGACTATTATATGACACATAGACGTTTACCATATACCCTGTGGGAAATATTCAGTAAGAAGGAAAATGATTGTCGTATATGAATTGAAAAAGAAAGACACATCCATAGGCGAAAAAATCATTTGCGAAATTCTATTCGAAATTCTATTGCGATGCGGTTGGCCGTATTACTTTGACTATTAAATTCAAATAAATGTCGGTTGCAAATACGAAATCGACAACTCATATTCATACACCTATATATACAATATATATAAAAAGAAAGGTACAAGAGTAAAAAGAGAGTTTTTGTTCTTATATTATAATAAAATAACTAATTGTAAAATATAAAAATATAGTGAATGGAAGGATTATTTAGTTTTTTATACCATTCGCATATATTACATTTTTTATCGTTAATATATTCATGACGACGCGTTATTATTCTACAAGATATTATTATTAGATGAAATATTATACAAATATTTTGTGAATTATTATTCTCATTTAAATCTATATAAATTAATAATTTTTTTCATAATTTTTCTGTATATGTTTACAATTATATATGTGCAAACAAATTATAATACACGCCCAGTATTACAAAAACCGAATATTTTGTTCAATGTTATCCCAGATGACATTGTGTCATGATGACACGACAGGAAAGTTTAAGATAACTATATACATAGCTGTGATATGATGGCTCAAATTAACAAACTGTTGATGTCAAACTGTGATAACGTTATAACGTTGTCATCCTTGAAAATCATCTCACCTTACCAACTCAAAAATCATCATGCGGACGCATGATAAAATCGCTATATAATTTCATTTATAATTGAACTTTTAAAAGACATATTTTAACCAATTAAATATATATGTATAAAACTATATCATATAAATATTTATGACAATATAACATGGCCATTCCTTTTCTTTGTTATTATAATATATCATTCACAAAATAATTACATTTCCTATATAATTTATTCGTATATAATTCACAATAGTTATTTTAAACAAAAGAAATTAAGAAAATTAAAAATAAAAATGAATTCGTTTTTACAGTAAAATTTAAATAAAATACAATAGAAAATAATTGTATTGTATAATATATTAAAATGTAACAAACAAATAAACAAACAAACAAACAAGCAAAAGATATAATATTCTTTTAGTTAAGGTATAGTGGGATAAAATAATACTTATAATACGTCCAAATACGTATTCTACTACTTTTTAAAGCTAGTCATATTACTCCAAGTGGAGCTTATGGCATCTACTAAATATTCATTACAGACCAAGTTGGTAAATTACTCTGCATGTAGGAGTATATAACAATTCACCGATTAACGAAAGATATAGATGTTCTCAAAATTCCATTATTTTTATATGGGTTAGATTAGGCCAAAGTGATAAGTGTGTGCAGTCATTCTTAATCTTTGAATATCATATATAGTTATTATAATTTATTTAATTATTGTAGCAATTTAAATGATTGATATATGAAATTCTATACTTCAACTGCAACAATTCTACAGTTGATTATTTTTCTATTGTACCCTCACACAAAATCGCTAATCCCATATCCAAATGATGGTGTATTGCTGGTGATATTATTAAATTTATATAAGAATACTAAAAAAATAATAGAAAATGTTGGGTAAGGTGATTTAGATCATTTTACCCTACCCATACCCTATCTGAATTTATTTATTGTATTGCATTTTAAATATATTTTATATATGTTTTAAAGAGAAGCATCTTTGGATCTTGCGGAATATGTAATATGCTTTGAGAAAATAAGTAAAAAAAAAAAAAACAACAAAAAAGAAGGAATGATGGAATTTTTTTTGAAAATAAAAAAGTAAAAATTGCAAATATTTTCAATTGTCGTCGCTATAATTCAAAGTTAATGCTTTTGTTTTTGTATGTTTTCAATTTTCTCTTACTATAAATACAATATACAGTGTGCAAAATTCGTATCGATGAATTGGTTTGTATAGTTCTTCTTCGGTCACTGTTGTGCGAATTGGATAATATTATTTTCTCGAATGAAAATTGAATTCGATTCAAAGATATTCAGTCATATCATCTTGGTATATAATCTTTGTAAAAATGATGATTCTGTATGAATGAATATAGAAACGGAGGCGCAGCTGAAATAATAATTTCTTCTAAAGTTTTGTGGAACACATAGCGTTGCTGGCAATATACCCATAACCATTCATATAGACGTTTTTTTTTTGTAAAATGATCCAATACGAATTTCGTCCACTGTAATTTGTATTGCTGGCCAATATTATTATAAAATACAATAATTGTTTGTGCAAAAAATCAAATGTTTGGATTTTAGCAGATAATGGTTTGTGGTATGTGAGTGACTGACAGTTTTTATTTACTATATACCATTATTATATTAATATAAATATAAACCGCATCAAATCACATCATTTTCAATATTTTGAGAAGATTTTTTTGTTTGTTAGTTATTTTATGTTTTATTTTTATTTTTGTTTCATAAGAAAAATATATTTTATTGTGTATGACTATTTTGTCTGTCCGTCTGTATTTGTGGTGTTTTTTCCATTTAAATTGCTCTATTGTTTGTGATTGATTTTGTAAAAAATTTTGATAATATCTTTTTTGTCCATGTACATGTCCATTGTGATTGTCGGAAATATAATATATTAGTTTAAATATTATTCTGATCTCATCGGTTCCTTCTTTCCCATACAAAACTCTCGTTTGTGTGTTGTAAAATGTATAAAACAAACGCATAACTCGATGGATTACCATTTTCTTGAAATGGGTATATAATATTATATAGCGGTGCAGAGGAAGTATGGGGTTTTGATTAGTTGACATATGGTGAACATCTGAGAAGTGGATTTAAGCTATAACAGTGAGAAAAATTTAATAAAACTGAAAGTGCCGCTGAATAGGTAAAACGAAGTGTCTATATATATTTAAATTATCAGTGTTTACGGGATCCTTCGTCTACTACTTTCAAATATATATACATTTACATATAGTAGCACATCATATATGTGAAATAAAAATGAATGAATACTGAATAGCTCCTTATATGATGCGATGCGATGAATGAATATATGAAAAAAATAAATAAGAGTAAACAAAATATTATGGAAATATAAAGTCAAGTTGTTATTTTATATATGTACATGTAAATACGGGTACGGTTCAACAGGGAAGTTAAAAGTCTGAGAAATTTAACAGATCACCATAATACGTATATAAATAATATTAATTTTTTTCCTTTTACCTTCTTTATCGAACCGTCACCATTGTATGTGTCGGATGTTCATTATTAAAAAAAAAAAAACATAGTAAATAACTATGTGTATACTTCAAAAATAATTACAATTATGCAAAACTTTTTCAATGTATTATTACTTCGTGTGCACATTACATTCTAGCTTCTCGCCAGGTTTATATTTCAATACATTTTCAGATTTATTTCATTTGGTTTTTACATAATAGTGCTTTTCAAAATTTACTTTACACTTATGCATTGTATACTAAATTTTATGCGAAATGAAAATAATGAAAAACTTTATAATGAGGTTTCATTATTACAATTATATGCTCACTATGCAATATACTACAACATATTTAGTGGTATAAATTCTATAGTTTCTATATGGCTGAGTTCTATCATCAGTTTTTATTAATGATTAAGTGGCCGTCAATTGTTAAAACAATATGTTAAAGGAATAGGTCTGCGGAGAAAGTGACCATGCGTTCGATTCCCTACTAAAATATACTCAACTCTATATTAACATTTATTATGATAACAAAAATCGAATATTATGTGTGCAACAGTGATGTCTGCACAAACCGCTTATCATGTGATGAGATCATGTATATTGCATTATAAGGAAACATCTAAATTCCGATATAATGGCTGACCAATTGATAAATTGTTATATGCTCTTATATGTGCTAAAAAATTTGCCAAATTAACTAATGGAAATGTCTGCTCAGCTGTTTACATATAATATAATGCAAAATTATATTCATTCAATATTTTGTTACACCACTTTTTGATTACATAAATACAACTTTATTCAAGCGATGGTGCATTTTTTATGCACTATTTATGTGTAATTGACTGACGCCAGATGTCTGGCCACAGGAGGAACGATATCAATATAATCATGAATCGATGGAAGTAAATTTATTAAAGCAAACCTTATATAGAAAATTATGTTGGATTTCTCTATTCATATAAAATGGCATAAAATGCAATAATTAGATCTAACTATAATGCATAAAAACCATTGTTCTTAAACTATATATAGATCTGAAAATTAGTGAACATTTAAAATAGTAAATCTCATAGCCTTAATTCATAACATAATCACTGTGATGTTTAAAATTTAACTTTTTTTTTATCGAATAAATAAATCAGATAATAATATCATTTAACACAAATAAATTACGTTGTCCACTACATTGTTACGAGGTAAAGTTTCTCACTTTACTCTTACGTCAGTATTTTGTAAACGCATGTGCGCATGCTGATACATCATACATTTTTTTTTGTAATGATTACCCTGCGAGATTGTTAAAAAATTTATTAAGTCATCAGTATATATTCTCCCTTCAGAATTCTAAATAACCAAAGTCATATATAGATCATTGATATAGACGGTAGCGTTGCCTGTATATAAACAAGGTAAAGAGTGTTTTTTTTTTAATGAGTATTTTGTATCAATATTTTTAACAGTGACTGTATTTCATAAATAATTGGTTTCACATCGCCATAGTTTTTTTATATTATAAATAACTTACAAAATAAAATATAGGTAAAATATTGCAAATATACTTTTCATAAACAATTAAAATCATAAAATAAAATAAAATAAAACGATATAAGTGATAAATAAAATATAATAAAAAAAAAATTGTACTCACCTATTCAGTTTTCGCCCTAGTAGCCGCAATAAGGGGGCCGCTGCCGGTAACAGATGAATGAATTTTTGCAGTACACACCGTCCGTTTTTACTTTTTTATATATGTTTATACATATACAATTTCCATTCACAAATAACTGTAGCTGTAGCTAAAAAGACAAAAAAAGAAATTAATTAATTTTAATATTATTATTATTATTAGGAAAATGATGATTTATTCAAATTTAATTTACTTTTTTTTATTTTCGAAATAATTTAGTACAAAAATAATATATAAAAATTTCTGTCATCGGCGTCACACACACACACACCAATCACTTTTCTTTTTTTTATACATTGGAAAAAGTCAAAGTTCATACTAAAAATCTGTCTATTCCAATAAAATTAATTATTGGATAAATTTGATAATTTTAGTGCAACAAATATACTAAAAAGAATTAAAACAATTACAACTACAATTTAAATATTCTTAATAAATAAAATATAAATAAATGTGGAGGCACATACGCACGTCATTAACAAAAAAAAAAAAAAAAGGTAAAAGAAAGTTAAAATTTATTGTAGGAATTTCTTAACAAACACACACGATCTGAGCACTAAAACTATATAGAAAATAAAACTATAAATAATATTAAATATTAATTAATTAATATTATTTTTATAAACTATCGAATTTACATTAATTTTTATGTATAAAATAATTAAATGTTTAAAATTCTATTATTTTTTTTCCTTTCTTTTTCCATTTACTACGACGTGACACAAGCAAAACAAAAACTAACAATGAAAAAAAATGTGTCATCAAAAAATTGATGAGATAAAATAAAAACAATTGAATTTATTTCTTTCATACTAAAAATTCAAATTTATTTTTTATTATTAACGTAATTTTATTTATAATTTAACGAATTTTCAATTTTAAAAATATTGTTCTATTTTGTATATTTTGTATATTGTATTTATTTTTTATATCATGTGCTTAACCATATATGTTAGGTGTTAGTAGGGAATAAGTCTATAATTAGATATGTATATTTAATATACCCAATTTCGGTTATTGCATACGCATATAGCTCTATGGCTGTGCATATGATTTGATAAATTTCTTTGTAAAATTTTAATTGTATTAACTTTTAACGATAAACTATTTTTATGTAATGGGATGAAAATAGAATTTGTTTAGCTAAACGAAAAATTCACGTGACACCGCTGGATATATGGAGTACAAAACAATATCGATTCCAAGAAAGTGATTCAAAAAATCGTATATTAAAATACAATTAAATAATATACCCTTTGTGACCCATGATCGTGAAGAACGATAAGATATAATCCAGTGATCTGTTCTTATAATTATTCAAACAAAATGTGACATATTCCTCCGCGGTCATGTTATATTTTGAACGTATAGAATAGATTATATTATATTTTAATATTTATAATTAACAATAATTAAATTTGTATTTTCTTTTTTTTTTTATTTACAGGGTTACATTCAGTTTCGGTTCGTCGTTTACAAGTACAACGAATAAATGCAATATTATATTGTAAAGTAAATGGCAATGGTTTATTGGAAATTGAATGGTTAAAAAATGATAAAAAATTATTATCAAATGGATCACACATTTTAATAAATAATAAAAAATTAATAATAAAAAAACCGAACGAAAATGATAATGGCATTTATAAGTGTTTGGTAAAAATTAATAAATTTCCAAATTATGGTAAAACGCTAACCAGCCAAAATGATTATGTTTTAGAATTTGGAAAACATCATAAAAATCGAAAAATGATGTTGAAAAATAATAATTTTTCAAAATTATTAAATAATTCAAAATGTTCATATAATAATCGAAATAAAATCGATGGTAAAAATAATAATAATGAAATATTTTTATGTCGTAATAAACGTGGTGATAGAAAACAAGAATATGCCAATGAATTAATGGTAACGAGTAAATATTTATCAAAAATATCTGTAAAAGAATATCAACCGATTTCATTGGATTGTGATATAAAATTAAATATGAAAAAAAATAATATAATTGTTAAATGGCGAAAAGATGGTAATGTAATCAAACAAATTGATAAAAATTCTACAATGGCTATGCCATCATCATCGTCGTCGTCGTCATCATCATCTTCAACGTCATCGTCATCATATCCCACCGAAGTTAATATGAATGCAACAATTGTTCGTGAAGAATGTATGAATATTTTTATAATAGTATATTCTTTGGTTTGGAATGCTCATACGTTATGGATGATGCGGATGCGACAACTTGAAAATACTAATAACACATTTTTTGATTTATTGCTTTCGGTGCCTCATTATTATTTATCAATTATAAATATTGTGATTATATTTTAATATAAATTTTCTGGATATTTAACTTAGTTGGATCTAACTTAAGATAAATACTTTAAAAATAAAGCTACCGGAATAAATTAAGAGCCCGAAATTAAAATCAATTCAATTAGTATATGGACGCGATATATACAGTTATGTTCCGCATCACCACAACGAATTAACGCACCCTAAAGCCAAACTACTCTTGTATATATTTCTTTAGTACATTTCTTTTAATCTTTAATAATTATTAATATTTATTATAGCAAGAATATCTGCAAATCATAAAAATCATTCGTTAATTATTTCATCGGTAATATCCAGTGATCATGGTATTTATGAATGTGAAATATTTCATGAAAATGGTGATGTAACAAATGGAAAAAAAATAGAATTAAAAATTATTGAACAATTGAAATTTGTACCGCAGCCAACGTCAAAACATTTAGAATTAGGACAAATTGGTAAAGTTCATTGTAAAGTACAGGGCACACCAACACCTCAAGTTAAATGGATTAAAGTAAATTAAAATTAAATTAATTAATTTTCTGTGGGAATATAACATTCTCATTTATTTTTGTTATTGTAAATTTTTATTTTCACTATTTTAAAAAAGGAATCATTTAATGAACTACTGCCACCAACAGCCGACGATATAAATGGTACGTTAACATTTAAAAATGTTACCAGCGATGATAAAGGAAATTATACGTGTATAGCAATTAATGCACAAGGACAAATAAATGTAACAATAACAATAAATCCAGTGGTTGCACCAAAATTTCTATTAGGTCCAAAAGGACCAATACAAATCAATGAAATGGGTACAACAATGATACATTGTCAAGCTATTGGTGATCCAAAACCAACCGTACAATGGGATAAAGATTTACAATATTTAAGTAATAATCATTCGAATGATAATCGTTTTCGTATATTAGAAAATGGTACATTACACATTATCGATGTACATTTGGAAGATGAGGGAAAATATGGTTGTACAATTGGTAATAGTGCCGGTTTAAAACGTGAGGAAATCCATTTAATTGTTAAACGTAAGTTAAATTTTTTTCTTTATTTAGCAAATATACCTAAAAGTTGAAAAGTAAGTGTACAGCGGAAAAACGATTAGTTAATTTAACACATTATGTAATTAATTAAAACACACCATTATCTAATCAACCACAAATCCATTCATTACTCCACATCTTCACTCTGGCATTAAATTTTTTCGTTTTATTTCTACACTTAATGCTCATCCTATTTGATTTATTATTAAAAACTAATGCCAATTACAATTTAACCATACTTATATTACATATTGTTAACATATTTTGTGTGTAGATAATGTTAAAGTATCAGGAAAAGTAATATCGATAGTCACTAATCGCATCGTTACACGATTTCATCCCTGCGCAATCATAAGTGCCCACAATGGATATAGAATTCTTATTTCCCGAGCTAAGTTATTACAGATACATTCAGAATAAAATTACTTTGGCACCTTCATATAATTTCTAGAATTATAACAATCGATATCCACAAAATGGATATATGAAATTTTAAGTTTTCGTTTTTCATTTATGAATTTTATTCAAATTTTGTGTGTTGTTAGCCAGCCAGGACCGAGCCGCTATAAAGTTCTTTAATATATTTTATATTTTAATTATATTTTATAAATTACAGCTGCCGAAGAATTTATAACCGATGAAACATCTGATGGTATTATGATTACGCGTGCTGTTTTAATAACAATGTCTGTAGCATTTGCATATATAATATTAGTAATTGGTTTAACATTGTGGTGCCGTTATAAACGACAGGCACGTAAAGCACGTATTGCAATGCTTGAAAAAGAAATAGTTGAAAATGGTGATGGTGGTGGTGGTGGTGATGGTCATCACAGTGGTGATAATGGTAATTGTGGTGGTAAAAATGGTGAAATTGAGCCATGTCTACCCGATAAAATGAAATCTACAAAAAAAATTACAACAAATGGTACAAATAGAACAGGTGACGGTGCCCAAAAAAGTGATGATACTGGTGCTAGCATAACATCAAAAATATCGAAAAAATCATTGTCACATTTTGATTCAATTACAATATCACGTTCATCTTTATATGAATTGGTACAAATCGGATGCGGTGATTTTGGTGATGTTTTTATTGGTAAAATACGAAATCAAGATATAAAAAATAATGATGAAACGTCATTATCAGCCACAGCACCATCAAATATAAAAACCAAATTGCTAAATGAGACTGAAAATTGTAAATCAAAGACATCGCTGAATGAAATCAATGAAATTAAAGAAGATAATAATAGTGAATCGATAACAGACGATACTGAATATAAACAAGTATTGGTGAAAGCATTAAATAAAATTAAAGATGAAAATATATGTATTGAATTTCGTCGTCAAATTGAAATGTTTCGTGCCATACGACATCAAGGTGTTGCCAAATTATATGGTTTATGTCGTGATAAAGATCCACATTATCTTGTATTAGAATACACCGATTGGGGTGATTTAAAACAATTTTTATTAGCCACAGCAAAATCACCGCCACTGACATCATCATCATCATTATTATTAGTACAAAATACAAATGATAAATTAGCAGAAAATAATAAAATTAAAAAAACACCACCACCATTAAATATGCCACAATTTTTATGTATCGCACATCAAATTGCCCGTGGTATGGATGCAATTTATAAGGCTAAATTTATACATAAAGATTTGGCAACACGTAATTGTATTATTACAAGTAATTTTATAACAAAAATTACATATCCAGCATTAACAAAAGATAAATATCAATGTGAATATTATAAATATAAAAATGCATGGTTACCGTTAAGATGGTTGGCACCCGAATGCGTACAAGAAGACGATTATTCGACAAAAAGTGATGTCTATGCATTTGGTGTATTTATATGGGAATTATTTACATGTTCTGTAAAAATACCATTTGAAAATGAATTAACAAATGATGAATATTTTATAAAATTACAAAATAGTAACATTGAATGGAAGTTACCGGATAACATACCCGATGAATTACAAACCATAGTGGTGAGAAATTTTGTTTTCTATTTTATTTTGGTGTTTATTTTGCTTTTGTTTTTATAATATAGATATTCTAAAGAAAACATGCTCGAAGATAAATGATTTAAATGTTTAGTAATATTCGGTGACCGCTATCGTTTCACCTCGCTCTGGTTGAAACCCATTCAATCGTATTAAAACATATGACCAATCAATCCCAGCAATTTGTGTTTTATAAGCAGAAAACTGAACCAAGCAAGTACGTTTCGATATGATCATTATAATTCAAGAAATTTCGCAAAGAACGAAATAAATATGGTAATGTGATGGTGCAAGATCAGGGTTATATAGTGGACATATACCACATCCCAACCCACTTTCAATAATTCTTGCCGATTTACCAAAGATGTGTGTGACCTTTCCTTTTTGGTCATGGTGGAACACAGAAACTTTCCGATTTACCAATTTTGGTTGCTTTTCTTAATTTGTTTTAACAATTTAGTGGTGGTGGTTAATTGTTGTATGTATACACATCTGAATTGATGGTTTGGTTGCATAGTAAAACTTCAAAAACCATAATTTATAATTCCACTGATAACATATACTTCTTTGAATGAATATCACATTTGGGATGTTGTTTGTGTTGGTTCTCAACTTAAAATTGCAAACATTCAATAATCAAACGATCAAACTTGTCGATTTATAAACAAATATTTATATTAAAAATAATAAATAATTTTATTTTATTAATTAATTTAATTTTTTCTTTATCTATTTATAGCTATCGTGTTTAAATAATAATCCTAAAGAAAGACCAACATTTAGTCAATTGTGTTCAGCATTTGGAAAATGCATAAAAAATAATAAAACAATGGAAATTAAAGAATAAAAAAATTTATAAAAATAGAAATCAAATCGCCATAATTGAAAAACTGTAAATTCCGTCAGTATTTTTTTTAATTTAGAAAATATTCTTCTAAATACAGTGCGCTAGAGATAGTCTATTTTTTAATTAAAGAAATATGTTTTTTTTTTTAAATTTAAATTTATATTAAATGAATATTATTTTTATCTTCCGATTCCATTTGGATACGTTTTTTGTGTCGTGCAAATTTAGAATATAACTAATACATTTGAAAGAAAATCTCATTGGGGGCGGCGAGCAGCACACAAAAATAGAAAAAGTATCCAATGGAATATGATTTGTTTGAAATAACTGGCGTTGTATTTAACGCGTGAAGAAAAACACTTTTTTGTGTTTTTGTGTAAAATAATAAGACTTATTTTTTTCTTATTATAATAAATTTTTTTTTATACATGTATTAATTAATTACATAGAATTTAAGCTACATTTAATATTAAACATAAACTATTTTATATTTATATATATTATATATTAGAAGAAAAAAAAACATAGAGAGAATGATATTCTGTTCCAATTTATTAACCGTTTACCGTTTTTTATCTATTGTATTTAATGAAATGTTAAAATCAGATGAGAATTCAAAAAAAAATACGGTTGCATATATTTTTTCCACTTTTTTTTAACTCTCCTAAAGTTGATAATTTTTTATTTGTCCTACTACTAACACATACACACACAAACACACAAAACATTCATTGGTTATTCCAATCGTCAAACGGACATCATTTTCAAATTCCTCTTACTCAAAAACTCCATATACAATAATATTTTGGTAATATAAAACGTTCAGTTAAAAGTCGTTGCCATCGACTTTGTATGTAGTCTTTCGAGATCTACAACGCATATACAATGTACTTCATTGAGGTACCCTTTGTAATTGTTCTTTAAACACCCGGTGGTATATTCCAATGGTACGTATTATATATGCTCATCAGTATCAATTCCTGTTTCCAGAACTATATATTGACAACACTAAGCTTTTCATTCACTAATTTAATTAACTAATCTTTGCCTAGTCCTCATTATCGTCGATTATTATTAAGCTATAACTTGAACATTATATTCAGCTCAACCTTCTAATTCACTAATATTTATTCACCACAGATGATGGTAGAAATTAAAAATTAATTAATTTTGCCTAAATAATTGTTCGGTATTTATTTTAATAATAATTTTTTCGTTAATAATATTTCAAAAAACCAATATCTTTAAAAATATGATATTTCTATTCAAAGATTAACAATTTCTAACGATTATGGTATTAGCCTAATTGTAATAAATATGGACTGGCTGGCAGATACTGCCAATTTAATCCAATTGAACTAACGCATATGACATGCGATGATGATAATAAAAAATAATTATTAGTATTTAATTAATAAATGTATTTCGTAAAATGTATTTTTAATTGTAAAAATTCTATGTTATTGATTTAATTTATATTTGTAATGTCGTGTGTAAATATTTATGATTATTAATAATACAGACGAGAGTCCCACGCATCAATCAAATACATGCTTTTGAAATGAAATATAATTAATATCTC
Source organism: Bibio marci (assembly GCA_910594885.2). Taxonomy (NCBI): domain Eukaryota; kingdom Metazoa; phylum Arthropoda; class Insecta; order Diptera; family Bibionidae; genus Bibio; species Bibio marci. Next base: position 25,196,176 of record OU343118.1, on the reverse strand, counting down.
ATAAATAATAATAATAATAATAATTATATTTGTGTTAATGTGTATTATTAAATAATTAATAAATTTATTCTTTTTTTTTATTATTATTAATAATATATTTAAAATAATTTTAATAATTAAAATAATAATAATAATAATATTTTTAATAATAATAATAATAATAATAATAATAATAATAATATTAAAAAACAAACGAATCGGAGTATGGAATAAAATTCCGGGAAATAGAAAATAGAAAATATGAATAGAATTTAATTCTAATTTCATATTTATACATTTTTTTTTTTTTTTAAGAATTAAATAATTGTTCCAATTCTTTCGAAAATATTTATATTTATACGTTCAATTTTTAAGTACGTAGCGCTACTCGCATTTCATGATTCTTTTAAAAAGAAATTTCTTTCCGTTTGCCAATCGAAATTTGTTGCATCACAAAAGTGTAAATGTTTATTTATTATTTAAATTTATTTTAATTTAGTGAATTATATTATATAAAATAATCGAATAAATGCATAAATGCGTCCGTGCCATGTCGTGCCGTGTTAAAAACAAAATTTTCTACCAACTTTAATTTTCTAGTCACAATTAAAGGAAATATATTTGTGTTTAATATTTATATTTCTTATTTCTGGTTTTTATAAATCATTTTTTTTTTTTTTTTTTTTATACCTTTTAACATATAAAATACATTAACGCAAAAAAAAAAAATAAATAAATAAATAAATAAATAAATATTATTAGACTTTTTTCTATGTAAAGATAAAATCAAATAACATTTAAAATATAATTAAACGAAATTACATTAAAAATATATTTTTAAGTATTTTTAAGATTCATTTTTTTTTAAAAACATTTTTTTTTTTTATATGTACTATACAATTTTTTATTAATACAATTATATAATAAATCATTTCAGTGTTTTTATTAAATTACGGAAAAAATAGAACAAGTTTAGAAATGGTAAATAAATGCTTTTAGAAAAACGACTTCTCTGGCAATATTCACACATACGCACACACACACACACACACGTATACGCACAATGTGATTTTGTTCATTGTATGACAAATTTCAATTGTAAACTAACAAATTTATGATAATAATATCATATTAATCATAAATTTAAGGATTAAATGTATGGGAAAATTGTAATAATATTTTAAACTACAATTATATAAATATAAATAACATAAAATAATAAAAGAAAAATATTTTGGGAAATGGTGTGTGTGAGAAAACAAAAAAAAAACTTACCAACAAATTTTCCAATTAATAGCATATTCACATAAATATTTCCATAAAATAAATTCATATTGTTTAAAGTTAATATTAAAATGAATAAAATTATTATTTAACCAAAGGCATATATTATATTAAATTAATTAAATTGTAAATTATAAAAATATGTAGTCAGTACAAAAAAAAAGAAAAAACCAAACACAACGCAAAATTTACAATAGTCTAGTAAGTCTGCTTTTTCCTAGACGCGGTAAAACACGATGGCAGAACGCGCCAATGTAAATTCTATGATCCATACTCTTAAACGCGACGGATTTTGGACGCCGCGTTTTTCCACGTCGATAAAATATTTTTAACGCTCATGTTAATTAAATCAATCAATCACAATCTAAACTTTTTTTTTTTAATTTATTTTTTTAATTACATTTGAAATCTTGAAAAATTAATTCACCCTTTATTAAATTATCATCAACTAAACAAAACCTAAAAAAAAAATAATTAATCAAACATTAATTACCACAAAAAAAAATTAAAGTGAACTCGTCTAATAAAATGTATCATTAATGTATTATTATTAAATACCGCGTTTAAGAATATTACCTTTGCGTTTTTCGGCTGCGTTTTTCCGTTGTGTTTTGCTCAATGACAGACAAAATATATTTTATTCAGATGGCGTACACCAAAAATGTGACAGTTCTATTTCCATGAGAACCATTATTTAACCAATCATTATCGCATTGCATAGAAATGAATTTAATCGGTTTTCTTTTTTTCATGTGTAAAGTTGTGTTTTTTTGTATTTTTTTTTTCCGTACGCGCAATAAATATTTTAATAATTAAAATTTAAATTAAGTTGATAATATTTTGATAAATCATAATTATTTTAACTAAAACAGATTCTTTAAATTTATAAGTGCTTGGATTATTGAAAAAAAATGTGAAAATGCAATTGATTGGAATGATGAATGAAGAAGTATTTTGGTAATTTTTATATTTCCTTTGTCGCCATTTAAAGAAGACACATTTTTTTCTTATTTTATGAAATAGTTTTTTTTTTTTTTTAACATTATATTTTTCATTGCATTTTAAACTTATTCATTTGTGAATTCAATATTTATTATTATTCCTATAATTAAATAATTTTTTCTATGTAAATATATGGTATAAAATCATAGTGGCGATAAAAATATATTTTCACTCAATTTTTATTAAAAAAACTAAACATTAAATACAACTATTGAGTGAATTTTAATTTTAATTTCATTCGATAAAATTTTTCCCTTTGTGTAAAGTTGTCTTTTTTTATTTTTTTTTATTTTGTGCGTGCAATAAATATTTTAATAATTAAAAATTAAATTAATTTAATGTTATTTTAATGCATCCTAATAATATTAATAACGCGTTTGTTTTCCTTAATAATTGTGTGGATTTATTTTAAAGAAAATGTGAATATTTTATGTGAAAATTCTATGGTAATTTTTTTATTTGTGAATTAGATATTTATTTATAAATAATTGATAAACTTTATATTCGATTGTAATTTTTATGCAAAAAATGTGCAATATAATTTATGCGTGTATGCGCGTGTGTGCTTACACGAAAGCACACATCGGTACATCGGTAATGAGTATGTTACTACGTATAATATGTAGGTGTAAAAATGATCCAGAAAAAATTACCACCACGAACATAAAATAGATATGGTATAAATTGCCGGTAAAAATATATTTTCCCACAATTTTTATTAAAATTGTCTACCAAAAAGACAGATAGCAAATGAGTGTATTTTTATTTTACGCAATATTTTGTTTTTTCAAGTGTTTTTTTGTTGTGTGTGTGTGTGTATATATATTTTAATAAATTAAATACATACTAATAATTTGAATTATAATAATATAGTTTCTTCAACTTAATAAGTGTTTGACTTTATTGTAAAAAATATGTGAAAATCCAATTGATTGCTGGTGGAAAGATGATGAAACGAAAATTCCGAATGAAGATATTTGCGCGGGTAAGTTTTTTTTTGTTTTTCACCCAATTTCCAAAATATTTCTCATTTTATTAAATAATTTCTCTTTTATATTATATATTATATATTTATATTACATTTTTCGATGCATTTGTGAAAAATATTTATCTATTTTTATAACTAAGTAATCTAATCTTTGCAATTTTTTATTTAAAAAAAAAAATGCGCCAATATACATGTGTGTGTGTGCGCTTACTTGAAAGCACATATCGTGTATAAAATATTTGTATTTTTTGTATAATTTTAAAATGCGTTTCGCCCACGCATTATTTATATTTATATTTTATACAGTAATTACTGTGTAGCCATCTATGAAATATTGGTGGAATAACACATAGTTTGTTCACTATTTGACTTAGTCATATAACCAAGAATATATGGTATAAAATCAAATTTGCGCCTAAAAATGCATTTTCCGGTGTCGCCCAATTTTTATTAAAATATACATACCAAATCCAGACGATAAGAAGAGAATGCATTTTTATACGATTTTGTCAGTGTATAGGTCATTGTGTCGTTGTGCTATGTGTTAAGAATGATATTTTATTTGAGGTGTAAAGTAAAGCTTTGTGTAGTTCATACAGTGTTCATATTTGAATATGAAAAATTTAATTATATATAATGTGTTGTTACAAGTGTATGTGTGTGTGTATTTCTTTGAAAGAAAATGTGAATATTTTATGTGAAAATACAAGTGGAAAGATGACATGGAAAATTTTAATAAAGAAAATTTGCTATTAGGTTTCCTTTTCCGTTGTAAAACATTTATTAGTTATTTAATTTTTGTGACTATTTGTCATAACGAATATTTAATTATATTAATTTGTTGTTGTTTCTAAAAAAAATTTTTTTCTTAACATCTCAAAATTTATTGTATGACGAAATTATTTATTATCATTTATATGATTATAATTAGTAGACAGATAGATATATATATATATTAAACATAACCTTATTATTATATATTTTTTTATTTTACAATTTATATTCACAGTAAAAAAAAAACACTTGTAAAATGTAAAAATAACACAAATACTTTTAAATAATTAGTTTCACACTACTGTTATTAATCGTGTAAATTTAAAACTCAATGTGAGGTGAGTTTGCGTTATTTATTAATATAAAAAAAAAATCAGTGAAAACTTCCGGTAGTCTCATCAACAGCCAAACACCGATTGAACCTATCATTAAATAAAATTAATTCGGATAAAAGATAGTCGGAACAATTCTATTGCGAACATTTTATTTATATGGTATAGTTCTCGGGCGGCGTCGTTTAGTTTAGTTTATTGTCACATACATTATCATTAAACACCAGTTTAAAAAAAAAATCAAATTAATCGAATAAATTTTACTCGAAATTTAATTTTTAAAATATAATATAATATGAAAAATATTTTTTATAATAACTAATTGAAAATAATAATCTAACTTAAACTTACAATAATGTGATATACGTTGTTAGCAGACAAATTATCTTGCAATATGATAATACAATTTCTATTCAATTTTCAAAAATCTACTAAATACATCGACTTTACTGAAATTTGTCTGTTAATTATTTAATACTATTTATATATATTTTAGTTCATTTACTTCAGTTCCATCTGAAAATTATATTAACTAATGTATTATATAGAAAAATTATTAATTATAATATGCCTGGAATGTTAAGTGGCGGCCTAGCGAAAGAACATATATGCATTAGAAAGAAAATACATTATAAATTAAAGTTATCATCTATTGTACAAGCGTTTACTATGGCAATGTGTATATAATTAATAATTTTTCTTTAACATTATAATCAATACATTCACTCTATAATTTATATTAAAAAAGATACTTTAATTATAAATCACGGAGCTATCATCCACCATCACCACACACTTACACATACGCAAAATATTTAATTTTAACATTTATATATATAATAGTAAATATAATATTTTAACCATAAATCACTTTAAATTATATTATATTTATGTTGACGATTGTGTGCCTTAAATTCACTTATACGAATAAATGTTGATTCACATAATTCGCACTTATATGGATTGAATTTGGTATGTGTTAAACGATGCGATGCAAGATATGATGTACTATGAAATTTTTTTGGACAAAATTCACATTGATATCGTAATATTTTCTGATGATTTTGTAAATGTTTATTCTTGTTGGCATTATTAATAAAAAATAAATCGCAATAATCACATTTAATTTTTTTCTCCAATGTATGCGTTAGTATATGAACTTTAAGATTGCATGATTGCTTAAATGTTTTACTACAAATATGACATACAAATTTACGTTCCTCGGTATGATTTAACATGTGTACACGTAAAGATGTTCGTTCAACAAAAGATGCTTTACATAAGTTACATTTTTGGTTTCTGTGTGTTTATGTGTGGGAAAAAAAAACGAAATGAAAAATAGAAATAATATTATTCAATTAAAATATGATATTGTTAATTCAACACATTACCTAACATTTACATGAATTCTTGTATGTCTATATAGATAACATTTCTTTTTAAATATTTTTCCACAAAAATCGCATATAAATTCTGACTTTGCGTTCGTATGTGATAACATATGAATATTTAAACTTATCGCCACAATGCCACAATATGGACAAATTCTTGGTGCTGTTTTTTTCTTTTCACCTACTGTACGATTAAGACTGTTTTCATCATTGTTGTCACTGGCTTTAACTTCAATTTGATTAATCGTATTTGAATTTTCCTGAACTTTTATGGTATTGTTATTACAACTGCTAATAACATTTTCATTTACTCCTTTATTTCTTCGCTTTTTATTTCTTTTATGCATTTTATTTAAGTTTGATTCAATAACACAAACCTCCTCTAATGGTACATATGGTTTAATATTTAATTCGATAGTGCTAATTGACGACGGTACGGCTGATTTTTCAATTTCTTCGCGACTTTCTATTTTATAATTATATTGAGTTTCCCAATAATTTAAGGCCCAAACACATTGTTTACGAAATACATATGTTTCTTTAAATTTGTGTAAGCATGTCTCACATAAATATTGTTGTGCATCATCTAAAGGATTTTCCTATATTTTATTATTGTATATCATAAATTTTATTAAACATTTTAAATTTATAAATAAATTAAAATAAATTGAAAAAAAGAAAAGGAAACGTGCGTACTTCGAAACCAAAGCATTTGGTAATTAATTCCGAAACAGTAAAAATAACATTAGTTCCAATTTCTTCAAAGCAATTTGGTACTTTTGATGTTAGTGAAATTAAATTTGTTGTATTATGTACACAAAATCTACAGGCGTTATTTAAATGTTCAAACCTTATACTGTCTGGTGAATTGTCTTTTAAAATATTCATCATATCCTTTAAATAATTGAATTTTTATTTAATACTTTTAAGTTTATATTTAAAATGATGGTAAAATAAAAAGTAAACTCATATGATGTTTTCTTCAACAATTCTATATTATTTCATTTGCACTTTCACACCAGGTTACAGCGGTTTTTTACGCGCTTATTAAGCGCTTATTCTGAGCATTGATCTGTCTGTCTGTCACTGGTCGACAATCCCAGCAAATTTTTAATGACGGAATATTAACGCTAAATGGTAGTGTAAGCCGAAGGCAAAATGTTTACTAATTATTAAATTTACTACGAATTATCTGCATATACATGATATACATATATTATCAATAGTATTTTAATCACATTTTTTAAATTTAACAACGTATTATTCACAACAAATAATTTCATAATAAAAAAGATGCAAATGTTATTTGAGTGACGTCATTGCTGTGTATAGTTGTTATTCATCACTAAAAATTTGCTGGGTCTTTTTCCATTTACTTTTTGACGTATCAAATTATCACATATCAAAACAGCAGAGCGTTCATGGCAGAAATCGGAGTAGTTTTTTATGTTTTTTAATATCTAGCGATAATGTACACAAAAATTTTAACTTTTCCGAAAAGTATAAATAAAAAACATATGAAAAAATGTAAAAATTAATTACATTTATTTTTGGTATTTATAAACATAAAAACGTATTTTATATATAAAACCATATCTTTTTTATTAAATTATGTTATATTTATGTTGTCGATTATGTGCATTAAAATCATATAAACGTATAAAAGTTGCTTCACATATTTTACATTTATAGGGATTATGTTTGGTATGGGAAAATCGGTGTACTGCAAGTTTTGATGTACTATAAAATTTTGTTTCACAAAATTCACATTTATATTTATATTCTTTCAAATGATGATTTTGTTGATGTTTATTTTTATTTGTTGTTGTGGAAAAAAGTGCATCACAATAATCACATTTAATATTTTTCACTAATGTATGTGAAAGCATATGAACACTTAAACTACAAGATTGCTTAAATTTTTTATTACATATACTGCATTCGTGTTTACGTTCCTCTGAATGATTGAACATGTGCTTCGTTAAAGATGTTCGGTCTACATATGCTGCTGGACATAATTTACATTTATGTTTTCTACATAGTAAAATATAAATAATACAATTAATGCGCAAACACTAATTCACACAGAGATATTAAACATTACCTGATATCTATATGAATTCTTGTATGTCTATATATATGAGCACGTCTTTGAAATGATTTGCCACAAAAATCACAAATAAATTCTGGTTTTGATTCTGGTTTTTCATGTAACAGTATATGACTACGTAAACTTACTCGCAGAACACCGCAATATGGACATACTTGTGCACATTGTTTCTGATTCTTTCTAGTGCGTTTTTTTCTATTGTTACTTTTACTACGTTTATTTTGCACTTCTTGAATTATTTTCTCTTCAATTCTTACAATATGGTGAACATTTTCCTTCATTTCTTGGTTAACATTCTCAATCATTTCTTGGTTAACATTTTTATTTATTTCTTGGTTGACATTTTTATCTTCAAATGATGTTTTACTTGATACTGTTACATCGTCGACACAATGCTCTACGGGCAATAACGGTTTATTATCATCATATATTTCTATAGCTTTACCATCGTCATCTGACTGTTCAGTTTTCTCCTGAATTTCATTATAATGATACCGATTGTCCCAATAATTTAAAGCCCAAATACATTGATTACGAAATTTGTATGTTTGTATAATCTTCTTTAAACACATCTGACATAAAAACTGTGGGACATCGTCATCTAAAGTATTTTCCTGTAATGTAAAAACAATATAAATTATTTAATGATAATAAGATTAAATTTAATAGAAACAAAGTGGATTTACTTGCAAATCTAAACTAAAACATTCATTGAATATATCTAAAATACTAATTATAATATTTTCTTCAGTTGTATCTTCATCACCTACGTTCAATGACAATTTTGTTGCTATTGGCATTAAATTTATAGATTGATGTACACAAAATCTACAAGTATTCCCCATACATTCTATTTTGACTTCGATTTCTGGAATATATTCACTTAAAATACTCATATTTTTCGAAACAATTTTATTAAAGTCAACAGCGTATCAAATTTTTTAATGCTACTTCTTTGTAGGCTATATTTTTGGCTATATTTCAGCACCTTTGCTTTGCTTATGCTTTATGTTTAGGTTTACTTCTTGTAATAAAAAGAGAAAATTGTAGAGGTGATGAAATGAAATTATATGATAAATAAAACAAAATAAATATATAAAAAACGAAAACAGAGAAATGTCATCAAGATTATTTTAAGGTTAAGAAACTACCCGTCAGACAAAATTTGCGTAACGCCTTTTGGGAATTGAAAATGTGATGTATTTGTAAACAATTTAAAAAATTAACCCAATATTAGTGCTAGCTTTTAGAAAATTTTTGAGAAATATTCATTACTCTTTTATTATGTATTGCTTTCGTATTCCATAATTGTCGGTTACATTCATTGAATTCTACTAAATTTATTACTGAATAAATTTTAAGTTTACATATCATTTTTATTTATTCAAATTCAATTCATGCATATATAATTTTTATAATAAATAAATAAAATAAATAAATATTTAAATATAAAAAAATAACAAATGTGCTTAAATTGTTAAATTATATTATATTTATGTTGCCGATTGTGTGCATTAAAATCATATAAACGTATAAATGTTAATGCACATGAATCACATTTATATGGATTATATTTGGTATGCCGTAAACGATGCGACGAAAGGTTTGATGATGTATGAAATTTCTTTGGACAAAATTCACATTGGTGTTTATATTCTTTTAAATGTTGGTTTTGCACATGCTTATTTTTATTTGATTTATTTATGAAAAGTGAATCACAATAATCGCATTTAATTTTTTTTTCCAAAGTGTGGCTAAGTATGTGATATTTTAATGCATTTGATTGCTTAAATTTTCTATTACATATATTGCATTCAAATTTTCGTTCCTCCGTATGATTTAACATATGTACACGTAAAGATGTTGCATCCACATAAGCGGCTGTACACAATTTACATTTATATCTTCTACAACGATAAATTATAATTATTATAAATAATATAATCTAAATCTAAGGATGTTATTTAATATTTTTAAAACATTACCTAAGATTTATATGGATTCTTGTATGCTTATATAAGTTACATCTTTTTTGAAATGATTTTCCACAAAAATCACATATAAATTGGGTCTTTGAATTTGTATGTGATAACATATGAGTATATAAACTTGTCGTAACTATACCACAATATGGACAAATCCTTGGTGACTGTTTTTTTCTTACACTAACTTCGCGACGGATTTTGTTTCCATTATTGTTGTCGCTGGTGGTTGTAGCTTGAATTTTATTACATATATTTGTTTTTTCTTTAACTTTTATATTATTATTACAACTAATAATATTTTCGCTTATTAATTGGTCCTTTTTATGAAGTTCATTTAATTTTGATTCAATAACACAAACCTCTTCTAATGGTATAAATGCTTTAATATCGAATAATTTATTAACTGGTGGCGGCACATCTAACTTTTCAATTTCTTCACGATTTTCTATTTTATAATTGTACTGAGTTTCCCAATAATTTAAAGCCCAAACACATTGTTTACGAAATTCATATATTTCCTTAAATTTGTTTAAGCATGTCTCGCATAAATATTGTGGTGTGTCATGGTGATCTTCATCTAAAGCATTTTCCTATATTGATTATATTTTTATTTTTTTTTTTTTGTAAATAAATTACAATAAATTGAAATAAAAAAACAAAACGTGTTTACTTCTAGGCCACCAAAGCATTTGGTAATTAATTCCGAAACAGTAATAATAACATTCGTTCCAATTTCTTCAAAACTATTTGATACTTTTGATGTTATTGAAATTAAATTTCTCGTATTATGTACACAAAATCTACAGGCATTATTTACATCTTCAATTTTTATACTATTTTCTAAAGTATCCATGATATCCTTTAACTAATTGTATTGTTATTTAATTACTTTCATTCCTAAATTTATGTTTGAGATGAAAGTAATGTTATTTTTATTTTTATTTATTTATATTGTGTTGTGTGTTTTAAAGAAAAAACATTATTGAGATTGTGACAGTGTGACAGTAAAGTTGAAGTGCCCATGTTAACAATGATGACAACATCAATTAGAAAATTAACAGAAACACGAAGTTTGGAAAGGACAAAGTAAACATTTACTGTGTTGAACTGTCAAGTACAAATACATTTGAACAAACGTTGTTCATGTACAATTAACTTTTTCTCCTGTTGAAGCTGAAGTTAAAAGTGTCCAATATTATCTTTAATACCAAAACCACAAAATATAAATTACAAATCATTCGATCACACTCTATATGTTGAAATCTGTAAAAGAATTAAAGGAATGTTTTCATATTTGATACACATACTTAAATAATTAACCACACAATAGTAGTCACTTTGTAATTATAATCAATTTTAAAATAATACAAACACATTTTTTTAAAACAACAGAAATTATTGTTTAATTGTAGCATAAATTGAAGTGATGGTAAATTGAAGACAAACCTACGATTTTTAAGAATTAGCTAAAATCTAAAAATCTTTTAAATGTTTAGAATTAAAATAATAAAACCTATAATAGATTACTATTCGTTTAATTTTCAAACAATTAAATTATATTATATTTGTGCTGTCTCTTATGCAAATTAAAGTCACTTAAACGTGTAAACTTTAATTCACATAGTTCACATCTATATGGATTCATTTTTGTATGGGTCAAACGATGTAATGACAATTGTGATGTACTATAAAATTTCTGTGCACAAAATTCACACTGATATTTATATTCTTTCAGATGCTGAACTTGATGATGTTTATTTTTATTTGTTTTATTAATAAAAAGTAAATCACAATAGTCACATTTAATTGTTTTTTCTAACGTATGGGTTAGTATGTGAGATTTTAAACCACCAGCTTGCTTAAATTTTTTACTACAAATAGTACATTCATATTTACGTTCTTCAGTGTGATTTAGCATATGTACACGTAAAGATGCCGGCGCTACATAGGCCGCTGAACATAATTTACATTTATATCTTCTATAATTGAATAAATATAACTCATTAAGTTCTATTTTAATAAACATATTGCATGAATTACCTAATATTTACGTGGATTCTTGTATGACGATACAAATTAAATTTTTTTTGAAAAGTTTTTCCACAGAAATCGCATATAAATTGAGACATTTTATTCGTATGCATTAGTATATGTGTAGACAAGTATTTTCGTGTAACACCACAATATGGACAAACTTTTGCTAAACAGTTTTTCCTTTTATTAATTTTTACTTGAACGTTGTTAACTGGTTTTGTTTTCTCTTCATATTTAACATTAATATTATTATTAATATTAATTTTGTTCCCATTATCAACATTTATATTTTCTAATGTATTCAATATTTCATCTTTTCTATGTATTTTATTTAATTCGGAATGTGTACTGTCACCCAAGGGCAACGTTGGTTTAATATCATATAATGCTGCGGTAAATGGCAATGGTAAATCGAACTTTTCAACTTTATCCTCTTTTTCAATATGGTGATCATATAAATTTTCCCAATAATTTAAGGCCCAAATACATTTTTTACGAAATTCATATGTTTCTATAAACCTTTTAAAACATATGTCGCACACATATTGTGGTAAGTGCTCTAATGGATTTATCTACAGAGAATAATTATTCCTATTATTTAAAATTAAACATAACAAATATTGATTGCATAAAATATAATTAGGAAAAATAATTTACTTCTAAACCAAAGCAATCTTGAATTATATCTAAAATATTAATTGTATCATTTTTGCCCTTTTCTTCAAAGTTATTCGTTGGATGTTTTGTGATTGGAACGTTTGTGTTTGATGTTAATGGTGTCAAATTTATTGTATTATTTACACAAAATCTACAAGCATTTATAATTATATGTTCTAATTTTATACTTGTTTCTGGAATATATTCAATTAAATTATTCATAATTTGTTTTGCTTTTAATTAGTTAATAAATGCTACGATTATTAATAATATTTGATTTTTTTATATAGTTAGCGGCAGTTTTTGTCTGTATTTATTTATTGTGTTAAGTTTTTCGACAGATTTCGTATATTGTTTTAATGTTTGAGATGACAGTAATGTTATTAGGTTAGGATTGTGGGTGTTGCGGTTTTTAAAAAAAAAAAAAAAACATTATTGTGATTGTGACAGAACTGAACAGAATGAGTGAATCTGGAAAATTAGCTTACCACCTTTTGCGAAGAGTCCCATATAACTGCACTTTCACAAAATAGATTTTTTGGTCATCAATTTTCCGTTTCTAAATGTTGCAATCGCAAAACAGAACATGTTTTCTTCCAATTTTTTGCTCAACTTTGAATATTCAACTCAATTCCTTGCTTGTTAGCTTCCTATGTGATCATGGATGTGAACCATATAAGCCCAAGGAACTAAAAACAATTTCGAAATAATCAAAATCCAACGCCTACACAATATTAATAATATTTTTTAAATTAATAAATCATTTCAATTTTCATCATCATATAATATATTTAACTGAAAAGATTACAAGTATGAAAATATATTCAAATTTAAGGTGAAGATTTTTATTGTTCACGCATCATAGAGATTATACATATACATTTAACTTTTTCTCATGTTGAAGCTAAAGATAAAAAAGCCCATTGCGAAAACAGCGTTATGGTGTAGTGTCCAATTATCTAATTATAGCAAATTATCCGATCACTTGCTAAAGATTTTTGATAGATATTGTGTGACATCTATATGTTGGTATACGTAAATAAAAGGGGTAAGGGATTGTTTTCATAAAAAAAATTATTGTTTAAATAAATTGAAGTGATTGTGTACAATAACAATAAAAACATTTTTTATTTCCATACAATTTAAGATGAATTTTTATATTCAATTCATATTATAAGATGTGACGCGGTTTCGTCTATTTTACAAATATTTACTAATCCAATTAAAGCTATGGACGACATAGATTATAAGTTGACTTTTACAAGAAACGTTAGTGTTTTCAATAGACGAATCTGCGTCTGTTAAGAATTAACTAAATTTAAAAATTTTTTTTAATGTTTAGAATTAAAATATATAGAATAAGATCTCTATAATGGATTATTATTTTAATATTTTAAATAATTAAATTATATTATATTTGTGTTGTCTCTTATGCAAATTAAATTCACTTAAACGTGTAAACTTTAATTCACATATTTCACATTTATATGGATTTTGTTTTGTATGCCTTAAAAAACGATGAACTGATAATTGTGATGTAGTATAAAATTTTTGTGGACAAAATTCACATTGATATTTATATTCTCTCAGATGATGAATTTCATGATGTTTTTTCTTATTTGAATTATTAATAAATAGTGAATCGCAAAAATCACATTTAAATTTTTTTTCTAACGTATGTGTAAGTATGTGAGATTTTAAACGATCAGCTCGCTTAAAATTTTTAGCGCATATATTGCATACGTAATTACGTTCATCGGTGTGATTTAACATATGTAAACGTAAAGATGTAGGGCCCACATAGGCTGCTGGACATAAATTACATTTATATCTTCTAAAATTGAATAAATATAAGTGAATAAATTGTTAAAATTTAATATATTTTATGGATTACCTATCATTAACGTGGATTCTTGTATGCAGATATAAATTATATTTTTTTTTAAATATTTTTCCACAGAAATCGCATATAAATTGTGGCATTTTATTCGTATGCGTTTGTATATGTGTCGATAAGTTTTTTCGAGTAATACCACAATAGGGACAAACTTGTGCTGCACTGGGTTTTTTTCCTTGAATTTTGCCAATTGATTTTGTTTTATCCACATATTTTACTTTAATATCATTATCATTATTATTATCATTATGTATGTCACCAATTATATTTCCCAATGCATTCAATTCTACAATTTTTGTGTGTATTTTATTTAATTCATAATCTGATTCCGCATCCAAGGGTAATGTTGGTTTTTCATCAAGTAATGCTGCGGTAAATGACATATCGATCTTTTTAACTTTATCCGCATGTTCATTTTCAATATGATACAAATTTTCCCAATAATTTAAGGCCCAAATGCATTGTTTACGAAATGCATATGCTTCAATGAACATTTTAATACATATATCACACACATATTGTGGTAAGTGTTCTAATGGATTTATCTAAAAGATCAATTATTCTTATTATTTAAAAATAAAAAATTGAAAGAACTGGGTAATTAGTAGTCATATAAATAGAAAAAATAATTTACGTCTAAACCAAAGCAATTATGTATTAATTCTGTTATGTTAATTGTATAATTTTTACCATTTTCTTTACAGCCATTTGTTGGATTTGGGATTGGGACTGTGGTGTTTGATTTTATTTATGTCAAATTTATTGTATTATTCACACAAAATCTACAAGCATTTATTGATATATGTTCCAATTTTATACTTGTTTCTGGAATACATTCTATTAAATTGTTCATAATTTTACTGTTTTTTATTATTACTATTTTTAATAATATTTGATTTTATAGTGTAGCGGTGATTTTTGTTTACATTTATTTATTTATTTAATAAATAAACTGTTGCTAATTTTTATTTAACTTCCTAGCCGTATTATCTGTTTATTATTTTAAGGTTTTTTTTTATTTTTAACTGATTGCTGTATGATTATTTATTGTTTTTATTTTCATTTTTTTTTTTATTGAATTGAACATATGAGAGAAATGTCAGATGTTAAGTGTTCAGAGAATTTTGTTACCCAGCAAACATAGTAAAGCATAGTTTATTGACAATATTGATAGATATCATGTTTCTCTCGTATACATTTCCATTCTAACCTAATTAAAACGTGTTTGCTGGCTAATTGCAATTAATTCACTTAACTAAAAACTCACTTCACGCGTCACATCTAACCTCTCTCTGTCCTGAAATATGCTCAATCAAAAATTCAAAAGTATATTTTTTAAAGTTTATCTTTCAAATTTATTAAATCAAGTGAATAGTCGAAAAATTAAAATTGTAAATAAATATAAACAAAACCACCGATAAACTATAAAATCAAATATTTTCAATAGTCATAGCATTTACTTAATTAAAGACAAAACAAATTATGAATAATTTAATTGAATATATTCCAGAAACAAGTATAAAACTTGAAGATAATATAAAGAATGCATGTAGATTTTGTGTGAATAATACGATGAATTTAACATCAATAACATCAAACACGAACGTTTCAATCTCAAACCCAACAAATAGCTATGAAGAAAATGGCATAAATGATACAATTAATATTTCAGAATTAATTCATAATTGTTTTGGTTTAGAAGTAAATTATATTTTCCAATTATATATTATACAATCAAAATATGTTATGTTTAAATTTAAATAATAGGAATAATTATTCTCTTCAGATAAATCCATTAGAGCACTTACCACAATATGTGTGTGACATATGTTTTAAAAGGTTTATAGAAACATATGAATTTCGTAAACAATGTATTTGGGCCTTAAATTATTGGGAAAATTTATATCATATTGAAAATGTGGATAAAGTTGAAAAGTTCGATATACCATTGCCAGTTACCGCAGCATTATATGATATAAAACCAACGTTGTCTTTAGATAACTATTCACATTCCGAATTAAATGAAATACAAACAAAAGATAAAATATTGAATACATTAGAAAATATAAATGTTGATAATGGTAACAAAAATAATAATAATAATATTAATGTAAAATATGAAGAGAAAACAAAATCAGTTAATAACATTCAAGTTAAATATAGGAAAGAAAAAAAACTTGCAGCAATTATGGGAAGTAAATCCAGTTTAGCAAAAGTTTGTCCATATTGTGGTGTTACACGAAAATCCTTAACAACTCATATGTTAGTACATACGAATAAAATATCACAATTTATATGTGATTTCTGTGGAAAATCGTTTCAAAAAAAATCTAATTTATATCGGCATACAAGAATCCACATTAATATTAGGTAATTCATTACAATTTTATTATATTGATATTGACAGTATCGATGTGTCCCCCATGTGAAAAAGTTTTCTGAATTTATATTCATTTATTTATTATAGGCGATATAAATGTAAATTATGTACAGCCGCTTATGTGGATGCAACATCTTTACGTGTACATATGCTAAATCACACTGAAGAACGTAAATATGAATGTAATATCTGTAATAAAAAATTTAAGCAATCTTGTGGTCTAAAAACACATATACTTACGCATACGTTAGAAAAGAAGATTAAATGTGACTATTGTGATTTACTTTTTATTAATAAAACAAATAAAAATAAACATCATCAAAACCATCATCTGAAAGAATATAAATATCAATGTGAATTTTGTCCAGAAAAATTTTACAGTACATCGCGAGTGGCATCACATCGTTTAGCACATACAAAAATTAATCCATATAAATGTGAACTGTGTGAATCAAAATTTACACGATTAAGTGATTTTAACTTTCATAAAAGACAACACAAATATAATATAATTTAATTTAATATGTTAAACATAAAAACTTGTATATAAACAGGATGTTAGGAAAACTCTCGTGGTGGTGCTTATGACACGCTTTTATACGATAAAATTGTATCGTTACACGAGTAGTTACATTATTTTACTTAAATATTTTTGAATTTTTTGTTGCAAACTCTATGAATTATATTATTATTATTTAAGAACAATTGTTTTACTAAATAAGAGGGATGACGTCCTACACGTCTGTACTTTATGATGATTACATTTCCACATTTCCAATTTAATTGTGAGTAGGAAATGAATCTTTATGGATATAGATACCGTGTAAAAAGTTAACTAAATCGACCGGTGCAAAATAGCAACTTGCAGTTTTTAACAACAAGTTTTATTCTAAATTATTTATAAAAGTAATAATAAATAAACAATATGAATACCTGAATATTTTATGGATGTTAATATTTTTATTTCATATATTCTGTGCTTAAAGTAAAATGAAGAATTCAATTGGTTTACATATTGTTATTTAATTATTAACCAGGTTACAAGAATTCAAGAAAAAATTAAATTGACTCTCAAATCCCAATGGCTAAAATTTACTTAATTAATTATTATTAAATTATATTATAATTGTATTATAAAACCTCCACCAAAATTTATCTTCAGATTTCATTTTAATACAATTTTAACCTAAATTCAAATGTCAGTTTTCCAACTCTTCTGTCGATTTGTGAACACATATATGTGTAAGTAAAGTAAGAGCGAAGCGAAATAGTAACTTTACGCAATGCGAATATGATAATGATATCGATAAATATAATTCAATCCATGGAAGAGGACAATGTAAATAATTTTAAGTAAAGTGTATGGAATGTTAAATTCTTGAAATCGTTTCAATATTTAAAAAAAAACCAGAAATCTGACTGAAGAAGCCATAACAATATAAAAATAAGATTGCAATCATCTTAAATAAAAATAAAGATATTAAATTCAATTAATTAAAGAAAAACGAATATCATGAATATTTTAGAAAATATAACAGAAACTAGTATAAAAATTGAAGATGTAACTAATGCTTGTAGATTTTGTGTACATAATACGAGAAATGTAATTTCAATAACAACAAAAGTATCAAATAGTTTTAAAGAAATTGGACCGAATATTATTATTACTATTTCGGAATTAATTACCAAATGTTTTGGTCGTTTAGAGGTACACATTATTGTTTCAATTTGGTTTAATTAATTTATAAATGGATTAATTAAATGTTTAAAATTATCAATAGGAAAATCTTGAAGGTGACAGCCATGACACACCACAGTTTCTATGCGAGACATGCTTAAAAAGATTTGTGGAAGTATATGAATTTCGTAAACAATGTGTTTGGGCTTTAAATTATTGGAAAACTCGGTATAATTATAAAATAGAAAGTGATGAAGAAATTGAAAGATCAGTCTCAGCAGTATCACCAGTTACCGTATTATTAGATATTAAACCAATTCTATCATTAGAAGTGGATTGTGTTACTGAATCAACATTAAATAAAATCCATAAAGACCAATTAATAAATAAAAATATTATTACTCGAAATAATAATATAAAAAGAGATATTAAAGAGAAAACAAAAACATTTAATAAAATTCAAGCTGAAACTAGCGACAACAATATCAACAAAGTTACACAACAATTAAGTGTAAGGAAAAAGTCATCATCGAGAATACATAAAAAAGATAATAAGCTTAACAGAGTAATAGTGGAAAATACTAATTGTTGTAACAATAATACACCTTTAATAGTTAAAGAAAGAGTAAATACATTTAATAAAATTGAAGCTGACGCTAGTGACAAGAATGTAAACAAAAATTCTGCAAAAGTTAGCGAAAGGAAAAAACCATCACCAAGAATTTGTCCATATTGTGGTATAGTTACGACAACATTACGTAAACATATGTTATCACATACAAATTCAAAGACCCAATTTATATGCGATTTCTGTGGAAAACCGTTTCAAATAAAGGATAATTTATATCGGCATACAAGGATTCACATAAATGTTAGGTAATCCATAAAATTTTAACATATTTAACCTTTGCAAAAATCACAATTTGTATATTTTGTATATATTTCTATAAAAGCGTTCCAATTTATAAAGGAAATCGCTTACAAAATATATGGATTGCCAAGGTTAAAGAATCTTTCTCAAAAATGAATGAGTTATAATAAATATTGATTTTGTTTATTTATTTATTATAGAAAATATAAATGTAAATTATGTACAGCCGCTTATGTGGATGCAACATCTTTACGTGTACATATGCTAAATCACACTGAAGAACGTAAATATGAATGTACTATTTGTAGTAAAAAATTTAAGCAATCTGGTGGTTTACAATATCACATACGTACCCATACGTTAGAAAAAAAAGTTAAATGTGATTTTTGCGATTCACTTTTTATTAATAATTCAAATAAGAAAAAACATCATGAGATTCATCATCTGAAAGAATATAAATATCAATGCGAATTTTGTCCGCAAAAATTTAATACATCATCAAATCTTTCATCACATCGTTTTTTACGGCACACAAAACAAAATCCATATAATTGTGAATTATGTGAATTAAAGTTTATACGTTTATTTGATTTTAATGCACACAAAAGACAACATAAATATAATATAATTTAATTATTGTAACTATTGTTACGATAAATTTGATTATCCTAAAAATTTGTACCTAATTGCAATAACGACGAAGTTTTGCATGACGAATATTTCTTTATGCAGAAATGACAACCAAATATATTTATAGAAATCTCTAACAAATAATTACCACGAATAATCCATTATCACCTAAACCTAAAAAAAGATCCACCCAAAGCACATACACATAACTGGTTGAGAATAATTGGTGCTATATCTCTTAAAAATTTTATGGAAGCTCTGTGGAGATATTATCTTTCATTTTGTTGTCTTTCAGGGCGTAACAGTATATTAACTAGATTTAATTCACGTAAGATATCTTACCTGCTTCGATCATGAATTAATTCTAGTTAAACGTACTATGTGTAAGAATTTTTGAGAGACAATATTCATCTAAATGTGTACTTCGTTTGTTATAATAGGTTATATGGGTTATATACCGGGTAATTGGAAAACTCTCGTGGACGTGTATATGAGATTTTTTTTATGAAATATAATTAACAATACAGAAACTATGAAAACAAATAGGAAGCAAACAAAATCATATGCAAAAATATTTTATTAATTTGAATGATTGTAGATAGCACTGAAAGGATGTCTTGTAAGGTTTAGCTATTTATCAAAAATTTCCACTTTACAATTGCTTGCTTATCAACATACATAATACATACCTCCGTTGGACTATTGAACAGATGGCTGATTATAGAAAAATTCGAAGTAATATCGTACCGCCAGTGTGTCACAGATTAGTAGATTATATAAATAAATCGCATCTATAAATGTCATTGTGAAAGAAAGGATATGATATTATCCAGATCCAGGAACTATCTGACATTTACCATTAAAAATACATTGTAACTTGTACCTTCAAAATCTATGCATACAATTCTACCACTGCGGTTTTACATACAATATTTTTTAAATGTATGTGTTCGTAATTGTACAGAAATAAAAATGTATTGGGTGATACTGATAGTATAGTTTCTGGATCTGACATTGTTATCGATCGATATAAAAGTATATTTATAAAATTTCAGAAAAAAGTGCATATGAAATAAAATTCTTATTGAAACTATTTTAAGAAGCAAAACAATAAATTAATTAATTTCATCTTAAATGTAAATCAATTAGATAAATTATAACAAACTAAATCATGAATATTTTCGAAAACATTGCAGAAAATAGTACAAAAACTGCACATATAAATAATGTTTGTAGATTTTGTGCACATAATACGAGAAATTTAATTTCAATAACAACAAAAGTATCAAATTGTTTAGAAGAAAATGTACCGAATTTTATTACTGTTTCTGATTTGATTACAAATTGCTTTGGTCGTTTAGAGGTACACATACTTTTTTTTTTGTTTCAATTTTGTTTAACGAATTTATAAATGGATAAAAATTCATTAAATTTTTAAAATTATAAATAGGAAAATCTTGTAGGTAACAGCCATGACACACCACCACAGTTGTTATGCGAGACATGCTTAAAAAAGTTTGTGGAAACATATGAATTTCGTAAACAATGTGTTTGGGCTTTAAATTATTGGAAAACTCAGTATAATTATAAAATTGAAAGTGTTGAAGAAATTGAAAGATCGATCGTAGCCGTGTCTCCAGTTACCGTATTAGATATTAAACCATTCGTATCATTTGCAGTAGACTGTGTTAATGAATCAAACTTAAATAAAATAAATGGGAAGGATAAAAACCTTAACCAAGTAATAAATGATACAATTATTCCTTCTAATGATGATATAAAAGTAAAGGAAAAAACAAATATACTTAATAAAGTTCAAGCTACAATTAGTGACAATAATGGCAACAAAGTTACACAAAAATTAAATGTAAGGAAAAAGTCATCATCAAAAATACATAAAAAAGATAATAAGCTTAACCGAGTAATAGTGGAAAATACTAATGGTTGTAACAATAATACACCTTTAATAGTTAAGGAAAAAGTAAATAAATTTAATAAAATTGAAGCTGACACTAGTGACAATAATGTAAACAAAATTACTCCAAAAGTTAGTGTAAGAAAAAAACCATTACCAGGAATTTGTTCATATTGTGGTATAGTTACGACAAGTTTACGTAAACATATGTTATCACATACAAATTCAAAAACCCAATTTATATGCGATTTCTGTGGAAAACCGTTTCAAAAAAAGTGGAATTTATATAAACATACAAGAATCCATTTAAATATTAGGTAATATCTTGAATCATATAATATTTTTTATTATAAATCTCCTCTTTATATAATTCCGAATTTATCATTAATACAGAAAACATAAATGCGAATTATGTACAGCATCTTATGTGGATCGAACATCTTTACGTGTTCATATGTTAAATCACACTGATGAACGTAAATATGATTGTAAAATATGTCACAAAAAATTTAGGCAATCTTGTGCTTTAAAATATCATACACTTACTCACACATTGGAGAAAAAATTTAAATGTGATTTTTGCGATTCACTTTTTATTAATAATTCAAATAAAAATAAACATCATCAAGTTCAGCATCTGAAAGAATATAAATATCAATGTGAATTTTGTCCAAAAAAATTTCATACTTCATCACGTCTTTCATCACATCGTTTTTTACGGCACACAAAACAAAATCCATATAAATGTGAATTATGTGAATTGAAATTTATACGTACAATTGATTTTAATGCACACAAAAGGCAACATAAATATAATATAATTTAATTATTGAACATATCATCAATGAATTTTACATGAGAATTTTTTCGGTATTTATTTTAATATTATAATTTTTCAGCTGTGGGTTACCATTTGTTCGTTTATGTGGAATGTCTGCACGCGTACACGTTATTTATGCGGGCTTATATACATACAAGTAATGGGATTGAGGAAATATCGTCTATCTTTCGATAATTGCACACCAACTGGTGAATTGTTTTATACTGCCATGCGAAGTAATTTACCAATTGCAGTAAATATCATCACATGCTCCAATTGGACTAAACAAGATTTGTGTAATCTATATTTACTATTAATATATTTAAGTATACTATAATACAATATAATGAAAATAACATCAAAGCTGCACATTTCATATGCACACATACACATTAATTGCACATGAAATAAAGACATTACCTTAACGGAAAGAAGTAACATATTAAAAATTTCTGATTCAAGTCTTAGCCTTTAGACCAAGACCAGTGGTAAGGAAACACTCTCGTAAGATGTGTGAATGTATTTATTATATTTTGAAAATTTCAAAGTATTTTACAGAACGAGAGTCATAACAACAGTTGCCCATAATTGAATCTGCAACAGGCACCGACCAATACACTTATGAAACGGAAAACTTATATAATATTTTTATATAACCGCAATCAATAACCCTTTTTCCCAAACTAATTTCCATTATATTATTATTTACAAATCTTGTATGTTACATCAATTTAATATATTTTGATTACTATGGAATTACACTATATATAGTGATTTTTATTGAAAGAAATTAATAGAAAAATTAAAATTTTCAGTTCTTATGAAATGTGCGTATGCAATCCGATCCGGTACCCGCCGCCGGTGCACGATATATACGAATTGCAAATTTTGCAAGTACGCGCCCATACGACATTACGTACTATTACTATAGTAGTATTATAAACATGTTATAAAGTTAATTGTGTATTGATTTGATAGTGATGTTGTTGTAACAAGTAAAACCACTAAGGCACTAGAGAGTACTATTTTTAATTTAATAATAATAATAATATGGATACAGTAAGTTATCAATTAAATAAATTAATTAAAAATAAATAATAAATAAAACTATAAATTACAGTTCATTAAATCAAAAATTGAAAAAAGTTGTTATATTGCCGAAGAATTTATTAAGATATATTATGAAAATGTTGATAAAAGGCGTCACGTAAGTAATTATTAATATAATTTACAATGAATTTTATTAATATATTTTTTTATGGTTTTTATTTTTCTTTTAATTATAATTTTTAATCATTGTTTTTATGTAGCAATTGTCTCATTTATATATTGATAACGGAATATTAACATGGAATGGTAATGGATTTATTGGTAAAGATAATATACATAATTATTGTCAAACATTACCAAAATCTGAACATAAAATACGAACATTAGATGCTCAACCAATTCTAATCGATGATGATGATAATAATAATAATAATATTAAGGGAAATAATTCATTTCAACAAAAAAATATTTTAATACAAATTTCAGGTACCGTAAAATTTCATAATTATACATCGCAACCATTTCAACAAACAATTATGATAACGGAACAAGAAACTAAAATGAACGGTAGTAATAAATGGAAAATAATAAGTGATTGCTATCGTTTACAAGATTACAAGTTCCAAACTTCCATTAACATTAATGTATAAAACTTAATATTCATTAAATTAATTTATTTTGTACATGTATTATTTTATTTTGCATTTATACATTGACAGTTTAAAAATGATTTTTTTAATTAACTAAATCGTTTTCATAAAAGTTGTTTTTATATATACAGACATTTTATTTTAATATTTCTAACGAATTGTTTGAGATATATACGCGACGAAATATTACAATGATTTATAATGCTGTCACGAAGATCTCATATTGTGCAGTTTAAATATACTAATGGCAGTAAATCTAAATTCTAAGTGTCTACGAAAAAATTGAGTTAATATATAAATGTGTTGCGTAACAGAAGCATTTCCGTCATCGTATCATGAGCTCGTTTCTGCACATTTTTATGAAGATTTTCGTACATTTTAGAATTGAAATCTCTACCGTCACCCTCGCCCAGATCTGATTTTACTTTATATAAATATCGTTACAAAATCTAATTTAAAATTATCAGTACATTTAAAATGTTATTGTATTTAGTTAAACATTTCATGTAATTGTATTTTATTATTGTTGTTAAAAGAATTTTATTATTATTGATTACTAAAAATATTAAAAAAAAAACCAATACCAAAAGTCATGATCAATAAATACGCATGCGTTTCAAAAACGCTCCTTGTGCTTTTGATTCTAATTCACTTAATTGTTGTACAATTGGAACCAATTGGTTGACATGTCCTTCATAACCGGTGCCAGCATTTTTTAATTTTTCACCATATACAACTTTACCGTCAAATTCATTCACCGGAACTTTCATATTTTTATCAACTTGTTGAATTGTAATATTTAAATGATCCTCAATGTCACCCAAATACTAAAACGAAAAAATATAAATAATTATAAATTCATTATTAAAATAAAGTAAAATGAAGTATAACTTACATTTTTCTCATTATACCACATACAACAACCTTTAACTTCAGTTAAATTTGTGTTCCAACAATTTTTACCGCGCGATGAACACCATTGTCCATGATACCAGACTTTTTCGGGTACAGTTGCTACTAAGCTTATGGCTAAACCCATACGTTCAGCACGTCCCACACGGCCAATACGATGTACATAATTTGATTTTTCATCCGGTAATGTTACATTAATAGCTAATCAAATAAAATATTACAAATTTAAAAAATATAGATATTACTAACAAAAAAAAAAAATAACAACCAAACACTTACCAAATGGTAGACCTGTAATATCTAAACCTCTAGCCGCAACATCAGTACATATTAAAAATTTACATTGTTGTTGTTTAAATAGTTCTAAATTGGATTTACGTTCATTTGGATTCCGATCACTGTGTAAACAAACACATGAATATTTTTGAGCATTTATTTGTTTTAAATATTTTTCTAAATTATCGCAATCTAATTTTGTACGACAAAATATTATTGCACGATCCATATTATGTGTATCGATGGCCCGTACACAATATTCACCTTTTAACATTTTAACAGCTTCCGAAAATGTTTCGGGTGTATTCAAACCAGGTCGTACATTATCTTTGGCGTGTACACCGTCTGTTTGAACATGACGACGTATTGTTTGCCAACTAATATCGGCTATTGGATCAACCATGGCGACAACATGATGTACCGTTTCGGGTACAGCATCTTCACCTTTTAAATCAATCCACGTTGGAAAATGCATTAAACGTTCGGCCATTTTTTTAACTTCAAACGAATGTAGTGTTGCACTACAAACAATCATTTGTAATCGTCTGCCGTCTGTAGTAATTTTTGGAATTTGTTTATGCATATTATTTATTAAATTTTCATAATTTGCTTTTAATAAACCGTCAGCTTCATCCAATACAAAAAAACGACAATGTGTTAACGAAACATGTCCACCGCTTATTAAATCTTCAATTTTACCAGGTGTTGCCACAATTATATCGATACCCGATTTTAATTGGGCCAATTGATCTTTAACATTTACACCGCCAATTAATAATGATTCTTTAATTATCGGATCTTGTAAATATTTTTTAAATTTTGTTATTTGATTTAATGTTTGTTCAGCTAATTCTCGTGACGGTTCAAGTATAATAGCTTGTGGTGCATTTGGTTTTGTTTTAAATGCTTCTTCCGTCGATCCACTTGCACTTGCGTTTGGGTTTGTACATATATTTTGAGCCTCTGCTTTAGTTAAAGCAACATAATTATTTGGTACTTTAAATTTGAATTCGGTAGCACCAAAATTAAATAACATTTCAGCATTTTTTAGTACAACAGCCGGGTAAAATGTTTCATTTTTTAAATTGTCTGGTATTTTAAATGCTAAACCCAAATCAACTCCATTTTTCATAAATTTTATTTCTAATTTATCTAAATCTAGTAGACAACCAATAACATCTTTCATACCAAAGGCTTCGCCATAATCATCGAATTGTTTTGCATTTGATTTTTTACCAGTACCACCGAAACCGAAACTAAAACGATCTGTTCCCATATCTAGAACGGCCTAAAAATTAAACAATAAAATACAAAATATAATTATTAATTCTTATCAAATGCATATATAGCAGACAGTGGCAACTTTTAAAGGTTTTTTTTCGCGCCCTATAGGCATAAAGTATTTATAAATTTGTGTAAACGTAATAATATTAAATATTCTCCGTTTATAAGGAATGCACTTTTAAATATTCTTTCAATATATTTAAATAATTATATTTATTTTTCAAAGTGTGATCTATAAAATGCAATTTTCCAATTCCATTTGATGAGATATATGCCAATACACATATACACAACATAATTAATTATTCTGTTCGTACTTC
This sequence comes from Bibio marci, assembly GCA_910594885.2. NCBI lineage: Eukaryota > Metazoa > Arthropoda > Insecta > Diptera > Bibionidae > Bibio > Bibio marci. The sequence continues at coordinate 25,168,957 of OU343118.1, read as the reverse complement.
ATAGTCGCACCAATAGTATTATTATTATTTATGTTTTATTTAATGAATTAACGTAATTTCGGGGATGTTTACACTATTTTTTTTTAGTCACTATATACCCCTAACACCTAGAATATAAATATTTATTATAGTACCTCTTTTGTTGACCAACCAACACGACATAAACCTTCATCAGTTACAGTAGCTTCATAGAAATATTTGCCAGCTCCTTTAACACCGGTTGTTCCGCGACAGCCATGCCATTCTTTTAATTCACGTGATTGACAACGTAATCCATTAGGTGTAACAGCTAGTGCATCACCACGATCAAAGAAAGACATTGTCCATGGCGGCACGGTTCCAGCAGCAGCACCTTTTTTTCCTTTTCCATCCTTTAAATCACGTAAAGTTTCCCAAACGATTTGTAATATTGGTAAACAAAATGCACCAGTTTTACCTATACATTATTTATTATATTAAGAATTATAAATAATAATATTAAAAAATCATTAAATACCGCTGCCAGTTTCCGCAGCCATTAAAACATCACCACCTCCTAAAATTAATGGTATTGCTTCTGCTTGAACATCAGTTGGAAGACTATAACATGTAATATATTTATTTAGTTATTAATTCGTATTTTCTCTATTTAATTTATTATTATTCTTATACTTACTTCCATTCCATTTCTTCTACAGCTTTTGCAATTTCGGGTAAAACACCGAATTCTAAATAAAAAGAAAATTGTCCAAATTTTTCATTGTTGTTAAAAGCTATGCCTATACCGGTATAATTATATTATTTACTTACCTTCAAAAGCAGTCATAATTTGTATTTTCAAGTATTCCTATTATTACTATAAATTAATTAATTAAATTTACTTATTACTTTTATTTATTATATTGGCCACTAACAATTATTTCTTCTTAAATCTTATAATTTTTAATGGAAAAATAAAATTAAAAATAAAAACTCTTCGGCGAAAAAATATTGCATCAAAATGTCAAAATGAAATGAAACACACACCTACACTGTATGCACGAAAACTGAAAATATATAGCCGACGTCGCGTTGTTTTTTGTAAATTCATTGTGAATGATTTTCCTTTAAATGTTGTTTTGTTTAAAGTTTGATGTTTGTTTGACAATTCTGGAGTCTGGCGGTTGGTTGGACCATTCAACAGAAAAGAAAACAAAACAAAACAAAACTTTTTAATTTATTAAAAATTCAATTAAATTTAATATTTCGTTACTTTTATAATTTATTTAATCAAAATAAAAGTGTTCTTTTATTTAAATTTATAATATTTATTCAAATCAAATAAATATAGGGAAATGTAGGTGGTAAATATAATAAAAATATAGAAATTATTAAATTGTGATTTATACTAAAATTACCAAATTTTAATAAATCAAGCTATGAAAATGATTGATTTCAACTTTTATAATATGTTCATACTAAAAGGAACCTATTTTGATTTAATATGGCTAGAGAAAGTTCTTAAGCAAAACATATTCAACAATAAATTTCACACAAAATCTGTGTGAAATCACTTTTGCTGACAAATACAAATTATTACGTTTAAGGTACGCACACAAATGGATTGTAATTGTTTTTTTAAACACTCACTGTTTTTCCTGTTCCCTGTCAGCACCTCATTTCACATCATTTCAAACATTCATAATTATGAAGAAGCGTTTAACTGTTCAGTTTTCTCGTATAAAATCTTCATAAAGTATGTAGTTTGGACACCTACTTCTCTGGTAGCTTATTTTTTTTTGATACACATAATAAAATAATGCCAGTTGTTATTGGAGTTTTTAACACCAAGGATATCAATCTTTTATTACAAAGATTTCCTATAATATTTATCATTTTATATATAATAATTTTTTTATTTATTACATACAAAACGATGGCTTTTAATTCCCATCACCATAATTCACATTAAATCTTATGTTGAGTCTTACAATACAATCAATTTAAATTACATTATTTATATACTTAATTTTAAATTAATTTAAAATTACTGATAATAAGTTTTTATTATTACATATCAGTATTGTTATTATACACATGGTGTATTAAAAGATGCCGTAGTTAAATATCGCAGTGCTGTATTTATCATATGCGACTATAGATTATCTTTTATAATTGAAGGCACAAAATTAGAGCCCAGATTTGATGTGAGCATGTCTATGTTTTGTGTATCTGCCAATGGTGCATGGTGATGTATCAGATCTGAAGATCTAAGTGATCAATCAACATTCCTTCAGACTACTCAGAAGGCATTAATGGATATTCGATTCAATTCCCAAGATGCTGCTCGAGTGATCATAGGTAATTATTATTATTATTATTGAAAACCAGGTTTAAAGACATTCCTGTAAGATAGATAATATATTAAATTTTAACATAGATTTCCAGTACATTCATTATATAAGTCGTATAACTGCTATTTTAAATTTTGTTTTTCCTAGAAGGTATAGCATTCTTAAAAATATTTTGTATTTTCATAATGAAATATTAAATGGAACAAAAAAATTGTCTTATCATCATATGTATGACCATATGAAAGACCTTTCTATATAAGTATATATATACACGCACATATGTATAATAATAATAAATGGTATATTGTATTATTATTATTATTATTTAGTTATTAATTATAAATATAATATATGCAACTAAAAACAAAAATAAAAAACGAGAAAACGAGAACTTTTGCTTATCATTACTCATACTTTTCTGTATAATATTTGTTTTTATAAACAGATACTATTTATTTACATACGATACGATATACGCTACGATGTATTTTAACAACAACTCAACGACTAATACTTAACTATAAATTATACAAAGTGTCTCATATTAATTGTACCATTATTTTAATGTTTTTGATTCTGCAGTGATCATGTGGATGTCACAAAATGATTCATTGAAATTTAATGTGGAATAGATAAAACAAACATTTTTTTAATGCCTTCGAAGATAATAGGATTCGCTTTTTTGTGTGCGTCATACTTGTAAAGTAGCTCGAGCAAAAGTGAATCGATTTCTGGATTAAATTCTTCAGATATTGATGACGTATGAATTACTTTCATAGACAAAAACTAAACAAATTACATACCAGCTCTCTGTAATTTTTGATTGCCTTTGAATAGGTATACGTACGCATCTACTAAACATTCATTACAGCCAAGTTGGTAAATTACTCCGCATGGTAGTATATAACAATTCAGCGATTATACTACAATAAACGACAGTATTTTTAAATGGGTGATTAGTTCACTCTTACATATGTACCTTAAATGGTATGGAGATGTAATAGGAGAGTTAGAAATATAGGTATATAATAATAAACTGGTGAACTTCATTGAACCAATATAATAAAATTTGCAGTAGTTATTTGTCGGATACCCTGTTGATATAGAAGAACAATATATATTATAAAGAAACTGCTGATGACTAATATATAAATTTAATGAAAAGTTTAAAAATTTTAATTTTATTTATAATATGCGGCTACAGAGTACAGATACAGCGAACAAAACAGAATAAGATACGTACGCATTCAGTGAACAGTGAATATTTTTCTCTAATAGTGCCTAGTTTTTTGTAAGCAAAAATATATAATTAATAATTGTTTAGCATATAATTTGTAATTGGAAAATAATAAGAACATTAAAAATGTTTAAAGTGTTATATTTTATATTAGCCATTATAATATATTTTAGTAATTCAATATATGGACATACCTATCATAATGGTGGATGTCCATCAGTTGAACCAATGTCTGGTTTTTCTATGAAACAAGTATGTACCAATTTTATTATTTATTTAAAAACAAATATAACTGGAATTTATTTATTCTTTTTAAATTATACATTTATAACCTTGGGGAGGCTGGAGGGGTTATAGGCTTTCTGTAAAATATAAAATTTAAATATGTTGTGTATATATTTCGTTGCATTGACGTCAACTATTTTTCATATTTTAATATTTAATCATTTGTTATTGTATATTTTATATTATAATATATAATGTACTATAAATAAATAAACAAATACACACATTTAAATACATAAAAACGTCATTAATATAATGTAATCGGTTTTCAAAATAAATTTAATTAAATAAATAAATTAATAAATCGTAAATATTTTCAATATTGTATATAAGTTTCTTGGAATTTGGTATGCAATTGAAAAAACATCAACAGCGTCACCATGTATTGTTTATAATGTAACGATGGGCGAAGAACCCGGTGAATATTTTATTGAACAAACATCACAACATTTTGCCGTTGCATTAACACCGGTTAAACATGAATATAGTTATACAGGACAAATAACGGTGCCCGATAATGATATACCAGCTAAAATGCGAGTCAGCTTTCCGTTAAGTAAGTAATTTTGTATTTTATTAATTATATTATGATTAACTAACTATAATTATTTCTTTTATTGTCAATAATAAATATTATTGTGTATAAGCTTGTCAAGTTGATAATTCTGTACGGGTACGATACCAATTATAAATATTTTTGGTCACATTGTAGTGGGATCATACATCACCACTCTGATTATAAAAATCTGAAATTCATTTAGAAATCCTAAATTCAAATTGTTAAGAAAATCGATCAAATGTAACCCATTATTCGAATGTAAGAATATTGCAGATTATATGTTGTTGCTTGGTGATTTTGTTCATCTTCGACTTGAGTCTGCTTCTGGACCACAGACACTTAATTTCAAATAGCAAATATCACAACCTATTTATCAAAATGTTTTGAGTATTGCAAATTATTATAATATAAACTCTCAAGTTTTCAATAAATTTAAAATAAAATAATATAGAATGTGTTACACCGTTTGCAATGACATCATTAAGATAGTAATACTAAAATATGATGTTGTATACAAATAATGATCAAAGAGGGTACATAACGATGATTTAATAAAATGTGATAGTTTAAATAGCAATAATTTACGATGGATACTCAAAAGATGATTGCCATGATTAACTATATATTTCAATTGGCTGTAATGAATGTTTAGTAGATGCCATAAGCTCCACTTGGAGTAATATATGACTTGCGGTTGCCGAAATAATTCTTCTCCTTCATGTAACACTATTGCTATTATAATTAACGCTAGGTTAAAAACAAATTATATGAATTGATCCGCAACAACTTCAAACAAACAAACATTTTCAATTGTGGATTTGTTTTTTAAGTACTCAAATTTAATGCAAGAACTAGGTTTTCTTCTATAGACATTCGTTTAACTCTTTCCAATTCAAAGAAATCTAGATTCATATACAAATATTAGTGGGTTATTATAATGTCCGAAAGCGTATGTGTAAGAGCGTATAAGTGGCTATATAAGGCAGGACAGATGTAAACTTAAATTATATATCAATTTGATAGGAAAATAACCAATAATAATAAAATATGGTTAATATAAATTAAATAATTATTGAATTTTTTTGGTATATTTTAAGGTGTTGGCGGAGATTCATCATTTGTTGTATTTATGACAGATTATGAAAATTATGCTGGTATATTTACATGCCAAAGTTTTAAAATTTTACATCGTCAAAGTGCAACATTATTGTCACGTACAAGAACGTTAGATAAAACCTATTTGGAGAAGGTATTTTTATATATTTGCAATTTTATAATATCTTATTTAATTATAATATGTTTTTATTTAGATGCGTAATCGTTTGGCCAAAGCATCCGTTAATCCATTTTCGTTAAGCATTATAAATCAAACGGGTTGCCCAAAAGATGCGTCCGCCGGTTATAACATACATATTGATCAAAATACATTTTCGGCTGCAAATGTTGCGAATGTATTTCGTAAAGCTGGTGAAAAGATAGGTGACGGTGTTGAATGGACAATTGATACTAGTAAAAAGGTTGTTGACGTTGCTAAAGTTGTACTTTAATTAATTATTTATTTTATATAGTAAATAAAATATAAAATAAAAAAATTGTGATAAGAATTTATTTGTAAAATAATTTTAAATGACATTTAAATAAATTTTTATCATTTTTTTATTTTTACATTTTAAAAATATTTATGATTATTTAATTTTTAATTCATAATTTTTATAGTTATATCATAAATTCACTGACAATGATAACGTGCAACAAAGTCCACATGCATCAGCTAAAATGACAACAATAAGTGATGAACCAAATCCGGATGCTGAATGGGTTCGAGTTTAAATTAAATATAATTAACAAATAGAAATTAAACTTTCTTTAATAACTTTCTTTTCAATAAATGTAGACTATACGATTTCTTGTTTATTAATAATTCTATAAAAAAAAAAATAGGAATAAATATTTTGGTGGAGTGGTAGTAATAGTGTAAAAGGCGATTAGTGTTTATATATTATCACAAATCAGTTTTTAAGACTCTCCGGACGTATTTCGGTATATGAAGATTATGTCAAATAGTCAAAGGATTAGATGATCATAGACTCTTATTATTTTATCACCTTTTACACAATTCCCACTCCATCTGTTTGCTATTTAAAATTTTGTTAAATTATGATTATGCTTACCTTAGTTTTTGTCTATTTTATAGATTAATATTAATTAATATCATAAAACCATGTTTCATCTGAAATTGAAATATCATCTTGTTCATCGATATTTTGATCGATTTTATTTTTTTTATTTTTTATATTTATATCATCGGAAATTGTTATATTTATTGGTTGTATAATTGATGTTAAAACATTTTCAATATTTTGTAATGTATGATTTAAAATCTGTAATAAAAAATTGACAAAAAAAAACATATAAAATTAATCGCTGTATGCGAGATGTTGTAGTTAGTTTGGTTCAAACGTATAGGGTGTGTAGGTGGACTAATAAAATTCTAGACCAATGTTCAATAGGGACTCTATACTATACCACTTTCGATCATTTCAAGTTTTGTTGTTTCACGTTTGACCATTAGTCTTAACTATACATAAACCTAACAACTTGATCACAATGAAACGTATATTTTTGTTTTAAATTATCACAATTAATATTGTTTACGTTTTGATTATGATTGAATTTTTATATGAATTCATATATGAGGTGTGTACCATATCTCCAATCTGATCAATCTGACTGATTTATAGAGCGTTTGTGACCAACACTGAATCACGGAATACGTACTCACGAATCCTCTCTAGATCAGTTTGATTGATTCGACTACATATATGGAACACGTCTTTAGTTTTTGAAGTGTGAATATAAATTAAATCTATAGAATGTATGTGAATCGTGTGAGATGATTATAGTGACTACAGCAGTTATCATCACTTTTAGTGACTATTTTACACATTCTACATATACAAAATGTATCAAAGGGTGTCAAAAAGTGATGAGGATGGTCACTATAATCGTCTTACACCACGGGTTTTTATATGCAATTTTCCTAAGTTTTTCTCGATCCCAATGTAATATTTTATATTCATAAAATTTTCATATTAAATTAGATTTTAATTTAATAAGTTTTAACGAATTCATACACGACTGCAGTACCATCACAACTCATCTGTTCCCAATAGCACATTTATAACCTTTAATTTCATTAAACGCCAAATTTTCGAAAATTACAATAGTACTGTCAGGCAAAGGTATACGCAATTGCGTACATTGTGTAGTTTTTGTTCAAATTAATTCATACAAAGATATATGGTGCCGCTTTCAAATACATGGAACATTTTTACAAAATAATATTTATTTAATTTTTATTAAAATTACCCCTTTTTCATGTATATCGATAGCATTTTCAGCGGCTATTTTAACTTTATTGAATACATTTACAGTCGATATAACATCCGGATCAACACGTAAAAATATTTCTTCATTAGAACTGTCTAAACATTCATCATGATTTATTGAATTCAAATCAAATAAATTAATATTATGTGATTCTAATTGTGAATACATTTCTCTTAAAATATGTGGTTCAACTGATTTGGAACGCGATAAAATTGTAATACTTTTACGATGAAAAAATATAAATTTTTGGCATGTATAAATACCAGCATAATTTACATAATCTGTGGTGAATACAATAAATGATGAACTTCCGGCAAAATCTGAAAATTTAATTAATTGAGATTAATATGTATTTAATGTGTATACGTATGGGGTAGGGTAAAGTAAAATAGTCCAATGTGTTGACCGCACGCAGTACTAAATGTTTGTACACTTTTTTCTTTTAATACTATTACAAATTAAAATTTATATTTAAAGAAGTGTGTGTTAACATTTGGATTGTGGTCGACAATTGGAACAATTTACCCTATATAAAATTATATATAGGACATACTTAATGGAAATTTCACAATCATATCATTTTCACCAACAACATTTGTTTCTTTATTGTACATTGGCGTTGATGATATTTCACCGGTATAACTTGTTAAATAATCAACTAAATTTGATTCATTCGGACCATTAATTGAATGTTGTGATATTTGTTCAATATAATATTGATATGGCCAATGACCATTTGTTATGTTATAAGTTAAACACGATGATTGTGTATCACTTTTTTGTATGGCATACCAAATTCCTAAAAACTGGATAACAAACAAAAAATATATATAGTGAATGAATTCAATCTGAAAAATATAAAATGAGTGTCATATGAAAATATATATAAAAATGAAATAAATTCTCTGGTAGTCCGCGCTAAGGGAGCAATAAAACTGCGTTGTTAACTTGTTATAAATTTAATGAACCACGGTTTTCATTTATCCCTTGGTCTCGGCTCACCTTTCTCCTACTATGTGGATTCCATAGTTATTCTATTAACCACACTCCTCTTCAAATTATGTTCAATCTATGTTTTTTTTGGCCACTTGATTTGAATATCAAATCTTGTTTGTTTGCAGTTTGTTCCTCATTAACTAATTGTTTTACGTCAACGAACACGTATAAGGTTTCTTCAAAGGCATTTATATATAAAACATTGTAGACCAAATGTGATCACTGACGCGCGATCATCGATTCGAATACATAGAATAAAGTTCTAATGCAATATCTTTGGACTTCTGAACAGTAAAGTTATTATAAATATTATGAAAGAATTTCTACATACAGATACACTAATGACGATGATGATAGTAAAATGTTATTATACATTTATTTATCCACTTTGCCACAGAATAAAGAACTTCTTACCTGTTTCATATTAAAATCTTGCATTTGTTGCATTGGTTCACAATCACCCATATGATAAGTATGACAATTACAATATTTAAAAGATATTATTATTAAAATGAAAAACACTTTCATAATATTTAAAATCATCTTGATGTGATAGGTCTTATAATTTTATATAACTTCTTCTAAATTTATGATCTTATCACTTGTACACACGTTTAAAAACTAAAACTATAACTAAATCATTTTCGATTTTCTTATAAAATATATATACATTTATTAAAGAGACTTTAATTAAGAAATTCCTGTTGTGTATACGCATATATTGGTGGCAATTAAACTCAAATTGATTAACAATTGTATTGATACACTGGTTATATGCGTAACGTGAACGGCCGGTTTGATAGGGAAGGTAAAAATAAAACAAGAAGTTAAAATGATTTATCTACGTGGAAATTCATTTAGATTAGGTACAAAATGGATTCGCAATCAATGCTGATGAGCGGTGGTTATACAAATTCATTTTTAATATATTGTGAATAAAGTTTCGCACCATCCATCTTACTCTGCATACCGTGATCGCATGTTTCCTCGTTTGGACGACCTGATAGTGGTGTTGTATTGTTTTTTTTTTGCTTGTTGTGTACGACCACCACACATCGAAATTCAGTAATCCACACGGATACCATACATTCGAAACCCAATTTTTTATTTCCATTCTAACAAATTAAAGAAAAGTGGTATGTTATCAAACCGCCCTCTTAGCTATAAATTAATTTAACATATTTATACATAAGATATAGATTGCATACAATAAACAAAACATTTCTAATGAACTACCGGAAGTTCTGTGTGGTGGAGAATATGTATGCTATGTCTTGTCTTGTATTATTAGATGAGTATAATAAAATTATATAGAACGTATGTATTATGAAAATGTGCAAACAAATGTCAACTTCCCGATTAAAATAAAATGTATGTATTACAACATGTAAATTGAGTAAATAAATGGAAAAATATAGTATACCTTCAGTCTGACGCCAATCCAATAAAATCAATTACAATTTACAACAAATAATCCAACCAGAAAAGAATTTTTATAGAATGTATCCCAGTCTCGCCTATGTTTTATTATCTATGGCCAATAATATTCTATGAACTTCATTATTTGTTCCTTCTCCTTTAGCTTTATCCTGTCGGAAAATAATTGATAAAATCTGTAATAAAAATGCTATATGTAAATTATTTAAAAAAAAATAAATAGATAAATGCATCACTTTTAAATGATAATATGTACTCCCGGAAAACGCAGATACTACACAGATAATGCATTGCCAATATAGAATTCGTTTGGTTTCATTGTTTAGTTGTAGGTTGGGTGTTTTATTTTTGTATTGTTGTTGATAATTATAAAATACTTAATAAATTAAAAACAATGTAATTTTAATAATGGGTAATAATAGGGGAGAATTTATTTAGGAATTTGTTAGAAAACATCATTTAACACAAAAACACTTAAAAAAGGTGTCTAAAATATTACTAAAAATTTTCGTGTCTACACTATTATTGTACATTGTACCATTGTGTACTGAAACCAAAATATTAAACTGCTGTATCGGCTCAAATGTCAAATATTTGCTGGTTTCGTCTATGTCAATTTTATTTTATTTTTTTATTTTTTTTTTATCAAGAAGTAAAGGAAAGCATATTGTTTTTATACGGCTTTTTTTTCCAACAATTTTATTAAAATATTTAAGTGTTTTCATAATGATATAAATATTAAATACAAGTAAATATATATTTTTAATATAATTTCAGTTTTTTTTCTATTAGAAAATTATTTAGTGTAGAAAATTATATAGCTTTTTCAAATATATAATGGTAAGTAATTATTTCAAGTTTTTATAATTGTATGTATAATGTTTTAATTAAATTATATTATTTTAGGTTGAACCAAATGGAACAACAACAACAACAACAACGACAACAACGACGACGACGACTGATCCAGCACCAGATCCACCACCACCACATGAATTAACCGTTGATGAATTAAAGAATAAAGGCAATGATTGTGTGCGTCAAGCAAATTATGCTGAAGCAATATTATTGTATACACAAGCAATTAAAATGCAATCAAATGATCCAATTTTATATAGTAATCGTTCATTGGCATTTTTAAAAATGAATCAATTATATTATGCTAATGAAGATGCTGAAAAAGTAATACAATTAAAGCCAGATTGGGCAAAGGTATACATATCAAAACATAAAATTATTTGGTTTATTAAAATCGTTTCCGTTCGTCGTCATTGTCTTTCGCATATATATTTTTATTTTCTAATTTGAATACATTTCTATTTTTTATAGGGATTTTTTCGTAGAGCTGAAGTATTAGCAGCTGCCTATCAATTTGATTCATCATTATTATCTTATGGTAGAGCATTACAATTACAGCCGGGTGATATTAGTATATTAAATGCAGCTAAAAAAATTGCAAAACTTAGTGATTTAGACACAATGTGTTAGTGTTTTTGTTGTCGTTTTTTCGTTCTGTTATCACATTATATTAATTAAATATTATAATAATTGTATTTACTATGTCTTATATATATATATGTTGTATAGATGAGAAACGCATTCCGTGGTTAGGTGCTGGTATTGGTATTATATTTGGTGTTATTATTGTATTATGTGATCAACTATTTACCAAAACACCGACTCTTAAAGTAAAGTTACATTTTATACAAAATAATTTTTTTTCTTTTTTCTATTAATTGTTATGTTTAATTTTAGCATCCATCAATTATGGTTTTACTTGTTATAACAACATCGTGTATATTTTATTGCATTGCTAAAAGTTATCGTTATTACATAAAATTACAACAAAAGGGTTTGTTAGAACCACCGATAGATCTATTAGAAGGTTTTTCGAAAAAAAACGATGAATTATATAATGGCACTGATGAAGATATTCCATTACAAAATCGTACACGTTATTCCAAAGCTCAAGCTAGACAACGTTTTCGCAAAGGCAAATCTTAACAATATTATATGTAATAAAATTATATATTTCATACAACTTTAATATTAAAAATAATAATAATAATATTAACAGAGTAAAAGTGAATAAAATGAGCTAGTAATTTTAATTTTATATTCAATTGTTTAATTTTATCTTAAGCCTTTATTATATATTATATATTGGGGAAAAAAAATGTATGCTTTATAATTTTATTAATTTTGAAATATATACAATACGGTGAAAATTGTGTTTTTTTTTAGGTACAAAAATTATAAATGGGGGATTGTAAGAACGATAATATTTCCTTCCAAAAGCAATAGTTGACCGCATACACTGCCTAAAACAATAAAAGGCAATCACATGTTAAATGTGGTAGAACCAATTAAAGATACGATCGTAACCAACGATCAGATATATTGCCAGTAATATGATTCAACAAGAATTATAACGAAATACTTTCATATCCAAAGTGGAAGGGTAGAACGAAACCCTTAATTGGTTGTTATTGTTATACCGATGGGTCCAAAAATGAAAAGTTGTGAAAAGTGGACACCACATATACTTTCGTACCTTATTCTTAGAGCAACTATGCATAACCTAAATGCGGTAACCTTAAATAGCTGCTAATTATATAGAGAACTAACGAAGCTATACAAATTCGTATATAGTGTACGACATTCTTAGGCTGTACTCAAAGCATTTAATAGACAGGGACAGTAACAATTATAAGTCAACATTGACCTTAGATATTACCCTTTGAATTTTAATTCATATCTATCAAACATCAACTTTGTGTTCATATTTTTATGTTATTATCGACGTTGTAATAAAAACTTGTTATATAATTAGCTACCTATTTATTATTGCAATTTATATAGTTGAAATTCTTCACATTTATATCTAAGTAGGTAGAAATAATTTGTAAAACTCATTAGAAAAATTATTTAAATTTCATTTATAATCGAATGAAATGAAAATAATTTATCACTTGTTTGGTGGGACTCGGTCAATGTATATAATTTTGGTAATTTTCGCTTTTATAGAATAAAAAAAAATATAATTTTGTGATTTGTAGTGTCGAGAAAATTAGAATAAGTGTTAAATTCATAAATATAAAATATATATATAAAAAAAAAAAAAAAACATTATTTTTATATTTAATTTAGAAAAAAAAAGCAAAATACATTTTTGAAATTGTGCGAAAAATAAGAAAAACCCATCATTTCAATAAAGTAGTCATTAGACGAACGCTAAAATTTAAAAGTGGTGCAATAATTTACTAAAATCTCATGTGTATTACCTAAATTTCCATCTATTGTAAAATTTATATACACACAATTTTGACACATGACATTTGACACACATCAACGAAAATATCCGATAGCTTGCTTGAACAGTCTTTTCATGGACTCCGTCGTGAACGCACGTCGTGTAGTTTGTGTTTTTGTGAATTGAGTTGGTTTTTTTTTTTTTGTTCAATGAGGTGGTGATGGTGGAAAGTTTTTTTTTATTGTTCATTTATTTTAATTTACTTTTTTTTTTTTTTTTTTTTTTTCCGAAAAACTGATAATAATATAATTAAAATAAATAAATAAAATAATAAACAAATATAAAATAAAAATTGTATTGTCGTTAATTAGTTTTTAATAAATTACAGTAGTTGGTAGTTTTTTTCATTTTTTTTTCTGTGACACAAAAAAAATTTTCTTTTCCTTTTTTTTTTTTTTTTTGATAATAGTTAAATGAATAAATTTTTATACGTAAAACTAGAAAATGTATAAAAAATGATAAAGAAAACAACGGAAAATAATTGTTGAAATAAATATTTTTTATAAAGTGAGATTTTTTTTTTTTATAAGAAATAAAAATAGAAAAAAAGTGATTTAATAATTTCTTATAGTGGTGGTGTGCAAGTGTAAATGGTAAATGGTAATAAGTTTTTTTTTCTTTTTCGTGTTTTCGTTTTTTAACTTGACACAAAATAGTAAAAAAAATTAGCAAGGAATTTTTTTTTTTTTTTTTTTTTTTTTTTCTCTCTTAATATTGAATTTACGTGGCAAAAAAAATTAAATTCATTTATATATTTTTGTACAATTTATATAAATTCAAATACACATAAAAAGAAAAAAAAAAAAAATAAATAAAAATTAAATACGACGACTACCAAACCAAGATGGCCGCCTTATGTACAGGCATTTCTTATGGGCTGTCACAAAATTGCTTAGGCAATGAAAACAAAGATTTAATTTTTGTTAAGTTAACAGATTCATCATTACGTGCAATTGAAGAATTTTTAAAGAATAAGGTATGTAACATATTATAAAAAAATAATCATATTGGAAAAAAATATTGTTTTTTAATTTCTTATTTTGTTGATGGTCAAAAAAAAAAAAAAAAAAACTGCTGTTGGTTGTGTGGTGGTTTACGTTAACCCATACTAGAATATGAGAATAGAAAAGACAAAAAAATAAATAAATAAATTAGGTGACGACTACGTCAATAAAACGGCACACCACAAAAAACAAGCTAAAAAAAAAAGGAAAAAAAAATTAAATTGCGAAAATTTTTTGTAGTTTTATGTTACTTTTCTCTTTTTCTGAAGGTATTTTGCCATATTTTACTGTAAGCATGTGTATGTGTGTGTGTGCGAAAATTGTGTAGCGCGCGTAGTATTAGTGTGTCGTCGTTATCTCGTTGGTTTTTTTTTTTTTTTATTTTTGTATTATTTGTGTTTGTATGGTAAAAAAAAAAAAAAAAAATTAAATAAGTAGTCGATCGTCGCACATTTATTTGTTTTATTTTTATTTTTTTTACACCCGCCGTTCATTATTATTTATTACAATAAAATATGTAATTATTTAATCAATTTTTTTTTTCCTATTTGTAATACATAATTTTTTAAAGTATTTAACGTTTCGTTTCGTTTTTTGTTTTTTTTTCTGTAAATAAATTATAAGAGATTGAAACAAATTAATAAATAAATATTTTATGTCACCTGGCCCCAGCACAGGCACAGTCACCATTCACTCAATCACCACATATTTGAAATTTTTGTGTGCGTGTGCAAATATGTGTTACACACAACAACAACAACAACAACAGACTCTATATATATAATACAGAAAAAAAAAAGTGTTATAACACTTTTTCTCCTACTTAAAAATAAAACACACACAATATTGAACAATATCATTAAAGAGACTATCTATAATACATACAAAAAATATAATACACATGATAATGAGAAAGTTAACGGTGCCAAATATTTAGGCCACGAACTGTTGATCCTCTGCTACTAAATCGGGAAGGTTTTGTTTCAATCAGTTCATCTGTTTGTTTTTCGCTCGCGATTTTATGAAATTAATTAATTTACACATAAAGAATATAACAAAAATTATATGTGTGTCACCAATAATCACCAATTTGGAATTAGGAAATAGGAGCTAGTTTTATTTTTTTTTGTCATCAGCCACCATCGACGAAACATTTCACAAAGTCACTTTATAATTTATTCTTCTACAATTACAACAACAATGAAAGAATACAGGAAAAAAATTAAAAAATACACAAGATTTAAACAGCTGTTGGTAGATTTTTTTTTCTCGTTTTTTTTTATTTGTTTTCTAAAAAGTAGACTATCAAAATATAAAGTGGATGATGTTGAAGGCATTTACCAACCGATAAAAAAAAAAATAAAAACCTACAAAAGAAATCGTCTGTTTATGTTTTTGTTCAATTTTTTTTTCATTTCTATATTTATGAATTTAAAACAATATTTAAATCAAATGTGTAAATTGATTAAATTTTTTGTTGCAATATTATGTGATTTGTGCCATATGCGAAAATAACTTGATTTTTTTTTTTTTTTTTCTTTTCAATTGCGTCATATTTTTTATTTTATTTTATTTTTTTTTTTTGCATGATGATGCGGTAAATGGCGACAGCTTGTAAAAATAATAATAATAATAATAGAAAGGTGCTTTGATTTCATGCGATTCTTTTCAATTCTGTTTCATAATGCATATTTCTTTAGTCGTTTGTTTTATTTTTATTGGTAACTGGTCCACAAGAAATTTTCCATTATTTTATAAGTAATTAATTACTCTGGGATTTCTTAAATACCTAATAGAAAAAAAAAAACCAACCCAGACATTTAAATAAAATTAAATAATGTTGTTTTTCATTTTCCATCAAATTAATATACCTGAAAATAAATATATATAAAAATTCCCCGATTCTGTATAATTACGAAATAATAAATATTTACATAATCAATTATTATTATCGCGTGTCTTTCTCTACAGACACACACACACACACTAAAAAAAGACTGAATTTATTATATATTTATTGAATTTTCGGCCTTTGGAAAACGAAAAAATGTTATTCAAAATGTCTTCTGTAAAATGTATCATTCATATAACATTATAGCGTCCGATATATAATTTCTCATACTCCCAACCAGTTTTCTTTGCCGTCTTAACAAACTAAGAATTGCATAAACATTAGTAACGCTTCTATTGTTTGTGTTATTTAAAAAGTGCGGGAAACATTATAGCGATTGAAAACTACATCGACTGTACTGCATTTCGTGAGTAATACAAATAAAATAATAGGACTGTATTTCTATTTGAGAGAAAAAAAAAGCTTTTGTAATTTATGAAGGTGCTGGTCTTTCAGTAGGCACTCAGATTGTATATTGTTGCCTTATAACAAACAATATTGTCACATTTTTGTTCTGCATTGTGTTAACGAGACAAAAATACCTGAATTTATCGTATCCAATATATTCTCAAACACAAATAAAAGAAGAATGAAATTGATATTGATGAATTATGTATTTTAGACTATAATGTTATTTCTTTGTATTTCTAGGCGATTTTTTTCTTCACATTATCTCTAGAAATTATCAATTAATCCAAGAGTAGTAATGTAATTATACTTTCATGATTTTCATGTTGTTCATTTCTCACTCAATATCAAATAAATAATAATTACAACAATTTAAATGCACTTCAAACAAGATTTATTGATTTACTAATATTTTGGCCTTTAAATGAATTGCGTACGTTTCTTTTTTTTTTTATCTACTGTTATCAAAGAAAATAAAAAACAAATAAATATGATTGAATGCGATTTACTGAAACAATGAAATATAGATTAAACAAAAGGTCATTAATTTCTTTCCAAATTTTGATGCTGTATTTTTATTAATTGAAATTGTTTACCTATAATTATTATTATTATTATTATTATCGTCCACTTTGTGTTATCAATTTTCAGTATAAATATTTCATATAAATGATACAACATTTTTATTTCAAAGTTGACAACTATGTCCAGATGCACAGTATTATGTGCATGCATAGTATTATCATTTTCATATTTATATATATAAATTAGAATGCGTCATCAATCTTGTGTAATTGCTAAGGGTAAACATTTTATGGATGCACAAGATGACACAAAATAATTAGTTCTTTTTCATATGCGCGGCTATGGAATGTTAATATTTAACACTATATACAAAAAACAACAACAAAATGTTATGCATTACTATATTTTTTAAAAATAAATTAATAATAACAACAAATTAAGAAAAAAATACCAACCAAACACTTTCAGGTTTTATTGTATCTATCTATGTGTGTGTGTGTGTATGTAAATTTGTTTCTATATTTTTTATTATACATTTGGGCATAATATTAACGTTTTAATGTACCTTTTATTATAAATAATAATACTATTTCATAATATGTATTTAAGAAATTTGGAAATGTAATAATAATAATAATAATAATAATAATAATATTTAATTTAATATATGAATTATTGGACACATACACACTAACATTTTTTTCATATTATTATTATTGTTGTTAATGATTAGCGGAAATTTCCATTTTGTTGTTGTTGTTGTTGTTGATAATAATTTTATAACGCGTCGTATCGTGTCGTATGTTATTGATTGTGCTTGTGTTTGTGCATTTTATCGTATTATTTGTCTTGGTTTTTTTTTTTGCATTTTGATATAATTGCTGAAAATTTTCTTAATTAATTTTTAAACACATAATTATTTGAAAAATGTATTTATTGGCCTCTGCCATCACACCCCCTACCTTCTGTAATAATAATAATAATAATAATAAAATTTAATTTCTATTTATATTATTTCCATTATATAAAAAACCGGTTATTATTAACTACTTTTCATTATTTGGAAAAAATTTGTGTTTTTTTTTTTCAACTAATTATTTTATAATAAAATATATAAAAAAAACAATCACGTATGCTTTATGTTTCTATGTACACACACACACACACACACCACAGCCAGAAACATAAAATATATGTGAATGTATGTGATATATGAATATTATGTTAATGGACAGAGGAAATCTATTAATTTTGTGTTATCATTGATATCTTAATTATTATTATATCACCTACAATTAGCACATTAAAGACGGGGAATCTTGACGAAAGTATGCTAAGTAACGCGGCGACCGCACCGTCTCTTCCTAGAATTTCACTCTCATCATCGCTAATCGGTAGTGGAAAAACTCGGGGTCCTTCTTACCGGTCGTATAGAACTATCACTATCATTATCGTCAATATCACTATCATTTATTATCAATATCTAACTCTTTTGCATCGCAATCAACGTCAGACAAATATCGTCTGCATATATATCTTTATTTTCGCATGAAATCATATTGAAGCGATTTCAAAATTTACTGTACCTAGAATTTGAACAACCGAACAGCTTCAACCCACACAAAACATACTAAATACAAATGTAAAGTGGTGCATGGATTGCGATAATGCCGTAGCAAACCGTACTAATACGACTCCCGCCTTTAAGCTACAGTTGAGGTAAATCGTATTACTACGACAGCCCGCCTTTAAGCTACAGTTGAGATAAATCGTACTACTACTACAGCCCGCCTTTAAGTTACAGTCGAGATAAATCGTAGTACTACGACTCCTGCCATTAATGTGTTTAGAAGATATGTTCCAACGTAAAAAAAGATATGTAACTCATAGTAAAATCGAAGATGTGTTTCAAAAATTTAAAGAAAATAAATATGTTATGTGTTCTTTTTTCGTTTTTCAACTTGCTTATAAAACTTGCTTGACACCCTGCGGTACAACAAAAAAAAAAAAAAACTCCAGATTACGTTGAAACTTTAATGCTTATACTTTCTATACGTAGATATTATGATATTGAAAAAAAATGTTGTGTCATATTTGTAGCAAACTGTCGTGAAATGTATCTTCACATTTTTCTTATGATTACATTTCTCACATTGTCATCGCCGTTTATGATTTTAAATAATATATTCGAATTACAAAAGTTTCTTAGCCAATTAGTTTATGGATACCATCGGCGTATGTATGTTGTTAAACAAATCATTTAGCTTCCAATTGTGTACGTGTACAATTATAAAAAGGATGGGTGTAGTTAATTTTTAAAGAATATGTAATGCTAATGTGTTTTCCCATAATATGAAATATGATAATGTGTATTTGAATTGAAAAGCTTATGTGTGTGGGTGGCAATAAAAGAAACAATTTCTTTAAACCATTTTGATTTCTTTTTACGCGATTGTTCAATTTCATTTTAATTTTTCGGAAGATTTTTTAAAATTATTTTCGTTGTTCCACAACATTTAACGTTGTAAAAATATATACCATAAATTATCTATCAATATTTTAGTATTACACAGCATTGACTGACCTTCTTCATACACATAAATAGTAATTTTTAATTGAAAATTAAAAAAAAAAAAAAAACAGACACGTATACGTAAATTTATTTTATAAGAAAAAAAAAATAATAAAAATAAAACACTTAATATAAAAAAATATGCAATAAATGCGAAATAATAATGAATATTTATTTTTTTCGCGATTTGTGTGTATAAAAAATAATAATAATAATATCAGAAAGACACAACCAATGCCTTGTTTATTAATTATCTTATCTTTAAAAATGTATAATGTTCAAATAATAAGAATAAAAATCACACACAAATGATAGAGGTGAAGGAAAAAAAATAGAAAAATACTTTATTAATTATTATTATTATTATTATTATTATTATTATTATTATTTATTAATAATAGTATTATCATCAATTAAAAATATTACGTAGATAATTTAGTAAATTAATTTGAACGTCTATATATATTTTGTCCAAGTACATTTTCTTGTATATAGAAGAAGCCAGACACAATTAATTCTTTGCGATACGTTTAATTTTTAAAATACTAATAATATTTACGTTATCTGTTTCTCTATATAACAATATCTTTAAAATTTTATCTCAATTATAAATACATAAATGAAAGATGAGCAAATTGGGTTTACATATCCAAAATCTATTCTTTGTGGTATCAATATTTCAATAATAACTATTTCTCTTCACATTACATCATTTTTTTTTTTTTTTTGTTATTAACACGTTAATTGCCACGATAATATCAGAAAAATTTTCACATGGACCATGGTAACTTTATTAGATCGCGTACGTCAGACATATATGTCTGACATGGCTCATGTAGAACTTCTTAGCGTCAGACACATATGACTGACATGGCGATTAACGTGTTAATTACATATTTATTTATTTAGTTTGATTTTTAATCATTGCCGATTCCCATTAAATGTTAAATGTTTTATGCAAATATTTTGCAACTGCATTTTTTGTGTGTGCGTGTGTATTCTACTATAAATTTATTGTTTATTGGTTGTGTTATTCTTTCTGTTTACACATTTTATTAACAAGATATAAATATTTAGGTTGTTAATAATAATAATAATAATAATAATAATAATAATAATAATAATAATAATATTAGGAATTGTATATGTTTTATTATGTCAACCATCATGACATTACACAAAAACCGTGTCAATATAATAGGAAACAATGTAGTTTAATTAATTGATGACTTCAAAATATTCACTCCCTCCCCAAATATATATTGTTATATATCAATGTGGAGCAGTGGTGTTGTCCCACTTGAGAAATCGATAATAACATTAGGTATTCTAGAAAGCATAAATGTTTTAGTAAATAATTTATTTATTAGAAATTCATTAGAATATGTTTGGTTTGGCCAACGTAATCATTCAATCTGTCCCGTATACATATATATATTATGTGGCTTATTAATCCGGAATATTGTTGTTCACAAATATCTTACTGAATTTACACAAATATATCAAATATTCTTTGATTATACATACTTTGTTCAATTTATTTAAATAAATTGTTTGTATAAATAGTAAAATAATAATAATAGTAAATTTATTAAATATATTTTCCATATTGGGATTAGTAGGTTTTCTTTTATAAATTATAATATTGTGTATAGAAAAATTTTTCTTTTTATATTTATATTATAATAATAAAAAAATATATATATATTTTTTTATTCTATTTTCTTATAAAATATATTGTTTATATATAGAAATAATTTTCAAGAGTCACGAACACAACATTTAATATAAATAAAATATATTTTCTTATTGAATTAAATCAATATATAAATATATATTGATGTTGTTGTTGTTGTTGTTGTTGTAGTTGTTTGTTGATGGATAAATTACAAGTATACAATACAATGTATATCGACTTGACTAGTTATAGAGACAATAATGTCTCTAAGACTATATGTATTTGACAAAAAATAAAAAAAAATGTATATAGCGTGTGATTCGAAATTTTACAATATATAGAAATCGGATATAGGTTACACGTACACATCTATACATTAATTATTAAAATGTTAATTGTATAAATACAATAGTTTTCTATAAACATTAAGTATAGGAGTAATACACACTGTTTCTTCTTAATTGCATGCGTTGATTAATTTTATTTTAACATATATTAAAATAGTTAATTTTTTGATGTCACATATACCAAAACGATGGTTATTTTAGAATTTATAGCCATTAATCAACTACGGTACGGTGATGGAATTGAAACTATATAATTAACAAGAATTATTATATTATTATTTTAATTTTTCCTTATCATAAAAACGACACCTCTTCTATCACAACAATTTCAAATGCAATTTGGATATTCTGACATTGCTATCAGACAGTGTTAATATACACACGAAAAAGTTGCCAATATTTAAAACTAATATCGTCATATTACTGAGAACTGTGTCTCATTCATAATGGACATATATGGTTTTACATTACATTACATGCAATTTGGATATTCTGACATTGTTATCTTACTTACTTATTCCATGGCGTTATAACCCAGGTGTGGTTTTAGCCTTCTCCAACATGCTTTTCTAACTTGGCCTATCCGCGCAATCAATGTCTTCCAATCCCGAATTTTAAGGATCTTTATATCACAGTTTACTGTATCTAACCATCTCGCCTTAGGTCTTCCGGCGCTCCTTCTACCTTCTGGTTTACCATTTAACAATTTTTCCGGTACACGGGGCACTCCTCCTCCATGCGTACTACGTGTCCAAGCCATCTCAATCTATTGGTTTTGATTGTTTTGAAATTATTTGCATTGACCGTACAACTTGTCTAATTCAAAATTGTATTTTCGCCTCCAACCATTCTGTTCTTTGACGGAACCAAACATTGCTATCAGACAGTGTAAATATACGCACGAAAAAGCTGCCAATATTTTAAACTATTATTGTGATATTACTGAGAACTGTGTCATAATAGACGTATATGATTTTACATTACATTACACCATCAGTGTTCGTTAAAGTGATTGTGGTAGTCTAAAAATTAATAGTTTTTTTATTATTCATTTTATCTTCCATAAAACTTATTTTGTTCAAACAGTTTACCGATGTATTTAGATGCTTTTCCAGATCTTTGATTATGTTTTATTGATTCAAAACAGCCTTTATATCCACCAACCAATTGTTGTGATTTTCCCCGTTTTTATAATTGTATTGTAAATGTTGATAGTAATATATATGGATAAAGAGCCGCGCCACCCCAAAATTCATACAGAATTGTTATCAATCAAATTTGTCAATTATAGTAATTTATACTATATATTTTACCTTGATCCTGACATAGTTTATTTTTGTATAAATATAATAAATGTGTTGTGTTGTGTAATTGCAAACAAAAATAATTTTTTGCAATGTGGGTTTTGCGGTATTCTATTTTATTTATAAAATGATGCAACAGTATTTATTGTTATTGATGACGACTTTTAATGGTTACATTTATAGTTAATTATGCGCTCGTTTAAATGTGTTGTCCAACGCATGCATATATCTTAATGTTGCCAATTAATAATAATAATTGACAACATTTGTTATACAATAAAAAAATAAAAGACAGATATTTTCTAATGTATAGACAAAATTGTGGTTGAGACGACAATGTAAATTTTTCACTGCTACCCCATTTTAAACTATTACATTAATGAATTTATATTTTATA
Organism: Bibio marci; assembly: GCA_910594885.2. Taxonomy (NCBI): domain Eukaryota; kingdom Metazoa; phylum Arthropoda; class Insecta; order Diptera; family Bibionidae; genus Bibio; species Bibio marci. Next base: position 25,145,302 of record OU343118.1, on the reverse strand, counting down.
TTTAAAAAGTACACATAAACTAAAAACTAAAGTCTATGGATAACAAATAATATTTATTCATAAAATTAATAATAATTTATTATAATTTGTAATATATTTAATATAATCTTATCACATATGTACACACACACACACACAATTATTATATTTATTCATGATTAAGCTATAATATGTGGATGGATATATATATTCTTAAATAAATATATATATATTACTATTTTATTGATTAGTTTCGATATTTATATATATAGTCGCGTTCGTATGTTACACATATAAAAAAAATGAATTAAATATGTCAAATTATATTATAAATAAATAAAAATTTAAATTTTCACAATATTCACTGCCATGTATACAAAAAAAAAAATTTGTAGAATATGTAATCGTGTCAATTTATATATTAACTAAAGTTTTGTTAATTTATTATAGGCGAATTTTATAGCAAAAAAATTAATAATAAATGAAAAATTAATTATAATATTTATATGTGAAGACTTTGTAATAAATATTGTACACCACACAAAGAAATAAATATCATTTTTATTCCATTCATTTTTTTTTTTTTTAATACGTATACATTTATTAAATATTGATAAGAAGAATAATGTTATGTGTAGAACACACGTTTATTTATATATATCAAATAGTATACTTTTTATTATTTATAAAATGATAACAAAATACACACTATCTCACTATATAATAATACAATATATAATAAGTACTATATGGGAATAAATTAATTGAATAATACAAACATTTTGTAATGGAAAAAAATATGATTGGTTTGTTTCAAAATCAAAATAAGAAATAGAACAGAAATATTTTTAACAAAGAGATGAGGGTAAAAAAAAACTAAAATTAAACTGTGTTATTATTATTTGTGACCTGGAATTTAATTTAATCAATCGGGTTTTTATATATATAGTGGATGTATGTTGCTATATAAGAGAATCAAATGTTCCACGCAGAAATCCATTGTAATTGTTCCTAGTTATGTGTCTCATTCATCAAATATCACTATCACAATTTATCAATATTTAAAGTTAATGTATTGATTATATTAAATTTTAAAATCAATAAAATCCTCAATACTATTATTAATACGATTTAAAATCGTATGAGAGCAATGTCGTACATAAGATTCTATATCCAAGAGACAAAAGTTTTGCTAAAATCAGTAAAAACACAATCACAACTTGATCAACAAATTTCTCTGTGTACAAAAAATAACAAATTTCAAGAAATTATTCATATTTTATTATTATTTATCCCTTTTTCGCTAACAATAACTTTAAATAATTTAATAATTATACAAAAAGCATAGCAATAGCACTACTATAACTTGACATCTCATACATTGCTTATGAAGTGAAATAAATCTCTTCATATTTTTGTAAACATTAAAAAAAACATATTATAAATTATGGCTGTGAGCGATGTCGTACATAAGGTTCTATATCCAACAAAAGCTTTGCTAAAATCAGTCAAAACACAATCACCACTTAATCAACAAATTTCTCTATGTACAAAAAATAACAAATTTCAAGAA